>OZ002742.1:205497422-206697422 GCA_963924295.1 Dioctria rufipes
GTCCGACGCATATGCTCCTAGTTTTATTGGTCTAACTTTTCGCCTAGTGATTTATTTTCAAAAATTCTTTTGCACATCTATTTCTTTTCTTATTCCGCGTCGAATGAGCCATCCCTCATCAAAATCGGTTAGGTTTCATTTTTTGGGGAAAAAAATCTATGGGCTATAGCCCATGCTTTTTGGCGAAATTTTGATTGAAAATTAAATGTGACCGATTTTGACGTATGAGCACTCGTTGGACGCGTATTGAAGAGGAGATTATTCCTACAAAGTTTCGCTGAGAAAACTTTCTTGGTTCTCGATATATGTCCAAAAAACCGTTTCGCCGTGGTCCGACGCATATGCTCCTAGTTTTATTGGTCTAACTTTTCGCCTAGTGATTTATTTTCAAAAATTCTTTTGCACATCTATTTCTTTTCTTATTCCGCGTCGAATGAGCCACCCCTCATCAAAATCGGTTAGGTTTCATTTTTTGGGGAAAAAAATCTATGGGCTATAGCCCATGCTTTTTGGCGAAATTTTGACTGAAAATTAAATGTGACCGATTTTGACGTATGAGCACTCGTTGGACGCGTATTGAAGAGGAGATTATTCCTACAAAGTTTCGCTGAGAAAACTTTCTTGGTTCTCGATATATGTCCAAAAAACCGTTTCGCCGTGGTCCGACGAATATGCTCCTAGTTTTATTGGTCTAACTTTTCGCCTAGTGATTTATTTTCAAAAATTCTTTTGCACATCTATTTCTTTTCTTATTCCGCGTCGAATGAGCCATCCCTCATCAAAATCGGTTAGGTTTCATTTTTTGGGGAAAAAAATCTATGGGCTATAGCCCATGCTTTTTGGCGAAATTTTGACTGAAAATTAAATGTGACCGATTTTGACGTATGAGCACTCGTTGGACGCGTATTGAAGAGGAGATTATTCCTACAAAGTTTCGCTGAGAAAACTTTCTTGGTTCTCGATATATGTCCAAAAAACCGTTTCGCCGTGGTCCGACGCATATGCTCCTAGTTTTATTGGTCTAACTTTTCGCCTAGTGATTTATTTTCAAAAATTCTTTTGCACATCTATTTCTTTTCTTATTCCGCGTCGAATGAGCCATCCCTCATCAAAATCGGTTAGGTTTCATTTTTTGGGGAAAAAAATCTATGGGCTATAGCCCATGCTTTTTGGCGAAATTTTGATTGAAAATTAAATGTGACCGATTTTGACGTATGAGCACTCGTTGGACGCGTATTGAAGAGGAGATTATTCCTACAAAGTTTCGCTGAGAAAACTTTCTTGGTTCTCGATATATGTCCAAAAAACCGTTTCGCCGTGGTCCGACGCATATGCTCCTAGTTTTATTGGTCTAACTTTTCGCCTAGTGATTTATTTTCAAAAATTCTTTTGCACATCTATTTCTTTTCTTATTCCGCGTCGAATGAGCCATCCCTCATCAAAATCGGTTAGGTTTCATTTTTTGGGGAAAAAAATCTATGGGCTAAGCCCATGCTTTTTGGCGAAATTTTGACTGAAAATTAAATGTGACCGATTTTGACGTATGAGCACTCGTTGGACGCGTATTGAAGAGGAGATTATTCCTACAAAGTTTCGCTGAGAAAACTTTCTTGGTTCTCGATATATGTCCAAAAAACCGTTTCGCCGTGGTCCGACGCATATGCTCCTAGTTTTATTGGTCTAACTTTTCGCCTAGTGATTTATTTTCAAAAATTCTTTTGCACATCTATTTCTTTTCTTATTCCGCGTCGAATGAGCCATCCCTCATCAAAATCGGTTAGGTTTCATTTTTTGGGGAAAAAAATCTATGGGCTATAGCCCATGCTTTTTGGCGAAATTTTGATTGAAAATTAAATGTGACCGATTTTGACGTATGAGCACTCGTTGGACGCGTATTGAAGAGGAGATTATTCCTACAAAGTTTCGCTGAGAAAACTTTCTTGGTTCTCGATATATGTCCAAAAAACCGTTTCGCCGTGGTCCGACGCATATGCTCCTAGTTTTATTGGTCTAACTTTTCGCCTAGTGATTTATTTTCAAAAATTCTTTTGCACATCTATTTCTTTTCTTATTCCGCGTCGAATGAGCCATCCCTCATCAAAATCGGTTAGGTTTCATTTTTTGGGGAAAAAAATCTATGGGCTATAGCCCATGCTTTTTGGCGAAATTTTGATTGAAAATTAAATGTGACCGATTTTGACGTATGAGCACTCGTTGGACGCGTATTGAAGAGGAGATTATTCCTACAAAGTTTCGCTGAGAAAACTTTCTTGGTTCTCGATATATGTCCAAAAAACCGTTTCGCCGTGGTCCGACGCATATGCTCCTAGTTTTATTGGTCTAACTTTTCGCCTAGTGATTTATTTTCAAAAATTCTTTTGCACATCTATTTCTTTTCTTATTCCGCGTCGAATGAGCCATCCCTCATCAAAATCGGTTAGGTTTCATTTTTTGGGGAAAAAAATCTATGGGCTATAGCCCATGCTTTTTGGCGAAATTTTGACTGAAAATTAAATGTGACCGATTTTGACGTATGAGCACTCGTTGGACGCGTATTGAAGAGGAGATTATTCCTACAAAGTTTCGCTGAGAAAACTTTCTTGGTTCTCGATATATGTCCAAAAAACCGTTTCGCCGTGGTCCGACGCATATGCTCCTAGTTTTATTGGTCTAACTTTTCGCCTAGTGATTTATTTTCAAAAATTCTTTTGCACATCTATTTCTTTTCTTATTCCGCGTCGAATGAGCCATCCCTCATCAAAATCGGTTAGGTTTCATTTTTTGGGGAAAAAAATCTATGGGCTATAGCCCATGCTTTTTGGCGAAATTTTGATTGAAAATTAAATGTGACCGATTTTGACGTATGAGCACTCGTTGGACGCGTATTGAAGAGGAGATTATTCCTACAAAGTTTCGCTGAGAAAACTTTCTTGGTTCTCGATATATGTCCAAAAAACCGTTTCGCCGTGGTCCGACGCATATGCTCCTAGTTTTATTGGTCTAACTTTTCGCCTAGTGATTTATTTTCAAAAATTCTTTTGCACATCTATTTCTTTTCTTATTCCGCGTCGAATGAGCCATCCCTCATCAAAATCGGTTAGGTTTCATTTTTTGGGGAAAAAAATCTATGGGCTATAGCCCATGCTTTTTGGCGAAATTTTGACTGAAAATTAAATGTGACCGATTTTGACGTATGAGCACTCGTTGGACGCGTATTGAAGAGGAGATTATTCCTACAAAGTTTCGCTGAGAAAACTTTCTTGGTTCTCGATATATGTCCAAAAAACCGTTTCGCCGTGGTCCGACGCATATGCTCCTAGTTTTATTGGTCTAACTTTTCGCCTAGTGATTTATTTTCAAAAATTCTTTTGCACATCTATTTCTTTTCTTATTCCGCGTCGAATGAGCCATCCCTCATCAAAATCGGTTAGGTTTCATTTTTTGGGGAAAAAAATCTATGGGCTATAGCCCATGCTTTTTGGCGAAATTTTGATTGAAAATTAAATGTGACCGATTTTGACGTATGAGCACTCGTTGGACGCGTATTGAAGAGGAGATTATTCCTACAAAGTTTCGCTGAGAAAACTTTCTTGGTTCTCGATATATGTCCAAAAAACCGTTTCGCCGTGGTCCGACGCATATGCTCCTAGTTTTATTGGTCTAACTTTTCGCCTAGTGATTTATTTTCAAAAATTCTTTTGCACATCTATTTCTTTTCTTATTCCGCGTCGAATGAGCCATCCCTCATCAAAATCGGTTAGGTTTCATTTTTTGGGGAAAAAAATCTATGGGCTATAGCCCATGCTTTTTGGCGAAATTTTGACTGAAAATTAAATGTGACCGATTTTGACGTATGAGCACTCGTTGGACGCGTATTGAAGAGGAGATTATTCCTACAAAGTTTCGCTGAGAAAACTTTCTTGGTTCTCGATATATGTCCAAAAAACCGTTTCGCCGTGGTCCGACGCATATGCTCCTAGTTTTATTGGTCTAACTTTTCGCCTAGTGATTTATTTTCAAAAATTCTTTTGCACATCTATTTCTTTTCTTATTCCGCGTCGAATGAGCCATCCCTCATCAAAATCGGTTAGGTTTCATTTTTTGGGGAAAAAAATCTATGGGCTATAGCCCATGCTTTTTGGCGAAATTTTGATTGAAAATTAAATGTGACCGATTTTGACGTATGAGCACTCGTTGGACGCGTATTGAAGAGGAGATTATTCCTACAAAGTTTCGCTGAGAAAACTTTCTTGGTTCTCGATATATGTCCAAAAAACCGTTTCGCCGTGGTCCGACGCATATGCTCCTAGTTTTATTGGTCTAACTTTTCGCCTAGTGATTTATTTTCAAAAATTCTTTTGCACATCTATTTCTTTTCTTATTCCGCGTCGAATGAGCCATCCCTCATCAAAATCGGTTAGGTTTCATTTTTTGGGGAAAAAAATCTATGGCTATAGCCCATGCTTTTTGGCGAAATTTTGACTGAAAATTAAATGTGACCGATTTTGACGTATGAGCACTCGTTGGACGCGTATTGAAGAGGAGATTATTCCTACAAAGTTTCGCTGAGAAAACTTTCTTGGTTCTCGATATATGTCCAAAAAACCGTTTCGCCGTGGTCCGACGCATATGCTCCTAGTTTTATTGGTCTAACTTTTCGCCTAGTGATTTATTTTCAAAAATTCTTTTGCACATCTATTTCTTTTCTTATTCCGCGTCGAATGAGCCATCCCTCATCAAAATCGGTTAGGTTTCATTTTTTGGGGAAAAAAATCTATGGGCTATAGCCCATGCTTTTTGGCGAAATTTTGACTGAAAATTAAATGTGACCGATTTTGACGTATGAGCACTCGTTGGACGCGTATTGAAGAGGAGATTATTCCTACAAAGTTTCGCTGAGAAAACTTTCTTGGTTCTCGATATATGTCCAAAAAACCGTTTCGCCGTGGTCCGACGCATATGCTCCTAGTTTTATTGGTCTAACTTTTCGCCTAGTGATTTATTTTCAAAAATTCTTTTGCACATCTATTTCTTTTCTTATTCCGCGTCGAATGAGCCATCCCTCATCAAAATCGGTTAGGTTTCATTTTTTGGGGAAAAAAATCTATGGGCTATAGCCCATGCTTTTTGGCGAAATTTTGATTGAAAATTAAATGTGACCGATTTTGACGTATGAGCACTCGTTGGACGCGTATTGAAGAGGAGATTATTCCTACAAAGTTTCGCTGAGAAAACTTTCTTGGTTCTCGATATATGTCCAAAAAACCGTTTCGCCGTGGTCCGACGCATATGCTCCTAGTTTTATTGGTCTAACTTTTCGCCTAGTGATTTATTTTCAAAAATTCTTTTGCACATCTATTTCTTTTCTTATTCCGCGTCGAATGAGCCATCCCTCATCAAAATCGGTTAGGTTTCATTTTTTGGGGAAAAAAATCTATGGGCTATAGCCCATGCTTTTTGGCGAAATTTTGACTGAAAATTAAATGTGACCGATTTTGACGTATGAGCACTCGTTGGACGCGTATTGAAGAGGAGATTATTCCTACAAAGTTTCGCTGAGAAAACTTTCTTGGTTCTCGATATATGTCCAAAAAACCGTTTCGCCGTGGTCCGACGCATATGCTCCTAGTTTTATTGGTCTAACTTTTCGCCTAGTGATTTATTTTCAAAAATTCTTTTGCACATCTATTTCTTTTCTTATTCCGCGTCGAATGAGCCATCCCTCATCAAAATCGGTTAGGTTTCATTTTTTGGGGAAAAAAATCTATGGGCTATAGCCCATGCTTTTTGGCGAAATTTTGACTGAAAATTAAATGTGACCGATTTTGACGTATGAGCACTCGTTGGACGCGTATTGAAGAGGAGATTATTCCTACAAAGTTTCGCTGAGAAAACTTTCTTGGTTCTCGATATATGTCCAAAAAACCGTTTCGCCGTGGTCCGACGCATATGCTCCTAGTTTTATTGGTCTAACTTTTCGCCTAGTGATTTATTTTCAAAAATTCTTTTGCACATCTATTTCTTTTCTTATTCCGCGTCGAATGAGCCATCCCTCATCAAAATCGGTTAGGTTTCATTTTTTGGGGAAAAAAATCTATGGGCTATAGCCCATGCTTTTTGGCGAAATTTTGACTGAAAATTAAATGTGACCGATTTTGACGTATGAGCACTCGTTGGACGCGTATTGAAGAGGAGATTATTCCTACAAAGTTTCGCTGAGAAAACTTTCTTGGTTCTCGATATATGTCCAAAAAACCGTTTCGCCGTGGTCCGACGCATATGCTCCTAGTTTTATTGGTCTAACTTTTCGCCTAGTGATTTATTTTCAAAAATTCTTTTGCACATCTATTTCTTTTCTTATTCCGCGTCGAATGAGCCATCCCTCATCAAAATCGGTTAGGTTTCATTTTTTGGGGAAAAAAATCTATGGGCTATAGCCCATGCTTTTTGGCGAAATTTTGACTGAAAATTAAATGTGACCGATTTTGACGTATGAGCACTCGTTGGACGCGTATTGAAGAGGAGATTATTCCTACAAAGTTTCGCTGAGAAAACTTTCTTGGTTCTCGATATATGTCCAAAAAACCGTTTCGCCGTGGTCCGACGCATATGCTCCTAGTTTTATTGGTCTAACTTTTCGCCTAGTGATTTATTTTCAAAAATTCTTTTGCACATCTATTTCTTTTCTTATTCCGCGTCGAATGAGCCATCCCTCATCAAAATCGGTTAGGTTTCATTTTTTGGGGAAAAAAATCTATGGGCTATAGCCCATGCTTTTTGGCGAAATTTTGACTGAAAATTAAATGTGACCGATTTTGACGTATGAGCACTCGTTGGACGCGTATTGAAGAGGAGATTATTCCTACAAAGTTTCGCTGAGAAAACTTTCTTGGTTCTCGATATATGTCCAAAAAACCGTTTCGCCGTGGTCCGACGCATATGCTCCTAGTTTTATTGGTCTAACTTTTCGCCTAGTGATTTATTTTCAAAAATTCTTTTGCACATCTATTTCTTTTCTTATTCCGCGTCGAATGAGCCATCCCTCATCAAAATCGGTTAGGTTTCATTTTTTGGGGAAAAAAATCTATGGGCTATAGCCCATGCTTTTTGGCGAAATTTTGACTGAAAATTAAATGTGACCGATTTTGACGTATGAGCACTCGTTGGACGCGTATTTAAGAGGAGATTATTCCTACAAAGTTTCGCTGAGAAAACTTTCTTGGTTCTCGATATATGTCCAAAAAACCGTTTCGCCGTGGTCCGACGCATATGCTCCTAGTTTTATTGGTCTAACTTTTCGCCTAGTGATTTATTTTCAAAAATTCTTTTGCACATCTATTTCTTTTCTTATTCCGCGTCGAATGAGCCATCCCTCATCAAAATCGGTTAGGTTTCATTTTTTGGGGAAAAAAATCTATGGGCTATAGCCCATGCTTTTTGGCGAAATTTTGATTGAAAATTAAATGTGACGGATTTTGACGTATGAGCACTCGTTGGACGCGTATTGAAGAGGAGATTATTCCTACAAAGTTTCGCTGAGAAAACTTTCTTGGTTCTCGATATATGTCCAAAAAACCGTTTCGCCGTGGTCCGACGCATATGCTCCTAGTTTTATTGGTCTAACTTTTCGCCTAGTGATTTATTTTCAAAAATTCTTTTGCACATCTATTTCTTTTCTTATTCCGCGTCGAATGAGCCATCCCTCATCAAAATCGGTTAGGTTTCATTTTTTGGGGAAAAAAATCTATGGGCTATAGCCCATGCTTTTTGGCGAAATTTTGACTGAAAATTAAATGTGACCGATTTTGACGTATGAGCACTCGTTGGACGCGTATTGAAGAGGAGATTATTCCTACAAAGTTTCGCTGAGAAAACTTTCTTGGTTCTCGATATATGTCCAAAAAACCGTTTCGCCGTGGTCCGACGCATATGCTCCTAGTTTTATTGGTCTAACTTTTCGCCTAGTGATTTATTTATTTATTTTCAAAAATTCTTTTGCACATCTATTTCTTTTCTTATTCCGCGTCGAATGAGCCATCCCTCATCAAAATCGGTTAGGTTTCATTTTTTGGGGAAAAAAATCTATGGGCTATAGCCCATGCTTTTTGGCGAAATTTTGACTGAAAATTAAATGTGACCGATTTTGACGTATGAGCACTCGTTGGACGCGTATTGAAGAGGAGATTATTCCTACAAAGTTTCGCTGAGAAAACTTTCTTGGTTCTCGATATATGTCCAAAAAACCGTTTCGCCGTGGTCCGACGCATATGCTCCTAGTTTTATTGGTCTAACTTTTCGCCTAGTGATTTATTTTCAAAAATTCTTTTGCACATCTATTTCTTTTCTTATTCCGCGTCGAATGAGCCATCCCTCATCAAAATCGGTTAGGTTTCATTTTTTGGGGAAAAAAATCTATGGGCTATAGCCCATGCTTTTTGGCGAAATTTTGACTGAAAATTAAATGTGACCGATTTTGACGTATGAGCACTCGTTGGACGCGTATTGAAGAGGAGATTATTCCTACAAAGTTTCGCTGAGAAAACTTTCTTGGTTCTCGATATATGTCCAAAAAACCGTTTCGCCGTGGTCCGACGCATATGCTCCTAGTTTTATTGGTCTAACTTTTCGCCTAGTGATTTATTTTCAAAAATTCTTTTGCACATCTATTTCTTTTCTTATTCCGCGTCGAATGAGCCATCCCTCATCAAAATCGGTTAGGTTTCATTTTTTGGGGAAAAAAATTTATGGGCCCATGCTTTTTGGCGAAATTTTGACTGAAAATTAAATGTGACCGATTTTGACGTATGAGCACTCGTTGGACGCGTATTGAAGAGGAGATTATTCCTACAAAGTTTCGCTGAGAAAACTTTCTTGGTTCTCGATATATGTCCAAAAAACCGTTTCGCCGTGGTCCGACGCATATGCTCCTAGTTTTATTGGTCTAACTTTTCGCCTAGTGATTTATTTTCAAAAATTCTTTTGCACATCTATTTCTTTTCTTATTCCGCGTCGAATGAGCCATCCCTCATCAAAATCGGTTAGGTTTCATTTTTTGGGGAAAAAAATCTATGGGCTATAGCCCATGCTTTTTGGCGAAATTTTGACTGAAAATTAAATGTGACCGATTTTGACGTATGAGCACTCGTTGGACGCGTATTGAAGAGGAGATTATTCCTACAAAGTTTCGCTGAGAAAACTTTCTTGGTTCTCGATATATGTCCAAAAAACCGTTTCGCCGTGGTCCGACGCATATGCTCCTAGTTTTATTGGTCTAACTTTTCGCCTAGTGATTTATTTTCAAAAATTCTTTTGCACATCTATTTCTTTTCTTATTCCGCGTCGAATGAGCCATCCCTCATCAAAATCGGTTAGGTTTCATTTTTTGGGGAAAAAAATCTATGGGCTATAGCCCATGCTTTTTGGCGAAATTTTGACTGAAAATTAAATGTGACCGATTTTGACGTATGAGCACTCGTTGGACGCGTATTGAAGAGGAGATTATTCCTACAAAGTTTCGCTGAGAAAACTTTCTTGGTTCTCGATATATGTCCAAAAAACCGTTTCGCCGTGGTCCGACGCATATGCTCCTAGTTTTATTGGTCTAACTTTTCGCCTAGTGATTTATTTTCAAAAATTCTTTTGCACATCTATTTCTTTTCTTATTCCGCGTCGAATGAGCCATCCCTCATCAAAATCGGTTAGGTTTCATTTTTTGGGGAAAAAAATCTATGGGCTATAGCCCATGCTTTTTGGCGAAATTTTGACTGAAAATTAAATGTGACCGATTTTGACGTATGAGCACTCGTTGGACGCGTATTGAAGAGGAGATTATTCCTACAAAGTTTCGCTGAGAAAACTTTCTTGGTTCTCGATATATGTCCAAAAAACCGTTTCGCCGTGGTCCGACGCATATGCTCCTAGTTTTATTGGTCTAACTTTTCGCCTAGTGATTTATTTTCAAAAATTCTTTTGCACATCTATTTCTTTTCTTATTCCGCGTCGAATGAGCCATCCCTCATCAAAATCGGTTAGGTTTCATTTTTTGGGGAAAAAAATCTATGGGCTATAGCCCATGCTTTTTGGCGAAATTTTGACTGAAAATTAAATGTGACCGATTTTGACGTATGAGCACTCGTTGGACGCGTATTGAAGAGGAAATTATTCCTACAAAGTTTCGCTGAGAAAACTTTCTTGGTTCTCGATATATGTCCAAAAAACCGTTTCGCCGTGGTCCGACGCATATGCTCCTAGTTTTATTGGTCTAACTTTCCGCCTAGTGATTTATTTTCAAAAATTCTTTTGCACATCTATTTCTTTTCTTATTCCGCGTCGAATGAGCCATCCCTCATCAAAATCGGTTAGGTTTCATTTTTTGGGGAAAAAAATCTATGGGCTATAGCCCATGCTTTTTGGCGAAATTTTGACTGAAAATTAAATGTGACCGATTTTGACGTATGAGCACTCGTTGGACGCGTATTGAAGAGGAGATTATTCCTACAAAGTTTCGCTGAGAAAACTTTCTTGGTTCTCGATATATGTCCAAAAAACCGTTTCGCCGTGGTCCGACGCATATGCTCCTAGTTTTATTGGTCTAACTTTTCGCCTAGTGATTTATTTTCAAAAATTCTTTTGCACATCTATTTCTTTTCTTATTCCGCGTCGAATGAGCCATCCCTCATCAAAATCGGTTAGGTTTCATTTTTTGGGGAAAAAAATCTATGGGCTATAGCCCATGCTTTTTGGCGAAATTTTGACTGAAAATTAAATGTGACCGATTTTGACGTATGAGCACTCGTTGGACGCGTATTGAAGAGGAGATTATTCCTACAAAGTTTCGCTGAGAAAACTTTCTTGGTTCTCGATATATGTCCAAAAAACCGTTTCGCCGTGGTCCGACGCATATGCTCCTAGTTTTATTGGTCTAACTTTTCGCCTAGTGATTTATTTTCAAAAATTCTTTTGCACATCTATTTCTTTTCTTATTCCGCGTCGAATGAGCCATCCCTCATCAAAATCGGTTAGGTTTCATTTTTTGGGGAAAAAAATCTATGGGCTATAGCCCATGCTTTTTGGCGAAATTTTGACTGAAAATTAAATGTGACCGATTTTGACGTATGAGCACTCGTTGGACGCGTATTGAAGAGGAGATTATTCCTACAAAGTTTCGCTGAGAAGACTTTCTTGGTTCTCGATATATGTCCACAAAACCGTTTCGCCGTGGTCCGACGCATATGCTCCTAGTTTTATTGGTCTAACTTTTCACCCAGTGATTTATTTTCAAAAATTCTTTTGCACATCTATTTCTTTTCTTATTCCGCGTCGAATGAGCCATCTCTCATCAAAATCGGTTAGATTTCATTTTTTCGGGATAAAAATCTATGGGCTATAGCCCATGCTTTTTGGCGAAATTTTGACTGAAAATTAAATGTCACCGATTTTGACGTATGAGCACTCGTTGGACGCGTATTGAAGAGGGGATTATTCCTACAAAGTTTCGCTGAGAAAACTTTTTTGTTTCTCGAGATATGTCCAAAAAACCGTTTCGCCGTGGTCCGACGCATATGCTCCTAGTTTTATTGGTCTAACTTTTCGCCTAGTGATTTATTTTCAAAAATTCTTTTGCACATCTATTTCTTTTCTTATTCCGCGTCGAATGAGCCATCTCTCATCAAAATCGGTTAGATTTCATTTTTTCGGGATAAAAATCTATGGGCTGCCCATGCTTTTTGGCGAAATTTTGACTGAAAATTAAATGTCATCGATTTTGACGTATGAGCACTCGTTGGACGCGTATTGAAGAGGGGATTATTCTTACAAAGTTTCGCTGAGAAAACTTTCTTGTTTCTCGAGATATGTCCAAAAAACCGTTTCGCCGTGGTCCGACGCATATGCTCCTAGTTTTATTGGTCTAACTTTTCGCCTAGTGATTTATTTTCAAAAATTCTTTTGCACATCTATTTCTTTTCTTATTCCCTGTCGAATGAGCCATCTCTCATCAAAATCGGTTAGATTTCATTTTTTCGGGATAAAAATCTATGGGCTATAGCCCATGCTTTTTGGCGAAATTTTGACTGAAAATTAAATGTCACCGATTTAGACGTATGAGCACTCGTTGGATGCCAATCGATTCTAAGGGTGTCCTTACAGGGGGTGTATGCACTTATTAGGTTTTTCTGGTGCAGAGTACGAAGTCATTACGTTTTGAGAAAAACATTACAACGAAACGATGTGCGATACAGATGGTGCACTATTACCCACCATCGCGTTTAGTTTAGTCACGGAGTGAACAGGTTGGTACTAAGGATTTCGCAAGTTATGGGTTGGAGTAGAACGAATCATGGTTATTCCATAAGAGTAACTCTACTCTTTGTATTGTAATTCAATTCTTCTATCATAAATTGATAGTGGAGGAGTCATTTCTGATTGAAAAAATCCGAAGTTGGTGTTGCTAAGTAGTTTTATTGGTGTTAATGCGATACTATTCGTTTATTAAAAGTGAGAATTTTTGAGGATGAATTATCTTTAAATAGATAATGAACACAGCGAAAGTGTGTCCCGCGTATTAGATTTGTTTAACAAGTTATAATGTGGTTTGAGTACTTAAAAATAAGAGAGCCGTGGAGGCAGTTACAGGCTTTACTGAACGTTTCTCTCCAGCCACGGAGTTCATCAGCAGTTTTCCTATCGCTGGAGGCATCTGCGGTGTTAGGTTTTTCTGGTGCAGAGTACGAAGTCATTACGTTTTGAGAAAAACATTACAACGAAACGATGTGCGATACAGATGGTGCACTATTACCCACCATCGCGTTTAGTTTAGTCACGGAGTGAACAGGTTGGTACTAAGGATTTCGCAAGTTATGGGTTGGAGTAGAACGAATCATGGTTATTCCATAAGAGTAACTCTACTCTTTGTATTGTAATTCTATTCTTCTATCATAAATTGATAGTGGAGGAGTCATTTCTGATTGAAAAAGTCCGAAGTTGGTGTTGCTAAGTAGTTTTATTGGTGTTAATGTGATACTATCCGTTTATTAAAAGTGAGAATTTTTGAGGATGAATTATCTTTAAATAGATAATGAACAAAGCGAAAGTGTGTCCCGCGTATTAGATTTGTTTAACAAGTTATAATGTGGTTTGAGAACTTAAAAATAAGAGAGCCGTGGAGGCAGTTACAGGCTTTACTGAACGTTTCTCTCCAGCCACGGAGTTCATCAGCAGTTTTCCTATCACTGGAAGCATCTACGGTGTTTGGTTAAACACGAATTTTAAGAAATGAATTAATACAAGTTAAGAGACTGTGTGTGGTAAGTGTTTTTCTATTTTTGTATCTTATTACAGTTAATGATTTCACAAATTGTTTCGTTAGTAAATGACATTTGAATACTGTGAATCAGTGATGCTTGGAATTCTTTTGAGCTATCTCGTCCACACTGACTATTCTCCTCGATCTTCCACATAACCTTTCGTTCTCAGTGATATGGTGATGGCTAGAGATAGGCGTGATTACCCTCCGGGAGGGTAATCACGCCTATCTCTAGCCATCACCATATCACTGAGAACGAAAGGTTATGTGGAAGATCGAGGAGAATAGTCAGTGTGGACGAGATAGCTCAAAAGAATTCCAAGCATCACTGATTCACAGTATTCACATGTCATTTACTAACGAAACAATTTGTGAAATCATTAACTGTAATAAGATACAAAAATAGAAAAACACTTACCACACACAGTCTCTTAACTTGTATTAATTCATTTCTTAAAATTCGTGTTTAACCAAACACCGTAGATGCTTCCAGTGATAGGAAAACTGCTGATGAACTCCGTGGCTGGAGAGAAACGTTCAGTAAAGCCTGTAACTGCCTCCACGGCTCTCTTATTTTTAAGTACTCAAACCACATTATAACTTGTTAAACAAATCTAATACGCGGGACACACTTTCGCTGTGTTCATTATCTATTTAAAGATAATTCATCCTCAAAAAATCTCACTTTTAATAAATGAATAGTATCGCATTAACACCAATAAAACTACTTAGCAACACCAACTTCGGATTTTTTCAATCAGAAATGACTCCTCCACTATCAATTTATGATAGAAGAATAGAATTACAATACAAAGAGTAGAGTTACTCTTATGGAATAACCATGATTCGTTCTACTCCAACCCATAACTTGCGAAATCCTTAGTACCAACCTATTCACTCCGTGACTAAACTAAACGCGATGGTGGGTAATAGTGCACCATCTGTATCGCACATCGTTTCGTTGTAATGTTTTTCTCAAAACGTAATGACTTCGTACTCTGCACCAGAAAAACCTAACCCGGGAGGGTAATCACGCCTATCTCTAGCCATCACCATATCACTGAGAAAGAAAGGTTATGTGGAAGATCGAGGAGAATAGTCAGTGTGGACGAGATAGCTCAAAAGTATTCCAAGCATCACTGATTCACAGTCTTCAAATGTTATTTACTAACGAAACAGTTTGTGGAATCATTAACTGTAATAAGATACAAAAATAGTAAAACACTTACCACACACAATCGCTTAACTTTATTAATTCATTTCTTAAAATTCGTGTTTAACCAAACACCGCAGATGCCTCCAGCGATAGGAAAACTGCTGATGAACTCCGTGGCTGGAGAGAAACGTTCAGTAAAGCCTGTAACTGCCTCCACGGCTCTCTTATTTTTAAGTACTCAAACCACATTATAACTTGTTAAACAAATCTAATACGCGGGACACACTTTCGCTGTGTTCATTATCTATTTAAAGATAATTCATCCTCAAAAATTCTCACTTTTAATAAACGAATAGTATCGCATTAACACCAATAAAACTACTTAGCAACACCAACTTCGGATTTTTTCAATCAGAAATGACTCCTCCACTATCAATTTATGATAGAAGAATTGAATTACAATACAAAGAGTAGAGTTACTCTTATGGAATAACCATGATTCGTTCTACTCCAACCCATAACTTGCGAAATCCTTAGTACCAACCTGTTCACTCCGTGACTAAACTAAACGCGATGGTGGGTAATAGTGCACCATCTGTATCGCACATCGTTTCGTTGTAATGTTTTTCTCAAAACGTAATGACTTCGTACTCTGCACCAGAAAAACCTAATAATGCTTTTTGCTCCTAGAAAAGGGCGGAATCATAGATATGATGCTGAAAACTGTTTTGCAGGAGGATACTGAGTGTCGATTTGGCCACACTTAGGTAATCCTGTGTAAATTGAAAGGTATAGACCTGTGGTTCTAAAGTCCCGGGAGGGTAATCACGCCTATCTCTAGCCATCACCATATCACTGAGAAAGAAAGGTTATGTGGAAGATCGAGGAGAATAGTCAGTGTGGACGAGATAGCTCAAAAGTATTCCAAGCATCACTGATTCACAGTCTTCAAATGTTATTTACTAACGAAACAGTTTGTGGAATCATTAACTGTAATAAGATACAAAAATAGTAAAACACTTACCACACACAATCGCTTAACTTTATTAATTCATTTCTTAAAATTCGTGTTTAACCAAACACCGCAGATGCCTCCAGCGATAGGAAAACTGCTGATGAACTCCGTGGCTGGAGAGAAACGTTCAGTAAAGCCTGTAACTGCCTCCACGGCTCTCTTATTTTTAAGTACTCAAACCACATTATAACTTGTTAAACAAATCTAATACGCGGGACACACTTTCGCTGTGTTCATTATCTATTTAAAGATAATTCATCCTCAAAAATTCTCACTTTTAATAAACGAATAGTATCGCATTAACACCAATAAAACTACTTAGCAACACCAACTTCGGATTTTTTCAATCAGAAATGACTCCTCCACTATCAATTTATGATAGAAGAATTGAATTACAATACAAAGAGTAGAGTTACTCTTATGGAATAACCATGATTCGTTCTACTCCAACCCATAACTTGCGAAATCCTTAGTACCAACCTGTTCACTCCGTGACTAAACTAAACGCGATGGTGGGTAATAGTGCACCATCTGTATCGCACATCGTTTCGTTGTAATGTTTTTCTCAAAACGTAATGACTTCGTACTCTGCACCAGAAAAACCTAATAAAAATTTCATCAGAAATCGGCTACGACTAACGGTTTTCGAGATATTAGCGATTTCGTGTATTTTTTTCATCTCAATCGATTCTAAGGGTGTCCTTTCAGGGGGTGTATGCACTTAGGGGGTGTCAAAAATTTCATCAGAAATCGGCTACGACTAACGGTTTTCGAGATATTAGCGATTTCGTGTATTTTTTTCATCTCAATCGATTCTAAGGGTGTCCTTTCAGGGGGTGTAAAAAAAAAATTCCGTTGCCAATTCCGAGCTTTTTATAAATAAATTACAAACACAAATTGAATTCCAGTATTCATTTTCTCAAGATAAAATCACGGAAAATACTAGCATTTTTCTAAAGACGCATACATATTTTAAGTATAATAAAAAATTACCTGTGTTTTTAGACGTTTATTTTGTCTCCTTAGCTGTTTACAAGAGTATATAATATAAAATATATATGTTTGTAAATTTAATTTGTTTTACATAGTAATCTTCATTCATAATTTCAATTTGCTTATAAATTTGTGTTAGTTATCCTCAATAAAACAAGTCTAAATATAAATTGTATTTTTTTATGTAATTCATTACATTTCTTCAAAATTATTTCGACATTTGCATGCAGTTCCTTTTTTTTATCCAATTTGAATTTTAAGCGCAATGCGTTCTGTTGAAATTTGGATAATTTCGAGCGCGCAATCGATTATAGCAAGTCTAGATCAGCAAACACACACACGAACACGCACTTTTGTATAATTGCATATGCATATACATATACATACATGAATGTTTATGCATATAGATGTACTTGAATTGGAATCGTGGGCAATATTAATATTTTGACGAGAACTCACACATTTAAATTTAAATCCTGGCTGGAGAACGATATTGATCAACACAAAATTTAATTATAATTAAGCAGAGACAGAGACTACACAATTTTCTTAAAATGTAATAATTTTACACATTATTTAAAAATGACTTATTCGAAAATTTGTAATGTCGAAATTGTTTTTCATGAGTATATTTTTAATATATTGGCAGTTTCGACGATTTCATTCGTATTGTTTTTTTTTTTTTATTTATTATTTATTCTAACGCCTAGTTCTATTCTGATGCTGTTTCAAGGTTTTAAGAGTACTTAATGATAAAAAAATATATATTTATTTTGCTTAGATTATAATTGTAAGAATAAGTTAAACACGATAAAAACAGAATCCTTTTAACTTAAAAATTATTTTCATGTAAATGTAAAATCAATGAAAAACTTAACGATTTTAACACAAAACGTGTTGAGATTTAGGAAGGTTTGCATTGAAAAGAAATGCGTAGCTTACAATATTTCTTTACAAGAGGATGGAATTTGAGTGCAACAAAAACAATTTAAAACAGTTCTTAAATAATATTTCTATTTTTTGTATGTTTTCGCAGAAAAATTTGTAAGTAATTTTACTTGTTGTTTTAATTTATGCCACCCACATTCATAATATTTTCGTACTTTCGCTGTAGTGAAACTGTCAGTTGGATAAAAATAAAGAAAAACAAAATGAATATTTATTTATAAATTTCATAGTTTATCCTGCTTTTAATCATATAAAAAAAATTTTATATTGCAAAGTAAAAAAATTTTCATAAAAAGATGTTTAACAGAGATTAAAAGTGGTTCAACAGCGATCAGAACAGGACTTTTATAATTTTAAATTAAATGAAATGAATGAACAAATATATATATATATATATATATATACTTTATTTAGTTATTGAGGCAGTTGTTACTTTTATTTGGACACCGAATCAAGATAATTTGGTTTGTTGATAACAGCAGAACCTTATAAAAATACATAATACATATATAAAAAAAACAAAAAAAAAAACGATTTTTCAAAAAAAAAAAAACTGATTGCTCATCTGAATCATACTAAAATTATTTATTCGCCTATTAAATTTCAATTGAATCAAGGAAATGCAGAGAAAATATGTTCACTTTTTGCCTTACTTTACATGTTTTCCATACAAAAATAAGGAAATAAATAAAAATAAATTTGTTATCATCTTTGAGCCCCCGAAAATTAATCATAACCGTGCCAATCTGAAAGTTTTATTTAAATGATTGAATTTCTTGATGGCACTTGTTTAAATTTCTTCATGATTAATTGAAAACACTTGTTAACTTTTAAACTATTTATTAAAGTCTTATTAAGTCTTTTTATAAGAGTGCGACCCGTTTCGCCCTATCGAGGCATCATCAGGCTATCGACTGAATATTCCCGCCGGTTACAAAATTTTTAGGATTTAAAAGTGAACTATTGTTCATAAAATCTAGCTGATCTTTAATTATGTTTTGTCCAATATATTTGGCTTTTTTTATTTCAAAAATTTCTGCCCTAGTCAAGATTTCTCCTCCGTCTATATTATGTAAAATTTTGATGCTATTAGAATTTATGCTATGTTGATTTTCTTTTAAGTGTTTGGATATAGCAGACTGTGGCATCATATTTCGAGCTCCCGCAATATGTTCAGTTAATCTAATCTTTAGAGTTCGCTTCGTTTTACCTACATAAATTCCAGAACAATCATTACATTTAATTTGATACACCCCGCTTTTTTCTAGACGGGATTAATATCTTTGGATGTTAAAACTTTTTTGATATCCTTCTCAGTATTTTGGATAAATGGGATTTTTCTCCATACTTTAGCTTGGGATTCTAATCTGTGTCCAGCATATAAAAATTGAATTGCATGCTTTTGTATTTTTTTAGATAATAAATTGTAAATATGCCGTTTGTGATACCCATTATGTTGTGCTATTTTCAAAATTGTTTTAAGATCTTTATTAAATGCGTGCTGCGATAATGGGACCGTAATTAATCTATGTATCATGGAATGGAAAGCTGACATTTTTATATTCCATGGGTGGTTAGAGGAATATGGAATTATAGAGTCTGAGAAGGTATCTTTTCTATATATATAACAGATTAAATTATTATTTTGTTTTTGTAAATTCTACCGTAAATTTTATATCGTCATCTAATTTGTTAAGCAATGTATTTTGAAAAATGTCTAATTGTCGTTCTGAACCTGTCCAAATACAAAATATATCATCCACATATCTAAACCAAACTAAAACATGTTTTAATAAATGACTAGACGATGAAAAAAGTTTCTTTTCAAGGTGGAACATGAAATATTCTGCAAAGAAGGGGGAAGCTGGATTTCCCATAGCAAGGCCCTTATCCTGTGAGTATATCTTACCATCAAAATAAAAATAATTTTGGTTTAAACATGTTTCCGTCAAATCTATCAGCTCATTGGCTTTATCAGAGGGATTAATTTTTGTTCTAATATCTTCAAATAAGATATTTTTAAGTTTTACCAACGGTATATATTTTTTACCAACGGTATATATTTTAGAAGTGCTACACAACATTGAATATGTTAAAAAATTCAAGTTATATATGAAAATATCTTCATTTTCATAACTGTGGCAATTTTTAAAATGACAAAAATAAGAAAAACTCATCGAAGACTACTAAATACGATAAAGTTTTGAATAATCTCAAGACCCGTTAAGGATTTTATACAGAAAAGATCATCTCAATTCGTAGGGAAGACTAACGTCTCGTATGGTCTACTATTTATTCAACTCATCAATTATATTTATATCCATAGATCCTACCTTCATTAGACTGCATAAGTAAAGGCAATAGTTTCGGTCGATTTCACTCATGCTCTCTCAACTCAAGTTTCGACATTCGCTAAGCTCGAGCAAATCAAACGACTGGGCCATGCGCAAGTCGGAAGATTTGCTTGAGCGTATGTAGCGGCTTAAGTCTGATGTAAAACGGCTTGGTATTCAGTTGAATTTTTTAGATAAAATGAAATATCAACAAACTTAAAAATGTTTACATACACACACTAAAGGAAGTCCTAAATGCATTTTTGCAAGTGGAATAGAAAAAACAAATTGCAGAACAATACTAGGCTAGAGACGTGTAATATATTTGCAATAAAACTAGTGAAATCTTGCGAAAGAAACACACTTACTTATTTGGTAAAAATTTACGGCGGATAATAAAATAAAAGAAACACTGAGTTAAACTTCACAATGAAGAATGTTTTAGATAATCACATCAGGAGTGGAATACTCAAGCAATCACCGCTACACCAATACTGAACATGCTTATCAACCGGGAAAGTTTGCCGCAACCGCCATACAATATGATCTTATATCAGGACTAGAAAGGCGTTTGAAAAAAAAGATAGTTCTATGCGCATTCTTGGATATCCAGGCAGCATACGGAGTTCAAAAATACGAGTTGAACTTTCACTAGTAAAATAGATAAAAGCAATTCTTGCCATAACTTCGGGAGAAGAACCGGTGAAGTATTGTCCGCCAAGAGATATCGTCCCCAGTGTGGGTTATGTCCAGTCTACTATAATATCTAGTGATAATTTCCTATAAGATCTAACTAACTCTGATTATAATAATCAGAGATATGCTGATGACCTGATCATAAAATCATCAAGTGATTAAAGCAATATCTAATTTAATGCAGAATGCCCTTAATATAATCCATAACTGATGCCACACGATAGCATTTCGTGTCAATCCTGGTAAAACAATAAAAAAGAAGCTTTATTTACAACCAGGAAACAGAAGTGCAGTTCTACACAAGTAAAAAACCATGATACCGTAGAATGCCCGTATAAAATTTCGTATGGTCACCGATATTATGCAAGTTTGATTTTTGAAGTAGTTTTTCGAATATATTTCTAGAACGGTTCGTCGGACAGAAAAAATGATTATAACCAATTTTATAGGATTTCGTATTCTGAAGAAGTTTTTAGTACAATGAAAATGTCTTGGACTGATGGTTTTCACAGTATACGTAAAAAACCTTAATTTTTATATGGTAATAATAAGAAGGGGTAGCCTGATTTAGTCCATTTTTGAAATTTTATTTATTATTACTATAAAAACATCATGTAACAAATTTCATCTCTCTATGTCGATGAGTTCTCAGGCAGTATCCAAATATATAGTGGAAACCGAAAGTTTTGTATGGCAACCTCACGAAGGAGTTGCCCATTTTGTCTCATTTTTTTTAAAGCCCGTGTACAAAATTTCAGCTTTCTAAGTTATTACGGACAGACAGACGGACGGACAGACAGACAGACGGACATGCAAAATTCAAAATAACTTTTAATATTATGCGTGGGTGTCCAATCCATTTTGCTCTACCATCATTATTTCTAGGTGTTACAAACGGAATAACAAACTTAGTATACCGTATAGATTTCATTTAGGGTATAAAAACAGGTCAAATATCTAGGCATTAGCATGGATAGCACTAAATTGGAATTCTCCTTTAAAAAAAAAGAGTTCGGGAGGAGGACAACGCGGCAACATGGCCATACCGCCGGTTTTTTGGGTCTCATGTGAAAATGGCTGTATTAAAACCGGATCATGCGAGGGAGGCTGTATACAAGGCATCAATTAGTTTTATTATTAATCGAAATGTAGTTAATTAAAAATATTTAAATATTCGTTTAAAGTTTGTGTAAATTTTGATCTATTGAACAACCAGTCTTTAATTTAATCTATTTAATCTTTTCGGTCTCTATTTTAAGATTTTTTGCTTTTGTTTTTACTTAGTCAATCCTAAAAACAAACCTATTACAAAACTAAATTATATTTTGCTACACAAAACGAGAAGACATAATTTCAACATATTTTTATAATTATAAACTAGATCTTTACAGTTTTTTCGTAAAACTTTTATTAAAGTATTTAGAATTTTTAAACAGATCAGATGAGGGTTCCTGAATGAATCAGCTTGAATCAATTAAGTAATTTTGCTTCAGTTGTTTTAATTGGATACCCGTAAATTTATGAAGGCTCTGGTAACAAAAATGGCCAACTTTATCACGAAATCATCGTTTAGTATATTGTAATTGGCGAAAGCATTATCTGAGATATTAAGTATGTTAAAAGTTTGTGCACTTAAGGTTAAGTGAAGTGTCGACTAGAACCCTGCGGACACGTTGGTCATAGTTGATCTACTGTATCCTCTCAAAATTTTGATAGGCTAGCTCGATCATTGCTGCAAACATTATTTGGAGCGATAAATGCTTCTACAGTGATTTTCAAAAGCTGCAAACGCTCGCATATGATAAGCTTGGAGTTTTTGCCTTTCTCCTCGCACAGGTCATACAGTTCAGAAAATCGCTGTGCATTTAATCAGTAGCGATAGCTTTTAGCACTTCTTTTCTAGGTTAATCACCAAAGCTAGCATCATTATTTTACTTAACAAAGCTAGTAATAAACTGAGTTTTAGATATAGTTAAGTAACGGACGGAAACCGATTATATTCCAGGTTTACTAACCTCTAATTTCGATGGAAAATCTTATCCTACCCTTTAAAAACAACATGATGGTGGAGAAATGTTGAGGAAGATTCAATTTATTTCAATTTCTACATAGATGAAATTCGTAATCAAATGATCAATAAACCAACAAAGTATAGTTCAACCTGAGACTACATACAAATAGATTGTTCGAAATTCAGTGCGTAAACATGTTACTCTCACTGAAATTCCTCGACATGAAGTATGAAATAATCGTGATTCTCTTGTTCGTTTTTTCCTAGAATTTGTTTGATGAAACAAATTAAAAACTATGCAGGGAAAGCAATGCCTTTTCCTTGAATAGTTATTCTGCTAAGCTTATTCGATATTTTCAGATTTGTTCACATAATTATATGATTCGCAATTATTGATTAAACTAGGATTTAGGGAAATTAGATCGATAGGTTTTTACATACTTTCCAGTACATTAAAATCGTCTGAATTGACCTGACCGTTTTACCATAATACGTAAACTCTCTTAATTTTTTGTATGGAAACACAATGACGGCACTTTGACTGTTCAAATTTCATATATTACTATTTTTATTTTTTTACGAAAACGTCGTATATGCCAAATGTCAGTGACCAAAAATATAATGAACTTCGAACTTCTAACTTGAATCTATTTGTTTTGGAAAGACTGTATACAAAATTTCAGCTCTCTAAGTCAGTGCGTTCTTAAATTATGGTGAAGGTGGAGGAGACGAACGATTAGACGGATGGAAGTGTAAACAACAGAAATAACTTTTAATATATATTATGCGTGGATGTCCAATCCATTTCGCTCTACCATTATTATTTCTTATGAGATTTTATCTAGGATATAAAAAGGGGGGCAAGTAGGAATTAGCATCGAACAAATTTTGCACTTAAAGTAATAGTGTATTGAAAATCAGAAAAGAATACGACTTAAATATCGGATGTGGCGCAATTCTTTGGGACCTATGGTCGCGATTTTTAAATTTTACAACTTTAAGCCCCATAGGGACTTTAGGTAGTAAAAATTAATTGATTTTAAATGCGTAATTGTTTAGACTTAAAACCCAAATTTATATACTATGACATAAAGGCCAGAAATGTTGGTATTACCATCGTGTGTAATCCTTGACCGAAGAGAAAGTATCGTACATTTTTACGACCAGAGTTTTACAATTTAATTCTAAAATTTTTATGATGCTAAGTTCTATGGCATTATTTCACGGGGCCATAAAAAGGGATAACATTGCTAAATTGTTATTTATTTATTTTTATTTTTTAATAAAGATTAAACTAATTATTCGATTTATATGAAGTTAAATACTTGCAAATCATCCAGACATGTCTGCCTAGACAAAAACTTTCTCATCGTAAGATTTTCATTGGCAACAAATCTGAAAGCTTCGATCAGGGACCCATTTAGAATATAGAGAGAACAGGAAGTGTTACAAACAAACTAAATTTAGCATAGTCAAATTCTGTTTGTGTTAGAAGCTGTTGCTGCTGTAGTTGAGGGCATTGTGCAGGCGTGTAGTTTCAATCAACATATAGGGGTGCAACACGATAAATTAATTTTGATATTAAGTTTAATCAAAAGATATTTCTTTTTTCAATATACACGAATTAACAGGTATTAGCACTATATTCTAAGGTGAGCCAGAACGTTGTAAAATGAAGCTTTTGATTCGAGTCTGTTGAGTGGCAGAAAATAAAGCTCTCGATTCCGCGCTTCCAAAATTTTGACTTAGTGGTAATTGCGTGAACCCTCGTTCTAATCACATTAGCAATGTCTACCAATTTTACTTATAAAGCATTATTCAAAATTATATACTTATATACAAAATCGAGAATTTGCTTAGACTACTGGATCGTATCGTCACCACACGAGAGGCTTTTGAGAATTAAAATGAATAAATTGCTCACTTTTTATCAAGATAGAGTTTTACAAACTGGTTTTTAAAAAATAAACTACTTACGGGATTCATCCGGTGTATAGGCTACTAAATAAAATTATCTCAATCTTCATTCTCGTGTTAAAGTGAATGTAAACCAATAAATTTTATTCAAGTTACAGGGGTCTAAATTTTTTAAAAATACCTCCGGTAACATTCAAAAAATATGTTTGAAAAATCTATGTACGAAAAATAATAAAAGTTCGTGTGTACATGAAAATGTTGAAGAATAGCTTTAAAGCGAGCTTTTATATTTTAATTAAATAGATTCGGAGCGCCACTTATTGAAATTTAGTACCAAACTTTACTTCGCAATTAAAGCTTTGACGGGAGCTTTTTCGAAAACGGTAATAACAAAGTAGACAAAGTTTCTACTTTCACGTTCGCCTTGCTAAATGAGTTAGAGAGATATGAATACGCTAATTCACAGATAGTAAAAAGACTCTGTCCACATCTAGTTGTATGAAATTAATATTGGCGGCTATCTTTATCTTAACATGGAATCAAATTTATCACTCCAGGGTAGTTTTATAGGTGCGTATTACAAAAGAAGAATAAGATAATTAGTTTTTATGGAAATCAAATAAAAGATTTTACGTAGTTAATCAAAAAGTAAATAATAAAATTAACGTTAAACTTAGCTGGAGGGAAAAAATAATGTTTTCTTATATACATTAACCATACTGATCTCGGGTTCACATGGCTATAGGTGGTCATTTAATTCAAGTTTTCTAGTACTTAAATGTATAAATAATCAAAACAATTTTGTATATAATTTAGTTTTGTAAAAATTGTTTCAAAGGCAAACTTAAACTATGAATAATATAACAAAATAAAAAAAAAAGAAACTTAAAATCTATTAACAATTAAATTCATTACACAACGAAATAAAATTATATTAATCAACTTCAATGCTACAAAAAATTACCCTGTTCATTCTTTTTATAAATTCTTTTAATTTTTTTTCTTTTTTTTTTTACATTTTACAAATTTACCTAAGAAGACAGTGAGATCGGGCCAATGTGAGAATGGCTTCAACTAATTTTTCGTTTATACCAAAGTTCAAAACATTGATTGTCTGGATAAAATATTGTCGTCAGGACATCAAGAACATTTGCCTCATAAACTAAGAAACAATAAAATTGCTCTAACAAATTGCTAAATTCTTTATGCTTTACACACTTTTATCCTTTTTGTTTTTTTTTTTACAATTTCAATTATTTACACAATTACTATTCAGCTAGTTACAGCTAGTTACATGTAGAAAAATTCACTTAAGTAACTCATTTTAGGGACAAGTTTCGACATTACACGTGTGTGCTTACACGAAAGTACAGACATGACGAAGATGAGTGTGGACCCAAAAAAGGATACAAAAGAAGGAAAAATATATTTTGTGATGAATATTAGTTTTTTTTTTTTTTTTTAATAATAGAAAAAGCACATAAACAACAAACAGCATAATATGAACATATGTAGATAGTAGCAAAATCGTGGAAAATTTGACAATTGAACAAATAAAATATCGCGCCTATTGCGTAACAAAAGCGATTTTGAAAGAGTATAGAGACAACGTAAGCCTATAATTATATAATAATTAATTAATTAATTAATTAATTAATTGTTGAACTGAGGTAGAGAACACTTCTATTGACATTTTATACAGAGCATTGCAGCAAGATGTAGACATTATTAAAGAGTGTTGGGGTTGGCCTTATTGTAAAAGAAGGCCGCACACACAGCAGAACTCGAGTAAATTTACAGAAGTTTTTTTGATTTTTTTTTTTTGTCAAGTTCTTTTTTTTTATTTATTTATATTTTTTTATTTTTATATAGTTTTTTTTATTTCCTTTTTTAACTGAGAAAAATTTAGAGCTTGAATTGGCTTACACATACACTCTCGGTTCATTAGTGTCTATAATGAATGTATGTTTATAAATGTGTCTGTGCAGCATATTTCGTTGCCTCTTCTATTAATCCCGAGCTTTCCAAATTTCACGCCTTAGCTCCAGGAATTTTGGATAGAACTTTTGAAAGGTCAACTCCAGTTAAGGCATTTATTGCTGGCGGCAATTGTCCTACCAAACGTGCAACATCTCCAGTTGTTGCGTCACTACCACCAATTAAAACAATTTCATCTGTTTTAGCTAGAGGTGCAGCTACTTCGGCAGCAATCTACAATTTGAATTACAATTTAAATTAATTGTTGAAAAATAAAATAAGAGATTTTTTTTGTTTTTTTTGTTTCCATTTACCTTAGGTAATGATTCTAACACGATATTCATAATGGCAGCATCTCCGTATTGTTTGTATACAGCAGCTTTCATTCTCATTCGTTCAGCTTCAGCTTTACCAACCAATTCAATAGCATGAGCTTCAGCTAAACCTAACTTCTTGATTTTTTCGGATTCAGCACGGGCAGCTTCAAGAGTGTGCATTCTGAAATAAAGATCAACATTTTATTTTTAGTATAAATAAAACAATTCCATTTATTGTATGCCATCTTGATCTCCATATCACAGCCTGGGTATTTGGATATTTGTTAATTTTTACATTTATTTTATTAATTATTTATTAATTTTTCAACTACATTTATTTTTTTTTTCCGTTTACAATTGTAGAAAAGTTGAACTTTTCGATTCAGAGGCGATCTCCTATTACATGTGAGAGAAGAAGTTCAGTTGTAGGCTTTTTGCAACTGATTAAGATTTAAAAAGGCAAAAAATTACGATATCATCTAGTAGATCGAAAAACCCAAAATTTTATTTTGAGTTTGTTGTTCACTCGCAATTTATTTTGAATTAAATTTTTGTGTTATCAGGTAGGGAGAAGAACTTGTTATATATTTTTTTATTAAATATATTAAGCCTGGCTCAATGAAGTTCCTTTTTTTTTAAAATTCCAATTAACTTACTAATAATTATAAATGGTAAAAAATTATTGATTAATTAATATGAAGAAACATGATCTAAACATAATAGACATATAATAATTCTATTGGCTGACAGATGGCGCGGGTTGCAGGGAGATCTAAGTTCAACGATTATTATTTTCAATAAATTTCAGTCTAAACGGGATGATACAAATTTATAAGAATAATCTGTATATAATCTACCCACAATAAACCCTTAAAGCACCTGACTCATTATTGCACTCATCTCTCTGCTTTTTTCTAAAAACATTAGATTTAGAATGGAATATGAAGTTAACTCTTGCAAACCGTCAACGAAGCTTACATTTCAGTTATATGCTCAATAAGGGTCAAGTTATTGTATGAAAGAGTCTTTTATCTCAACTACGATCACTTTCTGGGGCGTACCTCAAGGCTCGATTTTGGGTCTACTTCTTTTCTGTTTGTGATGACTTTATTCATTATGTATTCTATATATGACTGAACTACACTGAACTAACTCAAGTATGTACTTAATTTGCAACTAGCTCTCTATTAGAAAAGTCATTGGCGACCGATAGCAGGAACTACTGTTACACTTTTTATTTGTTGCAAGTAAAATTCCGCCAGCAACAAAATTACTCGGAAAACTAAACTAAACAGATTTGCAATGATAATTTTAAGTTTGGTGAATAAGTTAATTGTCATATAAAGAAGTGGATATCTATTAATTTTTATTTTGGTATTAGTACTGACCCCTCCTTCGAAGTATTACGCTTATCTGATTCATGTATACGCATTTTATATGTTTAATGTATATGTCTCAGAGGTTTTAACATCTTTTACGCAGAATTCTAATAGTTTACGGTTTTACTACCTATATACTCTACATTATTTTCTATTTTTAAAAAATAACTAGAAGGAAGCAGCAATGACCTAAGTGTACAAAAGTAGTGTGAGAAAATAATAGTTATACTTATGATTCGAGTTTTATTTGCCGATCTAGGTTTCATGATCCCAACCAAAAAGGGGATTACGCTCACAACATTGATTTCAATCTGTGAAAGTTCCTTAAATAATTATGATCGGTAAGATAAAAAAAAAATACGTGATAAGCGACGCATCACTTAATAACATGTTTGAAGCCTTTTCAATGTTATCTTGTTACGCATGCGTTGAGTACTAAAAATTTGTGTCTTTTATAATAAAGTCAACTACTACATACGTATATATATAAAAAAAAAAAATCCTTGAATATCCTATTTAAAACTTAACTTCGAAATCGCCATATCATCAATGTTCGAAATTCGAAATAAATTCATAAAACTTACTGTTTTCCTTGCGCAATAGTTTGAACTTTATAACTTTCAGATTCAGCTGGAAGGCGTACAGTGGAAATAAGTTCACGTTCTTTCCTCTCAACTTCTTGTGCTTCGATTTCGATTTGTTTTCGTCGTTCGACAACTTCAATTTGTATTTCTTCGTTACGAATTCTCTGTCGTATTTTAGCCGCTTGCAATTCATAAGCAAGTTGTGATTCAGCTTTCTAAAAATTAAAAAATTTAAAAAAAAAAAAAACGAAAAGAAAAGAGAAAAAAACAACAATAAGAATACGACAAAATATTAAGGGAGAGATATTCTAAATGCATTAATTAGCTTACAGCTGTGTTAATTTCCTGATCGAAATTAGCTTTTTGCAATTTGTACATCCTGGCATTGTCCTCAATTTTCGTATCTGTAGAATACTTCACGTCCATGGCACTCTTCTCGCATTCTGCTTCTCTAATACCTGCATCCCTATCGAATGATGGATATTTATTAATGTTTTTTTTTTCAAAATAAAATTATATAAAAAAAAAAAAAAATAATTTACCTGTTCGCTTGAGCCACTCCGGCGTCTGCATCGCGTTTAACACTTGCAGTTTGTGCTTTGCCAAGTGATGCCAAGTACTGAACGTTGTCGTAGACATCTTTGATGGTAAATGACAGGATCTCAATACCCATACGACCTACATCAGGAGCGGCTACTTCCCTGACAAGAGCAGCAAATTGGTCGCGATCTTTGTACACTTCTTCGACTGTAAGCGTTCCTGGAAACAGATATGATTTCAATTAATTTCTTTTTATATTTTTGTTGGGCTTTTTATGATAAATAATTAATAAAAATTAATCAAAACTAATTTTAAGATATATATTTTGGTAGCACTGCAGATTACTTGGTTTGGTTACTGTTGTAGGAAGAATTTCGTGGGTCATTCAATAGCAAATCGACCAAAAATCAAAGAAAGTGTGACATGACCATCACCAATTTTGTTACAATTTTACATACTTGGAGGATTAGTGAAAATAAAAATAAGAATTAAAAATTTTCCCTATTCATTGCGTATTTCGCGAGCTATGGCATTTTCAAAATTTCGCAAAAATGCTGTCCTGGTCTTCTTTAAAAATTCATATATATTTTTCTACTCATGCTAGGACAGTAAAATATGGCTCATTTGAAATATAGAATTTTATGGTATCTAAGAAAAATAGCATGTTAAAAATATTTGCGGAAAAGCACATCAAGAATAAGGATTTTATGCTCTTGCACCTGAAGGCTATGTATAGGTCATGCTTACACAAGCAAAAAATTGTATGAGTGGTGGGAAAAATCCTATTAGTTTCCGAGATAACAGGACTTTAAGATATTTGGGTATGTTTTCATAGATCAACCTGTAACTTCTGAAGGGTACACCCTATGATTATGACTTAAAATTTGTTAGATTGATAATAATTGGAACTTTTCAATAGTATTAATTTTTTTTTTCGTTCCTCCTTCTCCGTTTTGAAGTTATGGCTCAACAAATTTAAAATTTGGAAATTTTAACTCGGTTTTTTTCTTTTACTACTATTTTTGTAAAAAAACGCGTCATCAACACTAAGTTTTATATTGAATTTAAGAACCCCAATAACTTCAGTTTAAAATGACCTATGATACTCTATACCCAAAATGTAACCGTTTTCGAGTTTTTTTCAATTTCTCGTATACATATCCAGCGAAAAAGTAGGCATTTATTTTTGGGAATGAGCTTTTTAGGCCATTTTCGCTGCATATGCTTAAGGGGGGTTACCACAAAAAAAAAAAAAGCTCACGATTTCTGTTCTCAAGAGCACAGTGGAACATAAACGCATAAAAGTATGCAATTTGAAAATTGAAACAAATCACTATGTACATGAAAAGCTATAAGCTATATGATACTGTGGTATTCGTGTGCATTGTACTGCAAAGCATTTCGGCCATCTGCACAGCAGCAGTAGGTATGGCATAAGCATGGCGAAATTTTAGATTAGCTGTAGGATTTTTCATAGATTTTTTTGGAACTTATAAAACGTTTTGCGTGAGGAGGAGGCAAGGGGCGAACGAAATGTCTAAGCTCTGTGCTGTTGGTCAGACAGACACTTTTCCTTGTAATATGTCTGGTTTCATTTATTTCTTGGGCAAATTTTATTTTACTGAAGCCGCTCCTGCGAGAACTCTGAGTTGTAATGTTTTATATAATTTTGGCAATGTTCACACTATGTCAGTTTTACCATTTTATAGATTATAAATAGAACTGCCAAAAAAAATTTCTCGCCTCCCAAGCAAAAATCAGAAATTACCAATGATAAAGCTTAAAATATTCCGCGAAATGTATGCTCATATATCTAATGCAGAAAATGGCGGCATACACTTTCCGAGCCTACACACTACAGCCCGCCGCAGAGCTTTCAAAATAAGGGAATGCTTTCCGAAAGCACATCATTCCATCTGGCGGTGATGAAATGAATTAAAAACGCCAAATTGTATGCAAAATATATAAAAACAAGAAAATTTTTGTCGTTACCATGGTTAACATTATTGACTTTATTTCCTTTATCATTGCACTACACAATTTGAGTTTTTCAAAATAAACAGAAAAAGGTTCGATCTTTGTTACAAGTTGAACTTTCTTTCCAATAATATCCTAATTGTGATAGTTATTAGTTTCTGAAAGTGGCAACTTTCAAACCATAATATATTAGCAACCAAAACTTTTTTACTAGTTTTCTCTCCGCCACTTCCTCTTCCATACTCAAGTACAAATTTATCTACTTTATGTACCATTATTACATTGTTTGGTACCAAACTTTGCAAATTTCATGAATTTGAGAATTTTCTAAAGCTAATTACATACATATAAAACCACGATATCTTTAGTTTTGGTGCGTCATTACCAAGTTTATGCTTTTTCTCAAAATATGTAGAATTTTTATCATAATAATACCCACAGATTTGACGCAAAGTCGTATTAACTTTTTAAGATTTCAGTAATAACCGCCCTTAAGAAAAAGTGCGAAAAACGAAGAAAGGGTTACATTTTGAGTGCAGAGTGTGATAAATTATTTTAAAGAGAAGCTTTTGGGCTTCTTAAATTCAATATGAAAATTGGTATTGATGACTTGTTTTTGGATAAATATAGTAGTTAAATGGAAACCGAGTTAAAAATCCGAAATTTTAATCAGAGAAGGATAGGGTAAAATTTGTACACTATTTAGGGCAGTCAGTAGGGATTTTTGCTCTACAAAATGTGGGGTAGTTTTGATTTTTATATATGTTACTCAGTTCCCGGCCCCAAAAATTCAAATTTTTATTTCTTATACATATGTATATTATATATAACACTCCAAGTATGTAAAATTTCAACAAAATTGGTGATGGTCATGTCACACATGTTGCCTATTTGATATGGAATGACCCTCGTATAGAAATTAAGAGTGACTGGCACTACATCCAAGCGCCTTTTTCTTGAATCCATGCCCGAAAACTGGTACTGTTCAGCGCCTAATCTAAGTGTTAAATCACCAGATCTAATAAAGGGTTAAAGTCTGAAAATTGTGATAGTAAATTTCGTAGAAAGAGATGGAGTGTGGACATGCGAATATCCTTCGGACAATAGACTGCATTGCTGGCAACGTAGTAACAGACTTCCAAGCTCCTGTTCTAACCTTTATTCGAGGGTTCAATACATTGATATCCACTAGCAGGTACTGGGAGGGGAATCAAGGAATTTTAACAGCAGACATCACTATTTTTACAGATGGGTCTGACAATAAGACAAGTAACGCTAAAAGGCGACATCACCAACTATAGCTACAAAAAGGCAATTAAATAGGGATAGCTGTTGTATTGCAAGGTAATAGAAGAAAAACAATGGAGCTCCTTAGATGGAGCAGAGCTAATACCAGTAAATTAGTAAGGGTGTTAACGGGCCATTGGATAATTATTCTAGGATACTGAGAGACTTCTGTCGTAGCTGTAAAGCTCATAAAGAAATCGAATCAGTTCGACATGTGCTCTGCAAGTGTCCTACTATAGCGATCAAAAAAGGCTTCTCGGAGCTGAGAGAGCTGCAAGGTATAGAGATTAGATGCATTCCGAATTTCTTTAGAGAGTCTGGGTGTAACTAGAGATGATCTTAGAAGGATAGATTCCCATGAATGCGGTATATTGGACCCGACAGTGGTTAAGTGAAACACGCTAAGTTTTATCACCCCTCTAACTTAACGTAACTCTAATGCAACTAGATAGTTTAAGCTTTTCTGATACAAAAAGAGTGTGTGTATATATGTATGTACATAAATGATGTTCTTTTCAAATCTGAGAAAAAAAAAGCTAAAACTTTGAAATCTGGGAAACCCCAGTAATTATTAAAGGCAAGGAAGTCATTTTTCTGACAATTCATGAGTGACTTAGGGCCAGTTTCACAGATCTGTGTAGGTAATTTAAGCTCCAATTGTGGCTTAAACTTAATTTAACTTGTTGAAACCAACATTAAAAAGCCACCTGAAAGTAAAATCCTTCAAAAGATTCTAGTTCCATGTATTTATATTTATCGAAACTAGGTTGGGAACAAAACTATGTACACCTACCTACAAGCTAGTCAATAAGGCAGATATTAGTGGAGACAACAATCGACACATTATGACTACATTCCACATAAACAAAACCGGGATAGAATCCAATGAGAGGAAATTAACTTGTCATCGATGAACATTACGCAAATCAAATGTAATTAGATTAAGTCATCTGTTCAGTCAAATGTATTTTTTAAAGTAGTAAATTAAGCAATATTGCAATAGTCATAATAATCATAAAAGGCAACTATACTCAATATTCAAGTTGCTATGTACAGCTCCTAGGGTCACTGTACTCTTCTGACCTACACACAGCTGCTAAGATCAACGTACTTGGTTGCTATGCGCAATGTAAAATAACTTATTTTTTATTTTTTGATGCCGTATGCAATTCAGAAGCAATATAAGTCGCAGGCCAACTTGAATCTTTTTGTTTCTGGGTCTCGACTGGAATAAAATTTACTAATCTCAAACCTTTATCTTGGGTCTCGACTGAGATAAAGATATTTATTCTGGGTACCGACTACAATAAATACTATTAACATAACTTTGCTTTGGGTCTCGACTGAGGCAAAGTATCATGTTCCAGGGAACGACTAGAACAAGATCAGCACTAACACATAAACTTTGTTTTGGGTCTCGACTGAAACAAAGTATCTTGTTCCGGGGTACGACTAGAACAAGATAATCACTAACTGTCTATTTACGAACGCCATAAAGATAATTCCACATTTTAGATTGGTGAGTACGTTTTGATTAACTATTTAATACATATCTAATTTCACATATTATGTTTAGTAATTATATTTTGAATTTGGAATAGTGTATTAACTTTGACGTATTCTGAAATAAATCACTAACTTTAAATATTCATTGACGTTATCATTTATAGTTCCCAACCTTAAATATATTTTGAGTGTTGTCATTGGGCAGAACATAACTCTTTTCTGATCGCCTACCATAGAAGTTCAACGATGGAGGTCACACCAATTGCCCATATAAATACTGTTAGATGAGAAATCTACTTCGTATAATTTCTACTTGGTTTATCCATGTGCCGCCAGGCAGAAAGGGGGAACAATCACCCAATTTGAAAAGTGCAATGAGAAATCTTGCCACGATACAATTCACACTTACTTTTTATAAAAAGTATTTATATGAGCAATTGGTGTGACCTCCATCATTGAACCTCTATGGTAGGCAATCAGAGATAACCATACTGATGAGACCTCTCTGATCGCTGGGTCGAAAAGTTCAATAAATTTCTTTTTTTGCATTTAAATGCATTTTGTAAATTTATTAAAATTATTTTCAATAAATTTCAGTCTGTTCAATGCAATTTTACATCGCCCAAACTTGTCGAATTAAGTTTGGCTTTCAAATGTCATGGGATAAAAATATGTCTTTTCTTAATATGAACAAATCTGCCACAATAAAACAAAACATAACTTCTTTAGTAATTTAATTAACAATAGTAATAAAAATCATAATTTCACAGTGCTGCCATATTTGCAGAAGATTTTAAGTTCAAAGAACTATGCAAACTTAATTTAGCTTGGTATATGGATTAGTTTTGGTGAAATGGGTTCAATTTACCCTTTTTTGGTACAAAAAATGGGTTAGTTAGATTTCGAAAGCTTATTTAGAAAGTAATAGCGAGTAAAAGGGATTTAGTAATAAAATGGAGTAAATCTAATGTTTTCAAGTAACAAGAAATTCATTTCTTTTGTAAAAATCGTTTACACAGCTTTAAAGGGTATTTTTGGGGTAATAAGTAGTTGGTATAGGGGTAATTTTAATGAAATAGGATGAATCCACTTTTATGGTGCGAAAAAGCGAACTAGTTAGGTTTTGACTTCAGAAAACTAGTTTTTTTTTGTTTAGTAGCAGGGAAACGAAAAATTCCAAACTCGGACGCCACCTATTGAGTAGGAATAGCTATAAAGATATAAATGTCGGAAGGATACTTTGTAGGAGCATAAAAACGGAGGAACCTGTCGAGGTGAAAAACGACCCACAACAACTGTGATAGTAGTCAGCGCGCTTACCAACTTAGCGGCCACTAATTTAACGGATTGTAAAGGAACTAATAATCTAGTAGTAATAATAGTAATAAGAAGCCGAACCCAACTTCATTAAAAATAAAAAATAAATATTTAATAATCGTTGACTGTCGAAATATATTCTAACAAATTTAAAATTTCTACGTCATGTACATTTCGAGAAAATCATCTGTGACAGATGCAGAAAGACGGACCCAAAAGCGGATCTAATAAGGGTTCCGTTTTTTTTCCTTTTGTTGTACGACACCCTAAAAGCATGACTTACTTATGAATTAATCTATGGAGATTTAAATAACTTCACCGCGTATCCGTGTTGCGTTTTCAAATTATCCAAATCACCCATCGATGCATTACAAATAAAACTTGATGTGACGTGCGTACATTATTAATCATAATGATTTTGATTTTTGACTTGTAATTTTAATTTAATAGATTATAGCATGCCCAACATAATAACGCTAAAAACATGTAAAGTATGCACTTTAAAACTCGATATTGTAGCCAAAATAAAAATGTAAATCTTTGAAAAAGATTTGATGACATTATTTCAGATATGTATAATTCTAGATTTTAGTTTACATAACTCCTTAGACAGTCCTCTCAATTTGCAAACAATTAAAATCCACAATAGTGCTTATTGACAATATAATAATAAAAAAATAAAGTAAAACATATAAGTATGTATAATAATTTACCTTTTCACAACAAAATAAGTTAATCCAACCATTGCTGATATTTTACAAATACCTATCCATACGAGAACCATTTAAATTTATCCCAAAATAAAGTTGTATAGGAAAACGGTTTTTTTATTTTTTATATATTGAGACTAAGACTTTTTACTACATTCACTAAATTCTGTATTAATTTGATTGCACCTACTTATGTACACACTTCTTATTTAACACTCAAGTTAAGAGAGCATTTTATGACAAATTAAAATCTAATTGTTTTCTTTACATCTTTTTTAAAGATATTAATAAATTTTCATAACTCTGCTTATCTTTGCTATCGTTTGATTAAATTAATAACTTTCCTTTTAAACTATGCGCGCCTGATAAGATTCGTTCAATAAAGATACTGACATGCATGAAAAATAATTTAATTAAGTGTGCACTTCACATTAATTTCGTAATCACATATCGTCCTTCTATACTGCAGATGAGAATACTATTACAAAAGTTGATGAATTCATATATATAGTTAAGGGTTTACCACCCCTATATAAATAGTAGGCACAATACATTTTCTCCGCACTCAACTTTGGATGTATTACAAATATGCAGTTATTAATAAAACGTATTACCATTTTGTACTTAGTGATAAGATTAAGGACATTTCAAGACTGAGTTACTTTTTATACTTTCGATTCCCGAGTCAGTCGAAATATTCCTAATAAATTAGTCATAGACCTTATCTGGAATGTCAAAAGTACAAAGGTATAAATACGTACAAAGCATGAAAACTTCATATACAAACAAATTTACTTTTGTCCTCTATTAAAGACGTGGACTTTTACTAGTTGATTGGAGATAATTGAAAATCAATAAGTGGCTGTATCTACCACCTTATTCATAGTGAATAATAATTGTAATAAAAAAAGATACTAAAATGAATCGAGTAAAATAAAATAAAATTAAGCTCAGCCAAATTAATTATATTCTACACTAGCAATCTTTAACACTATCAAAAATGCATCACAAATTTTAGATTAATTTAACTTTATAAAATAAATCTAAATATTTTTATTTCAAACCATTTATTGTATTATTAAGCAATTAGTGATGTTTTGTATGTGTATTGTGATGCTTTTATTCTTAGTCACGTTAGCTTGAAGGATTGGATAAAATAAAAATTAATTAATTGTAAGTGCAAAAGCTTTTTCATTTTTTTGTTCTTAACATGGCTCGAAATATTGCTCCGAAAATAGCGATGAACTGAACTCTGCTGTAAATAGGAACGGAAAAATTACAAAAAAAAATAAGTATTTTGCATAATTTGGAGCAAAATATTTTCCCCGTTGAAAATTAAACTGTCGTTAGCTAGAGGTAAGAGCAGTCGCCAGGAAAGCGGAAGGTCCCAGTTTCAAAAAACCAAAGTTTGATCTAGTACATTTTGGAAAATCTAGTACAGAACAATATCATTAGATCCTGACAAGAAGTTTGAGTACCCACACTCCTATACTCGGATGCTTAAATAGCTATTTATAGCCATCTTAATACTCAAGTTTTTAGTATTTCCCTCTTTTTTATTCGAACTGAGGTACTAGATTTTTTGCACTTTTGATCGGCTCTAACTCGGTAGGGTTCTGTCCGATCTGAAAACGGGTTTCGCTGTTCGCCTCAACTCATTACCAGGTACAATTCGTGGAAGACAAATTTTCTCTGCATAGTTTTCGGGGATAAGAAACCCAGGCGGAGGGGGGGGGGGGTAATTCTAATACTGCATGTTGTATGTCAAATCAAATATCTCGTCGACTACTATCGGCTGGTGTATATTTTTTTTCTCGATTCAGAAAACTTTGTCGGGACGTTTTTGCCACCGGAAAACCCATTTTCATACACTTGGGTCATGTACACCCCAGCTACTACATTTCACAAATATTCTTGCAGTTCTTTCTTCAATGAATGAAAAAAGTGCGAAATTTCAATTAAAATTTTTTGTCACAGATTTTGACGAATGAGCACTCGTTGGACGCGGAATAATGAGAGAAATTTAACTGTAAAATATTTCTGACTGGAACTTGCTAGTTTCAGAAATATGCCACAAAAACCATTCGTGTGCGGCCCGATTTCAGGTGGCCTTTCCTATGCAGTCTTTTTGCTCTATTTTAAAAACTAGACATTTTTTTAGCGAAATTCCTTTTTATATCGTTTTGTATTCCTTTCCCCGTTAAAATAAGCCCTCTATCGCTAAAATCGGTGAGAACTTATTTTTTGAATGAAAAAAGTGCAAAGGCTATAGTCCATGCTTTTTTCGCGAAATTTCAATTAAAATTTTTTGTCACAGATTTTGACGAATGAGCACTCGTTGGACGCGGAATAATGAGAGAAATTTAACTGTAAAATATTTCTGACTGGAACTTGCTAGTTTCAGAAATATGCCACAAAAACCATTCGTGTGCGGCCCGATTTCAGGTGGCCTTTCCTATGCAGTCTTTTTGCTCTATTTTAAAAACTAGACATTTTTTTAGCGAAATTCCATTTTATATCGTTTTGTATTCCTTTCCCCGTTAAAATAAGCCCTCTATCGCTAAAATCGCTGAGAACTTATTTTTTGAATGAAAAAAGTGCAAAGGCTATAGTCCATGCTTTTTTCGCGAAATTTCAATTAAAATTTTTTGTCACAGATTTTGACGAATGAGCACTCGTTGGACGCGGAATAATGAGAGAAATTTAACTGTAAAATATTTCTGACTGGAACTTGCTAGTTTCAGAAATATGCCACAAAAACCATTCGTGTGCGGCCCGATTTCAGGTGGCCTTTCCTATGCAGTCTTTTTGCTCTATTTTAAAAACTAGACATTTTTTTAGCGAAATTCCATTTTATATCGTTTTGTATTCCTTTCCCCGTTAAAATAAGCCCTCTATCGCTAAAATCGCTGAGAACTTATTTTTTGAATGAAAAAAGTGCAAAGGCTATAGTCCATGCTTTTTTCGCGAAATTTCAATTAAAATTTTTTGTCACAGATTTTGACGAATGAGCACTCGTTGGACGCGGAATAATGAGAGAAATTTAACTGTAAAATATTTCTGACTGGAACTTGCTAGTTTCAGAAATATGCCACAAAAACCATTCGTGTGCGGCTCGATTTCAGGTGGCCTTTCCTATGCAGTCTTTTTGCTCTATTTTAAAAACTAGACATTTTTTTAGCGAAATTCCTTTTTATATCGTTTTGTATTCCTTTCCCCGTTAAAATAAGCCCTCTATCGCTAAAATCGCTGAGAACTTATTTTTTGAATGAAAAAAGTGCAAAGGCTATAGTCCATGCTTTTTTCGCGAAATTTCAATTAAAATTTTTTGTCACAGATTTTGACGAATGAGCACTCGTTGGACGCGGAATAATGAGAGAAATTTAACTGTAAAATATTTCTGACTGGAACTTGCTAGTTTCAGAAATATGCCACAAAAACCATTCGTGTGCGGCTCGATTTCAGGTGGCCTTTCCTATGCAGTCTTTTTGCTCTATTTTAAAAACTAGACATTTTTTTAGCGAAATTCCTTTTTATATCGTTTTGTATTCCTTTCCCCGTTAAAATAAACCCTCTATCGCTAAAATCGGTGAGAACTTATTTTTTGAATGAAAAAAGTGCAAAGGCTATAGTCCATGCTTTTTTCGCGAAATTTCAATTAAAATTTTTTGTCACAGATTTTGACGAATGAGCACTCGTTGGACGCGGAATAATGAGAGAAATTTAACTGTAAAATATTTCTGACTGGAACTTGCTAGTTTCAGAAATATGCCACAAAAAGCATTCGTGTGCGGCCCGATTTCAGTTGGCCTTTCCTATGCAGTCTTTTTGCTCTATTTTAAAAACTAGACATTTTTTTAGCGAAATTCCTTTTTATATCGTTTTGTATTCCTTTCCCCGTTAAAATAAGCCCTCTATCGCTAAAATCGGTGAGAACTTATTTTTTGAATGAAAAAACTGCAAAAGCTATAGTCCATGCTTTTTTCGCGAAATTTCAATTAAAATTTTTTGTCACAGATTTTGACGAATGAGCACTCGTTGGACGCGGAATAATGAGAGAAATTTAACTGTAAAATATTTCTGACTGGAACTTGCTAGTTTCAGAAATATGCCACAAAAACCATTCGTGTGCGGCCCGATTTCAGGTGGCCTTTCCTATGCAGTCTTTTTGCTCTATTTTAAAAACTAGACATTTTTTTAGCGAAATTCCTTTTTATATCGTTTTGTATTCCTTTCCCCGTTAAAATAAGCCCTCTATCGCTAAAATCGGTGAGAACTTATTTTTTGAATGAAAAAAGTGCAAAGGCTATAGTCCATGCTTTTTTCGCGAAATTTCAATTAAAATTTTTTGTCACAGATTTTGACGAATGAGCACTCGTTGGACGCGGAATAATGAGAGAAATTTAACTGTAAAATATTTCTGACTGGAACTTGCTAGTTTCAGAAATATGCCACAAAAACCATTCGTGTGCGGCCCGATTTCAGGTGGCCTTTCCTATGCAGTCTTTTTGCTCTATTTTAAAAACTAGACATTTTTTTAGCGAAATTCCTTTTTATATCGTTTTGTATTCCTTTTCCCGTTAAAATAAACCCTCTATCGCTAAAATCGGTGAGAACTTATTTTTTGAATGAAAAAAGTGCAAAGGCTATAGTCCATGCTTTTTTCGCGAAATTTCAATTAAAATTTTTTGTCACAGATTTTGACGAATGAGCACTCGTTGGACGCGGAATAATGAGAGAAATTTAACTGTAAAATATTTCTGACTGGAACTTGCTAGTTTCAGAAATATGCCACAAAAACCATTCGTGTGCGGCCCGATTTCAGGTGGCCTTTCCTATGCAGTCTTTTTGCTCTATTTTAAAAACTAGACATTTTTTTAGCGAAATTCCTTTTTATATCGTTTTGTATTCCTTTCCCCGTTAAAATAAGCCCTCTATCGCTAAAATCGGTGAGAACTTATTTTTTGAATGAAAAAAGTGCAAAGGCTATAGTCCATGCTTTTTTCGCGAAATTTCAATTAAAATTTTTTGTCACAGATTTTGACGAATGAGCACTCGTTGGACGCGGAATAATGAGAGAAATTTAACTGTAAAATATTTCTGACTGGAACTTGCTAGTTTCAGAAATATGCCACAAAAACCATTCGTGTGCGGCCCGATTTCAGGTGGCCTTTCCTATGCAGTCTTTTTGCTCTATTTTAAAAACTAGACATTTTTTTAGCGAAATTCCTTTTTATATCGTTTTGTATTCCTTTTCCCGTTAAAATAAACCCTCTATCGCTAAAATCGGTGAGAACTTATTTTTTGAATGAAAAAAGTGCAAAGGCTATAGTCCATGCTTTTTTCGCGAAATTTCAATTAAAATTTTTTGTCACAGATTTTGACGAATGAGCACTCGTTGGACGCGGAATAATGAGAGAAATTTAACTGTAAAATATTTCTGACTGGAACTTGCTAGTTTCAGAAATATGCCACAAAAACCATTCGTGTGCGGCCCGATTTCAGGTGGCCTTTCCTATGCAGTCTTTTTGCTCTATTTTAAAAACTAGACATTTTTTTAGCGAAATTCCTTTTTATATCGTTTTGTATTCCTTTTCCCGTTAAAATAAACCCTCTATCGCTAAAATCGGTGAGAACTTATTTTTTGAATGAAAAAAGTGCAAATATAGTCCATGCTTTTTTCGCGAAATTTCAAGTAAAATTTTTTGTCACCGATTTTGACGAATGAACACTCGTTGGACGCGGAATAATGAGAGAAATAAACTTGTAAAATATTTCTGACTGGAACTTGCTAGTTTCAGAAATATGCCACAAAAACCATTCGTGTGCGGCCCGATTTCAGGTGGCCTTTCCTATGCAGTCTTTTTGCTCTATTTTAAAAACTAGACATTTTTTTAGCGAAATTCCTTTTTATATCGTTTTGTATTCCTTTCCCCGTTAAAATAAGCCCTCTATCGCTAAAATCGGTGAGAACTTATTTTTTGAATGTAAAAAGTGCAAAGGCTATAGTCCATGCTTTTTTCGCGAAATTTCAATTAAAATTTTTTGTCACAGATTTTGACGAATGAGCACTCGTTGGACGCGGAATAATGAGAGAAATTTAACTGTAAAATATTTCTGACTGGAACTTGCTAGTTTCAGAAATATGCCACAAAAACCATTCGTGTGCGGCCCGATTTCAGGTGGCCTTTCCTATGCAGTCTTTTTGCTCTATTTTAAAAACTAGACATTTTTTTAGCGAAATTCCTTTTTATATCGTTTTGTATTCCTTTTCCCGTTAAAATAAACCCTCTATCGCTAAAATCGGTGAGAACTTATTTTTTGAATGAAAAAAGTGCAAAGGCTATAGCCATGCTTTTTTCGCGAAATTTCAAGTAAAATTTTTTGTCACCGATTTTGACGAATGAACACTCGTTGGACGCGGAATAATGAGAGAAATAAACTTGTAAAATATTTCTGACTGGAACTTGCTAGTTTCAGAAATATGCCACAAAAACCATTCGTGTGCGGCCCGATTTCAGGTGGCCTTTCCTATGCAGTCTTTTTGCTCTATTTTAAAAACTAGACATTTTTTTAGCGAAATTCCTTTTTATATCGTTTTGTATTCCTTTCCCCGTTAAAATAAGCCCTCTATCGCTAAAATCGGTGAGAACTTATTTTTTGAATGAAAAAAGTGCAAAGGCTATAGTCCATGCTTTTTTCGCGAAATTTCAATTAAAATTTTTTGTCACAGATTTTGACGAATGAGCACTCGTTGGACGCGGAATAATGAGAGAAATTTAACTGTAAAATATTTCTGACTGGAACTTGCTAGTTTCAGAAATATGCCACAAAAACCATTCGTGTGCGGCCCGATTTCAGGTGGCCTTTCCTATGCAGTCTTTTTGCTCTATTTTAAAAACTAGACATTTTTTTAGCGAAATTCCATTTTATATCGTTTTGTATTCCTTTCCCCGTTAAAATAAGCCCTCTATCGCTAAAATCGCTGAGAACTTATTTTTTGAATGAAAAAAGTGCAAAGGCTATAGTCCATGCTTTTTTCGCGAAATTTCAATTAAAATTTTTTGTCACAGATTTTGACGAATGAGCACTCGTTGGACGCGGAATAATGAGAGAAATTTAACTGTAAAATATTTCTGACTGGAACTTGCTAGTTTCAGAAATATGCCACAAAAACCATTCGTGTGCGGCTCGATTTCAGGTGGCCTTTCCTATGCAGTCTTTTTGCTCTATTTTAAAAACTAGACATTTTTTTAGCGAAATTCCTTTTTATATCGTTTTGTATTCCTTTCCCCGTTAAAATAAGCCCTCTATCGCTAAAATCGGTGAGAACTTATTTTTTGAATGAAAAAAGTGCAAAGGCTATAGTCCATGCTTTTTTCGCGAAATTTCAATTAAAATTTTTTGTCACAGATTTTGACGAATGAGCACTCGTTGGACGCGGAATAATGAGAGAAATTTAACTGTAAAATATTTCTGACTGGAACTTGCTAGTTTCAGAAATATGCCACAAAAACCATTCGTGTGCGGCCCGATTTCAGGTGGCCTTTCCTATGCAGTCTTTTTGCTCTATTTTAAAAACTAGACATTTTTTTAGCGAAATTCCATTTTATATCGTTTTGTATTCCTTTCCCCGTTAAAATAAGCCCTCTATCGCTAAAATCGCTGAGAACTTATTTTTTGAATGAAAAAAGTGCAAAGGCTATAGTCCATGCTTTTTTCGCGAAATTTCAATTAAAATTTTTTGTCACAGATTTTGACGAATGAGCACTCGTTGGACGCGGAATAATGAGAGAAATTTAACTGTAAAATATTTCTGACTGGAACTTGCTAGTTTCAGAAATATGCCACAAAAACCATTCGTGTGCGGCTCGATTTCAGGTGGCCTTTCCTATGCAGTCTTTTTGCTCTATTTTAAAAACTAGACATTTTTTTAGCGAAATTCCTTTTTATATCGTTTTGTATTCCTTTCCCCGTTAAAATAAGCCCTCTATCGCTAAAATCGCTGAGAACTTATTTTTTGAATGAAAAAAGTGCAAAGGCTATAGTCCATGCTTTTTTCGCGAAATTTCAATTAAAATTTTTTGTCACAGATTTTGACGAATGAGCACTCGTTGGACGCGGAATAATGAGAGAAATTTAACTGTAAAATATTTCTGACTGGAACTTGCTAGTTTCAGAAATATGCCACAAAAACCATTCGTGTGCGGCTCGATTTCAGGTGGCCTTTCCTATGCAGTCTTTTTGCTCTATTTTAAAAACTAGACATTTTTTTAGCGAAATTCCTTTTTATATCGTTTTGTATTCCTTTCCCCGTTAAAATAAACCCTCTATCGCTAAAATCGGTGAGAACTTATTTTTTGAATGAAAAAAGTGCAAAGGCTATAGTCCATGCTTTTTTCGCGAAATTTCAATTAAAATTTTTTGTCACAGATTTTGACGAATGAGCACTCGTTGGACGCGGAATAATGAGAGAAATTTAACTGTAAAATATTTCTGACTGGAACTTGCTAGTTTCAGAAATATGCCACAAAAAGCATTCGTGTGCGGCCCGATTTCAGTTGGCCTTTCCTATGCAGTCTTTTTGCTCTATTTTAAAAACTAGACATTTTTTTAGCGAAATTCCTTTTTATATCGTTTTGTATTCCTTTCCCCGTTAAAATAAGCCCTCTATCGCTAAAATCGGTGAGAACTTATTTTTTGAATGAAAAAACTGCAAAAGCTATAGTCCATGCTTTTTTCGCGAAATTTCAATTAAAATTTTTTGTCACAGATTTTGACGAATGAGCACTCGTTGGACGCGGAATAATGAGAGAAATTTAACTGTAAAATATTTCTGACTGGAACTTGCTAGTTTCAGAAATATGCCACAAAAAGCATTCGTGTGCGGCCCGATTTCAGTTGGCCTTTCCTATGCAGTCTTTTTGCTCTATTTTAAAAACTAGACATTTTTTTAACGAAATTCCTTTTTATATCGTTTTGTATTCCTTTCCCCGTTAAAATAAGCCCTCTATCGCTAAAATCGGTGAGAACTTATTTTTTGAATGAAAAAACTGCAAAAGCTATAGTCCATGCTTTTTTCGCGAAATTTCAATTAAAATTTTTTGTCACAGATTTTGACGAATGAGCACTCGTTGGACGCGGAATAATGAGAGAAATTTAACTGTAAAATATTTCTGACTGGAACTTGCTAGTTTCAGAAATATGCCACAAAAACCATTCGTGTGCGGCCCGATTTCAGGTGGCCTTTCCTATGCAGTCTTTTTGCTCTATTTTAAAAACTAGACATTTTTTTAGCGAAATTCCTTTTTATATCGTTTTGTATTCCTTTCCCCGTTAAAATAAGCCCTCTATCGCTAAAATCGGTGAGAACTTATTTTTTGAATGAAAAAAGTGCAAAGGCTATAGTCCATGCTTTTTTCGCGAAATTTCAATTAAAATTTTTTGTCACAGATTTTGACGAATGAGCACTCGTTGGACGCGGAATAATGAGAGAAATTTAACTGTAAAATATTTCTGACTGGAACTTGCTAGTTTCAGAAATATGCCACAAAAACCATTCGTGTGCGGCCCGATTTCAGGTGGCCTTTCCTATGCAGTCTTTTTGCTCTATTTTAAAAACTAGACATTTTTTTAGCGAAATTCCTTTTTATATCGTTTTGTATTCCTTTTCCCGTTAAAATAAACCCTCTATCGCTAAAATCGGTGAGAACTTATTTTTTGAATGAAAAAAGTGCAAAGGCTATAGTCCATGCTTTTTTCGCGAAATTTCAATTAAAATTTTTTGTCACAGATTTTGACGAATGAGCACTCGTTGGACGCGGAATAATGAGAGAAATTTAACTGTAAAATATTTCTGACTGGAACTTGCTAGTTTCAGAAATATGCCACAAAAACCATTCGTGTGCGGCCCGATTTCAGGTGGCCTTTCCTATGCAGTCTTTTTGCTCTATTTTAAAAACTAGACATTTTTTTAGCGAAATTCCTTTTTATATCGTTTTGTATTCCTTTCCCCGTTAAAATAAGCCCTCTATCGCTAAAATCGGTGAGAACTTATTTTTTGAATGAAAAAAGTGCAAAGGCTATAGTCCATGCTTTTTTCGCGAAATTTCAATTAAAATTTTTTGTCACAGATTTTGACGAATGAGCACTCGTTGGACGCGGAATAATGAGAGAAATTTAACTGTAAAATATTTCTGACTGGAACTTGCTAGTTTCAGAAATATGCCACAAAAACCATTCGTGTGCGGCCCGATTTCAGGTGGCCTTTCCTATGCAGTCTTTTTGCTCTATTTTAAAAACTAGACATTTTTTTAGCGAAATTCCTTTTTATATCGTTTTGTATTCCTTTTCCCGTTAAAATAAACCCTCTATCGCTAAAATCGGTGAGAACTTATTTTTTGAATGAAAAAAGTGCAAAGGCTATAGTCCATGCTTTTTTCGCGAAATTTCAATTAAAATTTTTTGTCACAGATTTTGACGAATGAGCACTCGTTGGACGCGGAATAATGAGAGAAATTTAACTGTAAAATATTTCTGACTGGAACTTGCTAGTTTCAGAAATATGCCACAAAAACCATTCGTGTGCGGCCCGATTTCAGGTGGCCTTTCCTATGCAGTCTTTTTGCTCTATTTTAAAAACTAGACATTTTTTTAGCGAAATTCCTTTTTATATCGTTTTGTATTCCTTTTCCCGTTAAAATAAACCCTCTATCGCTAAAATCGGTGAGAACTTATTTTTTGAATGAAAAAAGTGCAAAGGCTATAGTCCATGCTTTTTTCGCGAAATTTCAAGTAAAATTTTTTGTCACCGATTTTGACGAATGAACACTCGTTGGACGCGGAATAATGAGAGAAATAAACTTGTAAAATATTTCTGACTGGAACTTGCTAGTTTCAGAAATATGCCACAAAAACCATTCGTGTGCGGCCCGATTTCAGGTGGCCTTTCCTATGCAGTCTTTTTGCTCTATTTTAAAAACTAGACATTTTTTTAGCGAAATTCCTTTTTATATCGTTTTGTATTCCTTTCCCCGTTAAAATAAGCCCTCTATCGCTAAAATCGGTGAGAACTTATTTTTTGAATGTAAAAAGTGCAAAGGCTATAGTCCATGCTTTTTTCGCGAAATTTCAATTAAAATTTTTTGTCACAGATTTTGACGAATGAGCACTCGTTGGACGCGGAATAATGAGAGAAATTTAACTGTAAAATATTTCTGACTGGAACTTGCTAGTTTCAGAAATATGCCACAAAAACCATTCGTGTGCGGCCCGATTTCAGGTGGCCTTTCCTATGCAGTCTTTTTGCTCTATTTTAAAAACTAGACATTTTTTTAGCGAAATTCCTTTTTATATCGTTTTGTATTCCTTTTCCCGTTAAAATAAACCCTCTATCGCTAAAATCGGTGAGAACTTATTTTTTGAATGAAAAAAGTGCAAAGGCTATAGCCATGCTTTTTTCGCGAAATTTCAAGTAAAATTTTTTGTCACCGATTTTGACGAATGAACACTCGTTGGACGCGGAATAATGAGAGAAATAAACTTGTAAAATATTTCTGACTGGAACTTGCTAGTTTCAGAAATATGCCACAAAAACCATTCGTGTGCGGCCCGATTTCAGGTGGCCTTTCCTATGCAGTCTTTTTGCTCTATTTTAAAAACTAGACATTTTTTTAGCGAAATTCCTTTTTATATCGTTTTGTATTCCTTTCCCCGTTAAAATAAGCCCTCTATCGCTAAAATCGGTGAGAACTTATTTTTTGAATGTAAAAAGTGCAAAGGCTATAGTCCATGCTTTTTTCGCGAAATTTCAATTAAAATTTTTTGTCACAGATTTTGACGAATGAGCACTCGTTGGACGCGGAATAATGAGAGAAATTTAACTGTAAAATATTTCTGACTGGAACTTGCTAGTTTCAGAAATATGCCACAAAAACCATTCGTGTGCGGCCCGATTTCAGGTGGCCTTTCCTATGCAGTCTTTTTGCTCTATTTTAAAAACTAGACATTTTTTTAGCGAAATTCCTTTTTATATCGTTTTGTATTCCTTTTCCCGTTAAAATAAACCCTCTATCGCTAAAATCGGTGAGAACTTATTTTTTGAATGAAAAAAGTGCAAAGGCTATAGCCATGCTTTTTTCGCGAAATTTCAAGTAAAATTTTTTGTCACCGATTTTGACGAATGAACACTCGTTGGACGCGGAATAATGAGAGAAATAAACTTGTAAAATATTTCTGACTGGAACTTGCTAGTTTCAGAAATATGCCACAAAAACCATTCGTGTGCGGCCCGATTTCAGGTGGCCTTTCCTATGCAGTCTTTTTGCTCTATTTTAAAAACTAGACATTTTTTTAGCGAAATTCCATTTTATATCGTTTTGTATTCCTTTCCCCGTTAAAATAAGCCCTCTATCGCTAAAATCGGTGAGAACTTATTTTTTGAATGAAAAAAGTGCAAAGGCTATAGTCCATGCTTTTTTCGCGAAATTTCAATTAAAATTTTTTGTCACAGATTTTGACGAATGAGCACTCGTTGGACGCGGAATAATGAGAGAAATTTAACTGTAAAATATTTCTGACTGGAACTTGCTAGTTTCAGAAATATGCCACAAAAACCATTCGTGTGCGGCTCGATTTCAGGTGGCCTTTCCTATGCAGTCTTTTTGCTCTATTTTAAAAACTAGACATTTTTTTAGCGAAATTCCTTTTTATATCGTTTTGTATTCCTTTCCCCGGTAAAATAAGCCCTCTATCGCTAAAATCGGTGAGAACTTATTTTTTGAATGAAAAAAGTGCAAAGGCTATAGTCCATGCTTTTTTCGCGAAATTTCAATTAAAATTTTTTGTCACAGATTTTGACGAATGAGCACTCGTTGGACGCGGAATAATGAGAGAAATTTAACTGTAAAATATTTCTGACTGGAACTTGCTAGTTTCAGAAATATGCCACAAAAACCATTCGTGTGCGGCTCGATTTCAGGTGGCCTTTCCTATGCAGTCTTTTTGCTCTATTTTAAAAACTAGACATTTTTTTAGCGAAATTCCTTTTTATATCGTTTTGTATTCCTTTCCCCGGTAAAATAAGCCCTCTATCGCTAAAATCGGTGAGAACTTATTTTTTGAATGAAAAAAGTGCAAAGGCTATAGTCCATGCTTTTTTCGCGAAATTTCAATTAAAATTTTTTGTCACAGATTTTGACGAATGAGCACTCGTTGGACGCGGAATAATGAGAGAAATTTAACTGTAAAATATTTCTGACTGGAACTTGCTAGTTTCAGAAATATGCCACAAAAACCATTCGTGTGCGGCCCGATTTCAGGTGGCCTTTCCTATGCAGTCTTTTTGCTCTATTTTAAAAACTAGACATTTTTTTAGCGAAATTCCTTTTTATATCGTTTTGTATTCCTTTCCCCGTTAAAATAAGCCCTCTATCGCTAAAATCGGTGAGAACTTATTTTTTGAATGAAAAAAGTGCAAAGGCTATAGTCCATGCTTTTTTCGCGAAATTTCAAGTAAAATTTTTTGTCACCGATTTTGACGAATGAACACTCGTTGGACGCGGAATAATGAGAGAAATAAACTTGTAAAATATTTCTGACTGGAACTTGCTAGTTTCAGAAATATGCCACAAAAACCATTCGTGTGCGGCCCGATTTCAGGTGGCCTTTCCTATGCAGTCTTTTTGCTCTATTTTAAAAACTAGACATTTTTTTAGCGAAATTCCTTTTTATATCGTTTTGTATTCCTTTTCCCGTTAAAATAAACCCTCTATCGCTAAAATCGGTGAGAACTTATTTTTTGAATGAAAAAAGTGCAAAGGCTATATATAGTCCATGCTTTTTTCGCGAAATTTCAAGTAACATTTTTTGTCACCGATTTTGACGAATGAACACTCGTTGGACGCGGAATAATGAGAGAAATAAACTTGTAAAATATTTCTGACTGGAACTTGCTAGTTTCAGAAATATGCCACAAAAACCATTCGTGTGCGGCCCGATTTCAGGTGGCCTTTCCTATGCAGTCTTTTTGCTCTATTTTAAAAACTAGACATTTTTTTAGCGAAATTCCTTTTTATATCGTTTTGTATTCCTTTCCCCGTTAAAATAAGCCCTCTATCGCTAAAATCGGTGAGAACTTATTTTTTGAATGAAAAAAGTGCAAAGGCTATAGTCCATGCTTTTTTCCCGAAATTTCAATTAAAATTTTTTGTCACAGATTTTGACGAATGAGCACTCGTTGGACGCGGAATAATGAGAGAAATTTAACTGTTAAATATTTCTGAGTGGAACTTGCTAGTTTCAGAAATATGCCACAAAAATCATTCGTGTGCGGCCCGATTTCAGGTGGTCTTTCCTATGCAGTCTTTTTGCTCTATTTTAAAAACTAGACATTTTTTTAGCGAAACTCCTTTTTATATCGTTTTGTATTCCTTTCCGCGTTAAAATAAGCCCTCTATCGCTAAAATCGGTGAGAACTTATTTTTTGAATGAAAAAAGTGCAAAGGCTATAGTCCATGCTTTTTTCGCGAAATTTCAATTAAAATTTTTTGTCACAGATTTTGACGAATGAGCACTCGTTGGACGCGGAATAATGAGAGAAATTTAACTGTAAAATATTTCTGACTGGAACTTGCTAGTTTCAGAAATATGCCACAAAAACCATTCGTGTGCGGCCCGATTTCAGGTGGCCTTTCCTATGCAGTCTTTTTGCTCTATTTTAAAAACTAGACATTTTTTTAGCGAAATTCCTTTTTATATCGTTTTGTATTCCTTTCCCCGTTAAAATAAGCCCTCTATCGCTAAAATCGGTGAGAACTTATTTTTTGAATGAAAAAAGTGCAAAGGCTATAGTCCATGCTTTTTTCGCGAAATTTCAATTAAAATTTTTTGTCACAGATTTTGACGAATGAGCACTCGTTGGACGCGGAATAATGAGAGAAATTTAACTGTAAAATATTTCTGACTGGAACTTGCTAGTTTCAGAAATATGCCACAAAAACCATTCGTGTGCGGCCCGATTTCAGGTGGCCTTTCCTATGCAGTCTTTTTGCTCTATTTTAAAAACTAGACATTTTTTTAGCGAAACTCCTTTTTATATCGTTTTGTATTCCTTTCCGCGTTAAAATAAGCCCTCTATCGCTAAAATCGGTGAGAACTTATTTTTTGAATGAAAAAAGTGCAAAGGCTATAGTCCATGCTTTTTTCGCGAAATTTCAATTAAAATTTTTTGTCACAGATTTTGACGAATGAGCACTCGTTGGACGCGGAATAATGAGAGAAATTTAACTGTAAAATATTTCTGACTGGAACTTGCTAGTTTCAGAAATATGCCACAAAAACCATTCGTGTGCGGCCCGATTTCAGGTGGCCTTTCCTATGCAGTCTTTTTGCTCTATTTTAAAAACTAGACATTTTTTTAGCGAAATTCCTTTTTATATCGTTTTGTATTCCTTTCCCCGTTAAAATAAGCCCTCTATCGCTAAAATCGGTGAGAACTTATTTTTTGAATGAAAAAAGTGCAAAGGCTATAGTCCATGCTTTTTTCGCGAAATTTCAATTAAAATTTTTTGTCACAGATTTTGACGAATGAGCACTCGTTGGACGCGGAATAATGAGAGAAATTTAACTGTAAAATATTTCTGACTGGAACTTGCTAGTTTCAGAAATATGCCACAAAAACCATTCGTGTGCGGCCCGATTTCAGGTGGCCTTTCCTATGCAGTCTTTTTGCTCTATTTTAAAAACTAGACATTTTTTTATCGAAATTCCTTTTTATATCGTTTTGTATTCCTTTCCCCGTTAAAATAAGCCCTCTATCGCTAAAATCGGTGAGAACTTATTTTTTGAATGAAAAAAGTGCAAAGGCTATAGTCCATGCTTTTTTCGCGAAATTTCAATTAAATTTTTTTGTCACAGATTTTGACGAATGAGCACTCGTTGGACGCGGAATAATGAGAGAAATTTAACTGTAAAATATTTCTGACTGGAACTTGCTAGTTTCAGAAATATGCCACAAAAACCATTCGTGTGCGGCCCGATTTCAGGTGGCCTTTCCTATGCAGTCTTTTTGCTCTATTTTAAAAACTAGACATTTTTTTAGCGAAATTCCTTTTTATATCGTTTTGTATTCCTTTTCCCGTTAAAATAAACCCTCTATCGCTAAAATCGGTGAGAACTTATTTTTTGAATGAAAAAAGTGCAAAGGCTATAGCCATGCTTTTTTCGCGAAATTTCAAGTAAAATTTTTTGTCACCGATTTTGACGAATGAACACTCGTTGGACGCGGAATAATGAGAGAAATAAACTTGTAAAACATTTCTGACTGGAACTTGTTAGTTTCAGAAATATGCCACAAAAACCATTCGTGTGCGGCCCGATTTCAGGTGGCCTTTCCTATGCAGTCTTTTTGCTCTATTTTAAAAACTAGACATTTTTTTAGCGAAATTCCTTTTTATATCGTTTTGTATTCCTTTCCCCGTTAAAATAAGCCCTCTATCGCTAAAATCGGTGAGAACTTATTTTTTGAATGAAAAAAGTGCAAAGGCTATAGTCCATGCTTTTTTCGCGAAATTTCAATTAAAATTTTTTGTCACAGATTTTGACGAATGAGCACTCGTTGGACGCGGAATAATGAGAGAAATTTAACTGTAAAATATTTCTGACTGGAACTTGCTAGTTTCAGAAATATGCCACAAAAACCATTCGTGTGCGGCTCGATTTCAGGTGGCCTTTCCTATGCAGTCTTTTTGCTCTATTTTAAAAACTAGACATTTTTTTAGCGAAATTCCTTTTTATATCGTTTTGTATTCCTTTCCCCGTTAAAATAAGCCCTCTATCGCTAAAATCGGTGAGAACTTATTTTTTGAATGAAAAAAGTGCAAAGGCTATAGTCCATGCTTTTTTCGCGAAATTTCAAGTAAAATTTTTTGTCACCGATTTTGACGAATGAGCACTCGTTGGACGCGGAATAATGAGAGAAATTTAACTGTAAAATATTTCTGACTGGAACTTGCTAGTTTCAGAAATATGCCACAAAAACCATTCGTGTGCGGCCCGATTTCAGGTGGCCTTTCCTATGCAGTCTTTTTGCTCTATTTTAAAAACTAGACATTTTTTTAGCGAAATTCCTTTTTATATCGTTTTGTATTCCTTTTCCCGTTAAAATAAACCCTCTATCGCTAAAATCGGTGAGAACTTATTTTTTGAATGAAAAAAGTGCAAAGGCTATAGTCCATGCTTTTTTCGCGAAATTTCAAGTAAAATTTTTTGTCACCGATTTTGACGAATGAACACTCGTTGGACGCGGAATAATGAGAGAAATAAACTTGTAAAATATTTCTGACTGGAACTTGCTAGTTTCAGAAATATGCCACAAAAACCATTCGTGTGCGGCCCGATTTCAGGTGGCCTTTCCTATGCAGTCTTTTTGCTCTATTTTAAAAACTAGACATTTTTTTAGCGAAATTCCTTTTTATATCGTTTTGTATTCCTTTTCCCGTTAAAATAAACCCTCTATCGCTAAAATCGGTGAGAACTTATTTTTTGAATGAAAAAAGTGCAAAGGCTATATATAGTCCATGCTTTTTTCGCGAAATTTCAAGTAACATTTTTTGTCACCGATTTTGACGAATGAACACTCGTTGGACGCGGAATAATGAGAGAAATAAACTTGTAAAATATTTCTGACTGGAACTTGCTAGTTTCAGAAATATGCCACAAAAACCATTCGTGTGCGGCCCGATTTCAGGTGGCCTTTCCTATGCAGTCTTTTTGCTCTATTTTAAAAACTAGACATTTTTTTAGCGAAATTCCTTTTTATATCGTTTTGTATTCCTTTCCCCGTTAAAATAAGCCCTCTATCGCTAAAATCGGTGAGAACTTATTTTTTGAATGAAAAAAGTGCAAAGGCTATAGTCCATGCTTTTTTCGCGAAATTTCAATTAAAATTTTTTGTCACAGATTTTGACGAATGAGCACTCGTTGGACGCGGAATAATGAGAGAAATTTAACTGTAAAATATTTCTGACTGGAACTTGCTAGTTTCAGAAATATGCCACAAAAACCATTCGTGTGCGGCCCGATTTCAGGTGGCCTTTCCTATGCAGTCTTTTTGCTCTATTTTAAAAACTAGACATTTTTTTAGCGAAATTCCTTTTTATATCGTTTTGTATTCCTTTCCCCGTTAAAATAAGCCCTCTATCGCTAAAATCGGTGAGAACTTATTTTTTGAATGAAAAAAGTGCAAAGGCTATAGTCCATGCTTTTTTCGCGAAATTTCAATTAAAATTTTTTGTCACAGATTTTGACGAATGAGCACTCGTTGGACGCGGAATAATGAGAGAAATTTAACTGTAAAATATTTCTGACTGGAACTTGCTAGTTTCAGAAATATGCCACAAAAACCATTCGTGTGCGGCCCGATTTCAGGTGGCCTTTCCTATGCAGTCTTTTTGCTCTATTTTAAAAACTAGACATTTTTTTAGCGAAATTCCTTTTTATATCGTTTTGTATTCCTTTCCCCGTTAAAATAAGCCCTCTATCGCTAAAATCGGTGAGAACTTATTTTTTGAATGAAAAAAGTGCAAAGGCTATAGTCCATGCTTTTTTCGCGAAATTTCAATTAAAAGTTTTTGTCACAGATTTTGACGAATGAGCACTCGTTGGACGCGGAATAATGAGAGAAATTTAACTGTAAAATATTTCTGACTGGAACTTGCTAGTTTCAGAAATATGCCACAAAAACCATTCGTGTGCGGCCCGATTTCAGGTGGCCTTTCCTATGCAGTCTTTTTGCTCTATTTTAAAAACTAGACATTTTTTTAGCGAAATTCCTTTTTATATCGTTTTGTATTCCTTTCCCCGTTAAAATAAGCCCTCTATCGCTAAAATCGGTGAGAACTTATTTTTTGAATGAAAAAAGTGCAAAGGCTATAGTCCATGCTTTTTTCGCGAAATTTCAATTAAAATTTTTTGTCACAGATTTTGACGAATGAGCACTCGTTGGACGCGGAATAATGAGAGAAATTTAACTGTAAAATATTTCTGACTGGAACTTGCTAGTTTCAGAAATATGCCACAAAAACCATTCGTGTGCGGCCCGATTTCAGGTGGCCTTTCCTATGCAGTCTTTTTGCTCTATTTTAAAAACTAGACATTTTTTTAGCGAAATTCCTTTTTATATCGTTTTGTATTCCTTTCCCCGTTAAAATAAGCCCTCTATCGCTAAAATCGGTGAGAACTTATTTTTTGAATGAAAAAAGTGCAAAGGCTATACCATGCTTTTTTCGCGAAATTTCAATTAAAATTTTTTGTCACAGATTTTGACGAATGAGCACTCGTTGGACGCGGAATAATGAGAGAAATTTAACTGTAAAATATTTCTGACTGGAACTTGCTAGTTTCAGAAATATGCCACAAAAACCATTCGTGTGCGGCCCGATTTCAGGTGGCCTTTCCTATGCAGTCTTTTTGCTCTATTTTAAAAACTAGACATTTTTTTAGCGAAATTCCTTTTTATATCGTTTTGTATTCCTTTCCCCGTTAAAATAAGCCCTCTATCGCTAAAATCGGTGAGAACTTATTTTTTGAATGAAAAAAGTGCAAAGTCTATAGTCCATGCTTTTTTCGCGAAATTTCAATTAAAATTTTTTGTCACAGATTTTGACGAATGAGCACTCGTTGGACGCGGAATAATGAGAGAAATTTAACTGTAAAATATTTCTGACTGGAACTTGCTAGTTTCAGAAATATGCCACAAAAACCATTCGTGTGCGGCCCGATTTCAGGTGGCCTTTCCTATGCAGTCTTTTTGCTCTATTTTAAAAACTAGACATTTTTTTAGCGAAATTCCTTTTTATATCGTTTTGTATTCCTTTCCCCGTTAAAATAAGCCCTCTATCGCTAAAATCGGTGAGAACTTATTTTTTGAATGAAAAAAGTGCAAAGGCTATAGTCCATGCTTTTTTCGCGAAATTTCAATTAAAATTTTTTGTCACAGATTTTGACGAATGAGCACTCGTTGGACGCGGAATAATGAGAGAAATTTAACTGTAAAATATTTCTGACTGGAACTTGCTAGTTTCAGAAATATGCCACAAAAACCATTCGTGTGCGGCCCGATTTCAGGTGGCCTTTCCTATGCAGTCTTTTTGCTCTATTTTAAAAACTAGACATTTTTTTAGCGAAATTCCTTTTTATATCGTTTTGTATTCCTTTCCCCGTTAAAATAAGCCCTCTATCGCTAAAATCGGTGAGAACTTATTTTTTGAATGAAAAAAGTGCAAAGGCTATAGTCCATGCTTTTTTCGCGAAATTTCAATTAAAATTTTTTGTCACAGATTTTGACGAATGAGCACTCGTTGGACGCGGAATAATGAGAGAAATTTAACTGTAAAATATTTCTGACTGGAACTTGCTAGTTTCAGAAATATGCCACAAAAACCATTCGTGTGCGGCCCGATTTCAGGTGGCCTTTCCTATGCAGTCTTTTTGCTCTATTTTAAAAACTAGACATTTTTTTAGCGAAATTCCTTTTTATATCGTTTTGTATTCCTTTCCCCGTTAAAATAAGCCCTCTATCGCTAAAATCGGTGAGAACTTATTTTTTGAATGAAAAAAGTGCAAAGGCTATACCATGCTTTTTTCGCGAAATTTCAATTAAAATTTTTTGTCACAGATTTTGACGAATGAGCACTCGTTGGACGCGGAATAATGAGAGAAATTTAACTGTAAAATATTTCTGACTGGAACTTGCTAGTTTCAGAAATATGCCACAAAAACCATTCGTGTGCGGCCCGATTTCAGGTGGCCTTTACTATGCAGTCTTTTTGCTCTATTTTAAAAACTAGACATTTTTTTAGCGAAATTCCTTTTTATATCGTTTTGTATTCCTTTCCCCGTTAAAATAAGCCCTCTATCGCTAAAATCGGTGAGAACTTATTTTTTGAATGAAAAAAGTGCAAAGGCTATAGTCCATGCTTTTTTCGCGAAATTTCAATTAAAAGTTTTTGTCACAGATTTTGACGAATGAGCACTCGTTGGACGCGGAATAATGAGAGAAATTTAACTGTAAAATATTTCTGACTGGAACTTGCTAGTTTCAGAAATATGCCACAAAAACCATTCGTGTGCGGCCGGATTTCAGGTGGCTTTTCCTATGCAGTCTTTTTGCTCTATTTTAAAAACTAGACATTTTTTAGCGAAATTCCTTTTTATATCGTTTTGTATTCCTTTCCCCGTTAAAATAAGCCCTCTATCGCTAAAATCGGTGAGAACTTATTTTTTGAATGAAAAAAGTGCAAAGGCTATAGTCCATGCTTTTTTCGCGAAATTTCAATTAAAATTTTTTGTCACAGATTTTGACGAATGAGCACTCGTTGGACGCGGAATAATGAGAGAAATTTAACTGTAAAATATTTCTGACTGGAACTTGCTAGTTTCAGAAATATGCCACAAAAACCATTCGTGTGCGGCCCGATTTCAGGTGGCCTTTCCTATGCAGTCTTTTTGCTCTATTTTAAAAACTAGACATTTTTTTAGCGAAATTCCTTTTTATATCGTTTTGTATTCCTTTCCCCGTTAAAATAAGCCCTCTATCGCTAAAATCGGTGAGAACTTATTTTTTGAATGAAAAAAGTGCAAAGGCTATACCATGCTTTTTTCGCGAAATTTCAATTAAAATTTTTTGTCACAGATTTTGACGAATGAGCACTCGTTGGACGCGGAATAATGAGAGAAATTTAACTGTAAAATATTTCTGACTGGAACTTGCTAGTTTCAGAAATATGCCACAAAAACCATTCGTGTGCGGCCCGATTTCAGGTGGCCTTTCCTATGCAGTCTTTTTGCTCTATTTTAAAAACTAGACATTTTTTTAGCGAAATTCCTTTTTATATCGTTTTGTATTCCTTTCCCCGTTAAAATAAGCCCTCTATCGCTAAAATCGGTGAGAACTTATTTTTTGAATGAAAAAAGTGCAAAGTCTATAGTCCATGCTTTTTTCGCGAAATTTCAATTAAAATTTTTTGTCACAGATTTTGACGAATGAGCACTCGTTGGACGCGGAATAATGAGAGAAATTTAACTGTAAAATATTTCTGACTGGAACTTGCTAGTTTCAGAAATATGCCACAAAAACCATTCGTGTGCGGCCCGATTTCAGGTGGCCTTTCCTATGCAGTCTTTTTGCTCTATTTTAAAAACTAGACATTTTTTTAGCGAAATTCCTTTTTATATCGTTTTGTATTCCTTTCCCCGTTAAAATAAGCCCTCTATCGCTAAAATCGGTGAGAACTTATTTTTTGAATGAAAAAAGTGCAAAGGCTATAGTCCATGCTTTTTTCGCGAAATTTCAATTAAAATTTTTTGTCACAGATTTTGACGAATGAGCACTCGTTGGACGCGGAATAATGAGAGAAATTTAACTGTAAAATATTTCTGACTGGAACTTGCTAGTTTCAGAAATATGCCACAAAAACCATTCGTGTGCGGCCCGATTTCAGGTGGCCTTTCCTATGCAGTCTTTTTGCTCTATTTTAAAAACTAGACATTTTTTTAGCGAAATTCCTTTTTATATCGTTTTGTATTCCTTTCCCCGTTAAAATAAGCCCTCTATCGCTAAAATCGGTGAGAACTTATTTTTTGAATGAAAAAAGTGCAAAGGCTATAGTCCATGCTTTTTTCGCGAAATTTCAATTAAAATTTTTTGTCACAGATTTTGACGAATGAGCACTCGTTGGACGCGGAATAATGAGAGAAATTTAACTGTAAAATATTTCTGACTGGAACTTGCTAGTTTCAGAAATATGCCACAAAAACCATTCGTGTGCGGCCCGATTTCAGGTGGCCTTTCCTATGCAGTCTTTTTGCTCTATTTTAAAAACTAGACATTTTTTTAGCGAAATTCCTTTTTATATCGTTTTGTATTCCTTTCCCCGTTAAAATAAGCCCTCTATCGCTAAAATCGGTGAGAACTTATTTTTTGAATGAAAAAAGTGCAAAGGCTATAGTCCATGCTTTTTTCGCGAAATTTCAATTAAAATTTTTTGTCACAGATTTTGACGAATGAGCACTCGTTGGACGCGGAATAATGAGAGAAATTTAACTGTAAAATATTTCTGACTGGAACTTGCTAGTTTCAGAAATATGCCACAAAAACCATTCGTGTGCGGCCCGATTTCAGGTGGCCTTTCCTATGCAGTCTTTTTGCTCTATTTTAAAAACTAGACATTTTTTTAGCGAAATTCCTTTTTATATCGTTTTGTATTCCTTTCCCCGTTAAAATAAGCCCTCTATCGCTAAAATCGGTGAGAACTTATTTTTTGAATGAAAAAAGTGCAAAGGCTATAGTCCATGCTTTTTTCGCGAAATTTCAATTAAAATTTTTTGTCACAGATTTTGACGAATGAGCACTCGTTGGACGCGGAATAATGAGAGAAATTTAACTGTAAAATATTTCTGACTGGAACTTGCTAGTTTCAGAAATATGCCACAAAAACCATTCGTGTGCGGCCCGATTTCAGGTGGCCTTTCCTATGCAGTCTTTTTGCTCTATTTTAAAAACTAGACATTTTTTTAGCGAAATTCCTTTTTATATCGTTTTGTATTCCTTTCCCCGTTAAAATAAGCCCTCTATCGCTAAAATCGGTGAGAACTTATTTTTTGAATGAAAAAAGTGCAAAGTCTATAGTCCATGCTTTTTTCGCGAAATTTCAATTAAAATTTTTTGTCACAGATTTTGACGAATGAGCACTCGTTGGACGCGGAATAATGAGAGAAATTTAACTGTAAAATATTTCTGACTGGAACTTGCTAGTTTCAGAAATATGCCACAAAAACCATTCGTGTGCGGCCCGATTTCAGGTGGCCTTTCCTATGCAGTCTTTTTGCTCTATTTTAAAAACTAGACATTTTTTTAGCGAAATTCCTTTTTATATCGTTTTGTATTCCTTTCCCCGTTAAAATAAGCCCTCTATCGCTAAAATCGGTGAGAACTTATTTTTTGAATGAAAAAAGTGCAAAGGCTATAGTCCATGCTTTTTTCGCGAAATTTCAATTAAAATTTTTTGTCACAGATTTTGACGAATGAGCACTCGTTGGACGCGGAATAATGAGAGAAATTTAACTGTAAAATATTTCTGACTGGAACTTGCTAGTTTCAGAAATATGCCACAAAAACCATTCGTGTGCGGCCCGATTTCAGGTGGCCTTTCCTATGCAGTCTTTTTGCTCTATTTTAAAAACTAGACATTTTTTTAGCGAAATTCCTTTTTATATCGTTTTGTATTCCTTTCCCCGTTAAAATAAGCCCTCTATCGCTAAAATCGGTGAGAACTTATTTTTTGAATGAAAAAAGTGCAAAGGCTATAGTCCATGCTTTTTTCGCGAAATTTCAATTAAAATTTTTTGTCACAGATTTTGACGAATGAGCACTCGTTGGACGCGGAATAATGAGAGAAATTTAACTGTAAAATATTTCTGACTGGAACTTGCTAGTTTCAGAAATATGCCACAAAAACCATTCGTGTGCGGCCCGATTTCAGGTGGCCTTTCCTATGCAGTCTTTTTGCTCTATTTTAAAAACTAGACATTTTTTTAGCGAAATTCCTTTTTATATCGTTTTGTATTCCTTTCCCCGTTAAAATAAGCCCTCTATCGCTAAAATCGGTGAGAACTTATTTTTTGAATGAAAAAAGTGCAAAGTCTATAGTCCATGCTTTTTTCGCGAAATTTCAATTAAAATTTTTTGTCACAGATTTTGACGAATGAGCACTCGTTGGACGCGGAATAATGAGAGAAATTTAACTGTAAAATATTTCTGACTGGAACTTGCTAGTTTCAGAAATATGCCACAAAAACCATTCGTGTGCGGCCCGATTTCAGGTGGCCTTTCCTATGCAGTCTTTTTGCTCTATTTTAAAAACTAGACATTTTTTTAGCGAAATTCCTTTTTATATCGTTTTGTATTCCTTTCCCCGTTAAAATAAGCCCTCTATCGCTAAAATCGGTGAGAACTTATTTTTTGAATGAAAAAAGTGCAAAGGCTATAGTCCATGCTTTTTTCGCGAAATTTCAATTAAAATTTTTTGTCACAGATTTTGACGAATGAGCACTCGTTGGACGCGGAATAATGAGAGAAATTTAACTGTAAAATATTTCTGACTGGAACTTGCTAGTTTCAGAAATATGCCACAAAAACCATTCGTGTGCGGCCCGATTTCAGGTGGCCTTTCCTATGCAGTCTTTTTGCTCTATTTTAAAAACTAGACATTTTTTTAGCGAAATTCCTTTTTATATCGTTTTGTATTCCTTTCCCCGTTAAAATAAGCCCTCTATCGCTAAAATCGGTGAGAACTTATTTTTTGAATGAAAAAAGTGCAAAGGCTATAGTCCATGCTTTTTTCGCGAAATTTCAATTAAAATTTTTTGTCACAGATTTTGACGAATGAGCACTCGTTGGACGCGGAATAATGAGAGAAATTTAACTGTAAAATATTTCTGACTGGAACTTGCTAGTTTCAGAAATATGCCACAAAAACCATTCGTGTGCGGCCCGATTTCAGGTGGCCTTTCCTATGCAGTCTTTTTGCTCTATTTTAAAAACTAGACATTTTTTTAGCGAAATTCCTTTTTATATCGTTTTGTATTCCTTTCCCCGTTAAAATAAGCCCTCTATCGCTAAAATCGGTGAGAACTTATTTTTTGAATGAAAAAAGTGCAAAGTCTATAGTCCATGCTTTTTTCGCGAAATTTCAATTAAAATTTTTTGTCACAGATTTTGACGAATGAGCACTCGTTGGACGCGGAATAATGAGAGAAATTTAACTGTAAAATATTTCTGACTGGAACTTGCTAGTTTCAGAAATATGCCACAAAAACCATTCGTGTGCGGCCCGATTTCAGGTGGCCTTTCCTATGCAGTCTTTTTGCTCTATTTTAAAACTAGACATTTTTTTAGCGAAATTCCTTTTTATATCGTTTTGTATTCCTTTCCCCGTTAAAATAAGCCCTCTATCGCTAAAATCGGTGAGAACTTATTTTTTGAATGAAAAAAGTGCAAAGGCTATAGTCCATGCTTTTTTCGCGAAATTTCAATTAAAATTTTTTGTCACAGATTTTGACGAATGAGCACTCGTTGGACGCGGAATAATGAGAGAAATTTAACTGTAAAATATTTCTGACTGGAACTTGCTAGTTTCAGAAATATGCCACAAAAACCATTCGTGTGCGGCCCGATTTCAGGTGGCCTTTCCTATGCAGTCTTTTTGCTCTATTTTAAAAACTAGACATTTTTTTAGCGAAATTCCTTTTTATATCGTTTTGTATTCCTTTCCCCGTTAAAATAAGCCCTCTATCGCTAAAATCGGTGAGAACTTATTTTTTGAATGAAAAAAGTGCAAAGGCTATAGTCCATGCTTTTTTCGCGAAATTTCAATTAAAATTTTTTGTCACAGATTTTGACGAATGAGCACTCGTTGGACGCGGAATAATGAGAGAAATTTAACTGTAAAATATTTCTGACTGGAACTTGCTAGTTTCAGAAATATGCCACAAAAACCATTCGTGTGCGGCCCGATTTCAGGTGGCCTTTCCTATGCAGTCTTTTTGCTCTATTTTAAAAACTAGACATTTTTTTAGCGAAATTCCTTTTTATATCGTTTTGTATTCCTTTCCCCGTTAAAATAAGCCCTCTATCGCTAAAATCGGTGAGAACTTATTTTTTGAATGAAAAAAGTGCAAAGGCTATAGTCCATGCTTTTTTCGCGAAATTTCAATTAAAATTTTTTGTCACAGATTTTGACGAATGAGCACTCGTTGGACGCGGAATAATGAGAGAAATTTAACTGTAAAATATTTCTGACTGGAACTTGCTAGTTTCAGAAATATGCCACAAAAACCATTCGTGTGCGGCCCGATTTCAGGTGGCCTTTCCTATGCAGTCTTTTTGCTCTATTTTAAAAACTAGACATTTTTTTAGCGAAATTCCTTTTTATATCGTTTTGTATTCCTTTCCCCGTTAAAATAAGCCCTCTATCGCTAAAATCGGTGAGAACTTATTTTTTGAATGAAAAAAGTGCAAAGGCTATAGTCCATGCTTTTTTCGCGAAATTTCAATTAAAATTTTTTGTCACAGATTTTGACGAATGAGCACTCGTTGGACGCGGAATAATGAGAGAAATTTAACTGTAAAATATTTCTGACTGGAACTTGCTAGTTTCAGAAATATGCCACAAAAACCATTCGTGTGCGGCCCGATTTCAGGTGGCCTTTCCTATGCAGTCTTTTTGCTCTATTTTAAAAACTAGACATTTTTTTAGCGAAATTCCTTTTTATATCGTTTTGTATTCCTTTCCCCGTTAAAATAAGCCCTCTATCGCTAAAATCGGTGAGAACTTATTTTTTGAATGAAAAAAGTGCAAAGTCTATAGTCCATGCTTTTTTCGCGAAATTTCAATTAAAATTTTTTGTCACAGATTTTGACGAATGAGCACTCGTTGGACGCGGAATAATGAGAGAAATTTAACTGTAAAATATTTCTGACTGGAACTTGCTAGTTTCAGAAATATGCCACAAAAACCATTCGTGTGCGGCCCGATTTCAGGTGGCCTTTCCTATGCAGTCTTTTTGCTCTATTTTAAAAACTAGACATTTTTTTAGCGAAATTCCTTTTTATATCGTTTTGTATTCCTTTCCCCGTTAAAATAAGCCCTCTATCGCTAAAATCGGTGAGAACTTATTTTTTGAATGAAAAAAGTGCAAAGGCTATAGTCCATGCTTTTTTCGCGAAATTTCAATTAAAATTTTTTGTCACAGATTTTGACGAATGAGCACTCGTTGGACGCGGAATAATGAGAGAAATTTAACTGTAAAATATTTCTGACTGGAACTTGCTAGTTTCAGAAATATGCCACAAAAACCATTCGTGTGCGGCCCGATTTCAGGTGGCCTTTCCTATGCAGTCTTTTTGCTCTATTTTAAAAACTAGACATTTTTTTAGCGAAATTCCTTTTTATATCGTTTTGTATTCCTTTCCCCGTTAAAATAAGCCCTCTATCGCTAAAATCGGTGAGAACTTATTTTTTGAATGAAAAAAGTGCAAAGGCTATAGTCCATGCTTTTTTCGCGAAATTTCAATTAAAATTTTTTGTCACAGATTTTGACGAATGAGCACTCGTTGGACGCGGAATAATGAGAGAAATTTAACTGTAAAATATTTCTGACTGGAACTTGCTAGTTTCAGAAATATGCCACAAAAACCATTCGTGTGCGGCCCGATTTCAGGTGGCCTTTCCTATGCAGTCTTTTTGCTCTATTTTAAAAACTAGACATTTTTTTAGCGAAATTCCTTTTTATATCGTTTTGTATTCCTTTCCCCGTTAAAATAAGCCCTCTATCGCTAAAATCGGTGAGAACTTATTTTTTGAATGAAAAAAGTGCAAAGGCTATAGTCCATGCTTTTTTCGCGAAATTTCAATTAAAATTTTTTGTCACAGATTTTGACGAATGAGCACTCGTTGGACGCGGAATAATGAGAGAAATTTAACTGTAAAATATTTCTGACTGGAACTTGCTAGTTTCAGAAATATGCCACAAAAACCATTCGTGTGCGGCCCGATTTCAGGTGGCCTTTCCTATGCAGTCTTTTTGCTCTATTTTAAAAACTAGACATTTTTTAGCGAAATTCCTTTTTATATCGTTTTGTATTCCTTTCCCCGTTAAAATAAGCCCTCTATCGCTAAAATCGGTGAGAACTTATTTTTTGAATGAAAAAAGTGCAAAGGCTATAGTCCATGCTTTTTTCGCGAAATTTCAATTAAAATTTTTTGTCACAGATTTTGACGAATGAGCACTCGTTGGACGCGGAATAATGAGAGAAATTTAACTGTAAAATATTTCTGACTGGAACTTGCTAGTTTCAGAAATATGCCACAAAAACCATTCGTGTGCGGCCCGATTTCAGGTGGCCTTTCCTATGCAGTCTTTTTGCTCTATTTTAAAAACTAGACATTTTTTTAGCGAAATTCCTTTTTATATCGTTTTGTATTCCTTTCCCCGTTAAAATAAGCCCTCTATCGCTAAAATCGGTGAGAACTTATTTTTTGAATGAAAAAAGTGCAAAGGCTATAGTCCATGCTTTTTTCGCGAAATTTCAATTAAAATTTTTTGTCACAGATTTTGACGAATGAGCACTCGTTGGACGCGGAATAATGAGAGAAATTTAACTGTAAAATATTTCTGACTGGAACTTGCTAGTTTCAGAAATATGCCACAAAAACCATTCGTGTGCGGCCCGATTTCAGGTGGCCTTTCCTATGCAGTCTTTTTGCTCTATTTTAAAAACTAGACATTTTTTTAGCGAAATTCCTTTTTATATCGTTTTGTATTCCTTTCCCCGTTAAAATAAGCCCTCTATCGCTAAAATCGGTGAGAACTTATTTTTTGAATGAAAAAAGTGCAAAGGCTATACCATGCTTTTTTCGCGAAATTTCAATTAAAATTTTTTGTCACAGATTTTGACGAATGAGCACTCGTTGGACGCGGAATAATGAGAGAAATTTAACTGTAAAATATTTCTGACTGGAACTTGCTAGTTTCAGAAATATGCCACAAAAACCATTCGTGTGCGGCCCGATTTCAGGTGGCCTTTCCTATGCAGTCTTTTTGCTCTATTTTAAAAACTAGACATTTTTTTAGCGAAATTCCTTTTTATATCATTTTGTATTCCTTTCCCCGTTAAAATAAGCCCTCTATCGCTAAAATCGGTGAGAACTTATTTTTTGAATGAAAAAAGTGCAAAGGCTATAGTCCATGCTTTTTTCGCGAAATTTCAATTAAAATTTTTTGTCACAGATTTTGACGAATGAGCACTCGTTGGACGCGGAATAATGAGAGAAATTTAACTGTAAAATATTTCTGACTGGAACTTGCTAACTAGTTTCAGAAATATGCCACAAAAACCATTCGTGTGCGGCCCGATTTCAGGTGGCCTTTCCTATGCAGTCTTTTTGCTCTATTTTAAAAACTAGACATTTTTTTAGCGAAATTCCTTTTTATATCGTTTTGTATTCCTTTCCCCGTTAAAATAAGCCCTCTATCGCTAAAATCGGTGAGAACTTATTTTTTGAATGAAAAAAGTGCAAAGGCTATAGTCCATGCTTTTTTCGCGAAATTTCAATTAAAATTTTTTGTCACAGATTTTGACGAATGAGCACTCGTTGGACGCGGAATAATGAGAGAAATTTAACTGTAAAATATTTCTGACTGGAACTTGCTAGTTTCAGAAATATGCCACAAAAACCATTCGTGTGCGGCCGGATTTCAGGTGGCTTTTCCTATGCAGTCTTTTTGCTCTATTTTAAAAACTAGACATTTTTTAGCGAAATTCCTTTTTATATCGTTTTGTATTCCTTTCCCCGTTAAAATAAGCCCTCTATCGCTAAAATCGGTGAGAACTTATTTTTTGAATGAAAAAAGTGCAAAGGCTATAGTCCATGCTTTTTTCGCGAAATTTCAATTAAAATTTTTTGTCACAGATTTTGACGAATGAGCACTCGTTGGACGCGGAATAATGAGAGAAATTTAACTGTAAAATATTTCTGACTGGAACTTGCTAGTTTCAGAAATATGCCACAAAAACCATTCGTGTGCGGCCCGATTTCAGGTGGCCTTTCCTATGCAGTCTTTTTGCTCTATTTTAAAAACTAGACATTTTTTTAGCGAAATTCCTTTTTATATCGTTTTGTATTCCTTTCCCCGTTAAAATAAGCCCTCTATCGCTAAAATCGGTGAGAACTTATTTTTTGAATGAAAAAAGTGCAAAGGCTATAGTCCATGCTTTTTTCGCGAAATTTCAATTAAAATTTTTTGTCACAGATTTTGACGAATGAGCACTCGTTGGACGCGGAATAATGAGAGAAATTTAACTGTAAAATATTTCTGACTGGAACTTGCTAGTTTCAGAAATATGCCACAAAAACCATTCGTGTGCGGCCCGATTTCAGGTGGCCTTTCCTATGCAGTCTTTTTGCTCTATTTTAAAAACTAGACATTTTTTTAGCGAAATTCCTTTTTATATCGTTTTGTATTCCTTTCCCCGTTAAAATAAGCCCTCTATCGCTAAAATCGGTGAGAACTTATTTTTTGAATGAAAAAAGTGCAAAGGCTATACCATGCTTTTTTCGCGAAATTTCAATTAAAATTTTTTGTCACAGATTTTGACGAATGAGCACTCGTTGGACGCGGAATAATGAGAGAAATTTAACTGTAAAATATTTCTGACTGGAACTTGCTAGTTTCAGAAATATGCCACAAAAACCATTCGTGTGCGGCCGGATTTCAGGTGGCTTTTCCTATGCAGTCTTTTTGCTCTATTTTAAAAACTAGACATTTTTTAGCGAAATTCCTTTTTATATCGTTTTGTATTCCTTTCCCCGTTAAAATAAGCCCTCTATCGCTAAAATCGGTGAGAACTTATTTTTTGAATGAAAAAAGTGCAAAGGCTATAGTCCATGCTTTTTTCGCGAAATTTCAATTAAAATTTTTTGTCACAGATTTTGACGAATGAGCACTCGTTGGACGCGGAATAATGAGAGAAATTTAACTGTAAAATATTTCTGACTGGAACTTGCTAGTTTCAGAAATATGCCACAAAAACCATTCGTGTGCGGCCCGATTTCAGGTGGCCTTTCCTATGCAGTCTTTTTGCTCTATTTTAAAAACTAGACATTTTTTTAGCGAAATTCCTTTTTATATCGTTTTGTATTCCTTTCCCCGTTAAAATAAGCCCTCTATCGCTAAAATCGGTGAGAACTTATTTTTTGAATGAAAAAAGTGCAAAGGCTATATATAGTCCATGCTTTTTTCGCGAAATTTCAATTAAAATTTTTTGTCACAGATTTTGACGAATGAGCACTCGTTGGACGCGGAATAATGAGAGAAATTTAACTGTAAAATATTTCTGACTGGAACTTGCTAGTTTCAGAAATATGCCACAAAAACCATTCGTGTGCGGCCCGATTTCAGGTGGCCTTTCCTATGCAGTCTTTTTGCTCTATTTTAAAAACTAGACATTTTTTTAGCGAAATTCCTTTTTATATCGTTTTGTATTCCTTTCCCCGTTAAAATAAGCCCTCTATCGCTAAAATCGGTGAGAACTTATTTTTTGAATGAAAAAAGTGCAAAGGCTATAATCCATGCTTTTTTCGCGAAATTTCAATTAAAATTTTTTGTCACAGATTTTGACGAATGAGCACTCGTTGGACGCGGAATAATGAGAGAAATTTAACTGTAAAATATTTCTGACTGGAACTTGCTAGTTTCAGAAATATGCCACAAAAACCATTCGTGTGCGGCCCGATTTCAGGTGGCCTTTCCTATGCAGTCTTTTTGCTCTATTTTAAAAACTAGACATTTTTTTAGCGAAATTCCTTTTTATATCGTTTTGTATTCCTTTCCCCGTTAAAATAAGCCCTCTATCGCTAAAATCGGTGAGAACTTATTTTTTGAATGAAAAAAGTGCTTTTTTCGCGAAATTTCAATTAAAATTTTTTGTCACAGATTTTGACGAATGAGCACTCGTTGGACGCGGAATAATGAGAGAAATTTAACTGTAAAATATTTCTGACTGGAACTTGCTAGTTTCAGAAATATGCCACAACAACCATTCGTGTGCGGCCCGATTTCAGGTGGCCTTTCCTATGCAGTCTTTTTGCTCTATTTTAAAAACTAGACATTTTTTTAGCGAAATTCCTTTTTATATCGTTTTGTATTCCTTTCCCCGTTAAAATAAGCCCTCTATCGCTAAAATCGGTGAGAACTTATTTTTTGAATGAAAAAAGTGCAAAGGCTATAATCCATGCTTTTTTCGCGAAATTTCAATTAAAATTTTTTGTCACAGATTTTGACGAATGAGCACTCGTTAGACGCGGAATAATGAGAGAAATTTAACTGTAAAATATTTCTGACTGGAACTTGCTAGTTTCAGAAATTTGCCACAAAAACCATTCGTGTGCGGCCCGATTTCAGGTGGCCTTTCCTATGCAGTCTTTTTGCTCTATTTTAAAAACTAGACATTTTTTTAGCGAAATTCCTTTTTATATCGTTTTGTATTCCTTTTCCCGTTAAAATAAACCCTCTATCGCTAAAATCGGTGAGAACTTATTTTTTGAATGAAAAAAGTGCAAAGGCTATAGTCCATGCTTTTTTCGCGAAATTTCAATTAAAATTTTTTGTCACAGATTTTGACGAATGAGCACTCGTTGGACGCGGAATAATGAGAGAAATTTAACTGTAAAATATTTCTGACTGGAACTTGCTAGTTTCAGAAATATGCCACAAAAACCATTCGTGTGCGGCCCGATTTCAGGTGGCCTTTCCTATGCAGTCTTTTTGCTCTATTTTAAAAACTAGACATTTTTTTAGCGAAATTCCTTTTTATATCGTTTTGTATTCCTTTCCCCGTTAAAATAAGCCCTCTATCGCTAAAATCGGTGAGAACTTATTTTTTGAATGAAAAAAGTGCAAAGGCTATAGTCCATGCTTTTTCGCGAAATTTCAATTAAAATTTTTTGTCACAGATTTTGACGAATGAGCACTCGTTGGACGCGGAATAATGAGAGAAATTTAACTGTAAAATATTTCTGACTGGAACTTGCTAGTTTCAGAAATATGCCACAAAAACCATTCGTGTGCGGCCCGATTTCAGGTGGCCTTTCCTATGCAGTCTTTTTGCTCTATTTTAAAAACTAGACATTTTTTTAGCGAAATTCCTTTTTATATCGTTTTGTATTCCTTTCCCCGTTAAAATAAGCCCTCTATCGCTAAAATCGGTGAGAACTTATTTTTTGAATGAAAAAAGTGCTTTTTTCGCGAAATTTCAATTAAAATTTTTTGTCACAGATTTTGACGAATGAGCACTCGTTGGACGCGGAATAATGAGAGAAATTTAACTGTAAAATATTTCTGACTGGAACTTGCTAGTTTCAGAAATATGCCACAAAAACCATTCGTGTGCGGCCCGATTTCAGGTGGCCTTTCCTATGCAGTCTTTTTGCTCTATTTTAAAAACTAGACATTTTTTTAGCGAAATTCCTTTTTATATCGTTTTGTATTCCTTTCCCCGTTAAAATAAGCCCTCTATCGCTAAAATCGGTGAGAACTTATTTTTTGAATGAAAAAAGTGCAAAGGCTATAATCCATGCTTTTTTCGCGAAATTTCAATTAAAATTTTTTGTCACAGATTTTGACGAATGAGCACTCGTTGGACGCGGAATAATGAGAGAAATTTAACTGTAAAATATTTCTGACTGGAACTTGCTAGTTTCAGAAATTTGCCACAAAAACCATTCGTGTGCGGCCCGATTTCAGGTGGCCTTTCCTATGCAGTCTTTTTGCTCTATTTTAAAAACTAGACATTTTTTTAGCGAAATTCCTTTTTATATCGTTTTGTATTCCTTTCCCCGTTAAAATAAGCCCTCTATCGCTAAAATCGGTGAGAACTTATTTTTTGAATGAAAAAAGTGCAAAGGCTATAGTCCATGCTTTTTTCGCGAAATTTCAATTAAAATTTTTTGTCACAGATTTTGACGAATGAGCACTCGTTGGACGCGGAATAATGAGAGAAATTTAACTGTAAAATATTTCTGACTGGAACTTGCTAGTTTCAGAAATATGCCACAACAACCATTCGTGTGCGGCCCGATTTCAGGTGGCCTTTCCTATGCAGTCTTTTTGCTCTATTTTAAAAACTAGACATTTTTTTAGCGAAATTCCTTTTTATATCGTTTTGTATTCCTTTCCCCGTTAAAATAAGCCCTCTATCGCTAAAATCGGTGAGAACTTATTTTTTGAATGAAAAAAGTGCAAAGGCTATAGTCCATGCTTTTTTCGCGAAATTTCAATTAAAATTTTTTGTCACAGATTTTGACGAATGAGCACTCGTTGGACGCGGAATAATGAGAGAAATTTAACTGTAAAATATTTCTGACTGGAACTTGCTAGTTTCAGAAATATGCCACAAAAACCATTCGTGTGCGGCCCGATTTCAGGTGGCCTTTCCTATGCAGTCTTTTTGCTCTATTTTAAAAACTAGACATTTTTTTAGCGAAATTCCTTTTTATATCGTTTTGTATTCCTTTCCCCGTTAAAATAAGCCCTCTATCGCTAAAATCGGTGAGAACTTATTTTTTGAATGAAAAAAGTGCAAAGGCTATAGTCCATGCTTTTTTCGCGAAATTTCAATTAAAATTTTTTGTCACAGATTTTGACGAATGAGCACTCGTTGGACGCGGAATAATGAGAGAAATTTAACTGTAAAATATTTCTGACTGGAACTTGCTAGTTTCAGAAATATGCCACAAAAACCATTCGTGTGCGGCCCGATTTCAGGTGGCCTTTCCTATGCAGTCTTTTTGCTCTATTTTAAAAACTAGACATTTTTTTAGCGAAATTCCTTTTTATATCGTTTTGTATTCCTTTCCCCGTTAAAATAAGCCCTCTATCGCTAAAATCGGTGAGAACTTATTTTTTGAATGAAAAAAGTGCAAAGGCTATACCATGCTTTTTTCGCGAAATTTCAATTAAAATTTTTTGTCACAGATTTTGACGAATGAGCACTCGTTGGACGCGGAATAATGAGAGAAATTTAACTGTAAAATATTTCTGACTGGAACTTGCTAGTTTCAGAAATATGCCACAAAAACCATTCGTGTGCGGCCCGATTTCAGGTGGCCTTTCCTATGCAGTCTTTTTGCTCTATTTTAAAAACTAGACATTTTTTTAGCGAAATTCCTTTTTATATCGTTTTGTATTCCTTTCCCCGTTAAAATAAGCCCTCTATCGCTAAAATCGGTGAGAACTTATTTTTTGAATGAAAAAAGTGCAAAGGCTATAGTCCATGCTTTTTTCGCGAAATTTCAATTAAAATTTTTTGTCACAGATTTTGACGAATGAGCACTCGTTGGACGCGGAATAATGAGAGAAATTTAACTGTAAAATATTTCTGACTGGAACTTGCTAGTTTCAGAAATATGCCACAAAAACCATTCGTGTGCGGCCCGATTTCAGGTGGCCTTTCCTATGCAGTCTTTTTGCTCTATTTTAAAAACTAGACATTTTTTTAGCGAAATTCCTTTTTATATCGTTTTGTATTCCTTTCCCCGTTAAAATAAGCCCTCTATCGCTAAAATCGGTGAGAACTTATTTTTTGAATGAAAAAAGTGCAAAGGCTATAGTCCATGCTTTTTTCGCGAAATTTCAATTAAAATTTTTTGTCACAGATTTTGACGAATGAGCACTCGTTGGACGCGGAATAATGAGAGAAATTTAACTGTAAAATATTTCTGACTGGAACTTGCTAGTTTCAGAAATATGCCACAAAAACCATTCGTGTGCGGCCCGATTTCAGGTGGCCTTTCCTATGCAGTCTTTTTGCTCTATTTTAAAAACTAGACATTTTTTTAGCGAAATTCCTTTTTATATCGTTTTGTATTCCTTTCCCCGTTAAAATAAGCCCTCTATCGCTAAAATCGGTGAGAACTTATTTTTTGAATGAAAAAAGTGCTTTTTTCGCGAAATTTCAATTAAAATTTTTTGTCACAGATTTTGACGAATGAGCACTCGTTGGACGCGGAATAATGAGAGAAATTTAACTGTAAAATATTTCTGACTGGAACTTGCTAGTTTCAGAAATATGCCACAAAAACCATTCGTGTGCGGCCCGATTTCAGGTGGCCTTTCCTATGCAGTCTTTTTGCTCTATTTTAAAAAACTAGACATTTTTTAGCGAAATTCCTTTTTATATCGTTTTTGTATTCCTTTCCCCGTTAAAATAAGCCCTCTATCGCTAAAAATCGGTGAGAACTTATTTTTTGAATGAAAAAAGTGCAAAGGCTATAGTCCATGCTTTTTTCGCGAAATTTCAATTAAATTTTTTGTCACAGATTTTGACGAATGAGCACTCGTTGGACGCGGAATAATGAGAGAAATTTAACTGTAAAATATTTCTGACTGGAACTTGCTAGTTTCAGAAATATGCCACAACAACCATTCGTGTGCGGCCCGATTTCAGGTGGCCTTTCCTACTGCAGTCTTTTTGCTCTATTTTAAAAACTAGACATTTTTTTAGCGAAATTCCTTTTTATATCGTTTTGTATTCCTTTCCCCGTTAAAATAAGCCCTCTATCGCTAAAATCGGTGAGAACTTATTTTTTGAATGAAAAAAGTGCAAAGGCTATAGTCCATGCTTTTTTCGCGAAATTTCAATTAAAATTTTTTGTCACAGATTTTGACGAATGAGCACTCGTTGGACGCGGAATAATGAGAGAAATTTAACTGTAAAAATATTTCTGACTGGAACTTGCTAGTTTCAGAAATATGCCACAAAAACCATTCGTGTGCGGCCCGATTTCAGGTGGCCTTTCCTATGCAGTCTTTTTGCTCTATTTTAAAAACTAGACATTTTTTTAGCGAAATTCCCTTTTTATATCGTTTTGTATTCCTTTCCCCGTTAAAATAAGCCCTCTATCGCTAAAATCGGTGAGAACTTATTTTTTTGAATGAAAAAAGTGCAAAAGTCCATGCTTTTTCGCGAAATTTCAATTAAAATTTTTTGTCACAGATTTTGACGAATGAGCACTCGTTGGACGCGGAATAATGAGAGAAATTTAACTGTAAAATATTTCTGACTGGAACTTGCTAGTTTCAGAAATATGCCACAAAAACCATTCGTGTGCGGCCCGATTTCAGGTGGCCTTTCCTATGCAGTCTTTTTGCTCTATTTTAAAAACTAGACATTTTTTTAGCGAAATTCCTTTTTATATCGTTTTGTATTCCTTTCCCCGTTAAAATAAGCCCTCTATCGCTAAAATCGGTGAGAACTTATTTTTTGAATGAAAAAAGTGCTTTTTTCGCGAAATTTCAATTAAAATTTTTTGTCACAGATTTTGACGAATGAGCACTCGTTGGACGCGGAATAATGAGAGAAATTTAACTGTAAAATATTTCTGACTGGAACTTGCTAGTTTCAGAAATATGCCACAAAAACCATTCGTGTGCGGCCCGATTTCAGGTGGCCTTTCCTATGCAGTCTTTTTGCTCTATTTTAAAAACTAGACATTTTTTTAGCGAAATTCCTTTTTATATCGTTTTGTATTCCTTTCCCCGTTAAAATAAGCCCTCTATCGCTAAAATCGGTGAGAACTTATTTTTTGAATGAAAAAAAGTGCAAAGGCTATAGTCCATGCTTTTTTCGCGAAATTTCAATTAAAATTTTTTGTCACAGATTTTGACGAATGAGCACTCGTTGGACGCGGAATAATGAGAGAAATTTAACTGTAAAATATTTCTGACTGGAACTTGCTAGTTTCAGAAATATGCCACAAAAACCATTCGTGTGCGGCCCGATTTCAGGTGGCCTTTCCTATGCAGTCTTTTTGCTCTATTTTAAAAACTAGACATTTTTTTAGTGAAATTCCTTTTTATATCGTTTTGTATTCCTTTCCCCGTTAAAATAAGCCCTCTATCGCTAAAATCGGTGAGAACTTATTTTTTGAATGAAAAAAGTGCTTTTTTCGCGAAATTTCAATTAAAATTTTTTGTCACAGATTTTGACGAATGAGCACTCGTTGGACGCGGAATAATGAGAGAAATTTAACTGTAAAATATTTCTGACTGGAACTTGCTAGTTTCAGAAATATGCCACAAAAACCATTCGTGTGCGGCCCGATTTCAGGTGGCCTTTCCTATGCAGTCTTTTTGCTCTATTTTAAAAACTAGACATTTTTTTAGCGAAATTCCTTTTTATATCGTTTTGTATTCCTTTCCCCGTTAAAATAAGCCCTCTATCGCTAAAATCGGTGAGAACTTATTTGTTTAATGAAAAAAGTGCAAAGGCTATGTCCATGCTTTTTTCGCGAAATTTCAATTAAAATTTTTTGTCACAGATTTTGACGAATGAGCACTCGTTGGACGCGGAATAATGAGAGAAATTTAACTGTAAAATATTTCTGACTGGAACTTGCTAGTTTCAGAAATATGCCACAAAAACCATTCGTGTGCGGCCCGATTTCAGGTGGCCTTTCCTATGGTCTTTTTGCTCTATTTTAAAAACTAGACATTTTTTTAGCGAAATTCCTTTTTATATCGTTTTGTATTCCTTTCCCCGTTAAAATAAGCCCTCTATCGCTAAAATCGGTGAGAACTTATTTTTTGAATGAAAAAAGTGCAAAGGCTATAGTCCATGCTTTTTCGCGAAATTTCAATTAAAATTTTTTGTCACAGATTTTGACGAATGAGCACTCGTTGGACGCGGAATAATGAGAGAAATTTAGCTGTAAAATATTTCTGACTGGAACTTGCTAGTTTCAGAAATATGCCACAAAAACCATTCATGTGCGGCCCGATTTCAGGTGGCCTTTCCTATGCAGTCTTTTTGCTCTATTTTAAAAACTAGACATTTTTTTAGCGAAATTCCTTTTTATATCGTTTTGTATTCCTTTCCCCGTTAAAATAAGCCCTCTATCGCTAAAATCGGTGAGAACTTATTTTTTGAATGAAAAAAGTGCAAAGGCTATAGTCCATGCTTTTTTCGCGAAATTTCAATTAAAATTTTTTGTCACAGATTTTGACGAATGAGCACTCGTTGGACGCGGAATAATGAGAGAAATTTAACTGTAAAATATTTCTGACTGGAACTTGCTAGTTTCAGAAATATGCCACAAAAACCATTCGTGTGCGGCCCGATTTCAGGTGGCCTTTCCTATGCAGTCTTTTTGCTCTATTTTAAAAACTAGACATTTTTTTAGCGAAATTCCTTTTTATATCGTTTTGTATTCCTTTCCCCGTTAAAATAAGCCCTCTATCGCTAAAATCGGTGAGAACTTATTTTTTGAATGAAAAAAGTGGAAAGGTATAGTCCATGCTTTTTTCGCGAAATTTCAATTAAAATTTTTTGTCACAGATTTTGACGAATGAGCACTCGTTGGACGCGGAATAATGAGAGAAATTTAACTGTAAAATATTTCTGACTGGAACTTGCTAGTTTCAGAAATATGCCACAAAAACCATTCGTGTGCGGCCCGATTTCAGGTGGCCTTTCCTATGCAGTCTTTTTGCTCTATTTTAAAAACTAGACATTTTTTTAGCGAAATTCCTTTTTATATCGTTTTGTATTCCTTTCCCCGTTAAAATAAGCCCTCTATCGCTAAAATCGGTGAGAACTTATTTTTTGAATGAAAAAAGTTATAGTCCATGCTTTTTTCGCGAAATTTCAATTAAAATTTTTTGTCACAGATTTTGACGAATGAGCACTCGTTGGACGCGGAATAATGAGAGAAATTTAACTGTAAAATATTTCTGACTGGAACTTGCTAGTTTCAGAAATATGCCACAAAAACCATTCGTGTGCGGCCCGATTTCAGGTGGCCTTTCCTATGCAGTCTTTTTGCTCTATTTTAAAAACTAGACATTTATTTAGCGAAATTCCTTTTTATATCGTTTTGTATTCCTTTCCCCGTTAAAATAAGCCCTCTATCGCTAAAATCGGTGAGAACTTATTTTTTGAATGAAAAAAGTGCAAAGGCTATAGTCCATGCTTTTTCGCGAAATTTCAATTAAAATTTTTTGTCACAGATTTTGACGAATGAGCACTCGTTGGACGCGGAATAATGAGAGAAATTTAACTGTAAAATATTTCTGACTGGAACTTGCTAGTTTCAGAAATATGCCACAAAAACCATTCGTGTGCGGCCCGATTTCAGGTGGCCTTTCCTATGCAGTCTTTTTGCTATATTTTAAAAACTAGACATTTTTTTAGCGAAATTCCTTTTTATATCGTTTTGTATTCCTTTCCCCGTTAAAATAAGCCCTCTATCGCTAAAATCGGTGAGAACTTATTTTTTGAATGAAAAAAGTGCAAAGGCTATAGTCCATGCTTTTTTCGCGAAATTTCAATTAAAATTTTTTGTCACAGATTTTGACGAATGAGCACTCGTTGGACGCGGAATAATGAGAGAAATTTAACTGTAAAATATTTCTGACTGGAACTTGCTAGTTTCAGAAATATGCCACAAAAACCATTCGTGTGCGGCCCGATTTCAGGTGGCCTTTCCTATGCAGTCTTTTTGCTCTATTTTAAAAACTAGACATTTTTTTAGCGAAATTCCTTTTTATATCGTTTTGTATTCCTTTCCCCGTTAAAATAAGCCCTCTATCGCTAAAATCGGTGAGAACTTATTTTTTGAATGAAAAAAGTGCAAGGCTATAGTCCATGCTTTTTTCGCGAAATTTCAATTAAAATTTTTTGTCACAGATTTTGACGAATGAGCACTCGTTGGACGCGGAATAATGAGAGAAATTTAACTGTAAAATATTTCTGACTGGAACTTGCTAGTTTCAGAAATATGCCACAAAAACCATTCGTGTGCGGCCCGATTTCAGGTGGCCTTTCCTATGCAGTCTTTTTGCTCTATTTTAAAAACTAGACATTTATTTAGCGAAATTCCTTTTTATATCGTTTTGTATTCCTTTCCCCGTTAAAATAAGCCCTCTATCGCTAAAATCGGTGAGAACTTATTTTTTGAATGAAAAAAGTGCAAAGGCTATAGTCCATGCTTTTTCGCGAAATTTCAATTAAAATTTTTTGTCACAGATTTTGACGAATGAGCACTCGTTGGACGCGGAATAATGAGAGAAATTTAACTGTAAAATATTTCTGACTGGAACTTGCTAGTTTCAGAAATATGCCACAAAAACCATTCGTGTGCGGCCCGATTTCAGGTGGCCTTTCCTATGCAGTCTTTTTGCTATATTTTAAAAACTAGACATTTTTTTAGCGAAATTCCTTTTTATATCGTTTTGTATTCCTTTCCCCGTTAAAATAAGCCCTCTATCGCTAAAATCGGTGAGAACTTATTTTTTGAATGAAAAAAGTGCAAAGGCTATAGTCCATGCTTTTTTCGCGAAATTTCAATTAAAATTTTTTGTCACAGATTTTGACGAATGAGCATTCGTTGGACGCGGAATAATGAGAGAAATTTAACTGTAAAATATTTCTGACTGGAACTTGCTAGTTTCAGAAATATGCCACAAAAACCATTCGTGTGCGGCCCGATTTCAGGTGGCCTTTCCTATGCAGTCTTTTTGCTCTATTTTAAAAACTAGACATTTTTTTAGCGAAATTCCTTTTTATATCGTTTTGTATTCCTTTCCCCGTTAAAATAAGCCCTCTATCGCTAAAATCGGTGAGAACTTATTTTTTGAATGAAAAAAGTGCAAGGCTATAGTCCATGCTTTTTTCGCGAAATTTCAATTAAAATTTTTTGTCACAGATTTTGACGAATGAGCACTCGTTGGACGCGGAATAATGAGAGAAATTTAACTGTAAAATATTTCTGACTGGAACTTGCTAGTTTCAGAAATATGCCACAAAAACCATTCGTGTGCGGCCCGATTTCAGGTGGCCTTTCCTATCCAGTCTTTTTGCTCTATTTTAAAAACTAGACATTTTTTTAGCGAAATTCCTTTTTATATCGTTTTGTATTCCTTTCCCCGTTAAAATAAGCCCTCTATCACTAAAATCGGTGAGAACTTATTTTTTGAATGAAAAAAGTGCAAAGGCTATATATAGTCCATGCTTTTTTCGCGAAATTTCAATTAAAATTTTTTGTCACAGATTTTGACGAATGAGCACTCGTTGGACGCGGAATAATGAGAGAAATTTAACTGTAAAATATTTCTGACTGGAACTTGCTAGTTTCAGAAATATGCCACAAAAACCATTCGTGTGCGGCCCGATTTCAGGTGGCCTTTCCTATGCAGTCTTTTTGCTCTATTTTAAAAACTAGACATTTTTTTAGCGAAATTCCTTTTTATATCGTTTTGTATTCCTTTCCCCGTTAAAATAAGCCCTCTATCGCTAAAATCGGTGAGAACTTATTTTTTGAATGAAAAAAGTGCAAAGGCTATAGTCCATGCTTTTTTCGCGAAATTTCAAGTAAAATTTTTTGTCACCGATTTTGACGAATGAGCACTCGTTGGACGCGGAATAATGAGAGAAGGAAACTTGTAAAATATTTCTGACTGGAACTTGCTAGTTTCAGAAATATGCCACAAAACCCATTCGTGTGCGGCCCGATTTCAGGTGGCCTTTCCTATGCAGTCTTTTTGCTCTATTTTAAAAACTAGACATTTTTTTAGCGAAATTCCTTTTTATATCGTTTTGTATTCCTTTCCCCGTTAAAATAAGCCCTCTATCACTAAAATCGGTGAGAACTTATTTTTTGAATGAAAAAAGTGCATATAGTCCATGCTTTTTTCGCGAAATTTCAATTAAAATTATTTGTCACAGATTTTGACGAATGAGCACTCGTTGGACGCGGAATAATGAGAGAAAGAAACTTGTAAAATATTTCTGACTGGAACTTGCTAGTTTCAGAAATATGCCACAAAAACCATTCGTGTGCGGCCCGATTTCAGGTGGCCTTTCCTATGCAGTCTTTTTGCTCTATTTTAAAAACTAGACATTTTTTTAGCGAAATTCCTTTTTATATCGTTTTGTATTCCTTTCCCCGTTAAAATAAGCCCTCTATCACTAAAATCGGTGAGAACTTATTTTTTGAATGAAAAAAGTGCAAAGGCTATAGTCTATGCTTTTTTCGCGAAATTTCAATTAAAATTTTTTGTCACAGATTTTGACGAATGAGCACTCGTTGGACGCGGAATAATGAGAGAAATTTAACTGTAAAATATTTCTGACTGGAACTTGCTAGTTTCAGAAATATGCCACAAAAACCCATTCGTGTGCGGCCCGATTTCAGGTGGCCTTTCCTATGCAGTCTTTTTGCTATATTTTAAAAACTAGACATTTTTTTAGCGAAATTCCTTTTTATATCGTTTTGTATTCCTTTCCCCGTTAAAATAAGCCCTCTATCGCTAAAATCGGTGAGAACTTATTTTTTGAATGAAAAAAGTGCAAAGGCTATAGTCCATGCTTTTTTCGCGAAATTTCAATTAAAATTTTTTGTCACAGATTTTGACGGATGAGCACTCGTTGGACGCGGAATAATGAGAGAAATTTAACTGTAAAATATTTCTGACTGGAACTTGCTAGTTTCAGAAATATGCCACAAAAACCATTCGTGTGCGGCCCGATTTCAGGTGGCCTTTCCTATGCAGTCTTTTTGCTCTATTTTAAAAACTAGACATTTTTTTAGCGAAATTCCTTTTTATATCGTTTTGTATTCCTTTCCCCGTTAAAATAAGCCCTCTATCGCTAAAATCGGTGAGAACTTATTTTTTGAATGAAAAAAGTGCAAAGGCTAAGTCCATGCTTTTTTCGCGAAATTTCAATTAAAATTTTTTGTCACAGATTTTGACGAATGAGCACTCGCTGGACGCGGAATAATGAGAGAAATTTAACTGTAAAATATTTCTGACTGGAACTTGCTAGTTTCAGAAATATGCCACAAAAACCATTCGTGTGCGGCCGATTTCAGGTGGCCTTTCCTATGCAGTCTTTTTGCTCTATTTTAAAAACTAGACATTTTTTTAGCGAAATTCCTTTTTATATCGTTTTGTATTCCTTTCCCCGTTAAAATAAGCCCTCTATCGCTAAAATCGATGAGAACTTATTTTTTGAATGAAAAAAGTGCAAAGGCTATAGTCCATGCTTTTTTCGCGAAATTTCAAGTAAAATTTTTTGTCACCGATTTTGACGAATGAGCACTCGTTGGACGCGGAATAATGAGAGAAAGAAACTTGTAAAATATTTCTGACTGGAACTTGCTAGTTTCAGAAATATGCCACAAAAACCATTCGTGTGCGGCCCGATTTCAGATGGCCTTTCCTATGCAGTCTTTTTGCTCTATTTTAAAAACTATACATTTTTTAGCGAAATTCCTTTTTATATCGTTTTGTATTCCTTTTCCCGTTAAAATAAGCCCTCTATCGCTAAAATCGATGAGAACTTATTTTTTGAATGAAAAAAGTGCAAAGGCTATAGTCCATGCTTTTTTCGCGAAATTTCAATTAAAATTTTTTGTCACCGATTTTGACGAATGAGCACTCGTTGGACGCGGAATAATGAGAGAAATAAACTTGTAAAATATTTCTGACTGGAACTTGCTAGTTTCAGAAATATGCCACAAAAACCATTCGTGTGCGGCCCGATTTCAGGTGGCCTTTCCTATGCAGTCTTTTTGCTCTATTTTAAAAACTAGACATTTTTTTAGCGAAATTCCTTTTTATATCGTTTTGTATTCCTTTCCCCGTTAAAATAAGCCCTCTATCGCTAAAATCGGTGAGAACTTATTTTTTGAATGAAAAAAGTGCAAAGGCTATAGTCCATGCTTTTTTCGCGAAATTTCAATTAAAATTTTTTGTCACAGATTTTGACGAATGAGCACTCGTTGGACGCGGAATAATGAGAGAAATTTAACTGTAAAATATTTCTGACTGGAACTTGCTAGTTTCAGAAATATGCCACAAAAACCATTCGTGTGCGGCCCGATTTCAGGTGGCCTTTCCTATGCAGTCTTTTTGCTCTATTTTAAAAACTAGACATTTTTTTAGCGAAATTCCTTTTTATATCGTTTTGTATTCCTTTCCCCGTTAAAATAAGCCCTCTATCGCTAAAATCGGTGAGAACTTATTTTTTGAATGAAAAAAGTGCAAAGGCTTATAGTCCATGCTTTTTTCGCGAAATTTCAATTAAAATTTTTTGTCACAGATTTTGACGAATGAGCACTCGCTGGACGCGGAATAATGAGAGAAATTTAACTGTAAAATATTTCTGACTGGAACTTGCTAGTTTCAGAAATATGCCACAAAAACCATTCGTGTGCGGCCGATTTCAGGTGGCCTTTCCTATGCAGTCTTTTTGCTCTATTTTAAAAACTAGACATTTTTTTAGCGAAATTCCTTTTTATATCGTTTTGTATTCCTTTCCCCGTTAAAATAAGCCCTCTATCGCTAAAATCGATGAGAACTTATTTTTTGAATGAAAAAAGTGCAAAGGCTATAGTCCATGCTTTTTTCGCGAAATTTCAAGTAAAATTTTTTGTCACCGATTTTGACGAATGAGCACTCGTTGGACGCGGAATAATGAGAGAAAGAAACTTGTAAAATATTTCTGACTGGAACTTGCTAGTTTCAGAAATATGCCACAACCATTCGTGTGCGGCCCGATTTCAGATGGCCTTTCCTATGCAGTCTTTTTGCTCTATTTTAAAAACTATACATTTTTTAGCGAAATTCCTTTTTATATCGTTTTGTATTCCTTTTCCCGTTAAAATAAGCCCTCTATCGCTAAAATCGATGAGAACTTATTTTTTGAATGAAAAAAGTGCAAAGGCTATAGTCCATGCTTTTTTCGCGAAATTTCAATTAAAATTTTTTGTCACCGATTTTGACGAATGAGCACTCGTTGGACGCGGAATAATGAGAGAAATAAACTTGTAAAATATTTCTGACTGGAACTTGCTAGTTTCAGAAATATGCCACAAAAACCATTCGTGTGCGGCCCGATTTCAGGTGGCCTTTCCTATGCAGTCTTTTTGCTCTATTTTAAAAACTAGACATTTTTTTAGCGAAATTCCTTTTTATATCGTTTTGTATTCCTTTCCCCGTTAAAATAAGCCCTCTATCGCTAAAATCGGTGAGAACTTATTTTTTGAATGAAAAAAGTGCAAAGGCTATAGTCCATGCTTTTTTCGCGAAATTTCAATTAAAATTTTTTGTCACAGATTTTGACGAATGAGCACTCGTTGGACGCGGAATAATGAGAGAAATTTAACTGTAAAATATTTCTGACTGGAACTTGCTAGTTTCAGAAATATGCCACAAAAACCATTCGTGTGCGGCCCGATTTCAGGTGGCCTTTCCTATGCAGTCTTTTTGCTCTATTTTAAAAACTAGACATTTTTTTAGCGAAATTCCTTTTTATATCGTTTTGTATTCCTTTCCCCGTTAAAATAAGCCCTCTATCGCTAAAATCGGTGAGAACTTATTTTTTGAATGAAAAAAGTGCAAAGGCTATAGTCCATGCTTTTTTCGCGAAATTTCAATTAAAATTTTTTGTCACAGATTTTGACGAATGAGCACTCGTTGGACGCGGAATAATGAGAGAAATTTAACTGTAAAATATTTCTGACTGGAACTTGCTAGTTTCAGAAATATGCCACAAAAACCATTCGTGTGCGGCCCGATTTCAGGTGGCCTTTCCTATGCAGTCTTTTTGCTCTATTTTAAATCTAGACATTTTTTTAGCGAAATTCCTTTTTATATCGTTTTGTATTCCTTTCCCCGTTAAAATAAGCCCTCTATCGCTAAAATCGGTGAGAACTTATTTTTTGAATGAAAAAAGTGCAAAGTCCATGCTTTTTCGCGAAATTTCAATTAAAATTTTTTGTCACAGATTTTGACGAATGAGCACTCGTTGGACGCGGAATAATGAGAGAAATTTAACTGTAAAATATTTCTGACTGGAACTTGCTAGTTTCAGAAATATGCCACAAAAACCATTCGTGTGCGGCCCGATTTCAGGTGGCCTTTCCTATGCAGTCTTTTTGCTCTATTTTAAATCTAGACATTTTTTTAGCGAAATTCCTTTTTATATCGTTTTGTATTCCTTTCCCCGTTAAAATAAGCCCTCTATCGCTAAAATCGGTGAGAACTTATTTTTTGAATGAAAAAAGTGCAAAGGCTATAGCCATGCTTTTTTCGCGAAATTTCAATTAAAATTTGTTGTCACAGATTTTGACGAATGAGCACTCGTTGGACGCGGAATAATGAGAGAAATTTAACTGTAAAATATTTCTGACTGGAACTTGCTAGTTTCAGAAATATGCCACAAAAACCATTCGTGTGCGGCCCGATTTCAGGTGGCCTTTCCTATGCAGTCTTTTTGCTCTATTTTAAATCTAGACATTTTTTTAGCGAAATTCCTTTTTATATCGTTTTGTATTCCTTTCCCCGTTAAAATAAGCCCTCTATCGCTAAAATCGGTGAGAACTTATTTTTTGAATGAAAAAAGTGCAAAGGCTATAGTCCATGCTTTTTTCGCGAAATTTCAAGTAAAATTTTTTGTCACCGATTTTGACGAATGAGCACTCGTTGGACGCGGAATAATGAGAGAAAGAAACTTGTAAAATATTTCTGACTGGAACTTGCTAGTTTCAGAAATATGCCACAAAAACCATTCGTGTGCGGCCCGATTTCAGATGGCCTTTCCTATGCAGTCTTTTTGCTCTATTTTAAAAACTATACATTTTTTAGCGAAATTCCTTTTTATATCGTTTTGTATTCCTTTTCCCGTTAAAATAAGCCCTCTATCGCTAAAATCGATGAGAACTTATTTTTTGAATGAAAAAAGTGCAAAGGCTATAGTCCATGCTTTTTTCGCGAAATTTCAATTAAAATTTTTTGTCACCGATTTTGACGAATGAGCACTCGTTGGACGCGGAATAATGAGAGAAATAAACTTGTAAAATATTTCTGACTGGAACTTGCTAGTTTCAGAAATATGCCACAAAAACCATTCGTGTGCGGCCCGATTTTAGGTGGCTTTTCCTATGCAGTCTTTTTGCTCTATTTTAAAAACTAGACATTTTTTTAGCGAAATTCCTTTTTATATCGTTTTGTATTCCTTTCCCCGTTAAAATAAGCCCTCTATCGCTAAAATCGATGAGAACTTATTTTTTGAATGAAAAAAGTGCTTTTTTCGCGAAATTTCAATTAAAATTTTTTGTCACCGATTTTGACGAATGAGCACTCGTTGGACGCGGAATAATGAGAGAAATAAACTTGTAAAATATTTCTGACTGGAACTTGCTAGTTTCAGAAATATGCCACAAAAACCATTCGTGTGCGGCCCGATTTTAGGTGGCTTTTCCTATGCAGTCTTTTTGCTCTATTTTAAAAACTAGACATTTTTTTAGCGAAATTCCTTTTTATATCGTTTTGTATTCCTTTCCCCGTTAAAATAAGCCCTCTATCGCTAAAATCGATGAGAACTTATTTTTTGAATGAAAAAAGTGCAAAGGCTATAGTCCATGCTTTTTTCGCGAAATTTCAATTAAAATTTTTTGTCACCGATTTTGACGAATGAGCACTCGTTGGACGCGGAATATGAGAGAAATAAACTTGTAAAATATTTCTGACTGGAACTTGCTAGTTTCAGAAATATGCCACAAAAACCATTCGTGTGCGGCCCGATTTCAGATGGCCTTTCCTATGCAGTCTTTTTGCTCTATTTTAAAAACTATACATTTTTTAGCGAAATTCCTTTTTATATCTAGAGCGAAATTCCTTTTTATATCTACAAAAACTAAGAATAGCAAAGGTTCCAGAATAGATACCTGAGGTACGCCAAAGAATACTGTAAGTCGGGTGAACTGAGACCTATTTATTAAAAAGTGCAGCCTATAATTAACAACATAATCAAACAAAATTATTTAAAACTATTGGGCATGATCTGTGAGAAGGTTAACGATTAGCAATTTTAAGAACTTTTGAGAAATATAAGAGAATCAGAGCTGTTGGTATGTTCTTGTCAACAGCGCGAAAAGATCTAAAGTACTCTGAAGAATAACACTGCATCCATAGCTTGAATGATATTATGAAAAAATTTATTAACAAAAGCATCAAAATAAACTACGTAATTGGTCATGAGAGATGAACTAATACCAAATGACAAAAAAAAAATGGACCTTAATTAGAATTTATTGCAGCTACAAATTTGTTAATAGCTGTGACACATCAAGGCTATACAAATATGAATGAAATAAGTGCTCGCATATTTTATTCCAACTTTAAACACTGCTAGCAATAATCTAATCTGTCCACATTTTCAATTTCATTTCCAAATTCACAAAAACTAGCGAAAGAACATAAATTTTTTTCATATTAATTTAATTCTAATTTTTATCGCACAACACTAATGACTTTATATCGCATGCAATTAACCAACGCATTTCACATTGTTTTACTTTAGTTTTTTGGTTAAATTTAATTAACAACAAGCTTCGGTTCGAAATTCTAATAGTGCACAACCGACCACGTTATTTGTTTCTCAACCGCTAGTCTAGCGCAACTGCTAGCCACACTATTCTAGAGACTTGAACTTTTTAAACTAATCAGTGGCACTTGACAGCGAATATATTATAACAGTTCGCATTGTTCACTTCACTTCTTGATAGTCTTGACAATGAAAGCAAATTAATTTGGCACTGAAGGAGCATCATGAAGGGGAGAAAAAAAAACTGAAGTAGAGAAAACTTTTCAGATAAATTCTAGTGTTTTGCATTCCAGGGAAATTGCAAATAAACTCAATAAGATGAGGAAAATCTCCTGACCCCAATGCAGTTGATGTTGCATAGCTTGCTCAGCATGCAATCAAAATTTAACGATTACAGCTATCAGCTAGCTATCTACAATAATACCTTCAATTTCAATGATTCACTTTGTTCTTGGTGTCATGGAATACGGAAATTTTGAAATTTTCATTTCGAAACAAAAAATTTGTCATCAGCGAGAAACATGGATTAGTGCGATAGCCCACTCCCCCTCCCCCTTTTTTACATACAGGGATTTAAGAAAAAAAAAAAAACAAAAAACAAAAGAAGGATTAAATATATCTCGGATGTAGCTCAAATACTTTTGTATGTTTGTGTGTGTGTGCAATGTAAATTTTATAGATTTCACGTTACGTTCGACTTTTGTTAAAATTAAATTTATTTTTACTCGTCTCGGATTTTAGTTAAGTACGTATTCAGAGAGATACAGATAACCTTTAATGACAGCCATAGCAGCACGAATGTAAACAAAAGTTTTGTATTCCTCTATCGATTAGATACGATAAGAAGGAAATGTCCTTCAGTATGGGGTAAGGAAAGCATATTACTACATGCATACACCTAAGTTTGAAGTCAGTGAATTAAAAATTTATATTCCAAGGTCAAGTGCCATTGATCGAGAAAAATGTAAGAAACCTTGACAAAAATAATCTAAGGAAAATTTCAAAATGGGGGGTGAACGCGATGAATGTCAAATGGGGGGGGGGGGGGGGGGGGGGGTTCTACGAATAGTTGTTGACAACCGGGCAACTGTGGATACGTCTCGTGGAAAGAAAGAAAATTTATGTAATAGAAAGAAAAGGTATAATCGTAATAGTTTTGGGAGGTATAGGGGTTCTTATTTGAAAATTGTTGAACACCTTATCGAACTTCCCCATCTCATCATATCAAGCCATCTTAAAGTTCTTCAGAATCAAAACTGCCTGATGTATGTATAAATGTCAAGCTTATTGAGAAAGAAGAGAAGGCAGAAATTCTCACTGAACACTTGACAAGAATTTTTTTGTACGGGTTGGCCTTGACATGTGTAAGAAAATAGTGCTCTATGAATACAGCTAAAAAGTGAACTGAATAAAGAATGAGTCGAAGGCGGTATTAGGAAAACTGGACTGTAGTCTGAGGTACTCAGCAATGTTATTTGAATTCAATTTGTATGTATGTATGTATAGCATTCAACAAGGATATTTCTGAATATTGTTACATTCCACCTTAATGATTTTTTTACTTTTGTTAATTAATTTTTAAGCTTCTTTAGAAAATTTTGAGGTACGTCTAATTCTTTGAGCATCTTCATACTTTAATTATAGCGCACGGAATTCTCTTTAATTAAAGAAATAAATTGTTATATAACGTTACCGTTAAAAAGAAAAAAAAATTAGTTTGATTTTTGGCTACTAGATGGCGCCTTTGGTAAATAATCCTTACTTTCTTGATCGAAAACTTTTAAAGAGTGTTTATATGAAGTTTTAGTAAAATATTTAATGGTAAGATTTGGGACCTAATGCAAAGAGCCCTTGAAGTTGTGTCTGGTCAGAAAGAAACTATTTTTCTCTATCTTGCATCAAACCTAACAAAACCACTATCGTCCCATCAGAAAATCCCAAGGAATCAGCATTTGCCGAAGGCTGTATGGCAAAAAATGGAACTCAAATCCAAAAATAGTTTATTGCTCCCATCATACCACTATCATTAGGCCCATCATTACCTATGGCGCCTTCGTATGGTGGAACAAAGCAGGGGAAAGAACAGTAAAAGTAAAGTTAAAAAAAAAACTAAAAAACTACTTGCAGGCTGCAGAATAACAAGTGTTATGAATACCTGTCCCATATCAGTTTTAGAACTAATATTAGGCTTTAGATTTTTTCATTTTTTCATTAAAAATGGTGCTGCTCTTATCGCTAAGATGTTGCCTGCTAACTTCTATAAACTGAAATTTCCATGCGGATCACTCGTCTGGTACATAGACGAATCTAAGAAAGAAGGTATGGTGGATGTGGGAGTCTATGGACCGAGATGTAAGTTACACAAGGCCCTTGGATTCTACCCAACTGTTTTTCAAGCAGATATCCACGCTAGCAGAAATATATACTACTAATGCTTTTCTTCAAAGCTGCCTAGTTTGGGTTAGTTTCATGTTATCATATGGAAATTGTGCGGCGTTTTTATTTCGCAACTATAAATTAAAAAAAAAAATTATGATCCCTAATTCTTGGTTTTTTGGGAATAAGTTCAAGGAGTTTCGTCTGTTTTCGAAATAAAAACTCTAATTTTTCTGGGAGCCTGTTTTCCAAGATTCGGATCGACTCTCATAAAAAAGAAATCAAAATTGATTTGAGCCTTTTCAATAACTTTCTATCAACTTACAGACCCCTGTCTGACTCAGAAAGTTTGTGCCTGAGCGCCTGAACGCCTTAGAGTGCCGTTCGTGGCGAAGAGTTTTAGGGCAGTAAACGTGGATGGATTAAAATGCGGTTCTTTGATTTAGAATGGAGCTTTCCGATGGGGTAAAATTTTCTTACGTGTTGGGGTTTTGGCTTGTGGGTGGTAACTACCACCCTTGGGGCTGTCCAATTTGAGCCGTGTGTGATATGAATCGAGTTTCGAGAGTCGAATTTTGAAAGTCGGGTTTCGAGAAGCAATATGCGCGAGTCAAGTTTCGAAAGTCGAGTCTCGAGAGCCGATTTTTGAGAGTAGTGTTTTGAGAGTCGAATTTTGAAAGTCGAGTTTCGAGAATATGACTAAAAAGTAGAAAATAAAATATATTAAAAAAACTTTTAAAATAATTTTGTAAATAAAATTCACTAAAAAGTAAAAAATAATTAATTATTAAATCTTAAAAGTTTGGTCATGATTTGTAGTTAGAATATTATAGATTATAGTTATGGATGCCCAAAATTTTAAGATTTAATCTGAGTTGTAGCATTTCTTATTTTGCTATTAAAATTTTCTTGTTTTGTTTATATCACTGAGAAAGAAAAAAAATATTTTTTACTTTTTAGTGAATTTTATTTACAAGAGTTATTTATTTTAAAAGTTTTTTTAATATATTTTATTACTGTTCAAAATTAACGGCTTCGCAGTAATTGATGTTAATTATAATTATAGAAAAGTCACGTAAGACTTTTATAATATGTATAAGACATTTTCTACTATTAAGTAATAAACCAGGATTAATTAAATAAGATTAAAAAAAAAATTAAAATTTTTATAAAATGTTAAACATTCACTTACCTAATATGGCTCGAAGGTGTCCTTCCAGGGTTTGCAGGATTGTCTGTTTGATTTCTTTAACGCTTTTGCCCAAGAACTGTTCACTAGCTGTACCCAGTAGTTCGTCGGCCTGATGGTGAAAATAATACACGTTCATCATCTATAAGAAGAAATGAAAAACAAGCAGGGGATCAGAATCAGCATCCGTTGGCTAAACTCCATCGCCGGAAGTCTTTTGGCTTTTGTTTTTGGTTTTTAGTTAGTAAGGGGAGGGTCTAGCTATAGAGGAAGCTATATTATGTATATTGAATTTGCTATATAGTTAAAGATATACATAAGTACATGTGGTATGAAGTTGATAAAAGAAAAAAAACTCGAAGATATTAGCTAAGAATTGTTTTGATAATGCGCATATAATTACTTGGTGCATGAAGATCTAATTTTTGTTCGTTTTTTTTTTTTCCAAATTTACGCACGAATTTGATAGTTTTTTTTATATGAGTGTTTTTAATGACAAATAAGTGAATATGAATGTGAATGTGTAAATTAATTGAGAAATAATAGGATTTTTTTTTGTCATAATACATATTAACACAAAAAAATGAGGAATTATTATTGCATACTTAAAAGAAGTAATCTTTATTTCACACCTATTAGGTGTGCTAAAAATAATTAAACAAAACTTTACTGTTATATTATTATTTTCTATTTTTGTTACTGGAGACTTGAAAAATAAAACAAAATATTCATTTTTGTAATGTGTGTATGTATAGCGGGGGGGGGGGGGGTTACAAACATTGCTTACAAAAAAAAAACATTAATGTGACTTGACAGCTATTTAAGTCTGTATCACACAAACCTTGATACCTTGATTAATCGACGTATAGCAATTGCATAGGGTTGACGCCGAATATTGCTCTGGGAAAAAGGTCGTGGCGTTTTTCCGATAGATGGCATGAATTGCAATTAACTCATGAACCACGATCGCAGCGACACCACTAAATGCTTATTTGACAGGTGACACTTCGAGCGTTATTTTGAGTGTTTAAAAAAGCATCGAAATTAGGGCAGAGGTTGAAAAGTTATTTGCATTTGAAAATGGAGAAAAATTATGAAAAATTCCGCTAAATTTTGCAATATTATTACGACAAAGAGAAGAAAGTTGGACAGGCTTATAAAAAAAAATTGTACTGAGCGAAATGGTTCGCTCGCTTTTGTTGTGGTAATTTTGATGTGGAAGATCATATCACTGAAAAAGCTGATGAAATTTTTGAAAAATTCCAGGAAGATAAGCACAACATCGGCAGTGACGATATTGGTATGGAGCTAGACATTTTGACCACAAAACTGTTTTGAGCCATTTACACGAAGTTGAATATAAAATGATGCTCGATGTATGGGTTTCTAATGAGTTGAGCGTGAAAAACATGATAAACCGAATTAACATCTGCGATGCGCTATTCAAGCACAATGAAATCGAGCAATTTCTGAAATATTTAATAACCGTCTATGAAAATGGGTCACGTACGATAATCGAATGTGTCAAAGATCGTTGACAAGTGATGCTGAGCTGTTACTAGCGTTCGCAATGCCAGGATTGGAGAGGGATCGTCCATTATAAGGCACTTCCAGTTGATCGGATGAATAATTCTCAACTCTACTGTGAATAACTAGAGAAATTACGCCAGGAAATTGAAAACAAAAAACGGCCCGCATTGAATAATAGGAAAAGTATGGTCTTCCATAACAACAACGCCCGGCCACACACTTGACCTGTCAAAAAATGCAAGAGCTTGGTTAGGAAGTTTTTGGTGCATCCACCGTATAGTCCAGACATAGGACCCACTGACTATCACTTGTTTTGTTCCGATCTCTGTAAAACTCTCTCAATGGAATTAACCAGTTTTTCAAACAGAAATCACAGAATGTCTTCACCGATGGCATCGCTACGAACTTTTTCCAAGACCCAATAAAAATAGTTGTGAATTTTTCGCGCATGAGAGGTAACAAAAATTAAAATACAAAAACAAAAAAATCGTACATGAATTAGAGTGTACTCTCATCCGCATGTATAATGCATGTGTGTAGTTTGAAATTTATCCTTTAAAGTTTACTTGTGGACCCATTGAGGGTCCCATTATTATTGGACTATAAAGAGATAAACGTAGTGCATAATGGCAGAATTAATAGAGATTTGGTTTAGATATAACCTTAATGCAGCCAGCCACTGTACGCAAATTCATAATGCACTGGGCAGGCGCAAGATATATTATTTTTACGATTCACATCGCATAAGAGAAGCACTCTCTCACTGCGCACATTAAATAAATCATAAGTTAAAAATACCACAGTATTAGTCATCAAGTTCTATTTAGAATCGCTCATCAACTCATACTCGTACATACTACATACATATGTATATGCAACAATTATAGTTCAGGTGATCATAATCATTTTGGTGAAAAATCTAAGTGACCTGACTAAGTCATTGGCCATATTTAGAAATTGACGAATTAATAAAACAAGCTAGAGGAGCCTGCACTCATATTGATCATTCTGTTTGAAGAAAATGTAATGTAGAACTGTTCGTCAATTATTTTCAGTTAATAGAATATTTCAAAAATCTTTCACAGTCTCTCAGAAATTACCAAAAAATTTTTTACAAAAGGTTTTCGATTTAAAAGTTAGCTCTCATCGACCTAATAGACCTTAATGATTACTTTTTAGATATTTCATATCATGATTTCACGTTTAATGTTTTTTTTAATATTTTCACTTTTTTTTTTAATCTTAAATAATAATTCCTCTAAAAAAATTGCTATAAAATAAGTAAAAAGGTGCTGAAGAAAGCCTACACAAGAAATGGGTTAGCACACAAAGAAAACGAAACTTAAGTTAAATATTTAAATTAAAATTAAATTTTTTAAATTAAAAAGAAAAATTAAACAAACAAAAAACATAGCCTACCTGTATTTATAAATTGAAGCAACTTAAAAATAAAGATTGGGCAGTAAAACTCCAAATTAACATGATAGAACCAAGAGTAGATATTAAAACATGAAAATAAAAAGAAAGGGAGAAAATTAATAAAAAATATTTCTTTGTAAAAATTGAAAAAAAAAAACATCTAAAAAAAATTGAATACGATTTACAAAAGGGGGAAAAAAATAAATATTTACATAATAATAATTTTTTAGATGATCCGCTAATTTTTGACTTTTACAAAAACAATTCCTAAGTTTTTCAATTTAATTTATATATTTATGTATACATATCATCCGCAATGTCGGTATGTAACTAAATATTACGCAAATACTGAAAGAAAATGTTTATTTTAATTGAAAGTTTCGTATAGTTTTTGTGTTCTCTTTATTTATAATATTATTTTTATATGATAAAACTGACGCAATATATCCAAAAGATGGCGCTGGTTGCGTCCTAATAAATAACGCAATTGGTCAAACAAAAAAATACAAATAAAAGTATTAAATTTCAACCAAATATTATTGTGTTTGATTTTCTCTTACATGTGTATATTTAAGGAGGAGGCCCGGCGAAAATTGGCTACCGGGATAAAAGCTAGACCAATAAGTTCTAAGAAAATGATTGGTCAAATCGTGGCAAAATTGTATGTACATGTCGGTCCCACTCGTATCTGTCTAAGTTTTTTTTATTCTGTTTCATGATCTCTTGATGATCTTGATTTTACAATTTATAAACACTCATACAAAGAATCAAATTAAAATAGAATTATGCAATGGATTTAGTATATTGTATGTAAGTAGTATAATAGCTTTATAAAATGTACAAGAATATTTTGAGGAGTCTTCATTATGTGTGTAATGAGTGCGCTATATCTAGAACTATACAGGGTGTTTCCCACCAGGAGGTCAATAGAGCGGGAGGTGATAGTACTCACCTAGACGAACCAAAAATTGTATGGCAGGGGGGGCCATATTAAGAAAAAAAGCTAGCTGTATCATAAAAACTACAGGGTGTACGGTCACAGTTAAGAGCTCATTGTATGCAGAACTTCATGATCTTTCCAACGACTACTGAATCAGCCCCACACCCTCTCCCATCAAGAATTATGGTTGTCTAAACTAAAAATTTCGGATTTTCTTACCTTTTTTTTTTTAATTTAATTTAATTTTTGCAACAAGGTCGTTAACATAACTTTTTTTTTATAAAAACTGTAAACTGCAGACTCTCCTCTTTAATGTGACCTACATACTATTAAAAGAAGACACTCATATTCCACCTCTAGTATCTAAGTACTTCCTAGGGCCTTCATCGGGCTTTGAGTAATTTTTTTATCGTAGCAACCTTAAGGAGATCTCCAGATTGAAGGTACTCTTCCGGTTGGATTTAATTTGGCTAGCTGTTGCTCTCACCATTTAACTTTGAAAATAAAAGAAAAACTGAAAACCTAATCATACGATGTGTGGTATTAAAACAGAGCTTAGAACGCTTATTAAAACCCTTACAAGATAGCCCGAGCTCACTAAGTGAACTAACTAATCAAACAAAATTTCATTTGTTATTACCTTTACGTTTATTGCAACTTTCTATTCCATACATCCATGCAAAAATGGTTGAAGGGTTTCACGAATCACTTAAAACATTTTGAGCTATAAATTATACATAGATGGTTCAAAACAATCGAGTGACATATAGTCGACATTTTGTTATCATCAGAATATGTCGATTTGGATTATGAAGCGTCAATTACATCAGTTTTCTTTAAGAAATATTATTATTATTTTCTCTTCAATACATTTAAGCTGCTGGTCTGCACCTTGAATCATTGCAAATTTACCAAGATTGTTAAAAGATCATTTTTAACCGAGATCATTTTAATCGAAGCTGCCTCTTTAGTATATTAGATCAATTTAGAATAATAGTTGAGGTCAAATAAAATGATCTTATTTCTTCAGAATAAATTTCAAATGAAATAATTTTAAAATGATGTTGAAATATCTATTAAGAGATTGCGGATAAATCTGGCGGTAGAATTATGTAATTCGTTTTGAGTTATTGATCGAATCGAGCATATAAAAATATAGGAAATATATGAAAAGTTCTAATAGAAATGTTTTTAAAGCTATAAAATTTCGTAAGCTTTACTTTCCAATCCACGAGACATTTTCTTCGAAAAATCTTCCTGCATATAGAAATATGTAGGTAATATAAAAGGAAAAAAGTTTATTTCTCAATTCGTCTTTCCGAAACCTAGTTATAGTATACTGTATCAAGTATTAGCATCCCTTTAGTATTTAAATGTCTAAAATGTGACATGAATTATAGCGAAAAATGTTGACAAGAAGGTATATGCAATCTTCTTTTCAAACTTCGCCTCATCCCACCCTTGCCACTATACATTTTAAAATCCTTTGATTAATATTTTTCTAATAGTCTCGTCATTTCTTAAGAAAACCCTTAAAGATATTCCTATGCAGCGTACTTTCCCCGCGCTATAAACTATCTAAACTTTAATATCCTCCAATTTTCCCCACACTCAATATGCAATACTAAAATGAAACGCTTCCAAAATATCAGGAGTATTCGAATTTATAAAATCCTTTTATTTATAGTATGTATTCCCGGACGGGAATCGAACCCACATTTGCTAGAATCGGTTGAAGATGGACAGAAGAATTTTAAGAACTTTTATTTTTAACGAATCTAAATCAAATCATAAATAAGTACTAGAGGAAAAAGTAACCGCCTCGTCCGGGGTTTGAAGTTGGGACCTTCTACTTTCCGAGCGACTGCTCTTATCACTGAGCTAACGAGACAGATGATATTTCCTCTTGTATTTCTTAATTTTGTAACTAGCCTATTAAGCTACATTGCTTTCCGCTGGCATTAACCAGTAACAATGAAAGTGCACAAATAAATTGTAAATTCAATTTTTTATTAATTTTTTACCAGATGAGGCGGTTGTTTTTTCCTCTTGTATTTATGATTTGGTTTAGAATCGTTAAACGTAAATGTTCTTAAAATTCTTCTGTCAATTATAAAATCCGATATGACAGTATTTTGTTTTCAAAATTCTTATTATCCATGAAATGTTAATCTGCTTTAGCGCTTTTTAATCTTAAAAAAGATGTGCAGCATAAAATCCATGCATCATGTTTACATAAATATGCATAACAACTTACTTATACGTATATACAAGATGATCGGTTGATGATGAGATCTAATCTAAGCTGATCAATAGCCGATCTATTCTAACTTTTAATTGTATAAGATAAGATAAGCTGAATGTGGTCGATCGTATTTGATTATTAGTTTAAATAGATTACAAGAATCGTTGATCAGATCTATTTTAATTTCATTCTGATCCAAATTTTAGCAGAAGATCAAAATTAATTTTATATATTTCCTAGATCTGACACATAACCCTAGTATATATTTTCAATCTGCTTCTTTTCTAAAACGACGCGCCCCTCCCTTAAAATTTACAATATTTGATTTCCCACTACTTTCCATGGAGCATAATAAATTACCGGGCATGACGATACCAGATATTCTCAGTTTTTTTTTTTTTTAATATTGCCATTTTGACTTTTCCATGATTTTCAGTATAAAATTTTCATTTTTATTATTTAGAATTTTTGTTCCTAAGCAAATTATTTCTCTATGACAAGTATATTTTTCAATTAGCACCGAAAAGAATTAAACAGATTTTCTTTTCAAGTACAATAGAAAAATATTTTCAATTTTGAAAATTCAAAAAGTGAATAAACAGTTTTCATCAAAATTTCGAATTGAGTATAAAATTTACTTTTGCATTTTAGAATTGAACCAAGGATGACAGTGAAATTCATAGTCCCCAGCTTTAATAATAAAATGAGAATGCAAAATAATTTAATAGCGAAACATAATATAAATTCGTATATTTAAGTAGTAATTCGAAGGCTGAAATAAATTTTATGTTGTTGTTTAAACGAGAACATTTTATATATATAGTACTAACAAAAAACGAGCTTTTGAAATATTTATTTACTTGTAGATATGTAAGAAGAACCGAAAGCACTTTTTCCAGCCAAAATTAGAGGATCAACATTTATAATATGTATAAATACGCAACAACATACATCGAATGAAACAATAAAATATAATAAGTAATTGAAAATATTAATTACTTTTTCGGAAATTACAAATTACACTTATTGAAGATGCACAAATTAAACGGAAAACGCTACATACATAGATGAGAAGAAACTTTTAAATACAAAATGAAAGAAATAATAATGAAGATAAATATTTAAAATTAATAAATAGTTGAAATTTATCTCCAACTATGTAATAAGTTAAGTAAGATTTGTTGTTTTTAACTTTGTACACTGCATTTTATATTGTGAGAGTTTACGCATAAAAAAATTTCACAAATGACCATGCGCATCTGAGGAGATTTTTTTTTTTACAACCCCATAGAGAAAATTATATCAGAACTGACAAATAATTTGATGTAAGATATAATGTTAACGTTTTTAAAAGCTTTTCTTAAATTTTTTGAGTTTTCCGAGCACATGACAAATTTATTCGTAAAGGGATGAGAATATATAAAATACTTAAACTTGAACTGTGGTATGTATTTTTTCTATTCCAAAACTGTATTCTAGTTCTACGGGAAAAGCGAGCAGTAAATATTTTTGAGAAGAAAAAGTCAAGTCACAACCCAAAGGAAATTAAAATGCCATCGAAAAACATATCCCACATCATTATAGAAAGCTTTGGATTTGGGACGTATCGTATAGATATAGAACAACTAGTTATCGTATTAAAACAACAGTATCTATATTCGGCAACTGGTATCTAAAATAAAGTCCTGAGAATAAATTCAAGCAAACGTTCTGTTTAGGGGTCACTTAAAAAAAAAACAAATTTAGTGACTTATATACCACAGTTCTTAAAGTCAATGTTTCCTATGTGGCCTATGTATGGTAACCAAAACCCAATTAAAAGAAAACTGAGACTCAACTGGAAAAAAATTAATCGCCATGGAGGCCATACTGAGCATTCAGTATCTCATCTGAAGGTGAAAACCGATAACCGGTGCCATTAGAATCATTTTTTTAGCAAAGATCAATGATATCTTGTACACAGATGGATATGAAAGAAGTAGTCAAATCGGACTGGGCAAGTATATGTATATGACCTCAAATGTTATATCGTGGCCTAGATATCCCAAACATATTTAAAAGCTCTGAAATGCTCCCGAAATTTTTTACCATTAGTTAATATGAAATTGTCTACAAGCCCTTAAATCATTGGGAAGAAGAAATACAATTATCCTCATATGAACACCCCGAGACAATCTGAAAAAGTGCTTCTCGCTTTCCTTCTTAAGAAATCACAGATAAAAAAATAAAAATACGGTACCACCTTGGCTGACACTCCATACTGGCGTTCTGTTAGGATACCATACAACTGCGCCACAATAGAAAAATGGAGATTGAACCACTTTAGGCACTAATGCCTAAACTTCCCTCTACAAATCAAAATCTAAATTTACATCTTAAGTGACTATTTACTAACGCAGTCACTTGTCATGGCCCGTCACTTCCTGAAGAAGATAGGCAAATCCGACAGTGAATTGTGTCAATGTCATATGTGAGTGCCCAGCAGTTGCAGGTCTAAGGTTGCAAATCACTGGAGGAACGTTTATCTCTCCCGATAATATCTGCAATCTAACCCCAAACTTCCAAGGGTGGTGGAGGGGACCTTACTCTCTCCAGCGAAGCAAAGTATTTGGGAATCGTATTCGATCCAAGCTGAGCTAGAAGGCTAATCTAGAAGAACGCTTAAAGAAGGCCAGTGTGGCCTTCTACACGTGGGTGGAAACTGGGGATAATTAATTAAATATTGGATCGAATCGTTACAGGAGATATAAAGTGGATTCTGTGTATAAAGGGTGTGACAATGATGAAGTACCAAGTAGATGAAATAGCGAGATCAGGCCTGAGTCCTCGTAGGTTCCTTTTTTCAGTATATGGTGGGATAAAAAGGGTGAGATATTCTTTGAACTTTATGGAGAACAGTTGAGTTAATTAAATTCAGAACTCATCAAAACCAGGCTCACATTGATGAATAGGAAGAAGAAGAATGGATAAAATATAGGACTTCCCTTTGGAAATTATTCCTGATCCCTCGTATTCACCAAACCTTACTCCGAGTGATTCTGATTACCATCGTTTCCGGAGTCTGTAAAAAAAACCTTCCGAAATAAGAAAGATGATTGTCTAAAGCCAAAACCACCATAATTTTTTATTTACATGGAATTTATGATTTCTCAAAAAGATACTGTCCCACACTTCGATCTTGTTTTTTGTAAAGAAAAATGTTTTTATCATTTTCCTATTTGATCGTCAATTTTTAAATGTCGTATCAAAATTGATGATGAACTTCAAAATATTTTTTTAAATCACCAAATCGGTGTATGTAATTAAAAAATAAAATTAAATTAATTATTCATAAATTAAATGAAAAGTAAATTGTTAACTGAAAATTAGATTTAATAATAAAATCATTCACTCGGAAAAGTAAAATGTCATAAAACAGTTTTTGGGGGCACATCTAAGTTACTTTTTGATTTTTATGTTAACTTTTTTACGTAATTATTTACTTTTACTTTTATTCTATTTGATTTGTGCATTTTCTTAATTTTTACGTAAAAATATAATTAAAATGTGAGGAGAAGTGGTCTCAAATCTAAAACACTACATGCAAAGTGTTAAGCATTTCTAAGGGAGTAGAGAAAAAGTGTAAAGCAAATATATTTAGGTACATTTATAATGCCGTAAAAGCAACTTACTATTTACTACCTGTTTGTTAGTGGGAGATTTTTAAGGGAATATTAGTATAACATTAGTTATCTGTAATACATATATATAATATAAATATTATGTATCACGTTACGATGCAAAGAAAATTCAATCAATCCAAGCTAGCGTAAATAAGAGAGAGGGGATAAAATCGAATGAATGTTTTCTTGTTTTTGTTTTTGTTATTATAAATATTTTCTTATTAAAAAATGATATTTATATTAACTCTATAGAATCAAATTTTTGTAGCATAAATTTTTAGCATGCTTTTCTTTGGAGGTTCCAAACATGCCAGCTGAATGTATGTACCTAAAAAAAATTTTAGCTGTGAAAATAGTAAAAAAAACTAATTTCAATCACACTATATTTATAAGAAAACCAAAATTAAATTATTTAAATGTTTATGTAATTTTATAATTTTATTAAAAATATTTTAAGAGAATTATCTGAATCAATAGAGATACCTTCATGATTTTACATTGGGCAACACCAGTTACAGTCAACGGAACACCTTGGGCAGTTTCTACACCCTCACACATTGGATTTAGGGTCATTACTTCGAGTGATAGACGTTGTACATCTGTTACAAGCCACCATGCCCATGCCCAGCCTCCTACAATTGTACGTTTTTTTGTTGAACCACAACATCCACCTGTAATTACACAAATATAACGAAATTAGAATTATTTTTAAAATATTTATATTTTTTTATATTATTTATTTTATTTTATATTATATTTGTATTTTTGTATTTTGTATTTAAGATACGGAACATAGTGCTTCTACAAAATTATGACGTATTAGGGCAGTCTCATGATGAGATAACACATAGGAAATCTATTGGAGCTCATGATTGTAACCTCCTGATTGAATCATAAAAACAAAAAAGGACGAAATAATAGGGAGCCGTCACATCTTTGGCTGTAGGGGACTTTCGCTTCGATAGACATTGTCGTCGATTGTAAAGCGTGGAACACATGAGGAAGTAGAAGTTTGTTTGAAGAGATTATAAATTTGGTATAGGATTTGAGAACCTTTACGGCTGGCACGGTAGCTGGCTGCTTTGGCAATACCCACTTATAAAAGCAAAATGTATGCACCGCTAACGCTACCGTCACCGCTACCTTCTCTCGTCGAGTAACAAGGCTAATTCAGGAAAAGAGGGGTTCGATTTGGTATACTGTAAAGCATGACCTCAATCAACAAGATAAATAAATATAAATTCTTGGGAATTTCCATATCATATCCGATATCATTCATGCGATCGTTATGAATTATTAGAAGTTGTAAATAATTACTCACCTAGCAGTTATATTTTTATGAGAGTAATATTACAATTTCAGCAATAATTACGATTATGATGAATACATGTGCGGTAGTTTTACATGACAAAATTTTGTATAAAAAGCCCTATGGACCGGCTTTTTATAAAAAAATTTTGTCAATAAAGTTAGAATTAATCAATCACTCGAAACGATTATTTCTCTATTGATATTGGCACGCTCTATCATCTAAAAGCACATCGGCATATTCTGCCAAACATCGGCATACTCTGCCACAGAGCTGGGCAAGTACCAAAGAAAAAGTATTTAAGTACAAATACCAAAGGCCTGAGTACTTCAGCGTAAGTATAAGTACCGCATGTATGAACAGTACTTGTAACTAAGAACTACGTCTATTAAAAGTACTGAGTACTTTTTGAAGTATTTTTAAAGTACTTTTTAGAATATATGTACGTTGGCAGTAATATAATGAAGTTTATAGAGTTCAGTTAATAGATATTAATAAATAAATACTTTTTTAAAACTATAATAAGGTGTGATCTGGGATTTTCTGCAATTGTTTGATGGCTTGTTTGAAGAGGTAATCTTATGTTAGTAGCTTCATAAACTACTTTATTGGCGGAAATAATACCTCAATTTTAAGCTCATCCTTTTATAGGTGTCTAAAAACTGTCAAAATGATTTAAATACTTGCATACTTGTTTACTGGAAAAATAAATATTGATGTTCTATATTTTTTTCTAGTACATCCCTTATGTAATTTTTATATACAAATTAATTTGAAAAATAAAGCAAGTAGATTTAAGAAAATGTGTCCAAAAAGCAGCACGCACGGATATATTTGCATATGACAGTTTGGTATATATTTTTCTAAATAACCTCTTGTAAAAAAGAGATTTTGTTAACTAAAAGATTTGATAAATGAAATTTTGCGATTTTTTTTTTACAAACTATATTTTTGCCAAAGAGTGGATTATCGCCAACCGATTTTAGACTAAATGCTCTATACCAAGTTTTTTACCTTTAATATAAATTTCCATGGGATTTGTATTAGGAGAGCGTGTTTTCTGCAAATAGTTTTCGGAATCGTATAGATATTGTGCATTTAAAAAAATTACGACAGAGTGTAATATGATCCCCAAAGTAGCGGAACTGGAAAATGCAGAAAATTTAAGGGAAATTTTGAAAATTTTTGAATACAAAATTGTTGTGAAAATATAGAGTTTCATACATATCTCATAACTTTCTATTTTAAATTTCCAAACACTCTGTTTTACACAAAAAAAAAAAATATTATTTGCCTAAGAACCAATGCAAACCATTTATGCATAACACCTTTAATATATTCAGGCCTCAACAAGTTGCATGTGATAACTTCGCTTTATAACCGTAGGCACACAAATATTTCACTTGTGACGTAGTACCTAAGCACTTTCTCGCAATCTATTTGCTTACTGGATTTGTAACATAGGTACGTTAACGACTTCATACAAAAACTGCCTAAGGCCCAAAGACCTACTACAGAATTGAGCATGTACCTACACACATATTTTTTCCAACTCTTCTACTAAGGCGAAGAAGCCCCATCATAGTTAGCCTCCTGTGCCATGTCACGTACTTTTCTTTGTGGTCTTCTTTACGCTGCTATCACACACTTGTAATAATCGCAGCAGAAATTGATCGTACTTTAAAGCAAGATCTTTCTATCAAAGATTAGTCAAGATCAGTGTCAGTGATGTGCTGTTGAAATAGCAAATTTACAATGATTGAGACCTGAGGAGGTCAGACAAATCAAACGATAAAAATCATCATGTAGAAAAAATATCCATGCGAAACTGATCATGAACTTGATCTTAAGACTTGTTTCTTCCATTTGATCTCTACAGTTTGGTAAGACTTTACAAAACAAGATAAAAAACAAAAATGGATTACACAAGAGAATTGCTTATAATAACGTCGGATTGTTACAAAAAAAAGAAAAAAAAGAAAAAGAAAAGAAAGGTGAGTGGTTAGTTTTACTTCAGACTGTACCGTTCAAGACAAGATCATCATCAGCGATCCGTCGCGTTATTTCTTAAGATTAAGGTAGCCCTCCTACTCCATAATAGTAGTAGCGGGAGCCAGCCAGAACTGGCTGCAGTGGTCATGGAAGAAATGGAGAAAAGAAAAATTGTGTTGTTTTTTTTGTGTGTTCGTCTATTTAAAAAATTTAAGTTTTAACGATATGCGATCAGTTGCTCTTAAGACATTCATCGGCATATACAAATCAAAGTTGTTGTGATTGGCAGTTTCTATACTGATAGAACCCAACCCTCTTATTACACCCGCGTTAGTGATATTTTAAAGTGAATTAAAAACCTTTTAGGTGATAAAAGACAAAAACTAAAACAAACAAACAAAAACAAAAAAACAAATTCTATGAACGTTATGCTCACTTGCTTAAGTAACTCTCGTACAGCAATTTCATAGTGACACAGTAATGTTAACGGTATATAACGGATGAAGTTGATTACGTATATGTAGATGCGCGAAAAACTGTTTATCATGAATCATCGATGACGCGACATCATCGGCGACATAACTAAGAACCAGTTTAGTAAAATTTATATTTTACTCGACGAGAGAGAACTTCAAATACGGGCACAGTGCTGCCATACATAGTACGACACATATACGTTAGAAAGTCATTAAAGAACTTTTTCCCAGACTGTGTTAAGTGAGGTGATCAGGTGCAAGAGTGCAAGTGCAACATTCCACGCGAAATAATAATTTTTACGAAAACTACAAACTGTGTAGTAACTGCTAGTGAACCTTTATAAAAAAAAACAAAAAAACCAAAATTCAAACGTCTTTTCAAGGTAAATTTCACTTAGATAAATCGAAAATTTTTACACGTTAAGACTTGGAGGGCTGACCCCACCTAATCACCTTTAATTGCATAGAGCGAATTTAATTGGGTAGTGTTTAGGAAAATTCTATGCAATTTTTGTGCAAATCATATCATTACCGCAACCTCCCTCTGATTGTTTTCTACAAGAAATTACTAACATTTGCCGTAATTTGTGAGTCAGTCATTCACTAAGAAGTAATCACAATCACGCGAACTAATTTGTTACAGGTGAACGCTTTCGCTAAGAAAAAGTTTTTCAGTGAAATTAAACGCGGTGTGCATGCCGTTGTACACGTGATGTTTGATAATTTGGTGGTGTTGTTGTTGTTGTTGTTGTTAGCATTATTATTATTATTTTTTTTTTAATTCTGATATTGCTGAGTTAGATGGAAAAAATAAATAATTTATTATTGACCGCGAAAACATTATTCACTTCAATGTCAAGTGCTTCATTATGTAAAATATTTTAAGGTTAGACAAGGGGTCCCAGGAAAATTACCTACATACATAAATAACGTGAGGGCTAAAAGTATTGAGAAAAACTTTCATTTAAGATTAAAATTTTTGGTTGCCTTAGAATAAAACAATTTTTGTTTTTTAATTTTACAAATTATTTAGCATTGTGAATAATTAAACATAATTATATACAGAAAATGGACCTATTTCTTCGATTTTACATAGCTTACTTTTAACTGTGTTTGTTAATCATTCGTTGGACCAATTTGTTTAATTTTTTTCCCCTGATTCTGGTTTTTAACGACTTCAGATTTTTGCCTTCCCAACCTTTGTTGTAAACATACCAAGATAAAAATTGCCCAGAAATCCTCAATTGGTCGACATTTTGAAATGTTAGGTGGGTTTGCAATCTTTGATACAAAAGGTATGTTATTTGGGTAAATCTGGCGTATTGGAAACTTGCTAGATCTGACCAAAAAATGTATTTGTCCTCTGCATGGTAAACATCGGCACTATCACGGGCTCTGATATACCTTTACAAGATATGGTCACCCAAACAAGAAATTTCTTTTCAAATTTGGATTTCGGCTTAAGTTTCACATTCACATTCTCGTATAATAACCATCATTTCCGCACAAGTCTTTGTTAAAAAAAAAACTAAAATATTTTTCATCATACATAACAAGCAATCCATTTTTTTCCTGTCAAAATTTTCCGTGGTAATTTGCGATAATTTTTTTGGTATTGTTTGTAACTGCAGCTCTGAATATTTAGGTGCTTGTTTTCTTTTATAATATTTTACCTCATTTTTGGTCAATATGTGTCGAATGCATCCGCTGGATACTCCATATTTAGCCGCTATTTTGCGCTGTGATGTCCCAATCCTGTTCTCCATACTTTTTCAGCTTTTTTTTTTGTTTTTTTTTATCGCCTAAGCTCGGCAATTTTTTTCAACTGCTGCCGAAGTAATTCATAAATTCGTCTCGCCGTAAATCTTCCTTTTTGTTCATAGCAAAAATTTTTAATCATATATTTCACTTCATAATAAAAACTGACATAACTGTCTTCACGTGACTACGAAAATAGTTAAAAGTAGTTCACCGTGAAATTTTTCTCAATCATTTTCTATCCCACACGTTATGTAGGTAAAAGGGTTCAGAGGATAGAAGAGAAGGCGTACAAAATTATATTGAAGTTAATGGATAATTTCGAAAAATTCTTCAATGTACTGCATCGATACAAAAAAAAAACATTACTTAGCGGCAATGAGAATTAGAATAGAATCAGAACTGGGCGGTAATCGATTGAATAATTAACCTAAAAATCAACTAAAAGCTTAATCGATTGAATTCTCAATCGATTAAGGTATTAATTGGCTCCCTCGATTGAAATTTTAGTTGGTAGCCCCGATTAAAAATGTAATTGATTAACATTTCAATCCGATTGAAAATTTATTGATTGACCAATCGGCAATTTACGATTGAATAAAAGGAAAACCATGCACAAATGATAAATAGTTTAAAATCCAGCACTTATATTTTATTCTAATTTTTATTCCAGATATTTAAGTGAGAAGAGAAAGAATCTGAAAATGCTGGATGATTATCCATTAATTAGACAGATATTCTTAAAAACTAACACTCCATTGCCTTCTTCAGCTCCAGTTGAAAGAATGTTCTTAGTTGCAACAATGGTAAATATTGCAGGTTGGTGGCCTTACCGGCAACCTCTTTGAGGATCGTGTGATCCTCAAACCAAACCATAATCCGTGTAACATTCTTCGAGATTAGAGGACTAATAACGACAGTCGATAGTGTACATGAATTGAAATTCAACCATTTTGTTTCTGAATTCTGATAGAGTGCTGAAAATATTCCTAAACCCCTATAACTAGTGTCCTAGATAGAGAATTCGGTAATCGACATCGTATCAGAATTGAATCAGTACAGAATATCGGTAACTGGATTTTTTCTCATTTTAAAAATGAATTCAGTATCTAATCAGTATTTATTCGCTTTACTCAAAAGACTTACTAAATTTTGTACTGAACGAGTACTAAATGACTATCGAATATTGATACTGTCAAAAGTAAGCATTTAGTCAGTTCGGTTTGAATGCCGCTATAGTCCATGTAATCAGAATTTAGTGACATATGCATTTCCATATGTTCGATCACAGTCTGCTTTTCTTTTTCTCGCGAATAAATTCCAAATTCAATTTATAACACGAATTTTAGCATAACATAAGCTGTATGCGCCTTTTCCCAGATGTATAATACACTGAACATTGCCGGTCATATTATTACTTCTATGCATGTATGTTAACAAATCTTTTGCATATTCGTTATACTTCCGATAATATAGAGATGATGTGCAATGTTAGTAAAATCGCAGTAGAGAGAGGTCTACTAAAGCTGGGCTAGTAATAGTGTCATGTATTGCTCTATGTGGTGCTAAACTTATGCATACAAAGTGGTTATAAACTGTTGGATCTAATATTCATTTAAGTAAAGGGTTTTCCAATAAGAGGTGTTATTTTAATTAGCATGCTATTTCGGTAGATGTCACTTTTGGAGCTGTCATTTTTTGACATTTGACAAGTAGAAACTACGCCATTAATAAAAATGGAACGATACACGATTCAACAACGCATTGAAATTATTAAAATTCATTATAAAAATGGTGAAAATGTAGCAGAGACGGTTCGTAAAACTCGAACATTTTTGGGTCGTGGTGAAGCACCTTGTCGGACCGCAATACAGAAATTGGTAGAAAAATTCGAGCTGTCGGGACAAGTTAGTGATGTGAAGAATAAAACCCATGCAAGTCGCTCAAGAACAGCCGAGAATATTGCTGCTGTAGCCGAAAGTGTTGAAGAAAACCCAGCTTTGTCCATTCCTCCTCGTTATTTGGAATTAGGCATTCCACAAACGTCATTACACCATATTTTGCATAAAGATTTGGGTCTTAAGGCTTATAAAGTTCAGTTAACACAAGAACTCAAGCCGGCCGATCATCAACAACGTTTGAGTCTTTGCTGATTGGGTCCTTGAAATGCATGAAAATGATCCGGAATTCCATCGAAAACTCATCTTGAGTGATGAGGCCCATTTCCACCTCGATGGCTTCGTCAACAAGCAAAATTGTCGCATCTGGGGCTCGGAAAACCCAAGAGTTATTGTTGAAAAGCCTCTCTATCCTCAACGTGTGACTGTTTGGTGCGGTTTATGGTCCCGCGGGGTCATTGGACCTTACTTTTTCGAAAATGAGGCTGGAGCAACAGTTACGGTGAATGGATTGCGCTATCGACAAATGATTAATGATTTTTTATGGCCGGAATTGGATGGTATTGATCTGGACAACGTTTACTTTCAACAAAACGGCGCTACGTGCCATACAAGCAACGAAACCATTGATCTTTTACGGGAAAAGTTTCCGGACCGCGTTATCTCTCGAAGAGGTGATCACAATTGGCCACCGAGATGTTGTGACTTAACACCTTGCGACTTCTTCCTTTGGGGCCACGTGAAAGAGAAGACCTCAAAGATGGAATTCGTGAGGCTATCGAGGACATAGGGCAGCCACTTTGCGATTTGGTTATGGAAAATTTCATGAAAAGGAAATGGTCCTGTGGGCGTGGTCGTGGTGGTCATTTGGCTGATGTTATTTTCCATTATTAACGGCATACCTTCCTCTTTATAATGAAATAAAGATCCGATCATTTATCTCAAAAAATTGAATTTTTCTTTGAATATCAAAATAACACCTCTTATTGGAAAACCCAAATTAGCCTAGACCTAGACCACAGAGCACATTAGAGACATCTACCGCAAAAGACAGAAACCCAACTTCGACAAAACCATACAATTTAAGACGAAAAATGAAAATTTGCAGTTTACATAAATTGAAAATTTTTAACGAGAATTAACTCTCTTAAATTTTTTTTTTTTACCATAGTTGTTAAATATCCTATTTTGCTTTGTATTTAAACAACTTTCAAATAAATATTGCAATTTATCGTCTGTGAAATGTCGGGAAAAAAACAAGACTATTATTAGAGTCAAATAATTATAAAAAGCGCCACTAAAAATGAAAAAAACTAGATGTTATTTGCTAGATCTTTATTTAACTTTTGCCGACGTTATTTACTAGACTTTTTCATTACCTTTACGATATAAATCATTATCCTGCTGCAAATAGTTTGCCAGAAATTCACATTGAAAAATGTATGAAACTTGAAAATCTCTTAAGGACCAGACTCTCAAAGGCTACTGATCAGTAAATGGCAGTTCAATCTAGGTTCCTTATTGAATATTACAGATGCCAATGAAATTAATTTTTGAGTTACTTTAATTCATTTGCTCTCCCGTAGTATGACATTATCTGATTAAGTTAAGGCCCATAACTGAGATTTTCTTATTAAATAATTTTATCCAAGGGATGTAGGTACTTGAGTCTTCACATTCCACTGTCTTTGTGTGAACAAAAGAGAGTAAATATCTTTAAGTCAATTTAATTCCGAGGCATTGATAGTCGATTCACAGATATTGATTTTTTCGAAATCAGATTACTATCAACTCAGCCTAGAAGGATTAGAATATAATTAATTGACAGGTTTTCTTAAAAATCTGTGACTGGTCAAGTCATACTTAGAGAGGAAGACGATTATGAAATTGTTTTAATAAATTCAACAGGACAAGGCTTTTTTACACACATGACAAAAGTACAAAAAAATGTGCTTTTCATTATATTTTCCATCACTTAATTTCGAGGAGAAGTTTTTAGTAAACAAATTGTCAATAAATGAAGAGCGGTCAGCTACTGTTTTCCACTAAACCCCAGAAATCGAAATTCAAAACCAATAGTAAACGTGACTTGAAGTGACTGGAAAAAAAAATAATTTCATTGCAAAACTTGTCGGTTAGATTTTTTATGTAACTTTCTTATTGTAGTCCCAGCTGCGCAGTATATCACCCATCGAGCATTGCGCGTTATTATCCACACATTTCTTAGTGATTTTTATAAGAGTTACTACTACCGCCACCGACTGACTGTTTTCTCTCATTGAAATGCAGAACTGCTACTTGTTTGCCAATAGTACTTTTGCGATCGCAATGTTTATTTTTTGGCTGATCTGGTAGCTTATGGTGATGTAATTTTACAATAAGTGTATACATAGTATAAAATTCCAGTACAAAAATTGACGGTAAAATTGAATACTATTCTACTAAAAAAAAAATGGAGGTATGTACCTACCTAGTTTTTTAAATAAGCAAGAAAGAAAAGTGAAGATTTAACTTTTTATTCTGGATAACTGCAATAACCCTGTTTAGACGGGTCAGTATGCTGCCTCTGCCTCACGAAAACATGTAGGTAAGATGATCGTTGGGGGCAGGAATGAAGCAATATCCTACCTCCAGATTTCGTGCGGCAGACGCAGCATACTGATCCGTTTAAACTGGGTCAATTATTTCACAGTTGAAGCTTAAACCCTAGACGTGGTTTAAGCTAAGTTTTACATCATTAAAGCATAACTTTGGTTCGCGCTCTTACTGTAGGACCGGACATTGATGATTTTTGAAAAAAAATTCTGTACCCGAGTTCTCTAGTTAGACAGGGTGTTCCGTATATTGATAGGGTGATAGCTGAGATATTTACAAAGTGTTAGCTACAATCAAGAATAGTTAATATTTTACAAAAAGAAGGAAGGATCAAGAGCACCGTTTGATGTGGTGGGCGGTGTTTTTGATTTTTAATACCCACTTCTTATTAAATATTACCAGCAACATTTGCCCACACTGCAAAAAGATGTACAAATGGGCAAATTTAGGGTAATATTCCATATATTTGAGGGAAAAATGTGTGGCAACAATTGTGCAAATTTTTTTAACTGTGTATCAATAGGCTCTGTTTCTTCTGACTCTCTTCAGCCATCAATCCACTTCAGGATCCTTTAGCCCGTCTATTTATTTCGATGTGTCTATAGAACGAGTTGCTTATCAAATGCTTACGTTGCTAACTTTATTATTATAGCGGTGAATTGTGTGAAGAGATGTAAATTGAATTAATTGTCTTTCGACGTTAATCATTTCCTAGCGTGATCAGCACTATAGATCTTCTTTTGGTATTTCATCTTGACAGCGAATTTTTAAAATTTGACGTAGGCATCTAAAGAATCCTTGAAAATATCTCATCTCAGCCTTTGTTGCGGTAAGGCTTCTTATATGATCGCGCACCGGTAGGTAGAATTAGAAGTACTAAGATCATAACTGGTTTTTCGGGAAAGGATTGACTATATGCGACTATTTTTGATCTTCTCCAATGGTGGACCCGAACTTGAAACTTTTAGAATCGGTCAGATGGAATAGAAGAATTTTTAGACAAACTTTTTATTTTTACGATTCAAATCAAATTATGAAATACAAGAGACGGTTGTTTTAGCCGGAACCTGAAGCTTTCCGGGCGACTGCTCTGACTTGAGTTAACGGGACAGATATCTTTACCTGTTGTATTTAGTAATTTGTCTATTAAGCCAAATTTAAAGACGAAAATTTAGAGAAAAAAAAACAACAGGCTATAATTTCACACCCATCTTAGACTTACAGGGTGACCAAAACCAATGCAAATTTTATGTACATTTATGCAAAGTTTATTCAAATACATATCGTTGTGCAACTAATGACATTTCCTCTAAAATATATTATTATTTGCCTCCTCGAATCGTTTCTCCCAGCCCACAAATGTTTGAATTCAAGATTTTGACATTTTCTTATCAAGGATTTTGCTGATAACTTTCCGGTAATTTAATCAGTATGGTAGAATGGGGTTAGTTGTTAGTATATAGTTAGTTAGTTAGTTAGTATGTAGACTCATTGCGATTAACTAAGTGAACATCGACATCGAAGCTGTCTAGATTTGACTGTGTATTCAGTCAAGGTATCCATTTCAGTGTAGCAATAGTAGTCGAAGCTAGCGCATGTCGTTCGCGGAGTTATGAAAAAAAAAAAAATTATAATCACGTGAGTAAAAATTGTGTCTCATACTTAAATTGTCTTATAGTTCACACGCTCATGATTTTGGGTTGTCTAGTGATTTTTATTGAAAGTGTATGCATTGGTTAATGGTGTTCCCAACTTGATTATCCTGTGATTGGAATAACTTTCTGTCGTTAGTGTTTAAAAAAACAAAACAAAAAAAATGGCGAGTTGAGGCTAATTGACACGCAACGTAGCGGGGTTAGATGACTCATGAGGCAACTAACCCCATGTTTCGTTTTTATTTTGGTTATCTTAAGTTACAGTTACTATAATGCTTTTCTTACATTCAGAACGATGAGGACCCACAAACGAAAAACAGAAAAAGTGAACACATCTAAAGATGTAATGGAAATTGCTTGCAGAGGTTCTCAATGACGAAGCTTAAAGTGGGGAACACCGCTGACCAGCTCTGTGGCTAGAGCAAAAAGCCCGGAACAGCCCATTGTTGCCTCCACAGCATTCCCAAACAACCCATCTCTAGACTCCTAAAGCACTAATAAACTCGAGCATATTATAGATCGCTGTATGTACTTTTCTACATTGCAGTTAACAGGAAGTAATGTCCAGTCCAATAAAACTACACTTTCACTATATAAGTACCTGAAAATTCACGGAAATTGTTAGGTCTCATCACCTATCATCCACACAACCCTTAATATCTTTAATAATTCTAAGTTCTTGGAAATCCATTGAGATCACCCATATCATCAAAATTTTATCATTCATCAATTTAATCTCAAATGGGCTAATTAATTAAATTTAAGTTCTCATATATGAATGGATCTCGCTCAGTCGTAGCCCCATCTCGCCTAAAACCTTGACATTAACGCCGATATGGATAATCGTGCACCATGCTTATGCTTTCATCCGAAATATAATATGTGTTTTATAGACCTCTGCACCGTTACCATATATAGATTATTTAAAAATGTTGAATTTTCTTTATTTCGTAAAAATGATTATTTTTTCAAAACTTCGTCTTTTTGCATGCTTATTACTTTATTAAATTGATATAGTCAAATAACCCCGTCCACTGAGTCAATCAGCCCCAGGCATGGGGTAAATGGACTCACGGGAAAACTTTTTTGAAAATGGCAAATAATACTTGAAAGCCTTGTAATGAAATAAAAGGAACTATTAAGAAACCCATTGAAGTAATCAATGCCTAAAAACGTTACAGTAAGATTCTTATAAAATTAATTAAATGGGTCTTCTAGCCCCGGTCTGCCCTATTCAGTTGCCCAAACAAAATCTGCAAGCAACACTTCAAAAGTTATAAGGCTCTACATAGATGTATGTATGAGTAAAACCGACACACCTTATGATTTTATTTAAACAATTTTAAGTCACCCTGTATATCACAAGGCCTTGTATGTACATAGCTTTCAAAATTACAATTTCTTGGAAATTGCTTTATATCCGCCTAAATTTGGGTGAGCTTTATGCCGCATTCACAATGCATAGTGGAGTAGAGTAGCGTAGATTGGCAATTGGCATCCTTTTTTCACACGCAGTAGTGCATATGGATATCTGTGTTTGGCTCAGAGTACCACAGAGTTGAGCTGCATGAAAATATAAGTTCTATTATAATTTCACGCTGCCATTTCCGAAAGCTTATAAACCGGAATTTCGAACTATTAGTGTGTAGATGGCGTGGAAAAAGCTTTATACTTCTTTTCATCATAACTAACATGTTTTAATGTTATTTTCTGATTTAATATTTTTTACGAAACAAGAGGTATTTTTTACAAGCTTCGATTTAAAAGCAAAAAAAAAGTTAATTTTTAGATAGTTTCGAAGCAATCTGATGGTGCCAACAGGTGTCACTTTTAGCGAATTTCTTATTTTGACTCCTTGTTTGTTGATTTGCCGTTGTTATGGCGATTTGTTACGTTTTATTTCAAAGCTCGAATTTCAATCTGCGCTGCATTGTGAACAGCTTCGCGGCATTAGATTTGGACTCACGCATTTTACGATCAGAGTAGGTGTTATCAACAACGTCTATAGCCCATGAAAATTGTTGTTGATTGCTCTTTGAAAAATGCGAAGGTTCAATGACTGTTCAACTCCCCCCCCCCCCCCCCCCCCCCCCCCAACCAAATTTGAACATATAAATATAGCAGTTTTGATGACGTGTTTAGAGAGTGTCTTAATTGCTCATCATTTCTCTGATTTTACAAAAAACAACAACATTGTATTAGAATACGGGGTTATTTTCCATATCAGTAAAAGCTTTAAAAGGTGGTGGTGTTTCTCTGGTCCTCAAGCGCATTTCTTTTCTATAACAAATCTTTTTACATAAATGTCTGTTATAGATTCGTATCATTTATTACTACAAACACAAATTATCCTTATTAGTATTATACCCTCCACGCATTAGGCGAACAAATTTAAATGAACTTCAACAAAAAACAAAAAAATAAATAAAATAAAAAGCAAAATATTCTACAGAACTCTGGTTTCTACCTGAAATTACATTGCGTGCGAGCTTTTCTAAATATAAGTTTCCTAGTAGGTACATCATGTAAAGCACAACTTGGACAACAACCACATTTAAGCAAAACGACTGAACGAGAGAGAAATTTCTTACAGCACATTTTGACGAAGAAAAAAAAATCGGTTTGAAACTAAGAAATGTGTGCGATAGTTGGTGCGTAATTCGCCGCGGAGGTGCTGCAGCTTCAGTTTATACCCAATCTTTCCACCATGTGATTAACGTTTAACAACACAAAAGATAAAATGACTCAAAAATTATCGAAATAAATGATGAAACCAACAATTTTTATCGACGGTTACTGTTTTTTATAGAAATTGTGATTATACCTAAATGTTCATAAATACTGCAGTTCCTAAACCGTGCCACAATGTTACGGGTTAAATCTTTACATCAGCTGCTCACAATTAAACAATTTTTTTCTAAAACTGATATCTCCGATGATTTCTCACAGTGTTTAGTATAAATTTGTAGCATAATTATGATTTTGTTATCGCTTCACCACGAGTTCTTTACTTTTGCACCTATGCACATAATATACTCGAACTTCTGAACGTGAGTGGTTAAATAAAACTCGATTTCACAATCTCAACACTATGACAGTGTTCTGTTTTTGGAGTATGACAAGCACAATACAGTACAGAGTGAATTTCCAACTTTGAAATTAACATAACAAATCGCCATAACAACGAGAAATCAACAAACAAGATAAGAAATTCGCTAAAAGTGACACCTGTTGGCGCCAACCGATTGCTTCGAAACTATCTAAAAATTAACGTACCTTTTTTTTTTGTTTTTAAATCATGAAGCTTGTAAAAAATACCCCTTGTTTTTAATTAGCATTCATAAAAAATATTAAATTAGAAAATTACATTAAAACATATTAGTTATGATGAAAAGAAGTATGGAGCTTTTTCCACGCCATCTACATGCTAATAGCGTGAAAATATAATAGTACCGATTTTCATGCAACTCCGCTCCGCGCTACTCGGAGCTAAACGGAGATGGACATATGCACTACAGCGTGCGAAAAAAGTATTTCTACTCCATCTGTATATTGAATTCGGTATAAAAGATTTTCAATCCGGAGACATGAATCATATTAGGAGAGAACTGGAGTATATAGGAATTTATATAAGACCGAAAATTGTACTCAAGAGACTCGGAGCAAATATCGAGATGTGCAAAAGTATTTTCAAAGGGTTTACATGAGCGTAAATGATGGCTGGTTTATGCTAGTTGTTGCAGCCATCGGTTACTTTGAATACGAAGAAATCATTGCTTTTATTTGTATTCTAATTGGGGTTTTATTCCATATCAGTAAAAAGCTTTCAATGGTGGTGGTGTTTCTCTGGCCCCAATGCCTTACTGTTCTATCAAGAATATTTTTGCATCAGTCTCTGCTATAGAGTCGCGTGTGTTCAACGAAATTATTAACTTATTAACTTCAGCAACAAAACAAAAGATATAAAGCTCAGACCCTTCCTAACACCTGCAGCGCCTAATTTCCTGTTTTTTATATTGCGAGATTTTTAAAAATATAAAATTTCTTAATTTCTTCCAGTACATCATGCAAGGCACATCTAGGACAAGAAACTAAGAAATGAGTGCAATAGTTGGTGCGGCGACCACTATCGGAGGTGCCGCAGTTTCAGCAGCCACAAGTGTTGGCTGGTTTATACCCATGCTAGTAGCTGCCATCGCTTACTTTCAATATGAAGAAATCATGGATCCAGAAGCGAAGCCAATTAATATGCCGTCAGAGGAGCTCCTGGAATATTATGATTTTATTATAGTAGGGGCGGGCTCTGCAGGAGCAGTTGTCGCCAATAGACTAACAGAAGTGGAGAACTGGAATGTCCTACTACTCGAAGCTGGTGGAGATGAGACAGAGATTTCAGATGTACCACTTATGGCTGGATACTTGCAGCTAAGCAAAATGGACTGGAAATATAAAACCGAACCGACAGGCACATCATGTTTAGGTGAGTATTGTGGAATTTGATTCCTCTTCCTCCTCCTCTCATAATATTGTTTTGGAAATTACTTAATTCTTTATTATTTTTTAGCAATGAATAACGGACGATGTAACTGGCCACGAGGAAAAGTCTTGGGCGGATCGAGTGTCTTGAATTATATGCTTTATTTGCGAGGAAACAAGAAGGACTATGATAACTGGGAGGCTATGGGTAATCCTGGCTGGGGTTTTAAAGATGCTCTATACTATTTTAAAAAATCCGAAGACAACACAAATCCATATTTAGCAAATACTCCATACCATTCGACGGGAGGTTATCTAACGGTTGGAGAGGCTCCATATCATACACCTCTAGCTGCAGCCTTTGTAGAAGCAGGAGTTGAAATGGGCTATGAAAATCGAGATTTAAATGGTGAAAAGCAAACTGGGTTCATGATAGCTCAAGGTACTACAAGACGAGGAAGTCGATGTAGTACAGCTAAGGCATTCCTCCGACCTGCACGTCTAAGGACGAACTTACACATTGCAATGTATGCTCAGGTTACAAAGATTATGATAGATCCCGTAACTAAGGTTGCTTTCGGTGTGGAATTCGTACGAGATCGAAAAATTCATCATGTTCGAGCAACGAAGGAGGTTATTGTGTCTGGGGGTTCAGTGAATTCACCGCAAATTCTTATGCTGTCGGGTATAGGACCAGGTAGTGAACTATCTAAACATGGAATTCCTTTGATTCAAGAATTGCCTGTTGGTAAGAATTTGCAAGACCACGTTGGACTGGGCGGTCTTACGTTTTTGGTTAATCGACCTGTATCAATAGTTGAAAGTCGTTTCCATTCAATGTCTACTGTCATGCAGTATGCCGTTTTCGGTCAAGGACCTCTAACAATTCTTGGAGGTGTTGAAGGTTTGTCTTATGTGAATACAAAATATGTAAACGCTTCAGACGATTACCCGGACATAGAATTTCATTTCGTGTCGGGTTCAACAAATTCTGATGGTGGTACACAGCTTCGCAAGGCACACGGTCTAACTGAGACATTTTATAATGCCGTCTTTCAAAAGATCAACAACAAGGACGCATGGAGTATCATACCAATGTTATTACGACCCAAAAGTATTGGATCTATAAAACTACGAAGTAAAAATCCTTTCGAATATCCGTATATTTACCCGAATTACTTATCCGATGAACTTGACACAAAGACTTTAATTGAGGGTGTCAAAATTGCAGTCGCTTTGTCCAGGACTAGAGCTATGAAACGTTTTGGATCACAAATATCTGCCTTTCGCTGGCCAGGATGTAACCATGTTCCCATGTTTACAGATCAATACTGGGAATGCATGATACGTCATTATACGGTAACCATTTATCATCCGGTCGGGACATGTAAAATGGGACCATATTGGGATCCAACAGCTGTCGTTGATCCTCAACTTCGGGTTTATGGAATTCGCGGATTGAGAGTTATTGACGCAAGTATTATGCCAAAATTAGTGAGCGCAAATACAAACGCTCCGGTCATTATGATTGGAGAGAAAGGTTCCGATTTGATTAAGGAATTTTGGATAAAAAATTCCGTTAATTGAGGAGGTGGAGAAGAAACAGTTATTTCTGGGATATCCGTTTTGCTCTCTAAGGCTTAGTTGTGATACTTTGAAGTTCTCTGTACTTTTGATTACTAGGTACTCAGAAAGTTATAGTTATTCTCGTAGAGCTTAGGTATTTATTGTTTTACCTTTAGTCATAGTTTTTTAAGGAAATAAAATTTTAATTTTTTGACAGTTGTTTGTATTTGTTTGAGTGGCACAATGTTATAGAATGGTATGTAGATCTGAATAATGATATTTAAGAACATCAAGGTAAAAAGCTGCACCACCTATGAGAAATATTTAGTGACAAATGAGGTATTGAACGCGGAATGAAAGCTCAACTGCTTGAGTAACAAGGTAATAAAGACAGCCAAGTATGTATGTCTGCAATATATACAGCTTGACTGGGATGATATGTGAATTAACCTAATAAAACGTCGCAATCCGTGGATAAATTGAAGGTACGTCATCTGAGGCCTAGTGAATTACATTTTCTGCGGTAGATCGTTCCTTATATAAAGAGAGAAAAGTAGAGGTACAAGAATAGAACCTTGTGGTACACCACTGATATCAAAATTTTTACAAGCTTAAAGGTTGAAATAGAAAAATTATTATTTTTTTCTTTGTGTAATTTGAAACGTTGACACTATCGAAGGCCTTGGAAAAGTTTAGCAGTATTAATACTTTGAGCTCATCATTTTATCAAGTTACGTTCGTGAATCAGAGGTAAAGCATAATTAGTCAGTTTCACAATTATGCTAGTACATAAGATTTTCAAGACTTTCGCCACAAAGCATAAGAGATAAGACATTTATGGGGCAGTAGGCGGAGACATTGGTAGGTAACTTATTTTTGGCGATTGAGATGACATTGGCTATTTTCCATGATAATGGAAAGATGGAAGTTGTAAGGCACGCGCGGGAGAAGAAGCAAGAATATAGTTCTGAATGCCCCCATTTTTTTTTTTTTTTTTTTTTATATTATTAAGCCAAGCTCAGGGGATACCCTATGATGCAAAGCACAGCATGGCAGGAAGGAGATAGGGAAAGGATTAGGGGATATGAGGAGAGTGGCGGAGGTGCCGATGTATGTCGCCCTTAAACTTCCGCAGATTGTACGCCGGAGGAAAAACAGAAGATGGTAAGCTGTTCCACATTCGCACTGTTCGGGATAAAAAAGCATCACGGAATTTTACTGTACGGCCGAAAGTAATTTGAAGGGTTAAAGGATGTGCGCGGTTTGCAGCGCAAGTATTGCGTGCAGGAATCATTCTACAAGGGATTAGACTAGATATTTCATCAGAACATTGACCAGCATATAGCGATAAAGGAGCGAAAGGCATCCAACATTGCGGCGGTGCTCGAGTGAGTCGATATGACAAGTTATTGCCAAATCGCCAATGAGCTTGAAGGCTCTCTTTTGGACAATATCCAATGAAGCTAAGGCTGTGCGACCAGCCCCGGCCCATATATGGGAGTTGTACTCCATTCTAGGTCTAATGTAGGACTTGTAGAGGAGCGCTAGATTTGACGGGCTGAAATATTTCTTACACCTTTTCAAAAATCCAAGACATTTCGATGCTTCTTTGGCAACAGAGAAGATGTGATCTGTCCAGTTTAACTTACTGGAAATATTAATGCCAAGAATGCTTAGTGACGGTGAATCAGAAATTAATGCTCCATCAAAAGAAACGGGTGTGGTTAAGTTATGATCTTGTTTTAATGAGATAAGACAGCTTTGGGACTTTGATGCATTGAATTCGACGCGATTCGCTTTGCCCCAAGCGAGGATATTGTTAAGATCGTTATTCAATGATCTAGTCATGCAATCTCGTTTAACACATGCAGCATTCCCCCTGGATTCCGCAAGAGTGTCAAAGGAGTAAGCGAAATCAAGAGTACTGTCATCTGCGAAACTATGGATGGGATTGAAAGTAAGGGAAAGCAGATCATTAATGAAAATTAAAAAGAGAGTTGGAGAGATAACAGAGCCTTGAGGTACACCGGCATTTATGGGATGCGGTTCAGATGTAACGCCATCTAATACAACACGTATTTGGCGACTAGATAGGAAACTTTCAATCCATAATAGAAGAGGAGGGGAGAGACCAAGTGCTTTGAGTTTGGCTAAAAGGGCTGGATGCCAGACTCTATCAAAGGCTTTTGAAATATCTAGGGCAACGATTTTAGACTCACCAAAATTGTGAAGACTACGGTTCCAACGTTCCGTAAGAAAAGTCAGCAAGTCTCCAGATGAGCGTCCAGCTCGGAAGCCATATTGGCGATCGTTGATGAGATGATTAGTTTCAAGATACTTCATTAATTTAGAGTTAATGATAGATTCAAAAACCTTTGAAAGAATCGAAGTGATCGCAATTGGTCGATAATTTGAGGGATCGCTACCCTCTCCCTTCTTGGGAATAGGCTGAACGTGAGCTAGCTTCCAAGCAGTTGGAAATTTTCCTGTCGAATAGACAAGTAGAAGAGTTTGCGCAGAGGTTTAGCCAAGGAAGAGGCGCAGCTTTTAATTAACAGGGGCGAAAAACCATCAGGGCCTGCGGCTTTGGAGACGTTGATCCCCTTAAGGACCCTGAACACATCCCTCGTACGAATGTGTATTGGCTCTTGTACACATTCACACGGGCGATGCAAAACAGGTGTTTGTGAAGTTGGTGGAAGGCGAGAATTTGAAGCGAATCTAGCAGCTAAAATATTAGCTTTATCCAGGGAGTCAACAATCACTTCACCATTATTAAGTAGTGAAGGTATAGAGGAACTGGTGAAATTGTTCCTGATGGTTTTGACCAGGGACCAGAAACCTTTGCTACCTTTGCGGCTTGCCAAGATTCTTTGTCTAATATTCTGGTCAAAAAGAAATTTTTCTCTCTGGATAATGGACTTGCAGGTGTTCCGTGCAGTCTTGTAGACTTGTTTCATTTCCGGACATGGATGCAATTGATAGGCGCGAAAAGCAGACTCTTTCGCTTTTATAGCTTGGTTGCACTTATCGTTAAACCAGGAGCGATCATGCTGTTGTTGAGACCTGCTGTAAGAATACGGAATGTATTCACGCATGCCAAGATTTAGTATGTTACTAAATTGTAATGTGCATTCATCAACATCCCTCGCAGCAAAACAGACCTACCAATCAATTTCTTTAAGATACTTATTGAGACTTTCCCAATCAGCATTCTTATAGTGCCAAAGAAGCCTACTTGTAGGTGGAGCAGTTGGGCGGCACAGGTTTGAGGTGGTAAATTGAGCCGTGATTAAACAATGGTCTGAATTTCCAAGAGGGGAACCGACTGAAATGGAATATTTGTCAGGATGGGATGTTAGAAACAAGTCGAGTAAATTAGCTTTATCTCCAGCTGCATCAGGAATTCGCGTTGGTGCATCCACTAGCTGTTGCAAATTAAATGATTCACAGAAGAGTTCAACGAATGTCTGAGCCACGGTATATTATGAACATTAAAATCGCCTGCCAGGACGATTTCGGAAGAGGGGGAGAGAGAAAGCAAATGATCAATATTGTTGGAGATATTGTCAAATACGGATACCGTGTCGTCATCAGACATATTTGGGCTGCGATAAAGGAAACAGAAGTATATGATGTGCTTGTGAAGTTTGAACCTAATCCAGATGTAATTAAACTCTGGATTGGCAGAAGGAAAATCTTGAAGAATAGTAAAGGCAACATCATTCCGAATATATACTGCGATCCCTCTATGCTGAGAAAAAAGAGGCACGAAGCTGTAACCAGGGACGTGATACTGATTAATATCAGCATCAGAAACGACTTTGGTTTCACTTAGCGCAAGAATTGCCGGATTTTTTGAGTTAAGGTGGCAGTACACCGAAAACCGATTTGCTCTTAATCCGCGAATGTTGCAGAAATCTAAAATGAAATTCTGCATGCTGAAGGCAAAAACAAAAAAGCAAAAAAAAAACAAAAAAGCGACACACAGCAACACAAATATTTGGGCGCCGCCAGCAGCAGTCAACGACACAGCGAGGTAAAAAAAAACAACAATAGTGTTATGCCTATTGCTGCTTACAATACCTCAGACCGTGCAGTTCAATGACCACAGCTGGGTGCACCCGGATTGATGATCAGTGACAAGTGCTAATGCAATTGCACTGATCACAGATGAAAAGAAGGAAAGGAAACATTACCGTGCTGCTGGCTTATAAAATGTTGATAGGGCATAGAAGAGCCCTTCAGTTGGCGGATAAAATTTATTTTAATAATTTATTAAATAACGGTCGCGTCGGATTTTTAAATAATTATTGTTATGGATTTATATGGAGACTGTTTAGCACAACACTTCACTCGTTTTAAATTAATGGAATTAATAGATTTGTTTAGATTAATCGATTATATCTACAACACGAGGCAACGTCCGATCGGATTGACTCCACGCACTCGACTTCCACCATATGAAATTATAACGAATTTGGCGACTCTGATCTGATAAACTCTATAATAACGAGTGTAACCTCGTACAAACTACGGTAGAAGTAAAATATTCATGAACCTCATTTGGTTTACAGCATAGCACGATTCGTTTCCATATGGTATATCACATACTTTTCCAAGTTTCTCCATAGAACCTTTAGACCCAGGATAGCATTTAGTTTCGAATAACAAACGTTATCCTACTTCGTGCCCCTCTTCGATATATAACCCACATAAATTCGCGTGTTTTTTTATATAAATGTAAACAATAGGCACATTCTCTCTCTCTCTCTCTCTCTCTCTGTCGCTCTCTTTCTCTATCTCTCTCTTCCATCAAGGAGGAGATCTTTGGAAAACGAAATGCAAATGAACTCAAAATTGAGGAGTACGCAGACGATAGCAAACTGTTCTGCTTATGAAGGAATCACGGAGTTTCATGGTACGGCCGAATTTGACTTCAATGGTGTGAGGGTGAGCTCCGGTTACAGCTCGTCTGGTGCGCATAGGAAGAATTCCACAAGGGATCACAAGGGATCAGACTAGAAATAGGCTAGAATAGACCAAATTTAAATTTTAACATATATATCCACGGGTATCAACTTTAGAGTCAAACCAGTACACAAAATCCAGGATTGAAAGCGAGAGCTACCTAAAAATAAGGAACAGGAATGAGTAACTCCGTCCAATATAACTTGAATTGAACGGCGGGAGAGAAAACTTTCAATTCATTTTAAGAAAAGAGGGTCTAGAGCTAATGCCTGAAGTTTATTTAAAAGATCCGGATGCCAGACTATATCGAAGCCCTTCGAGATATCTATTACGATGATTTCAGATTCACCAAAATTATGGAGACATTGATTCCAACGTTCGGTAAGAAATGTTACTAAATCTCCAGTAGAGCGGCCAGCCAGAACGCTGTATTGGGGATCGAAAATAAAGTGATTAGTTTCTAGATATTTCATCAATTACGTGTTGATGAGTGTTTCGAAAACCTTCGAAAGAATCAAAGTAAGGGCAATTGGTCTATAATTTGAGCAATCTCTAGCCTCTCCTTTTGTGTATTCGCTGAAAATGAGCTCGGTGCACATGTGGTTCTGCACGTTCATAATCCTTGATGGATGGCGAGATGTATTCATCTAAAAAACTACATCTATCCTTGTCGCTCTATATCTTGTGGCTATTTAGATTTTAGAATGTATGTTATCGAATCTTCTTGATATATTCGATGTAACATGAAAAAGTCTATTCAGTAGTACGACATCTTTGTTCTGTGGCGACTGGCTTGTAATATTTCTTCCCAATAGATTTATGAGAGCTGACAAAACGTTTAATTCAAGTCGCATATAGATATCGGCACGGTCGTTAAGGGATATGTAAGAATCTTTGAAAGTCCTAGCAAACAAATCACTCATCTCTCTGCATCTTCAGTTCTTGCACTTTGTTGCCAAATTTCACGGATATTTTTGCAGAGGAAGCGGAATAATTTGAAATTCTGGTCCAGATTGCTGGTTAGTGGATTGAGCTAATTCATAAAATTTTACGGAGCCAGAATCAAATGTGAGACGTACAAGTTTAAATTGTGAAGGGCAAATTGATATAGGTTGAAATTTTAGTTCTTGAATATTTGCTATGGAACAAATCTCGTGAAATATAAGTCTACTACAAATCAGTCTATAATGCAGACGACCTTTGGAACTCTATGGAATCTTATTCTAATTAAGAAATAACTGAGTATGGTTTTTGAAATTATATGAAGGGCATTTAAGTTATCAAGTTTTTATTGTAGTCATTGTTTTTTTGTTTTCGGGTGATAAGATTTTTACGTTAAATTGTTTTGAGTTGTGTCACTTTTCATGACAAGATACGAATGTATGTAGATGCCCAGATATAAAAAAGATATACGAAATAATTCCAATTTGACATTTTTTTTTTCTGTGGGAAGAAATAACTTCCCGTTTCTGTTACTAAATTCAAATTTAACAAATTCCTGAAAGAGAAAATGAAATTTGTACAATTTTGGATGATTCAGTGGTGAATTCTGTGAAGAGGGGAAAATTGAATTAATTCTATTTCGACGTCAATCATGTCATAGCGTGATCAGCACTATAGATCTTCTTTTGGTATTTTATCTTGACAGCGAATTTCTAAAGAATCCTTAAAAACATCTCATCTCAGCCTTTTTTTTCGTAAGGCTTCTTATACGATCGCACACCGGTAGGTAGAATTAGAAGTACTAAGATCATAACTGGTTTTCGATCGAAAAGTTTTTCGGGAAAGGATTGACTATATGCGACTATTTTTGATCTTCTCCAATGGTGGACTCGAACTTGAAACTTTTAGAATCGGTCAGATGGAATAGAAGAATTTTTAGACAAACTTTTTATTTTTACGATTCAAATCAAATTATGAAATACAAGAGACGGTTGTTTTAGCCGGAACCTGCCGCTTTCCGGGCGACTGCTCTGACTTCTGAGTTAACGAGACAGATGTCTTTACCTCTTGTATTTAGTAATTTGACTAACTAAGCCAAATGTAAAGAGGAAAATTTAGAAAAAAACAACAGGCTATAATTTCACACCCATCTTAGACTTACAGGATGACCAAAACCAATGCAACTTTTATGTACATTAATGCAAAGTTTATTCAAATACATATCGTTGTGCAACTAATGACATTTCCTCTAAAATATATTATTATTTGCCTCCTCGAATCGTTTCCCCCAGCCAACAAATGTTTGAATTCAAGATTTTGACATTTTTTTATCAAGAATTTTGCTGATAACTTTACGTTTATTTAATCAGTATTCAGTTGCCGTTGAAACCGAAACTTCTTGATGACTCTGTATGTAGAAAGCCGTCTGTGAAATTTGGGCTACTTTTTAAAATTTGTTTTCTTTAAACAACCATATGATTTTGTTTAAACATTTTCAAGTCACCCTGTATATCACGAGGCCTTGAATGTACATAGCTTTCAAAATTAAAATTTCTTGGGAATTGCTTCATATCGGCCTAAATTTGATGACCTTTAGATTTGGACCTACGCATTTTACGATCAAAGTACTATCAGCAACGTCTATAGCCCATGAAAATTGTTGCTAATTTCTCTTTGAAAAACTCGTAGGCTCGGGTATTGTTTACTAACCCAATTTGGACATATAAATATCCTAGAACACTTCTGGTGTCGTATTAGGGAGTGCTCTTAGTTTTTCATCAAAGAAGACCCATTCTCATTTTACTAAAAAACATTGTATTGTAACAGGTTTTTTTTTTTTTTTCTTTAATATCAGTAAAAATCATTCAACCGTGGTGGTGTTTCTCTGGCCCAAATGCCTTACTTTTCTATCAATCAACTTTTTGAATAAATCTCTGCTATAGAGTCGCGTCTTTTATTACAACAAGAACAAATTATCCTTAGGGCCTGTCTGAATCCAAATCCAAGTCTTCGTCTTGGTATTACAGCTGGTGACGTAACACAACAAGCTCAGCTATTATAATAGTTAGACAAAGACGAAGCTAACCCATCCTCATTCGTATGCTTAGCTCGGTATTTGAGGTTTTGTTAAAAGCTTGTGCGGTTTTACTTGATGCTTGTAACTATACCTCTCATCGTGCATTAATCAGCCTGAAAACAAGCTCTTTTTTTTTTAATGCTAAATTAGTTAGGGTTATATTTACAGCGTAGTGATATATTTTTTGACCATTATAAATGCACCAGCAAATTACACATTTTTCGCGATGTGAATTATATTGTATCTACGTAATATGATAATGCAAAAAATAAAGATTAATTTTATTAGCCACAAATTATGACTACTTTATGATTGCTGATATTCATCAATAATTTTGTTTTTAAAGGAATTAAAATAGTAAAAAGCCTGAGCAATATTTATGCTTCATTTTGTCAGCGTTCGCCATTTTTCCATCAGGCTCAAGCCAAAGCTAACCTGTCCGAATTCGTTTGCTCTGTACAGCCAGCAAATAAACATAACCTCAAAATATGTTGTCTATTTAAAATAGTCAACTCGAACCTTGATTCGATGATCCAGCTAACCATATCTCTAAACTGTTATACAAAGTAGCAAAGCTCGGTAGCATAGGCATGGACTCGATGTTACGTCACTAGCTGTAATCATAAGATCAAGACGACGACTTCAACAAAAAACAAACAACAAATAAAATAAAAATCAAAAGATTCTCAAGTACTCTGGGTTCTACCTGAAATTACATTGCGTGCGAATTTTTATAAATATAAGTTACTTAGTAGGTACATCATGTAAAGCACATCTTGGACAACAACCAAATTTAAGTAAAACGACTGAACGAGAAAGAAATTTCTTATAACACATTTTGACGAAGAAAAAAAAAATCGGTTTGAAACTAAGAAAAGAGTGCGATAATTGGTGCGTAATCTCGCCGCGGAGGTGCTGCATGTGATTAACGCTTAACAAGACAAAAAATATTAAAATGACTCAAAAATTATCGAAATAAATGATGAAACCAACCATTTTTATCGACGGTTACTATTTTTTATAGAAATTGTGATTATACCTAAATGTTCATAAATATTGCAGTTCCTAAAACGTGCCACAATGTGAATTACGGGTTTGATCTTTACATCACGCTGCTCACATCTAAACAATTTTTTTATAAAACTGTTATCACCGATGATTTCTCACAGTGTTTAGTATTAATTTTATTTACTCGTAACATTGCACAAAATAACAATCAACGAGCTTTTAATTAAAATCACGGATGAACTTAATTTGCACATCTGGGGAGATTAGATTTAAATCCCACCTCTGAAAGTGAGTGCTTAAATAAAACTCGATTTCACAATGTCAACAGTACGACAGTGTTCTTTTTTTGGAGTGCCACAAGGTTGCTGAGAGTTCCATTAGGTGGGTAGAATATCATATTATACAAATGAGTGTTTGTACATATAATTATCTCCTACAAAAACATTGTCTAATTGCCTCGGAATCGATTCAATCAACATCAATTCTTAAAATAGCAAAGAGAATTCATGAAATTATATTCGACAGCGTTCAACAAATCTTTATTCCACATACACGGCTTTACTAAGGTAACAACTTCTATTTGACCTTTTTTATCTTTTCGTCCACTTCTGTACATTTCGAAAACATCGTTTTAGTTTTTTTTTTTTTTTGTAATAAATTAAATTGAAAAAAATATATTTTCACTTAAAGTTTGTGCCCTGATCTCAGAACGAAGTAAATTCATCGCCTCCCTCGATTAGAAATGAAGTGCTAACAATTCATTTAAGGCAATGTATTTCAGGACAGTGCAATTTTGGCATTGAACTTTTACATCAACAACTCTTTTTGACCTGGTTGCTGGTTTGGGCACATCATAATGCCGAATTCACAATGCATGCAGAGTGGAGCAGAGTGAGCTTTGAGTCCAGAACGAAGGTGTTCACAATACAGAGCAGAGAGAATTTCGAACTTTGAAATTAACATAACAAATCGCCATAACAACGGCAAATCAACAAACAATCAGCAACTATCGTTGTCAAAATAAGAAATTCGCTAAAAGTGACACCTGTTGGCACCGTCAGATTGCTTCGAAACTATCTAAAAATTAAATTAAATTTTTTTCGGCTTTTAAATCATGAAACTTGTAAAAAATATACTCCTTGTTTCTTATAGAAAATAACATTAAAACATGTTAGTTATGATGAAAAGAAGAATGGAGCTTTTTCCACGCGATCTACATGCTAATATTTCGAAATTCCGGTTTATAAGCTTTCGTAAATGGCAGCGTGAAAATATAATAGGACCTACTTTCATGCAGTTTCATCACTCTGCGCTACTCTGAGCTAAACAGAGATGACCATATGCACTACTGCGTGCGAAAAAGGATGCATACTCCATCTGTATATTGAATTCGGTATAAGAGATTTAGACATTAAGCATATTAGGAGAGCACTGTGAGTTTATCGGAATTTATATACGAGCGAAGATTGAACTCAAGAGACTCGGAGCAAATACCCAAATGTGCAAAGTATTTTCGAAGGGTTTAGCTGAGCGTAAACGTAAATGATGGCTGGTTTATGCTAGTTGTTGCAGCCATCGGTTACTTTGAACACGAAGAAATTATTGCTTTTATTTGTATTCTAATGGGTTTTTTTTCCATATCAGTAAAAAGCTTTCAGGGGTGGTGGTGTTTCTCTGACCCAAGTGCTTCACTTTTCTATCAGGAATATTTTTTCATAAATCTCATCTATAGAGTCGCGTGTGTTAAACAAAATTATTCTTGGTATTCTACCTCCAATAAGGTAACAAATTTAAATTAACTTCAGCAACAACAAAAAAAAAAGACATAGTAAAGCTCAAACCCTTCCGAACTTCTGCAGCGCCTAATTTCACATTTTTTTATATTGTGAGCTTTTTAAAAATATGAAATTTCTTAATTTCTTCCAGTACATCATGCAAGGCACATCTAGTACAAGAAACTAAGAAATGAGTGCAATAGTTGGTGCGGCGACCACTATCGGAGGTGCCGCAGTTTCAGCAGCCACAAGTGTTGGCTGGTTTATACCCATGCTAGTAGCTGCCATCGCTTACTTTCAATATGAAGAAATCATGGATCCAGAAGCGAAGCCAATTAATATGCCGTCAGAGGAGCTCCTGGAATATTATGATTTTATTATAGTAGGGGCGGGCTCTGCAGGAGCAGTTGTCGCCAATAGACTAACAGAAGTGGAGAACTGGAATGTCCTACTACTCGAAGCTGGTGGAGATGAGACAGAGATTTCAGATGTACCACTTATGGCTGGATACTTGCAGCTAAGCAAAATGGACTGGAAATATAAAACCGAACCGACAGGCACATCATGTTTAGGTGAGTATTGTGGAATTTGATTCCTCTTCCTCCTCCTCTCATAATATTGTTTTGGAAATTACTTAATTCTTTATTATTTTTTAGCAATGAATAACGGACGATGTAACTGGCCACGAGGAAAAGTCTTGGGCGGATCGAGTGTCTTGAATTATATGATTTATTTGCGAGGAAACAAGAAGGACTATGATAACTGGGAGGCTATGGGGAATCCTGGCTGGGGTTTTAAGGATGCTCTATACTATTTTAAAAAATCCGAAGACAACACAAATCCATATTTAGCAAATACTCCATACCATTCGACGGGAGGTTATCTAACGGTTGGAGAGGCTCCATATCATACACCTCTAGCTGCAGCCTTTGTAGAAGCAGGAGTTGAAATGGGCTATGAAAATCGAGATTTAAATGGTGAAAAGCAAACTGGGTTCATGATAGCTCAAGGTACTACAAGACGGGGAAGACGATGTAGTACAGCTAAGGCTTTCCTCCGGCCTGCACGTCTAAGGACGAACTTACACATTGCAATGTATGCTCAGGTTACAAAGATTATGATAGATCCCGTAACTAAGGTTGCTTTCGGTGTGGAATTCGTACGAGATCGAAAAATTCATCATGTTCGAGCAACGAAGGAGGTTATTGTGTCTGGGGGTTCAGTGAATTCACCGCAAATTCTTATGCTGTCGGGTATAGGACCAGGTAGTGAACTATCTAAACATGGAATTCCTTTGATTCAAGAATTGCCTGTTGGTAAGAATTTGCAAGACCACGTTGGACTGGGCGGTCTTACGTTTTTGGTTAACCGACCTGTAGCAATAGTTGAAAGTCGTTTCCATTCAATGTCTACTGTCATGCAGTATGCCGTTTTCGGTGAAGGGCCTTTAACAATTCTTGGAGGTGCTGAAGGTTTGTCTTACGTGAATACAAAATATGTAAACGCTTCAGACGATTACCCAGACATAGAATTTCTTTTCTTGCCGGGTTCAACAAATTCTGATGGTGGTACACAACTTCGCAAGGCACACGGTCTAACTGAGACATTTTATAATGCCGTCTTTAAAAAAATCAACTACAAGGACGCATGGAGTATCGTACCAGTGTTGTTACGACCCAAAAGTATTGGATCTATAAAACTTCGAAGTAAAAATCCTTTCGAATATCCGTATATTTACCCGAATTACTTATCCGATGAACTTGACACAAAGACTTTAATTGAGGGTGTCAAAATTGCAGTCGCTTTGTCCAGGACTAGAGCTATGAAACGTTTTGGATCACAAATATCTGCCTTTCGTTGGCCAGGATGTAACCATGTTCCCATGTTTACAGATCAATACTGGGAATGCATGATACGTCATTATACGGTAACCATTTATCATCCGGTCGGGACATGTAAAATGGGACCATATTGGGATCCAACAGCTGTCGTTGATCCTCAACTTCGGGTTTATGGAATTCGTGGATTGAGAGTTATTGACGCAAGTATTATGCCAAAATTAGTGAGCGCAAACACAAACGCTCCGGTCATTATGATTGGAGAGAAAGGTTCCGATTTGATTAAGGAATTTTGGATAAAAAATTCCGTTAATTGAGGAGGTGGAGAAGGAACAGTTATTTCTGGGATATCCGTTTTGCTCTCTAAGGCTTAGTTGTGATACTTTGAAGTTCTCTGTACTTTTGATTACTAGGTACTCAGAAAGTTATAGTTATTCTCGTAGAGCTTAGGTATTTATTGTTTTAACTTTAGTCATAGTTTTTTAAGGAAATAAAATTTTAATTTTTTGACAGTTGTTTGTATTTGTTTGAGTGACACAAAGTTATAGAATAGTATCTAGATCTGAATAATGATATTTAAGAACATCAAGGTAAAAAGCTGCACCACGTATGAGAAATATTTAGTGACAAATGAGGTATTGAGCGCGGAATCAAAGCTCAACTGCTTGAGTAATAACGTAATAAAGACAGACAAGTTTGCTGCGAAAGATAAGGCCGAAGAGGAAGATAAACCCTCTACTATGCAAGAATGTATGTCTGCAATGTATACAGATTAACCGGATGATCTGTAAATTAACCTAATAAAAACTTCGCAATCCGTGGATAAATCGAAGGTACGGCATCCGAAGCCTAGTGAATTACATTTTCTGCGGTAGATCGTGTCTTATATAAAGGGAGAAAAGTAGAGGTACAAGAATAGAACCTTGTGGTACACCACTATACTGACATATCAAACTTTTTACAAGCTTAAAGGTTGAAATAGAAAAATTAATTTTTTTTTTTTCTTTATATAATTTGAAACGTTGACACTATCAAAGGCCTTGGAAAAGTCTAGCAGTATCAATTCTATGAGTTCATCATTTTATCAAGTTACGTTCGTGACTCAGAGGTAACGCATAATTAGTCAGTCTTACAACTATGCTAGTACATATGATTTTCAAGACTTTCGCCAAAAAGCATAAGAGATAAGACATTTATGGGGCAGTAGGCGGAGACATTGGTAGGTAACTTATATTGGCGACTGAGATGATATTGGCTATTTTCCATGATAATGGAAAGATGGAAGTTGTAAGGGAGTAGAAGCTAGAATATAGTTCTGAAAGTAGAAAAATTATTTTAAAAAAACGATTTGGTCAGTCTTCTTTTCAACGGCATCTGACTTTATAGAGAGAAAAAATTTTGATGAGTTGTCCATCACAATCAATGCTCCCATATGAAAACATAACGAGTTTGGCGACTCTGGTGTGATAGAGTTTAATACCGATTGTAACTTTGTAGAAACTGCGGTAGAAGTAATATATTCATGATCTTCATTTGGATTACAGCTGTAGCACAACACGTTCTCCATAGAACCTTTAGACCCAGATAGCATTAAGCTTCGAATAGCAAACGTTATTCTATTTCGTGCCCCTCTTCGATATATAACCCACATAAATAAGCGTTTTTTTTTCCTTTTTTTTTATATAAACATAAATAATAGGCTCTCTCTCCCGCTCTCTCTCTCTCTCTTCCATCAAGGAGTGAGTCTCTTTGGAAAACCAAATGCAAAATTGAGGAGTACACACTAAGCTCGTTTTAGTTTTAATGGAGTCTTTCGCATATATTACAGCGCTACCACTTAACAGGCACTCGCGATCAGTACGAAATTTATTTTCAATCACAAATGATTTCCTTTAAGACATGAGAATTATTTGATGGAAGGCTGTAAATATTAAAGACCCATGTCCCGGCAGAGAAATTTGCCAATTGATTTAGTTTCAAATCTGAATGCCATAATGAATGTACGTTGCTCACCTTGATTAAAGAAGCGGATGATAATGGATTCATCGATTTTTTATCAAAACCTCAAACTATGGCACATCTATTGAAGGAATGCCTTCACGAAAGAGTCTTCATTAGGCTGAGGATCGCAATTCAAACTGAGGTTTTTGATATTTGTTTGCTATATACCTACCTATGCAAATATTAAAAGCACCTATTTTAAGGAAAAATCTATAAATTCTCAGACGTACAAGCGGCGATCAGAACAATTAATTCATGTACTTACATACATATCACAGCTAATGTGGAGTCGCACAAAGAGCTCTTAATAAAGCGGGCTAGTCAAATAAAATTAATTTGAAAAGTCTTTTGGTAGGCCCAAAATCAAACTGCAGTGTTGTTTGAAAAACGAGTTCTAAGTAATGGGCTATTTTAGGGCCCCATTAATTTTTGGAGAAGGTCACAAGATTGCATATGATGATAAAGAGTAGAGAGTAACGAAATCTGCATCTATAAGATATAATAGGTATATTATAATGATCGAGCTAGGAACATCATAGCACGGGCTGAACTAACTTAGTATTATCGCGTCTCCAACTGAAATTCTAGAGACGACAATGCAAAGTCACTTTTTTGAACAGCCATTTTTTGTTTAACAATCAACGCAACCTGCATTCTTTTATAGGTATCAAGAGTGAATTCAAAACTTGCCTTCAACATAAAAAAAAAACCGAAAATGAACCCGTTTTCAGGTAATTTGAAGACTTTCGCTAATCTGGGTGACAAAATCAAATCCGAGAGGTGGCTTTTACAGGTACTTCTAACAGGCGGAGAGCTGGCGACAAAAATACTTGCTTCATTTCATTAAAAAGAAACCTTGCATCTTATCATACTCTTTTAACATCGTAGATAATTGATTCAGAACGCTTTCTGGCTTCCAGTAATGGAGCGCGCTGCGGGATGTGATTCAATAAGGGCTGATTTTTCATGTACCAGCAAAGAATGATATTGCATGTTCAATGGCAAATATGGCAAACACTTTGATTGACGCAAAAGTGGTGACAGACACTTTGATTGACGCAAAAGTGGTGACAGACACTTTGATTGACGCAAAAGTGGCGGCAGACGACAATAAAAAATACGCAAATGTGTAAACTTACGTCATACCACAAGGTTTTAAAAAAAGTAAATATTTACAAAAAGTCATCAAAACTCTATCTGCGAAACGGCAAACAAAAATCTTGAGCGAAAAACCTTGGCAGACAATGACAAAGAGCAAAACACACATTGGCAATATACTTTTTACGCTTAACCAACACAACTACGCAAAATGGCTGGTTAAATATCACCAATTTGAGTAAGATTGACGATACCCACTCAGGATTGAAAGCACTTTTCCCACAAGCTTGCTTTGGAGTGAAATGGGCCAATTAGCCGTTCTCGAAACAACCTGTGGACTTAACTTTAGAATAGACTATAAGCACCAATGTGATCACGACGATTGACAGAGGACACATTTCAGTCATTCAATATCTGCTCGTCAACGGTGGTCAAGAAATCACAGCATCATCAACTATGATTACAAAAACTGCAAGGTATTAGTGCTGATCTGGAGTAATTATAAAAATTGTACTCATCTTCAAAACTTCACACACACTGTGAATGTGAACAGAGCCCGTTTAAACCAGATTTAGAGAAATCTCTCCGATTTTATTTGAGAATCACAATTTCAAATTTTTCCGCTGCTTTTTTACGCTTTCCTGGGTGGGAAAACAGAAGATGGCAAACTGTTCCACATTCGTACTGTTCTGCGTATGAAGGATTCACGGAATTTCGTGGTACGGCCGAATTTAATTTCAATGGTGTGAGGTTACGCACCGGATACAGCTCGTCTGGGGCGCATAGGAAGAATTCTACCATGGGATCAGACTAGAAATATCGTCAGAGCAATGACCATAGAAGTAACGATAAAAGAGAGGCATACATCCGACATTACGCCGGTATTCTAGGGAATCAATAGTTGTTATTGATATGTCATCGCTAATAAGCCAGAAGGTCTTTTTTTGACTTTGTCTAACGCGGACAATGCAGTGCGTCCAGCCCCTGCTCAAATATGGGAGTTATATATTAATCTAGGCCTGATATGAGACTTGTAGATTTGCGCAAAGTCTGATGGAATAAAATATTTCTTGTAACTTTGCAAGAAGCCCAGGCACTTCATCGAGTTTTTGGCAATGCCAAAAATGTGATCGAGCCAACTAAGATTGTTGGATATTTCAACACCAAAGATGTTAAGAGATGTTGAGTGAGTTCTTCTTGATCAACGGAAATGGGTTGAGTGGGAGCTGGAGTTTGTTTGAGTGATAACAGATAACATTGGGTTTTGGGCAGGGTGAATCGGGTCTTGTTTAATGACCCGATTCGCTCTGCCCCAAGTGCGTATTGATGTGAGGTCATAGCTTAATGAACATGTGGCTTCGTTTGTCAACTATAACATTTCCACAGGAATCAGCTATAGATTAAAAAAAGAGTACACGAAATCAAGGGTGCTGTCGTTTGCAAAACTATGAATAGGATTGAAAGTGAGAGCTAGCAGATCATTAATAAAAATGAGGAAGAGAGTAGGAGAGAGCACAGAACCTTGTGGTACACCGGTATGGATTATAAAAGGATCAGAAGTAACTTCGTCCAATATAACTTGAATAGAACGACGGGAGAGAAAACTTTCATTTAATTTTAAGAAAAGAGGCTCTAGACCTAATGCCTGAAGTTTATTTAAAAGAGCAGGATTCCAGACTCTATTGAAGTACTTTGAGACATCTAATGCGATGATTTCAGATTCACCAAAATTATGTAGACATTGATTCCAACATTCGGTAAGGAATGTTAGTAAATCTCCAGTAGAGTGGCCAGCCCGAAGGCTGTATTGGTGATCGCAAATTGTGCAAGTGATTAGTTTTTCGATATTTCATCAATTGCGTGCTGATGAGTGTTTCGAAAACCTTCGAAAGAATGGGAGTAAGGGCAATTGGTCTATAATTTGAGCGATCGCTAGCCTCTCCGTTTTTGGGTATTGGCTGAACATGTGCTCGTGCACATCCTTGATGGATGGCAAGCAGTATTCATCTAAAGAACAACATCTATCCTTGTCGCTCTACATCTTGTGGCTATTTAAATTTTAGATATATATGTTATTGAATCTTCTTGATACATCTTTCATTCGATGTAACATGAAAGAATTTATCCAGTAATACGACATCGATGTTCTGTGGCGATTTCTTCCCAATAAATTTATGAGAGCAGATTCATCGGTTTATCAAATCGTTTCATCCAAGTGGCACATAGATATCGGCATAGTCCGTTAATGGATATATAAGAATCTTTGGAAAGTTCTAGCATCTTCAGTTCTTGCACTTTGGTGCCAAATTTTACAGATTTTTTTGCAGACGTAGCGAAAAAATTTGAAATTATGGTTCTTAAATCAAATTTGACGTGGAATGAAACAAAACATCGTGGTCCAGATTGCTGGACAGTGGATTCAGCTGATTTACATAATTTTACGGAGCCAGAATCAAAGCTGAGGCGTGCAAGTTTAAATTGTGAAGGCGTGTATTGAAATTGGTATAGGTTGAAATTTCAATTCTTGAATATTTTCTATGGAACAAATCTCGTGAAATATAAGTCTACTACAAATCAATATATAATGCAGACGACCTTTGGACTCATCCTGGCTGTCATATTTTTTTTACATATGTATATAGATGCCCAGATAGAAAAAAGATATACGAAATAATTCCAATTGGATATTTTTCTTTTTTTTTCTGTGGGAAGAAATAATTCCCCGTTTTCAGAAATAAAATATGAGATATGCACGTAGGATCTTTTGGTAAACAGTCTTTTTATAGCTAACCACTGAAGCCATGCATTCCCATATTTTATGGATAAAAATTATAACTGATCCCCAATTACCAGGAATATACATAGTATTAGTTACGTTCCCTAAAAGGAAATATATATTCAGATACTCAAAAAATCTGCAGCATCTAAATTTTAATTACACGCAAAAATTACTATCATCTCCGTGAGATTTTTATGTATAGTACTTTTATTTCCATTTCCAGATATGAAATAGGTCCCTCCTCCCCACGCCATCCTCTTCCCAGTTTTTATAAGTCCCTCCACCGATTTTAATTGATTTCCACTTGAAATAACTTAAAATTTCCACATTCTCTCCGACATATAAGGAAACTGAGTCAAATTTCAATCGACCGATCATAAATCGTAAACCAGAAATGGGTTTTTAAATGAATTTTCATAATTTGCTGCGAGTTATTGCGTTTCAAATTGCAACCGAGCTGGCAAATAAAATTCGCAGCTTGAAATCAATTGTAGGGCAATTATTTAAAAGTCTCTCTTACTTGCTGGTGGCTAAAAATTTATCGCAATTATCATTGCAGAGCTACCCATGAAGTGGACCGGCCGACCGCGTTGTAATTCAATTTATTTGGTGGGCCGCCGAGCATTTAAGATTCCGAAAAACTCTCCAATCGCCCCTATATATGTGTGTGTATGTACATAGGTATAAGGAAGACAACATCTTGAAGATTGTTTGTTAAATTTCTTACCGCCATCCAAGGACAATAATTTGTCTACATATAGGGAAGGAAGTCTTTCACCTCTTTGTTGTCGAAATATTTGAAATTTTTAATTTTATTGGTTGCGATACCTTGAATTACCTGGAGGAGGGCATTCTGATGACAGATAAAGGCCTAAAGGATCGTTTAGAACATGTACGAAATTTTATGTTCAAATTTAAACGACTTGAAAAATATCGAGAAATTAAGTCTCAACTTGAGATTTTGAACATTTTTTATCACCTTTATTCCTGTAGGACAAATTGTTGTTGTTGTTGATGGTTTGAGGAGAAATCCAAGTTATATATGAAAAATCAAGTAAATTAACTCGTGACTTCTTTCCGTTGTCGAATTTTTTAATTCACACATGAAATGATCGCTCCTCAGGTAGGTTTGGTGGACCAGTTGCTTCGTATATTTGATAAAATTTAATATTATTATATTGTAAGATTATCGGAGATTAAAGAGATCCTAAATAGAAATACATCCGCCGATAAGATTTTTTATAGAGAAGAGCATTCTGAGTCATCTCTAATCTCTCTAAAGATATAGAGCAGCAAGAGTTGTATGATAGATAGCCTTTAGCAATCACTCTATGATCGCTCAGCAAATGTAATTTCTGACAGAATTTTTCTCCTCTAAACAAATATATGTACCTACACTGTAAAAAGGCAAAAATTTTTGCCACAAAGTCTAGGGAAAAAACCCCTATAAATGTAGGGAATATTGCCTAAAATCTAGGGAATTATATGGCACAGGGAAATTTTCCCTAAACTTTGTGGCAACAATTTGTGCCTTTTTACAGTGTACCTTCAAAGAACGACTAATGCACTAAGAAAATTTTTCTCCTGTGATCTGAGGGAATTAATTGGAATTAATGGGATTTTTTAAATTCATAAATAACTCCTGATGGGTTCTAGGTTCATCTCTCAACACCAGAACGTCAACCATTAACACATGATATTAGGCGCGGCTTAAACGGATGTGGCATGATAACAGACCATCCAGACAATCTATGTGAGGCTGCCCTAACCGAACTTAATATAACCAAACATAACCTAAACTAATCTAACATCCAACTTAATCTAATCTAGTCTAACCTAACCTAACCTAAATACATTTGAATCTACTTGCCCTACGGGTTCTATGCTGATTCCGATAGGCTTCTTCCTAATGTTGTTGGTTATCTCCCGTTGCGATATGAAGCGAATCCAATTTCATTTTCTTCGTTTTATTTCATTGTTTGAGACCCGGTTTTACCCGCAGTAAATTTTTCTTAAGATACGTTTACATCCATTTAAAAAAGTATGCAGACAGCGCGTTATGAATTTGGTAACCTTTCACGTCGCGCAATAATATTCTAGAAAATTGTTTTTTTTAAAGTTTTATATGATTTCTTATACACTTTTAGATTAGTAGAAGAAAGTATAAAGGTATAAAAGTTGGGAAGGAGACTAGGTAAAAGGAAAATGTGTAGGACAGCGCATGCCCCCCCCCCCCCCCCCCCCCAACAACCGCACCCATTATTATTGTCAGTTTTTTTAATCATTGAGATAAGAATGGATCAAACTCGCTAATAAGTTCAACCCATCCAATTAATAGACCATTAGACGTAGAACCCACTTGTTGGTTATCAACACGAAACTGAAACCCCTAACTGCCAACAATTCTACAACACTTACCTAATTTTACTTCTTTTTCATATTGTGTTAGCACTACAGATTCAACAGAATTGGCCTTTTTTCTTGAGATAAACTTAAGGACATTTTACACGATGATCATTTGATTGTTCGTGCAGCTTGGCTAACTCAAAAGAATGCTTCCAATCATTAAAACCTTCGGAAAAGGACGAATGTTTATATTCAGGTGGGAGAAGCGGATAGGGCACGCAAAATACACAGCCTGTCGATTTAGAGTACAACAGAGTCAGTCCCTTTTGAAAACCCCACCATTTGGAAGCAGTTCAGACAATAAATTTATAGAAAGCTTACGAGTGGTTTTAACATCTTTCAGATTTTGAAAAATCTACCGTTAAGTCTTGTTTAATGTTCGAATTTAATTACTTTTCGCACAAGAATTAGGGAGTGCTATGCATACTATATATGAAAAAATACAGCTTAAAAAGTACATTCCCAAACTTGGAGCTATCCGAATTTACTTGACGTTGCCAGTGGCAAATTGCACAGTTGAAAGGTGCTTTACGGCCTTAAAGAGAATCAAATCTGAAAATCAATCTATCAATCTACAGTAGTATGCGCGCGCCTTATCGACAGCTCGAAGGTCAAACTCTGTAGTAGTGGCAACCCTCTTAATGTCGCTCTACAGTACGACCTTAACGATAATAATACACTTTGGTTTGCTGAGTGTTAACCTCTTATCGCAGTTTAATTTTTTTTCTACCTCACTTTTGTCATCTGGTAATTAACTTGTCTCGGACGAATCTTCTCTTGCGCCCCCTTTACGCCCCAAAACCCTTGCGCTCTTGAGCAAGTGCCCATTTTGCCAGTTATAGAATCGGGCTTGGGAGAGCGTCGCGGTGGGAATCAAACCCATGACTCCTACAATGGTAGTCAGCCGGCTTTGGGCAACTACTGAGCTACAGAAGCTACTAATTTACGTACACACATATTATAATCCATTTTTATTTAACAATATAAACTGAATCGATTTACATATTATCTAGAATAGGTTCTACTGGATAAACTCGACGATAAAGTTGCAGTTGAAGAAGAATCAATTCGCTTGGAATTACTGTCTACTACTACAGTCATCGCCACATTTAATTGGAAAAATTGTTGACCAAACGAAATGTACAGGAACAACTTTGAAAATAAGCGTGAGATACTGTTAATATTTTTTTTTATATAATTGTTAAACTAAAATATTATTTTGTTATTATTATTTTAATTTTTAAAGTAGAACACTGAACGAAAATTCTATAGAAAACATAAATATCCAAGAATCTTCTATAAACCTAAATTATTATTGAAATTTACTTAGTTCCAGCTAGTAAAGGAAGGTTAGAGGATTCTACACACATGAAGCACACATATTCAACGACATCAACTTATAATTATAAGAAATTTGGCAAAATTTTAAATTGAGTGGAGATTTTAAGTATGTGGATAACTTTCTTTAAAGAAGGCATCATAAATCCTCAAAAAATATAAAATTTTACATTAATTGTATACATACATATTTGTGTGCTACTATAAGCCAACTCTTTCCTTTACATGTGTATTGGAAGGAGACGAACTTAATCTATTTCTTGACACCCAATGATGCAATATGGGTGAATATTTTACTTTTCTTAGTTTTTTTATACTAAATACCAATTTGTTTGTACAAACAAACATTAGAGAGAGAGAGATATAGTAAAATTTCTTAGTATAAGGGTATGTGCACAACGAGGCGAGGCGAGGCAAGGCGAAACAAGGCGAGGCGAGGCAAGGCGAAACAAGGCGAGGCGAGGCAAGGCGAAACAAGGCGAGGAAATATTAAGGGTTGAAGAAATAAATGATTGTACGCTGTACTATGAGAGTGTTCATAACAACGCTTGTGGCAACGGGCGATGTGGCGAGACACCTCGAGGTATATCGCTCGAGAATAAAATTTATCATTTTTTTCGAGGTGAAGTGCGCTAAAATTGATAGCTGGCATATTCTTATATGTTCTTTCTTTGATATAATTGAATGGTTCTTTACTCATTCTCATATAATGGAAGAATCTATCAGGATCAGTCCGTAAATCTTCATATAGATGATGAAATTCACCAAATTCCAGACGTTTTGTATTTATCGGGTGGCAAGCAAAACTGTGGAAATTACACTTATATGTGAAAATTGCAATATAGTTGCATTACACACAAAATTTCTTCTTCAGAATCTGTTGACATAATTTATGCTCTCACTTTGCGATTTACCAAGAAACTGGACGCCTTGTTGTGAGCACTACACCTCGAGATGTATTTTGACCTCGCCTCGCTCAACTGCCTAGCCTCAACTCGCTTCGCCTTGCCTTGCCTCGCCTCGTTATATACAAGATATCAAGACATTCTAGCAAGATTTGAACCCATATAGAAGTAATGAATAAACACTGAGCCGCCTCGATTATTATAATATTGAAAGTCGGAAAAGACTATCTTTCAGGCAATCAAGTAAGGCATAAATCCATTGTTTGGCTATAAATAAATCACTACACCGTGATCTCTCGAGAGTGGGCAAGAGGTACTGCATTAAGGATCTGCTAAGACAATTACCATAGAAAAAAAAAAGGTTTACATATCTTTGAGGATTGGAAGACAGTATACACCTTGCCAAGTTTGTCAAGATTGCTCTCCACATAGATGTAACACCCTGTGTTCCAAAATAGAAATGATATTTCATTTAGTTTTAAGTATAAGAATTTAAAAATTTAAAGATTTGCACTCATCTAAGTATATTGAAAAAACAACTTTGTGTCTGATGGAAATCATGAGACTATCATGAAACGTCGAAGTATATTTTGCAGCCAGATAATGTATACAATATTACCAAGCAACAACAGCAAATTTTTGCATTATTAAGTAAAATTGTGCGGAAACAGTTGTTACTGGCCAGATGTGTGGTTTTTTGTTTTCAGTTTTGTAAAACATATTTTCCTACCTTGAAACCTCTTTGAATTCCTTCAACTAAAAGGAGCTTTTGTTAAAACAAAGCACCTAGAGAATAAGGGAAAATAAATGAAATTAACAATCATAAAATTAGACTTATTTTCAAAACGGTTCCATGTATGTTGGCAGGTACCTACCATGTATGGAAGGCAACATTCTGATGAGTGCATGCAGGATATTAAGGCGAGAGATTTACCAAACTCCCACAAACATGTCCCAACTGTCTAACGACGCATTTAATTTAATTAAATTGAATTTAGAAGACAACAATGAAGAACGATATTTTTTTATTCAGAATAATTTCATAAAAAAAAAACTTGACGCAATTTTCCTACCAAATAAACTTAAATAGATCTTAAAATTATTTTTACATTACACAAATTTTTTTGTTTTGGTAGTTTTGTTGTTATTACTAAAGCGAGGATTAGGTGGGCTAGATAATAAGGACACCTCTTAAATGATGAAGAAAAAAAAAAAGACAAAAAACGAAGGAGGCGCATGAATCCTCAGCACTAGCACAGAACTAGGAATTTGCAGTATGCTGTCTCGAACTGAAATCGCGAATAATGATAGCAGCGCCATCTTTTGTCGTCGGAGCTTTTAAAATATCTGAACAGTTTTGAATTTCACTTTTTAAAAATTGTAGAGAATTGAAACCCTTCTATATCTCGAGAAGTAGAAGGAGTTTGTCATGTATGTATGCATCCATTCTTAGAAGAATTTAAAAATCTATTCAAAATATATCCGTAGCACATGCACACCTGGAGAGTTGTATTTACATCACTATTGGGAACTGCGGAAAATTTGTAGAATTTTAGAAGAAAGGTATGCTTAAAAAAAAAACAAAAAAACTATAATTTTTTAAATAGCTGACATTTTTTCTAATAATTTGGGGAATAGACGTAGATTCTTCAAAAATATGAGCCGCCGAAAAAAATGTTCTGAACAAAATTATGCACTTGCATGCGATGCGCACGACGCATATATACTACCATAGATGGCACAAAAACTAGATGTCGCATGGCATACTAGAACAGAGTATACAGATTGTGAAATGGGTAGTACCCTCTGGAATCGACCACAACATTTTTTAGAGGGTGGCGAAAGCAAATGTTTTTATAATAGCAATTTTGTATACATTTGATCAACTTCCTCAACACTTCAGATACGTAAAAATGTGAAACATCCGACGTATACATCATTTTAAATGTAGTGGTCCATTCCGGAATGGACCACCCAGCCATATAAATTTTGTATAATTTTTGGTACTGGATGTCACATCTAGTTCTTGTGCTATCTATGATACTACGCAACAAAATCGATGCAAATGCGTTTGAGCACACATGCGCGCCCGGCGGTATATAGAAAAAAAAAAGTGCACATACAAATACAACTAACCAGTGATGAACTCCTGCACCAATAGTGAATAGCCGCAATTTTTCTCAAAAATTAAGGTTACATTAGAATATAATTTTCTAATAAATTTTGAAATTCCCGAAAAATTATTATTTATTATTTTAACTTCTCTGGTCTGTCATAGAAAAGTGTTTTATGTTGTGAAGACGCACATTTAGTGCGTGTTATTAAAAGTGATAAATTTTACTATAGATGGCACAAGAATTAGATGTTGCATGTAATACCAGAGCAGACTGTACAAATTTCATATGGCTGGTGGGACATTCCAGAATGGACCACAACATTTGAAATGATGAATACGTCACGTCGAGTGATTCATATTTCTTCGGATCTGCTGTGTTGAGTGGTCGTCGATCAAATGAATACAAAACTGCTGTTAGTGCAATATTTGCTCTAAAGCATGTTGCGATCCATTCCGGAATGCACTAGTCATTTCACAATCTGTAAACTCTGCTCTGGTATACCGTGCGATATCTAGCTCATATGGCATCTATGTTTTTAGTTAATTTCGTTAAGCAAGTGAACTCTTAAAATATCAGTTGTGAATAAATTTTCATGGCAATTGATACTATAATAGATTTTCTTTTTTACATTTCAATTGAATATTTCCAAATAGCATTTGCACCTTAAATTACTGTCTTATAGCTAAATTCCAGTCGGGTCTCGAACTGGAAAGGAAATTATTTAATTTTCAATTGCGAGCCCTGGGGCTAAGTTCTGGTTTTTAATTACATTTGTGCCAGTCTCTGTACCTTCTACTCTTGACTAGTAAATTTCACATTTTTTATATGAAAATAATGATAACAAAAAGACTACATAGAGCCTTGAAAGAAATAGATAATTACCAATTAAAAAGAGTCTAAATCATATTATAAAATACTCGTACAGACAAACGATACAGAACAGGCTTCATAAAAGGTCGTCAAGGCCAGGATATGGTCCATATCCCGTTCTAACTATCAAGGAAGAACGAAAAATTTCTCAATAGCTGGTAGATAACCATGGGAAAATATTCCACCGTCGAAAAGACGACGTACAACATGTCGTTAAAAAAAATTTCTTTTTATACATCACCACGAGAAAATTAATTTTTGGGGAATTTACAGAGAGAAAAGTGGTATAAGTTCTACCTACACAGGCATCCAACTATAATAAAAAGAACCTCGGAGTCTATTAATGATACCATTTTAAAAGTATGTGGTTTGATAAAATTAGAACCTAATAAGGGCCGAAATATTGAAGATATTTGCACCAAAACCTACATACATACAGGGTGCTTCAAAATAAATGGGACATTTTTTGGGAGTTGGATAGTACAAGTCGAGATGTACAAAAAATGTCTAAGAAATGCAGATCGGTTTGGCTGGGGGATTGTGATTTTTGGCATTTGTCCCCTTCACACCCACCCTGTAATACTTTTATTAAAAATAGTTTTAATGCATCAGAAAAATATGATCGTTATAAAACATGCAGTTGCTGTAAAAAAAAATAGCACTGTAAAAGTCCTCTGATTGCTTTTGACGATTTTGTTTTTGCATGGATACTTATAGTGTCCGTCATTTTAAAATACATATTCTCTCAGAGCAAACATCAATTCAAATCAAATCGACCACGATTACTTTTGATTTTGTTGGTCTTTTATAAATAAGTGAAATTTAGTGCAGTCATAAAAATAGCACCGTTGAAAGTTATCATTGATGTCAAAATATTGTTGTGAAAGGTCGAATTGACATTGAAATTATATTAAATTTATAACAAATTTAGTGAAGGTGAAGTGAATATGGGGCGTGGAAAACATTGCACACCGGAAAAACGAAAAATTATTAAACAGATGATATCACAAGGCAAAACGTACACCGAAAGAGGGCAATGTCGCCTTTGTTGATCCACCGACTTATACGGTCAAGCAAAAAGGAACAATTCATGGTAGCCATGCAGCTTAAAAATGAGCTCAATGTGACAGCTAGTGTAGAAACAGTTCGTCGATGATTAAGACAAAATAATCCTTAAACCTGTAGTCCAAAAAAATTCGGTGCATACGTTTTGCTAAAACGCATTTGGACTGGGACGTGGTCTGATGAAAGTAAAATTGTGCTATACAGTGGTAAAGGGTCTCGTAGTTATGTTAGAAGACCCCCTCATGCCGAATACAACCTAAGGTTCACTACAATAACCATAAAACATGGAGGTACTCGCATCATGTAGTATAGGGATGCTTCTCTTATTACGATGTTGGCCCAATACATTGGACCAAAACCATCATGGATCCAACCGTTTAGGTTGATATGCTGCCGTATTCTTCGGAAGAAGTACCGCTCAGATGGATCTTTCAACAGGACAATGATCCGAGCCATACCAGCAAAAAAGCGAAAAAATGGTTTGAGGACAACTGCACAACTTTATTGGAGTGGCCTGCGCAGTCACCTGACCCTGAACCGAATTGAAAATCTTTGGGCGGATATTAAGAGAAGTATTTCAATTCGCAAACCAACAAATAAAAATGATCTTTGGAGTGCAATTGAAGATTCCTGGAATGCAATATCTGTAAAGATGATAGGGATTAGTTGATTCCATGCACAGGCGCTGTGCAGCAGTTATTGCTAACAAAAGACATGCAACCAAATATTAATTTTAATTAAATTTAGTTCTATAATTATAATTTCTATCATTTAACACAGTGATTCCAAAGTTTTTATATTGATTTGTGTTTATGATGCTTTTAATTTGAACGGCCAAATCTTGATGTTTCTTTACAAAATAAATTTTAATTTTTAAAGGATTGAATTAAAAAAAATTTGATTTGCATATTTTCGAAGGAGAGTACCTCTACTTTAACTTTAAAAATCTGAAGTAGTTATGCGAATTATTATATTATGAATTAAATTTTTTTCAATCACGAACAATTCCAGGAGTTTCAGTGCTATTTTTTTGACCGCAGCTGTATATGTAGGTGCCATATTTTGTGGTATCAGAAATGTAAAATTTCTAAAAGTCATACAACAAAGATTTATTGTGTAATCAAATTTATTACAATCTCTAGAAAGAGTTATCAAATTTTCTTAAACATTAACATATGTAAATTGGTATACATGTGTAAAGCGAATTGAAAAGAAACATTCTGAGGTTTCCAGATCTTGATAAAAAACCAAAAAACTCGTTATTTGTAAAGTATTTTGGCGGAAAACGGGATAAAGTTTAAAAAAAAAAACAGAAAATGTTTGACTTTGTTGTCCTGGCACACGAAATTACAGGATGCTTCCAACATTGAGCTCTATAGGACAGGGGTGAGGTACTCACCTAAACAAACAAACAAAATTGTAGCAGGGAGTTCGGAGTTACAGAGTGATAAAGAAAATATGCTAGTTTTTCACAAAACACCCTGTATCTTAAACAGTACAGGGTGTCTGGTCACCAAAAAATGTAAAAAAAAAAAAACAGAAAATTTTGTTTTAGATGACCATAACTCGGCGAAGAAGAGAGTATGCGGCTAGTTGAACAGTCGCTCAAAAGGCCATGAGGCTCTTCATGCAATGAGTTTTGAACGATGATCGTACAACATGTACTTTTTAAGATATAGGTGTGCTTTGTGAAAAACTAACATATTATATTAATTACCTTGTAGATAACTTCGAATCCAGCACCCCCCCCTCACTCATCCCATACAAGTGTTTGGTTTGCTAGGTGAGTAGATACTATCACTTCCTGCTCTATGGACTTTTATCGCGGAAACATCCTGAAAGAACTGACTGCTGGAATATTTCTTGACAAGCTTAGATGTCTAGCTATCATTTCACAATAGAACTAGGGTGTATAATAAAAGTAATACGCAGGGCGTTAAGGGGGGAGATTACTAAAATCACAAAACCGCCCCACACCGCCACACCCTTCTTATCACTTTTACAAATATACATATTTTTGTACATCTCAACCTGTAATATCCCATCTCGAAAAAATATTTTCTATATTTAATCTGAAACACCCTGTTTATGTATATCAGTATCTTAATAGAAAAAACTTCCCCTTCATAACATCAACAACAATTTTTATCAGCACATTTGTAAGGAATATTTTATTTCAAACATTAATTTCCATATTTAATTGCGAAATTATAGTAAATAATCAAAATAAATTTAAAATCAAATTTCAATAATTCCGTTGAAGATTGCGTTGACATTTTTATTTATGGTTGACATAATGCATCTATACACTCACTTCGACAACATTCCGAGTCTCGCACGCACTGGAAGATTTTTGAAAAAAAAACAAAATTTTAAAATAAAATATTTTCAAATGCTGATAAAAAACAAATTACCCTTCCACCCTCTGGAACACAGTCTTGGGCCTATATTAAAATGTATAAAATTAAAGAAAAAAAATTTTATCAGACTTTAATTTAATTACATATTTTTTTTTTGTTTTTTAGAAATTAATTATAGGTGGGGACCTCGTCTACGGTAAGCGAGATTTTTCTTCTAAAACTTATAAAAACTTTAAAACGAGCTTTTCTTTATTATTGCGGGATAGAATAAGCTGCGCCCCAATATCACTTTTTGGATATAAATATGATTCATTCGTTATAGAGAATTGTTGTTGTTTTGTTTTGAAACGAAAAAAATATTTTATCTGGTTTGACACATTTGTTTCGGGTATAAAAGTAAACATCAACACAAACTTTTTCTGTGCAGATAAAATTGTAAAAACGATAATTTTTGTTTTGTTTTGTCTTTGAATTTTTTTCACCCGACTTTCGTTCAATATTATCATAAGACTAATTATAAATTTTCATTTTCTGTACAGCATTTTAGTTATTGTACATTGAAAATGTCTGCAAACGTTTATTTGTTTGTTTTAATAAAAGTGAATAATAAAAAGGTTATGTCATTATAATAATATATAATAAAATACGCTAACTATAAGGTGCTTATTTAAGTTTAAAGAACATATTATATTCTGTAATTTGCTTTCAAAACGGAAATTTGCTAAAATATTTATTAAGTACTTATGTTCGTACGACTGGTCTGTCGGGTAAGCAAATCATCTGTCTAGGCTTTAGTCAAGAGTATAATGTAGCGATCACATGAGCTTCAGAGCAATAATGATACTAATTTTTTATAATTATATCACAGTTACGATTTCAACTTAAATTAATTCATCTCCCCCCACACACATTCATATTAAATTTAATATTTTAAAATTTACCTATGGCATTACTATCAATTTACCCCATTTAAATTAGACATAAAGACAATCGAAATGTTTTACATAAATGAATCTCTAGCTCATCTCACTGTATACCCAAAAATATACATATCTCTAACTATTACAAGACCTTAAACTTAATATTTCACCTTAAAATAGGATAGGAATATACAAAACAATAAAAATTACCAAAACTCCAAGTACAGCGGCGGAAATAATCGCAATGATAGCAAAAATGTTCAATAAACGAGCCATTATGAAACAGGAAACAACTGAAGAGAGCTGATCATTTCTCGAGCTTATATTTGTGAAAAGTGAGGTCGAATTTCACAAAAATCAATATGCAAAGTTTACACAAGTGCAATTCATCATTTACTTTTATTTATTCAAGTGATTTCACTTATAATTTCTAATCAAATTTTTTTTTTTTGTCATTAGTATGTCAGTAATGTCATTAAGGAGTTTTTCATAAATCATCATAGACTCATTAATGAAATTAAATTAGGTTAATTAGAGCACAATAATATATATACATACATACATATATTGCGCAGAAGATTGCTACTGGTAATTTTTTTAAAATATACTCATGTGTTTAAGTAGTATAGTTCATTAGAAAACACTTACCGAATGATTAAGAGATTCCAGTAAATTTAATTTGAAATGCCATTTAGTATACACATACCTGAAAGCAAAAAAGAAAATATTATTAGTTTTTTTTTAAAGCAATTTTTAATTGACTAATAAGTTTTGAGTGATTTTTAACTCTCCATATGTACAATACACAAATAAAGTTACAGCTGTTGTATGATCTTGAGATTTTCCAATTTATAACGCTTACAAACTTTTGTCAATAAGTGTCTTTATTGAATTTTAAAAAGGTTATGCAGAATTGTATGTAACCGCTTCCGATGCTGCGGTGAAGATCTGGTACGGTGGGAAGATCTAATAAGGGAGAAAGACTAAATAGATGATGCAGGAAGAAAAAAGGATGTAGAGACTAAGATAAGATAAAGAAAAAATTAAGAAAATCATATAAAATATAGCAGAATTTAACATTTCGAAAGAAGCTAATTTCGTATTCTTGCAATCTTCTACACCCGCATTAGTTTCCATTTCCGAAAAAAAAATTTTTTTTTTCATAGGCTCGAAGGGTGGGAGCAAAACCGGTATCTGGAAATTACAGTAATTATAAATATTAGCTTCTACATCTTCGCCGCAGGCATTGGCTCAATATATTTTGGAGAGGTATTAAATTTACTTTACAGGTTGGAGTTCGTCTCTTTTTTAGTTAATGCCACATTCACAATGCAGAGTGGATCAGAGTGAGCTTTGAGGTCAGAACGAAGGTTTTCACAATACAGCGCAGAGTGAAATTTGAACTTTAAAATTAAACGAAATAAATCGCCATAACAACGCCAAATCAACAATGAATTTGGAGATTAATATAACAAAATACCATAAACGCCAAATCAACAAATAATCAAATAACTGTCGTTGTCCATATAATAAATTCAAAAAACGAAACACCTTTGGGGTGATTCTGATCTCTTTGTCGTAGCTTAGGCGTATATTTTTGTCACTTGTCACATATTTTGACATTTCACCTCAAATTTGTCGTACTTTTATATTCACCATATTCCTTTTGATTTATATTTTTCATCAACCACAAAATAAACTAAATTGAATTTGCAATGAATTAATGTCAGAATACACGCCTAAAAGTACGACAAATTAGTCAACTGCTTCCGAGGTTATGACAAAAATTGTATACTATGGTAAATGGATGTTCTACACTTAATTAGAGCAATACAAATGCTTAAATTCGAAATACAATTTTAAATTTGTAATGTGAAGTGTCATTTTCAGTTCATTCTACGTCATGCAAAGTTTGCTGACCTGAATAAAAACACGAAAAAATCAGTAGAAAAGTTCATTTCATTTAGGCGTATATTTTGACATTCAAGTACGACAAAAGATCAGAATCAGTCTTCTGTTGTCGAACTTTAATGTCAGAATATACGATAAATTAAAATGAACTTTTCCACTGCTTTTTTTGGGTCATTATTCAGCTCAGCAAGCCTTACATTACTCTAATGAACTTGTATTGCTCTAATTAGGTGTAGAATATCCATTTACCATAGTATAAAATTTTTGTCATAACCTCGGAAGCAGTTGACTAATTTGTCGTATTTTTATGTGTGTATTCTGACATTAATTCATTGCAAATTCATTTTAGTTTATTTTGTGGTTGATGAAAAGGATAATGGTGAATATAAAAGTGCGACAAATTTGAGGTGAAATGTCAAATTATGAGGTGAAATGTCAAATTAGGCGTATAAGCTACAACAAAAACATCAGAATCACTTCCCCGTTGCACCATCAGATTGCTTCGAAACTATCTAAAAATTAACGTAACTTTTTTTTCGCTTTTAAATCATGAAGCTTGTAAAAAATACCCCTTGTCTTTTATTAGCATTCACAAAAAATAATAAATTAGAAAAAAACATTACAACATATTAGTTATGATGAAAAGAAGTATGGAGCTTTTTCCACGCCATCTACATGCTAGTAGTTTGAAATTCCAGTATGTAAGCTTTCAAAAATAACAACATGAAAATAGAATAGAACCTATTTTCATGCATATCAACTCTGCAATACTCTGAGCCAAACAGAGATGGCCATGTGGATTACTGCCAATTGCCACTCTACGCTACTCTACTCCACTCTGTATTGTAAATGCGGCATAGGAGTTGTTTGCTTTCACTGCGTGTGCCATGAAAAACGTTCCCAAGAAGATTTGAGACCATTTGTATGTGCCTTCTTTTATCTCCCCCACTAGGGGAAGATTTTAATTTATCTGAACATTTCTATATGTTTATACATATGGAGTATTACACACCCGCATATTTAAGTTTTTGATACAAAAATAAATAAAGATTTCACCAGCTCGCTTTTTAAAAGCTATCTGTGTTTATAATTATGTACTGACTTTATGTCTGCATAAGTATTTTATACGATTTAATCTAAAGTCTAAAGGTATATTTTAGAAATCAACTCGAGCTTTAAGTTTCTTCCTTCCTTCAAAAGGGTGCCAATAGGTGTCACTAATTCACAAGTATGCCCATTTACATATTCAAAAAAAGTTGTTTTCGACGACAATAACAAAAGATCTCCTATTTCTTAAGAGCACAGAGCTCTTCTCAGGACATTGCACATTGAGGTATCACCCATAAGAGATGCCCTTTAGTCAGATCTCATCCTACCGCTTCTGCCTGGATGCTCACGAATCCTCGGAGCACCTGCTCTGCATTTGCTAAGGTTAGCCAGGCGGAGATTAGTCCACCTTGAACACGATTTTAATCCACCAAACTACGTGTAGAACATATTATGTCCTAGAATGGTTCTAGACTTCATTAACAGTCCAAACTTAGAAAGGGAGTGATTGAACGAGGACTCACAATAAATCCGTCAGGTCGTAGTGAATCCCTCCACAAATCTAGTCTATTCCCTAAGAAAATGTTCGATGTTGCAATAGTATTATTCTCATTTGAATACATATACATATATATATATATATATTGTATTTTATATTTTTATATTTATTTGATATTTTCTCTTCTTGAATAGATAATGTGACTTCCGATATTTTAGTGGCTTCGAGGGAGAATTTATCTGTAAAAGCTACTGTGTTCAAGAAGAAGACTTAAATTTTATTCAATCCAATTTTCTTTTAGTGGTTTTATCTTACTATTGCTATGTAGGTACTTTTAGAAATACTACATGTTGCTGTTAGATGCATTCACAACAAGTCTGTCTTGTTATGAGATCTGACCTCTAAAGCAAAGGACTACAAAGCGAAATTACCTCCGATGGAACAATCATCTTACAAATCCTAGGAAGACTATGTTATAAAGTTAAAATATCATCGGACTGGGAGGAATATAAACAAGTCCTAACCGGGTGAGTCAGTTGAGAATGCCTTCTGGTATATTATGAGATTACTCTTCCCATCTCCCATACAATCAAAAAGTCCTCTTTTTGGAGTTTAATAATTTGAGGATTTCTCCCATATTTGAGAATCCTGGTTAGAGGAAGTGAGAATGAGTATAATTTTTAAACCACTCTATGGATTTTATTAGTTAATGGAATTTTTAATAGCTAACAAAAGTATCTTTCTTGGAGATAATGCTTTGAACCTCCATACGAAACTACGCCATATTGACATTGCATTTCGCTTTGTGTTTTTTTGAAATATAGAAAATTTAGTAAAAAATTATACCGACCTATCTTTTGAGACAAATCACTTGGTCATATCTATTACGAAATGCGGTACACCCTGTATAAATTGCTAATTTAATCACACAACAAGGCTACAGTTGGGGAATATTGGCGGATAAAGAAAAAAACTTCAAAAACACCCACTGAGGTTTTGAGTTTTTAGCACTTTTCTTAAGAAAACAAAATTATTATTATTTTTTCATTAAAATTTTATATTTAATCCAGAAGTTTAATTTATAATAATAAGAAAATAATTTATAAAATATATATTTGAATTAAATAAATTTTTTAAACATTCACAGAACAATTACAAAAAATCATTTGGGCAACGGTGACTTTCACATTCGCCCTCGCAACAATTCAGTCTTAAGAGTTCATTGCACTATAAGTAAGAAAACAAACAATTTAAAAAAATTAAGCATAAAGTAAAATAAAATTAAAAATTAAAAACAAAAATATTTACATATTCTCCCTGTCGAACGCATCGATGAGTAGCACTTGCCCCAAAAATGGTTCCGCAAATAATGGCGCAGATAAGGAGGATTATATTTCGTAGGGGTGCCATTTGATGTTCGTTCTTGAAACTACTGCTCGACTCTAACAGAATTGATGCTTTTTATTTCCACAGGAAGCACAAGATTCTGTGTACTTACGGGCTGAACCAGACAATTTATTCAGTCAGTCAGTTATTTGCACAATTGTGTGTGGTTGCAATTGTTTTGTTTTGCCCAGTGATTAGCGATAAAGTGAGCACTTTCTAATTGTACGCTAATTATTTGTCAAGCTGAAAGTTTTCCACTCATATTATGGTGTGAATCTTTCAATTTCATGGAAATTTTATATTCGCAGTGGAATAGAAACATGATTTTTTTTATTTGTTGTATCCATGCGCGGTAAAACGGTTATTTGACGATCCATCCACTTTCAAGCAAATAAATTGAGAAAGTGTACATACATAACGATCATAGATCACCTAATTTTTCATAGAAGACATATGCAGGATGTTTCCTCCATGGTGGTCCATAGAGCGGGATGTGATAGTACTCACCTAGCAAAAAAAAACATTTGTCGGTAGGGGGGGGGGGGGGGGCATATCAACCGTTTCGGAGTTTCAGGGTGATTAAGAAAATTTGCTAGGTTTTCACAAAATATCCGGACTTTCAAAAATTACAGCGTGTCACTGTTAAGGCAATAAAATCCGATATTTTTAGTTTAGACCGCCATAGCTCCTGAGAGTAGGAGTATGCGACTGGTTGAGCAGTCGTTGGAAAGGCCATGCAATTTTTCATAAAATAACCTCTTAGCGGTGACCGTACATCCTGTATTTTTTCAAATGTTTTGTGAAAACCTAGCATATTTTCTTAATCACCCTGTAACTTCGAAACGGTTGATATGGCCTCCTCTGTCATTCAATTTTTTGTTTTTCTATACGAGTACTATCACCTCCCGCTCTATGGACCACCTTAGAGGAAACACCCTGTAGAGAATCGAAAGGGATCATGACAAAACAAGATGTTCGCTTCAATTTATGTATGTATACCTATTACACAGGCTATTCTGATGATTCCAGCATAATATATATAAATCAGTTTAAGATGAAACATGACTCCAAGAGATCTCCTAAATAGAACCTGTAATTGGTCGTATGCAGATATTCGGTGGTTTTCCTACTATTAAAATATGCAAAAATACCATTAATCCAATTAAATGATAGCTGCAGTCAATGTGCACTCAAGCAGGTAAGAATTAAAAGGTGAAATGTGATGAAAACTCCCATCGAAAGCCGAGGAAATAAATCTGATGGAATCATTAAAAGCATGGGGGTGGAGATAGTTTTGACAAGACATAAGCGCGTATCTCTTGATAAAATATCATCATAACATTCAAAGTTGCCCAGCTTCACCATACATCTTGCTACTTGCTAAAAATAATATCAATATAATCTTAACACTATCTCATATTACTTACTCTCTATACTTCGTTCTTTTTCTCCTTCAGAATGAATCGGTTTAAATCCATGTCATTCTTTTTCTCGGGCCGAACAATTTAGTATATCGTTGCTTTTTTTCGGACTCCGAATGCTTCTGAATGCACCTAAGTTTTTCCGAGATTTAAGCATAACGATTTTCATTTGTATTCGTGAATGTGTTATTTACAATTTTGACTGAGGTAATAGTTGAGGTTAAGTCGTCTTTGTTACAAAATGGCTTAGTTTTTGATAAGCAAAAATTGCTTTTGTAAACTGGAGAAATGTCAGACACTTGAAATGATTCTGTTTCATTCTTATTCTATATGCACAGAATTAAATTATGATATCGTTCTTTCGACTTTCGACTTATGTCACGTCACTGAGTACCACATCAAATAAAAATCTGTTATACTTAGCCTCAACCCTCCTTTTCTTATTTGAATTTAAAAATTTTTTATTAGATCGTTCAATACAGGTTATATTAGATGGCGCTACTACCTAACTTTACCATATAAACGTCGGTGTGTCTCAGGGTTCCGTTCTCTCTTCAGCTCTTTTTCTGATTTTTCTCAATATCAATATACCATACCCCACATTACTTTCAATCTTAAACATAGTCATGTTAATGACACTGTCCTTGATTTCCTCCGTTACTCTTTTATGTTATAACTTCTAATGAATATCTATAATCTGATCCCTTGTGCATTAAACCTTACGCTTGCACTTCAAGCTGCATACATCTTGTTATCCTTCGAAATATGTTCGGTCGTAGAATAAAATTTCGAGAAGATATCTTATCCCGAATTATGCGAATGTGAAACAATTTACGATCTTCTAGCGACAATTATTTGCATGAGGAACGGTGATATACGAACTCTTCGGTTTCCTCTACTTGAGAATATCTTAGAAAACAAAAAATGCGATAACAAATTATATAATTCTACCGAAAGTTTTCGTATTAATTAATTACCAAGTGAGCAAATAAGAACATAAAAGAAAAATTGCTATTTACACTCGGTACTTGTTGCCTATTGAAAAGCCACCTATTTACCAAAATTATTAAACCAAATTTGAGTAAATATTTTTGCACATCTCGTATCTCTCTCAAGGACAATTTATCTGGCTATGGCAGCAGATAAAATAAAAGTAAATTCTGAATTTTGGGCCGGATTAGAAATACGATTACCGCGAAATGGCTCGTATGCTGAATATTCTGCTTCTACTTTGTTTAATTGTATCCACATTCATTTGTGGCGATGCAGCAGTCTCTCGCTGTTCCCAACTGGGTCAATTTGTGAGTAATTTTTGCATATTTTGAATTTAATTTATTTTTAATCGCATTTTTTTACAAATTTAGTGCACGTATGGATTTAAAGTGAGATGTTGTACGGGAATTTGTATAATGAATCAGTGCCAAAGAAGGATTGTAACAATAAGCAATTGAATTTATTAAGAGAGCAAATAATTAATTATTTTTATTATAAAATGCAGATGGATTAATTAATTAATTCGCCGTTTTTTTTTTTTTTTAGGAAAATACATTTTAATTCATGTTACACAAAATAAAATAATAAAACAAATTTGGGTCGGCATAATTGTGAAATATCATTGGGTTCTTTACCTATACGAAGCTTATAAGTTTTTTGCCTGCAAGTAACGTTCACGTAATGAACTAATGCATTTCTCAAGTTTAGACCCGTAAAATTCCAAGTACAAAAGTACCAGTACCAGGACCTGTACTTAAAATATTTAAAATACAAGTACAAGTTTCAGTTACTGGTACTAAAAATTTTTGATTTTCAAGTACAAGTTCCGATACTGGTACCTACTTAAAAAGTTTATATTAATTATGTCAGTACACCTTCTAATAATACAGGTTCAAGAGCTTTCGAAAACTCAAATCAAAAATTTTGAAAAATCTATAGCCAGATGGATGAGGTTTCCATTTACGAAATATCATAAAATATGTTGCAAACAGATAGGAAATGAAACAGAATCGTAAAAGCTTTTGCTGTTTTAATTTCTTAGTTTGGGCTGAGACAACTTACAACTAGATATGAAAATCTCCATATGAAACCGGATCTCATTTTTGAAAGCTCTTTAACTTTTTATTCAACCAAAGAAAGGTATCATTGCGAAGAATTTATGTGGCATACTACAGCAAGAGAGAGAGAGAGAGGAGAATGTGTAGAGCTTTTTATTAGAGGGCCATTAGCTCGTTTTAGTTGGACCGCGTTTTTGTGAGGTTTTGCACATCTAGATGTAAGTTGTCTCAGGTTTGGGTTTATTCAGTAGTTGAGCTTGCCTTTAGCAAAACAAGCTTTTCAAATGTCGCATCAGATAATGATTGACTTCGTGGAGCATTTACATGACCTGCAAATGAAAATAAACAATGTTTCACAGGTTCGGGGCGTTGCACTTGATTGCCGACCTTCCCAACAAAGGATTTTTTCATATCGATATCAATTCAGCATTTCAATTTCTGTCCTAATATTTAAAACAGATTAACTAATTAAATTTTTTATTAAAGAACTTAAAAATGAAAATCACTGCACAACGACCGTAATTTATTTATTTATTTATATATATTTTTTAAAAATCATGATCATTAATTTGACGCATGGTTGTTTCTTCTGCCACACACCCCCTTCCCTTCCCTTTGTTTTTTTCTTTCTCTTAGGGTAAAAGTTTTGAGAATTTGATTATATTTTATGGGAAAGCGTATTTACAAAAGATCATATCTTAGGACTGACTACACCAATTCTATAATGATTGATCTATGTATATTAAAGGGAGACTGAAGTCTTACCTATGTAAACTTATCGAATTTCGGCCCAGTAGAGACCTCTAGCATATTTTTAATTATAATTTTATTTCGAAACCCTAAACTTGAGCTTTTCATGTTCAAAAAATTGCGAATATATTTTGAGTTATTTAATTTTAAAAACTGATGGCAACTTGAGAATTCGCTACAAAAGATAAAAAATTTTGAAAATAGGCCTTCCCACCAAGTATACCCAAATTCTTAAAACTACAAAAATGTTTGGTTTGGCATGGAATCGCTGAAAAATTGTGACTGAAAGCTGAAAAGTTTTCACATGACCGATGGTATGCTTGATACCTTTTCCAAAATTTTCTATTATATAATACTGGAACTGGCGAGTAAAGGCTAAAACACAATGAGAGAGACACAACAATGTCGCCGTAAGTTGATTGCTGTCAAACATATTACTTAATACAATTGGGGGCGACCAATAAAAAGTTTTTCCTAATCCCTAAATTTGTCCCCAACATAATTGACATTTCTGTGTGGATGTTTTACAAATGAAATTCGTATTATCTGGGTCTGGATAATTTTGTGAAGCATAAGAAATTAAAATTAGTTATTAAAAACTAGAATGAAATTGATTTTTTTAATTAGTTTGAGAAAATATGGCTTTTGAGGAGGAATTGATAGAGAAAATTACTTTGAACGAAGTTTCAGAAAATTCTAACCTTTCCCGATTTTTATTAATTTCAACGGACCTTTCCTTATCTTATCTTTTTTTTTTTTTTTTTCTTTTTTTTTTTATGCTTTGCAATTTTGAGTAATCCCCATAAGCTATAAAGATTTTTCTTAATTTTTTCCCGGTTAGCATTTCTTTCACAATAAATAAAATAGTGACAGTTGTCAAACATAATGTATGTGTTTTAAATGTGACATAGTCGTCAACTAAATCGCCAACATTGTTGTGTCACTCTCACATTCATACAATTTGCAAGCGGACGTCTTCTATTGAAGAATTCTTCTGCTTTACTTCTTCATGGTACAGTTTGAGGCTCCGATAAATCGATTCGAACAGCTGTTAAAAGTATTTTTAACTCTTTGTTGGAAAACTTACAGGATGCTGCTCTAATAGAAATAACATTACCAATCAATTCGATCTAACGTATTCCATTTTAATTTATTCTGTTGTCTTTGTGATGGTGGTTCGTATTCCTTGGCTATAAAAAAAAAAAAAAAAAAAAAAAAAACTTTCCTCGTCACTATTTTAACACCGACTTTCTTGTCTTTTAGAAATCTCACATTGCGAAAGATGAGCAACATTCAGATTCTAGAAGATTTTTATTGCTGCGGTTTTTTTCATACACCCCTCAACTAATTAAGAAGTTCGTTAGCGATTGCGCGATTGCTTAAAATGTCGAAGAAGGTCCTAATCTTGTATAGAAAGGGTTTCTCTACCCATTTCTATCGATTCAAAAATTCTGACAATTGTGTGGATAACAATAAAATCCAACTTCCCTTTAAGAAAACAATTTTCAAACCACAAAAAATCCAACACAAAAACTGTGATTACCTAAAGCACTTCAAGAGTCGTCCTTGTAAAATTATACTAGTGAAGAAGGATATCGCAAAATGTTCGTAGAATTTCTATTAGTCATTGTTATTGCAACATAAAAAGTCAAAAACGATGGTAGCTTATGTAGGGGGTTTTTACAAAAATTTGATAAATAGTATAAACATTTTTCAGTAATTCTAATTCGATGGTCAGATACCGTAAACTTATGATAACCATGGATTTAAGTTTCAACTAGCTTCAACAAGAATCATTTTTTTTTTTATGAATGGTTGGATTCTGTAGAAACGAGAAGAGCTGGGCACAAGACCGTTAATCGTTAATTAACGAAGTTAACTTTTCGAGTAAAGGATTAACTTTTAAGAATGTTGTTATATGGAATATTTAACTTCCGGTAACTTTCAATAAGTCCGTTAACCGTTAATTATCTACCCACTATTTATTACGGAAATGACGCCACGCCACGGAAATCATGCTCTGACTAGTTTCGGTCGTGTATGTGTGTGGTTACGCGTAGGCTCCGCGCATAGAGGTCCCCCTATTGACTGTTGACATCACGCTTCAAGAAAAAGCTCAAATATATCTCGGATCACTCCTACCGGTAATTACAGCAACTATATTTTAATTAATGAATATTAAAATTAAGCGTTTTGTGAATTGCACAACTTTAGCCAATGCCTTATTAAAGGGACTGGATAAAAGGTTTGGACCTTTTCTGAACGATGAGTAACGCCAGCTTGTTGCGGATTTTCACCAGTGATCTCCTGTATTTTCATTCATCCGTAATTTTAGTTTGATTCCGAAATAATTATTATAACAAACTAAGACTTTTATACTGTTTTTTTATTTATCTTCCATGTCGTACCTAAACTTCCCCAACCAAAACACTTTTTTTTTTTAAGCAAGGGTAATACCTTAGGCACACGACCCGCTAGAATGATCATTGATCAAATTACTTAATTGATCGAATGATCATTGATTGGTAAGGTAAACACACGATATGTTGACGGTAATTCGATTTGACAGATGACATAGTTCTCAATTTTGTAAATTAAAAACTCTGAATTTTAAAGTAATTTGTGAAAAATTGAATCGAACCTTGCGAGGAATTTTTTTTTTTAAATTCGAATTCGAAAATTAGAAAAATCTACCTTAAAAAATGTATCAGCAAATCACACAAATGACATCTGACAGTGATGGCTGGAAAATTAGCTGATTTTTCCAATTACTTGCAATTCCTCACCACTGAAAGCGCACTTATCGGCAAAAGGAATGACAAGTAATGCATAATTGTAAATGAATGAACTTGTGGAGGCGTAATTGTTGCATTGACGAACAAATGATCATTGCGCCAATGATGCAATAATACACGAGCTATGGAATGATTATTGCTCCACTAATTATCATTGATATATTCCGTGTGTTTAGGGGTATAATAAGTTTGATTTACTTGCTTATTTCACTAATCTAATAACATAAAGATTACAATTACTACTAGGAGTTAACGATTAATGTTAACTTCCGTTAAATATTCCGTAAAGTAACGTTTTGATGTTTAACGAAGTTAACTTTTTTAGTAAAGGATTAACGAACATGGAAGGGGTATGAACGAAGAAAACTGGGATAGGTGTTTCACTCCAGTACCTGCATCCTTTCTCAAACCTCTAAAAATCTCTGCTCCAATTGTTCCAACAAAAATATGAATTATCAGTTGGTTTAGAAACATCTTTTGACCTTCAAGAATATCGAATCTGTCCCATTTAGATATTTATTTTTGTCGATATCTTAATACTGAACTGAAGTGTACGAAAACAAACCACACAACGTTTATCGCAATTGATAAGGAGAATATTTGCAATGAAATTGTATGAATGAAAAAAGTATTTTCAAATATGCAGAATTCATAACAAACATTCAAACATAAATTCCTACAGTTGTTTTTAATTACTGAATAAGAATTATTTAATTATAGTTTTTCGAAGTATGAAAAGTCTGCAACTTGTATATTTCGAGTTGAAAAAACTGAGGTGAAAAGAGGCGCGTAAATTATTAACATTTATTGCGTACAAATAACACCAACAAAACACCCAATTGAAAAACAAATTTTTATATCACTTGCGCACAAGTACTGCGCAGAAAAACTGAAATATGTAACAAAAACATGATTGTAAAAAAACATATACCTACCACTTTTGTGTATTCAAAAAAAAATACAAAATTTGTAATCTAATTAAATATAAACAGGTGGAATAAAAAACGAAATATTTCCGAAAGGTAAACAATACTTTAGTATAAATTTCACTTAATAGCAAATGCTTGTTGAAATCTTTTTTACTTTATATTAACATTTAAGGCTGCGTGCGTCGCTTGGTGATAAGATTAATGATGGCCGGCTTGAAAGTTATTTGGATCTTTCTCATCATAATTGCATATTTTTTCCTAATCGTACAAAGCAAACCCTGGAGTATAACAAGTCAAAAAGGGAAACCATTAAATAACAAACCGTAATTAAAAATTTTAAAGAGAAATTTCTAATAGAAACGTTTAATTAAATTAAATTTCATTTTCAGTTTTCAAATGTCTATACGTTATGGATGACAACAACAAAATGGAATTAAATATGAATGAAAGTGTGGTTGAGAAATAAAGTATATTGCTGCCCTGATGATTGTTGATTTGAAGTTTATATACTAAGTTTGCCATTTATGCCCCGTTTATTATGTATTCTCTACATTACATGGTAAAGCGACGATTTCAAAACGAAATTTTTGCTATGCATTGTATACATAAATTAGGTATAACGCACAGAAATAATGCTGTGGTAGAACCAAATAGGTTATTCTAATATTTGCATGTCCGTCTGTATGTTTGTCTGTCTGTCCGCCCTCACTATAACTCAAGAACGTGTTCACTTAGAGAGTAAAGTGCACAAGGGCTTTTACAAAAAAAAAAAAAAAAAAAAAAAAAATCGAAAATAGGACTATTCGGGTAATTCCATCTTATCTATATTTGGGCACTGCCTCAGAACGCGTCAACGTAGAGAGCTGAAACTTGATACATGGTTTTTTTGGTCTTAGACCAATTCTAGCATTTTTACTTGGTCACTAAATATTTGGAAGTTGTCTGAGAACGAGTCGACATGGAGAGCTTACATTTTGTGCACGGCGTTTTCATAAAAATTGCAAATACAATTTAAAAAATGAACTAAGTTGGACTACCCCCTTTCTTGGTGTTGCCATACAAACCTCTGATTATTGTTGTTGTACTTGCTAATACAACAAGGGTTCTGGAGATAGTCTTAAAAAAACTCGGGACCTTGTATTTTCAAAGGAAACTCACTGATTTTAATTTGGAAAACGATGCAGTTTAATTATTTAATACGCTCATTAAATTTATTTTAACAAACTCTTTTAATTTATCATTTTTCACTAGAGGTCTTACATTTGGTAGGGGACTCTCTAGCTTCAGATCTTGTAAATATACTTCTTCTTTAGAATAGAAAAACACTTCTGAGGTGTAAAAATACTTCTGAACTCAAAATACTTCTGAATACTTCTTATGTGAAAATACATCTGAATTTTTCTATCCCGATACTCGCCTTTTTATTTTAAAATTTAACACAGGAATGTACTCCCTTCCACATGAAATCGATTTTCCAAGGGTAGGCAAATTTAATTTATTGGGGCAAAGGTAAAAAGATCTTGGCTGCAATTCATTGATATTGATCACAATTGCTTGGTTTCCATTTCTTTGCTATTATTGATCAATATCAATAACAGACTATGCACATAGGTACGCACATATATCAAAGTTATTGCCTTTGGAAAATGACGTAAAATTTAGAATTTCCATGGGTCACACGATGGACTTTGATCATAATCGATCGCTAGTTCCAAGCGCCGTACAGGAATCAAATGGCACAAAATGCAATAATTCTTGATATTTGGACACATGCCAAGAAGTCAATTATATCCATTGTTTGGTACGATCGAGAAATTTATATATGTAAAAATGTACATATGTTTGTCATTTCTGTGACTGAGGAAAGTTGATTGAAATTTATGTATGTAACGATGTACATATGTTTTGTTGTTTGACTTTAAGAAGGTAGGTGCGGGAAATTTCATTATTGTTGCGATTTTTGTATTTGATGAGCCTATAATGGGTTGGTGAGTCTTATGGATTTTATGTAGGGTAAGGTTATGATATGCAGATTCATAACATTGTCACAAAACTTTTTACATCAAAATTAAATTAGAGTAACAACTTACTTATCTTGTACCAAAAATGACAGAAAAAGGTATCACAAAACACTATAACATGTGGTGCTCGTAACGCAGCTGGCAGACCACTTCTTAAGTACATAAAAATGTTTGGAAATGGCACGTGTAGAACATTCACAATATAGCCACGTTTAGGTCGTAGTAGCTTATGACGTATAAGATTTTCGGTTTATATGAACTCATACAGAATTTGAAGTTCTGGTACAACATTTATAGTGATCCAAGACCCTTTCTATTTCGTATAACCACATTTGAAAGCGGTCTAAGCACCTTTCAAATGCTATACCAATTTATAACCTCAATCAGTTAAACGATTAGATTATCCCTCTAAGTGATTTAAATAAAGCTTTTTAATTAAGAGAATATATAAACTTTTAAATGCGTAAGAAATTTTATACATATAATTTTTTTCGGGAAATGTGTTCAACATGTGTCTAACTGCCTAGCAGTTTTCATCACTTTGGAAAACAGCTATTGTGTTGCCAAATCCCAACTCTCGCAAATGTTCTTCACCAGGAGATTTCCGGCAAATTAGAATACTTTGCACTCCGAAATTACTTCCTTTCTGAATCAGGACTCTCTACTATCGCGCTGCCAATCAGGTTTCAGACCACGACATAGTTGTGGGTCGGCATTACTCATGGTGGTTTCGGACATTGGTGAAGCTCATGACAATGATCGGATAGCTATACTAGTCCTTCTGGATGATTCTAATAAAAAAAATTTCTACTCTGCCGTAGCCAATCTATTAAGGCCCAATCAGTATGATCACCCTTAACTCTTCATTACGGTATACCTCAGGGCTCTATTCTCTGTCCTCTCCACTTCTCACTAAACATAAATGATCTACGCACGATTTTGAAAGATACTTCGGTCCACATTTAAGCTGATGACGTACAAATCTATTTAGATATGCCAATTGGCTTAATCGAGGATGGCATCATTCGGCTTAACGATGGAATTGATAGGATCTGCGACTGGGCTAATCGCAATTCCCCAATTCTGAATCCAAGTAAATCGAATTGTTTATTTGTGAGGGCGGTGCAAAAGGTTAGTTTAGCGCAGAGCTGCCTGGGGAGAATAACTGGATGTGAAAAGCCATATATGTGCACCGTGCTTCGTGCTGACAGGACATTGACATCTGATTACTGATGATAGTGCGTGTACCTAGTTGAAGTCAGCGGATATATGACCTAGTACGCACGCTTGGTATTTGTACCTTGGTATGCTACTGGCTGTACTCTCAAGCCTCTCCTATCCTAAAGGGCGATAATTCTTGATATTTGGACACATGCCAAGAAGTCAATTATATCCATTGTTTGGTACGATCGAGAAATTTATATATGTAAAAATGTACATATGTTTGTCATTTCTGTGACTGAGGAAAGTTGATTGAAATTTATGTATGTAACGATGTACATATGTTTTGTTGTTTGACTTTAAGAAGGTAGGTGCGGGAAATTTCATTATTGTTGCGATTTTTGTATTTGATGAGCCTATAATGGGTTGGTGAGTCTTATGGATTTTATGTAGGGTAAGGTTATGATATGCAGATTCATAACATTGTCACAAAACTTTTTACATCAAAATTAAATTAGAGTAACAACTTACTTATCTTGTACCAAAAATGACAGAAAAAGGTATCACAAAACACTATAACATGTGGTGCTCGTAACGCAGCTGGCAGACCACTTCTTAAGTACATAAAAATGTTTGGAAATGGCACGTGTAGAACATTCACAATATAGCCACGTTTAGGTCGTAGTAGCTTATGACGTATAAGATTTTCGGTTTATATGAACTCATACAGAATTTGAAGTTCTGGTACAACATTTATAGTGATCCAAGACCCTTTCTATTTCGTATAACCACATTTGAAAGCGGTCTAAGCACCTTTCAAATGCTATACCAATTTATAACCTCAATCAGTTAAACGATTAGATTATCCCTCTAAGTGATTTAAATAAAGCTTTTTAATTAAGAGAATATATAAACTTTTAAATGCGTAAGAAATTTTATACATATAATTTTTTTCGGGAAATGTGTTCAACATGTGTCTAACTGCCTAGCAGTTTTCATCACTTTGGAAAACAGCTATTGTGTTGCCAAATCCCAACTCTCGCAAATGTTCTTCACCAGGAGATTTCCGGCAAATTAGAATACTTTGCACTCCGAAATTACTTCCTTTCTGAATCAGGACTCTCTACTATCGCGCTGCCAATCAGGTTTCAGACCACGACATAGTTGTGGGTCGGCATTACTCATGGTGGTTTCGGACATTGGTGAAGCTCATGACAATGATCGGATAGCTATACTAGTCCTTCTGGATGATTCTAATAAAAAAAATTTCTACTCTGCCGTAGCCAATCTATTAAGGCCCAATCAGTATGATCACCCTTAACTCTTCATTACGGTATACCTCAGGGCTCTATTCTCTGTCCTCTCCACTTCTCACTAAACATAAATGATCTACGCACGATTTTGAAAGATACTTCGGTCCACATTTAAGCTGATGACGTACAAATCTATTTAGATATGCCAATTGGCTTAATCGAGGATGGCATCATTCGGCTTAACGATGGAATTGATAGGATCTGCGACTGGGCTAATCGCAATTCCCCAATTCTGAATCCAAGTAAATCGAATTGTTTATTTGTGAGGGCGGTGCAAAAGGTTAGTTTAGCGCAGAGCTGCCTGGGGAGAATAACTGGATGTGAAAAGCCATATATGTGCACCGTGCTTCGTGCTGACAGGACATTGACATCTGATTACTGATGATAGTGCGTGTACCTAGTTGAAGTCAGCGGATATATGACCTAGTACGCACGCTTGGTATTTGTACCTTGGTATGCTACTGGCTGTACTCTCAAGCCTCTCCTATCCTAAAGGGCGGATCATTACCTTCCCGTGGTCCACTGTTGTCACTTATTTATAAGTGCTAATATGATTAAGCCCGAACGGAGGTACCAGTTCCTTTAAGGACCTGTATGCAAGGTTCACTGGGAGTACTCATCATCTTATGGTCATGTTATACGAAAGCCATACCAAATGGGTAGCCCGATATAGACCAACTTGGTACCACGGGGTTGAGGAGCGCTGAATAATTGAAATTATTCATCTCAACTTGGGATGGTCAGTTTATGGGAGTATCGTGGTGGCTGTGGTGAAGGTTTGGATAGGTCTCGCTTCGACCAGTAAGTTGATGTCATATCATGCTCTATTGGCATAGTGTTATTCCTTGTTAAACACATGAGGACGTTGATTGTCGATAGCAATCCGAGCATGAAGAATGCCGTGGGATTAAGCCATACTTGGCAGGTGATCACGTAAAACCACAAGAACTTTCTGTCTATTTCTGAACAGGAAGGATTATGACCTAAATGATCTACCATTAGCTCAGATTAACGGCATCACCATACATATGCTAGGTCTGGTAAAAATCTAAGCGTACAGCTATACAACAAGTTTAGCTGTTGCGATTATATATCTAATACAGTTGGAAAGGTGTATTCTGTTAAGAATGTCGGCAAGTATAATTGTCACAATGCATGCGCATGAAGCTTGCTAAAGCTCTACTGCTACCCCACTTTATCATTGGGAGTCTAATATTTGCTAATCTGGATTCTTACTGTCAGCTGAAATTAACGGTAGCTTTCAATGACACGATTCGATTTATATTCGGCTTGCCCAGATTTTCTCATATTTCGTCATATGTCAACTCATTCCTTGGATGCTCTCTTGAAACATTCCTCATGAACAGAAGGCTGAAATTCTTGTACAACCTGATCTATGCGAAAGACCCAGCTTATCACCGGAACCGTATTCAATTTCTGAGCTCCACTCGACATCGTCAGCCTAGCTTCTTTACTCAAATTTATGAGCGATCTTACTTTGTACAGGTAATTCGTAAATGGAATTGCTTACCTATTAGCCTTCAGCAGGCTAGCTCCATTGAGATATTCAGCAGGCTTCTAGCTTCAACCCGTTTACCTTAAAACGCACTGTTTGATGCTGTGCACTGTATGCATGATTTCTCGACTATATTTTTGTATGCATTTATTATTATTCTTAATATATGTTTTTGTTTTATTTTTTATTTCTTCCCTTGATCTATTTTAGTTTTTGTTCTTCTACTCTAACATTATATAAAACCTTCATATTTCATTTACCATTTTTTCTAAGTATTTGTATACGTTTATCATTGTGATGACTCTTCCCGCATTTATAATTTACACATATTGTTATTATTTACAATTTTTCCTATGTTTTACTGTACACTATTAAGATTTCCAAGATCTTCTGTATCTTTGCCAGCAATAAAGTCTATTATTATTATTAAATGCAGAACCTATTCATAAAATTACCACGGAAATGAAAACTCCTGTCAAAATTTTGCTATGAGTGCAGCAGAAGTTTGGTACTACAAGCGTATTCTCGATATAATCTCCATTCAGATGGTAAGCCAAACTGATGCAGAACTAAACTGAAACAATGTAGCATATCATATTTTTTCATTTTAGTTTTCATAGTTTTCATAGTTAAATCCATCATGACGAATGTACCCCAAATTTGAATGTACCCCAAAGACGAGTGTACCCCAACTCTACCTTACCACTGTATTAAAAAACGAAAATACAAAATTAGTAATCTAATTAAATATAAACAGGTGGAATACAAAAACCAGTTTATTTTCCAAAGGTAAACAATACTTTAGTATAAATTTCACTTAATAGCAAGTGATTGTTGGTATTCTTTTTCACTTTATATTAACATTTAAGGCTGCGTGCGTCGCTTGCTGATAAGACTAATGATGGCCGGCTTGAAAAATATTTGGATCTTTCTCATCATAATTGCATATTTTTTCCTAATCGTACAAACCAAACCTTGGAGTATAATAAGTCAAAAATGGAAACCATCAAATAATAGCACGTAATTGATAATTTTAAAGAGAACTTTCCAATAGAAACTTTTAATTAAATTAAATTTTCAGTTTTTACACGTTTATACGTTATGGATGACAACAACAAAATGAAATTAAATATGAATGAAAGTGTGATAGAAAAAAAAGTATATTGCTGGCCTGATAATGTGTTGATTTGAAGATTTCGAAGAGAATATATTTTTTTCCTTGAAAATTGTGTTTCACGTTTCACGCTTTTGTTTTTTTTTTTTTTTGTTACTATCTTACTGATATTTTTATTCAAATATTTATCGAATCGTATTTAAACAACGGTCAATGATTTTATAAATCCATCGAAAGTTCTACCGTGCTCGTGCATTGAATATCACGTGCCAATACACTCAATTCCACTTGCGAAGGGAGGGATCAGGAAATTCTTGTGTCTAACCCAGTGATTCCCAAAGTGGGCGAAACTTTAACAACAACTTCCTCACATCCTATAATTAGTTCAAAGAACTTTCTTCATCACTCTATGATTAGTATATTCAAACTATCCGTGCGAAATTATTTAGTGACCCACGTAACTTTTTTTAAGTTTATTAGTATGAAGAAAAAAAAACGACAACTACCCCAATACCATGAGTAACAAGGATTCTACTAGTGATGATTCGTCTGAGATTTGTAATATGTTTGCTTATTTTATGACAATGCATTTGCCTCGTCAAATTTTCAACCTGGAAAAAGCAAACTTCAGTCATATGAACGACTCTCATAACATTTCATTCACTATCCGTTCCCTTACACAAGACGATATACTCGTTCATATTTATGAGCTTCCTAATGATTTCACAACGGATCCAGATGGGATCCCTCCAGCTTTTTTTAAGTCTTGCTGGCTATTTCCCGTAGTTTTGGAAAAATTCTTTTATCATACCTATCCACAATAAAGGTAGCAAAAATGAAATTTCTAACTACAGGCCTATTGCGAAATTACCTTGTATGTCCAAATTATTGGAATCTATTATTTACTTTCAATTATCAATTTCCTGTAAGAATTTGCTTTCTTCAAACTAAGGTTTATTGCGGGAAGGTCTACAGCCACCAACTTATTGAAATTTGTCTCAGATACCATTGGCGGGTTGGCAAAAGGCCATCAGACAGATTGTATTTATCCAGACTTTAGTAAAGCCTTCGACAAGCTATCTCACTCCGTGATACTTTTAAAAATGGAAAAGTATGGGTTTCCCCTAACATTCCTAAAATGGAGGGGTCATAATTATATAACAGAACATACCAAAACTATTTCCACCATTCCATCTCGCCCGGTGTACCTCAAAGGAATCATTTGGGTCCGATTCTCTTTATTCTATCTATTGACGATATTGTCCCTGTTGTGAAGCACTGCAAAGTCTTGATTTATGTTGACGACATTCAACTTTTCGCTCAGATTAAATCTTTTAACGATTGTGACCTCCACAAATTTGATTTTATTGGTGCAAAAGCAATGATTTGATACTCAATATCGACTTTTATGACTTTCGACAGAAATCAGACAACAATTACTTATGATTATGGGGTTTCGGATTCCTCTATTCATCGTGCTAGTTCTGTCTGTGACTTAGGCGTCAAATGTGACCAAAGATTGAATTTTATCTCCCATATAAACTTCATGGTATCAAAGAGTAATTCTATGCTGGGCTTTATAAAACATTGGTTTCGAGAGTTCTCGAATCTCACCATTACACTGCGTTTGTACACTTGATTTGTGAGGCCTCTTCTTGAATATGCTAGCCAGGTCTGGTCTCCATTTTACGGTACACACATCGACCGTATCGAGTCTGTTCACCGGAACTTCTTACGATTTGCTCTCAAGCACCTACCCTGAAATAATTCATTTATTCTGTGCGGATCGCTTAAAGTTTTAAATATGCAGTCTTAACTTTTGTGCATCAACTCTTAAACTGAAATATTTATTTCTCATTATTTACTTAACAAAATCTCTTTCCGTGATAGTAGACATAATTTGAGAAGGCTACTTCTGCTGTATGTTAACTCCTCAAGGTCTAACTTTAGCATGTATGAACCAGTTAATCGCATGTGTATTACTGTCCTCACTATAAAAGGCTAAGCCAGCCGACTTCTTCGGATTAAGCAGGAGCCGGTTAGATTCAGCTCAAGGGGATATTCGATTTAGATCGCTATTAATGCGAGCAATACAGACCTCCTGTAATCCAAAAGGTCTAGATAAATATATCTGCACGTCATCAGGGTATATATGCAAAGTTGAATTCATTACAATATCATTTATAAACAAGATGAAGAGTAAAGGACCGATAATAGAACCTTGTAGAACTCCAGAAATGATGGAAATAAAACCTGTTGGAAGCGATTAGATACAAATTCGCTGATCATTTTAATTGCAGTTCGGGAGAAAAGGAATTTATCATGTAATTTATGTAGTAGAAGTGTATGGTCAAGGCTGTGGAATGCTTTCGAAAAAGCAAGCAGAACTAAGATGGAAAGATATTACCATCGAACGCGCTTCGATTATCTGTAGTTACCTTCAGTAGAGCAGTCTCGCAGCTATGCCCAGTGCAAAACTCAGACTGCAAACTGAAGAGCATGTCAGTGCTCTCGACAAAATTAATTATTTGCGAAGTCATCAACCTCTCCAATACTTTCCGTAGTATACTTATAGGACAAAAATCACTTGGATCGTTAGGAGCAGAGCTCTTTGCCAGTGGTAACACTATAGAACTTCCACTTGCAAGGAAACTGAAAATACGTAATGCAAGAATTGAATACATATAACAGGGAATTACATATGTATAACTGGAAAGAGAAATTATGTAAATATGGGCGGGATACTATCTGATTTAATACTATCGATGGGTTCTAATACCTCCGAAATTGTTACACATCAGAAGCTGAAGATCACTGATTGTTCTATAAAGTTGAAAGGAGCTGCATGAGGAAATATTGGAGAGGCCGGCATATAGGTTGCGAAAAATTGTTAAGAACGTTTAGATCTATGCAACACGCTATGAATAACCCATTTACGCAGATTAAACCGTAGTTTCGTTGGTGTTAGAGAGAGGTCGAGTATTGTGCTAAAATAGGCTTTTTTCGCACTTTAGATTTCTTGCAGATTTATATGTAATACGACTCTATGGAGTTTTGAGGTACTTTCCATATCTATGTTGTTCCTGTCTACTACTAAATCAAAGGTCTTTTAATAAAAGTCCTTATTGATTTTTTTCATTCAATAATTCCTAAATTCTTTGAAAATCACTCAAAGCAGGATTAAGTAATAATACTCTGCGAAAGTAATACTTGAATGTTCTGCATTGTCTTCAATTTAGTTTATATAGGAGTATAAGAATTTTTGCCTGGTGAGAAAATTTATTCTTCCACACTCTAGCAAAAAAAAAAAAAATGTCGTCGCCCGAATGCAGAGCTATCTTAAATCCAATTCTAAAACATTTTCTTATTTTTCCTTTCATTCTAAGTTAGTTACATCTCAAATGTAAAATGTGTAAAGACCATATCGGTTCGATAAGTAAGCTGTTTTTAAAGTGTGTGCGCACAATAATCCTATGTCCAGCGCATTTTATTTTGTAATCCAAAATTAATTTATGTACACAATTTCAAATTATCAAAAAAGGACTTGTGCTAGTTTTGTATTCGGGTAACGATTTGTAAGTATATGTGTTGTAATTTTACACTCATATATTAATTAAAGTTGTATGTTTACAACGTTAAATGTTGGAAAATTTTATGTTAACTATTATCATTATAAAATTACTTTTGGTTTTTAAAACCGTAGGTAGCTTTTGTTTCGATTTAATTTCGATTTATGCTGTGAACCTATAGCTACATTTTGTTTTGGACAACCGAAATTTGTATAATTTTTTTTTTTAACTATTCACATTACTTGCCACAGTAAACACAAATTTATGAGGTTAATGGTCAATGGTGCAATTAAAATTAAAGTTCTTTGCACTTTTCCACAGCGATTTTGATCAAGTGAATTTCAATAATTTTCATAAGTCTGTAAGTTTACACTTTTCACTTACTTATAATAACAACATGGATGAAGCATTATCATTATTCATCAATGGTTAAATTTACAAGAAAAATTATTTCACTTATCTTTTCTAGTTAGGTACTGGCTGGTGGAAATTCAATAGGAGATTTTTGTATGTGAAACACTTTTAACCCGAAATTTTGGGCATTTTGTATAATTTTTATTTACCCAAATATTATTCTTAAATGCTTAGACAATAATAATAATAATAATAAAAAGGAAGTACAAATCTTACACGAAATATTACATTAATATATACACAATTCACATAACACAGTAAAACAAATAAAATTGTAACACTATTGTTAAGTAAAAAACAAAACAAAAAAATCCTCTCGTCTGTGTGATTTTATCGTTGACATCTTCTACGTCGACAAATTAACCCAATACAACACTTAGCAGTATTAGAATTGCACTAGAAATTTTTAAAATTAACAAAAACAACTCAATTTTACTTTATACTTTTGAAAGGCCTACATAATTGCGAGATTTTCTGCACACTCTATATGCCTATAAGCATAGAAATAAAAAAAAAAAAATTGTATTAATTATTTATATTTTTATATTTTATATAAAAAAATATAAAAATAACCGAAAAGAAAACAAAAAAAAAACTCATACCGTCGTTGTTGCAAGAATACTGGCACATACGATAAGACACAGAATGAAAATGATCGACAAGCGAACCATCCTGTTGATACTATAGTTGACTTTTGGGCATGGCTCAACCCAAAATCGGCCTTATATAAACGGTTTAATCAACATATACTTGAGAAGTTCAGGAATTCAAAGGAACTGAGAATTTTTGATTGGTGTTAAGTACTTGCAATTGACAATACAAGCGGGCGTGTGAATCAGACCAACTTTTATTATTGTGATAATAGACACGCCATTGGCACGGTACCTACCGAAATAAACTCGCCTATAACAAAGAGATGACCATAAATTATATTCTTCACGCGGCCTACAACAAGAATATTTTGTAAGCAAATTTGTTTACATGATTTACAAAAGTGTTTCTTTTGGGGTCATGATTCATTAATTTTTTTGTTGATCTTGCTCTTCAAGTCCAACCCCTTATCAACTATATCCGGAAAATTTTTATATGACATTATGAATCACACTCTATCTAGTGTCTCATCTTGGAACTGCGAAAAGTGAAAAAAGAAACATTTACTCGTTATTTCATTACACAACTTTTCGATCTAGGGCTGCAAGTTTCAAGTTTTGGCTTGACTTGGCCCCAAATACAAAATGCAAAATTGAGTGATTCGAAAAAAACAAATAAAATAGAAAAATGGAAAAAAATGGAAAAAAATGGAAAAATTGAGAAAAATAGAAAAAAATGGAAAAAGTTGAAAATAATCAAATTAATTCGAATAAATTAAAACTGTTAAGTCTGCAGTGAGCTGAAAAAAAAATATATTTTTTTTTTTCATTTCATATTTTCATTTGTTTTTTCAAGTCACTAAATTTCGCCATTTGGGACCTGTTGAGGAGCTTGGTGTCCTAAATCAATAAGTTGTGTGATATTTTTTTTTCACTTCTGCTGTTGTACCGGAGAATCCAAAAAATTAGCCATATTGAAAAAATTAAAAGTATATTTTGACGGTCCATTTGAGGCAGATTTCTTATCCGACTGGATAATTTTGGAAAAAGAACGGCTTGGAGTTTGTGAATCGAGAAATTTTCTATCTTCACTTCTTTCTATAGGAGAAGGAGAGATAATAAAACTTTAAACTTTGTGCAGATAAAGGGGGGGGGGGGGGGGGGTTGGAGCAGTATAAACAGATGTGATAAATTAAATGAAATATTATATTTTTCTCTTTTTGTACCGAACATTTTGATTGGGTCTTACAATAAAATTATAAAATAATTTTCAAATTCTGCAAATACTGCAAAAATCAGGGCCATAATATGACTGAGTGTAAGAAAAGAAAACGTGCAAACCAATTCTCAAACAAAATTCTCCCAAACCAGAACAAGTCGATTTACAACATATCTTTCAGGCAAACGTAAAAGCTCCCGTAACGCCAACAGCAGTGTCTCGGCAACTAAATCACTTTGCTGTAATAAATTAATACTGAACACCGAAAATACTACAAGTACAACCTTCATTCCTACTGATGCAAAACAAGGTTCAGTTAAATTTATTAATATTAATAGATAGTGGAACCAATATTTCAATTACACCAAGGCTCCATCCACAAAAACTTCTTATTACAGTGAAGAAATTTTCAATATTCAAGGCATTGTGGATAAGAATAAAAATCCCATCCAAAGGATTGGATATTGCTTCCTGGACCTCCTACTTAATAACGTCCATTTTAAGCTTCATATATGTATATAATAGCGTCAAGCTCTAATATACCTAAAGACGGTATTCATGGTAACAATTTTCTTAAATCTCATAAGGCAACTTTAAATTATGCAACGTGTCACTTAACAATAAAGAATATCATCCAAACACGTCCAGAAACGATTATTGAAAGCGCGAAGTTTTAAGTCCAGAAATCAAGGAAGGTATTCTTCAAGAGATTCAAATTAACGATGGAGTATTTGTTAGTAATGCTTTAACTAAAACAAGCCTGTTACCACTGTCATAAATACTCGTGACAATAAAGTTCTATGAACTTCTGCTAAAGCAACCTTACTTCCAATACCTGAAGAAGCATATCTAATCAAAACCAACTTAGATTAGACTTAATCTTTTGTGTCCCCAATAAGAACGCAGTGTCTTAAAGATTTGCTCTCAATTCAGTTAATTACTTTTCTTAGAAGGCGATACTCTTAGTTTTACTACTGTAATTAATACTGAGTCTGTTCAGCCAATGATATGTAAAACATACCATTATCCTGTATGCCATAAGAAAGAGGTAAATTTATCAAATTAACGGCATTCTACGTCAAGAAATTATAAAACCATCCACATCTCTGTGGTCCCCACCCCTTTGGGTCATGCCAAAAAAGATTTTGATTTTTTCGGATTGAATGCATTAACTCCACGCCAGTAATCCATATCTAATATGCGACGCTATATGTGCATTGTAAATTGCAAGTGCTGTATCATTACTTAACCTAGGGCCTCTTCGCAATACACCTAATATTGGGTTGATTTTGGAAGCTATTTCGTCGACATGCTTGCTCCAGTTGAGTTTCTCATCAATATTTCACCTCAGTTACTCTTTCTATTTGCTTGAAGTTAATACTCAATATTGGATAAATCTCAGCCTTGTTTCGTTGTTTAAGCACCATGGATTTTGTTTCATCCTCATTGAGAGAAAGTTTGTTACCATTTGTCCAATTTGTTAATCTTATCATAATCATCTTGTAGTTTGTTTTCCAACTCTTGCTCATTTTCTGCGTATAGTCAAATTTGTATCATACGCAAATACATGCTACTTTCCCATTAGACCGGCAGATGAAATGTTTGTTATATACAACAAGTATAGTGTTGGTCCTATTATAGAACCTTGAGGTACAGCTATGCGAAATGGTAAGGAAGTGCTGAGTGTTCCATTTATTTTAGTTCTGACCGTTATGAGTGATAAATAATCTTTGATTGGATCATTAGTTTTACCTCGTAGTCCTAGTTCATCCAAGATCTCCAGCAATATTTTATGGTCAACTGTATCGAAGGCTTTTCGTAGATCGATAAACACAACGCCCACATACATACCCACGTCTAAGTATTCATTTATCATGTGCATTGATTCATTTATGGCTGAATCCGTACCACATTTCTCTTGAAATCCATATTGATTTTATTCAAACCCCCCACTGGCAGAGATAATTTTTTTATTCTTGTATCTAATAGTTTTTCATAGATTTTCCCTATTGTACTTAAGAGTGAGATTGGGCGATAGTTACTTGGGTTTGTTGTGTCACCTCCTTTGTGTATTGGGATAACTAGTATCTTCTTTAAATAATGAGGGTATTCACCTTTCAGAAATGCTCCATTGATATGGGAGGAATAAGGCTCACTTACCACTTTCACAAGAATATTTAGGTCTTTCGCCGTGATGCCATCGATGCCAGGTGCGGAATCCCTTTTTAAATTCTTAAGCACATATGGATTATTTAGGATTTTGTTGTTTAAATTAATTGAAATGTTTATTCAAATGACACATTACTGTTGTATATTTCTCTATTGTCCTTCAATTCTCGAATGTAAGATTCCCTAGTTCTTCCATCCCTATTCAGTATGTCGTTATTTACCACTATCCAAAACTTCCGCGGATTACTTCCAGTTTCTCTCAATTTTCTATTAATATATTCCTCTTTCATTTGCCTTATTAGTTTTGTTACCTGGTTCTTAATTTCCTTGTAGTGGTCCCTTAATTTTGTGTTACCAGGATTATGCAGCATGTTGTTATAAGCGTCTCGGTCTTTCTCGCATTGCACTGAGTATACTGTCAGTAATCCATTCGTTACTTCTAATACGAATGTTTTTATATCTAGTGTTAGCTTCCTTTGACTCCTTTATAATTCTAATGAGTTTTTCTATACTAACATCCGGTTTTATGTTCAACTTATACTGCACCATAGATTTAAAGCCACTGTTATTTGTTTTCTGCATTACTTTTATTTTCATTCGTTTCTTCTTAACGGATATACCATTCACTGTCATAATTAACAGTGTGTGGTTTGATAGTAGGTCAGTGGCTCCGTGATCAATTATTGTGCTGTTCTGATCCGTACATCTAGTAGCGTTCATTGGAAGTATCTTCTTTACAATATCGAATCCCAGCGATCTAAAGCTGTCCATATTACATTATCATTTCATAAAAATCTGTATAAAACATCATTACATAATAATTCATCTGATATAGGAGTCAAAATATCTCCATCTGGGCATGTAAGGGGGTTTATTAGTACCGGACATTCTAGCGTTAACGCTTTTCCATATTCTTGCTAAAATTATTTGAAAATTTTTGCATTACTAACAATTTATTTCTTCAGTAATAGGATTATTTACTTAAACGTATACTAATTTTACATTCTGAGAGAAGTAATAGAAATTAAATTGTTTGCTCTGAAAGTAGTAAAACTTATTTGTTATGTGGATATAAGTATATACACTCCTTAAGAACAAAAAATATTTATTTTTTATTTAATTTTTTATTCAAGTAAACTGGTTGGTTGGTATCCATTTAACCCACACATTTATAATCTTTACAAGGCATTGTTAGGCAACATTGCAACCACCTTGGATGGCACTATAGAGAAAAATGTCAAAAACAATAAATAAAAAAACTATCTAAACTTACAAAACTAAACAAAAAAATATCTTACAAATTCTCCCGGCTCAGCGCATCTAGCAGATCCCTATAAGAAAATTTTTAATTTGATTAAATTGCAAAAAACAATTTTGTTTTTTTGTTTTTTTACCAAAGCTCCTAAAACGCTTGCGAAAATAATTAAAATCAACACGAATATGCTTGATAAACGTACCATGATGGAATTATTACAGTAAACTTCTATTTCTGACTGAATATTGTTTTCTGAAGAGTTTTTATATGTAGATTTGCATTTCTGTGATAGTGGACTTGTACAAATTGATAGGAATTCAATTCTGCTCTTGCCATCTAATTAATTACAAGTAAAGTGGGTTATTGAGTGGCAATTGTTTTAATCACCAGTAAAAGTTTTTCTTTATCTAATTGTAAATAATTTGCCATCTAATTAATTACAAGTAAAGTGGGTTATTGAGTGGCAATTGTTTTAATCACCAGTAAAGGTTTTTCTTTATCTAATTGTAAATAATTTTCAGAGGAAATAACGATTCAATGCTGTTGGGCTTTCGGGAACTAATTGAAAACAAATTTACTTATAATATATTTCAATGGGTGTGGATTCAAAAATTCATTACCGCCTAACAATATGCATTTTGATGACACCAGATGAAAGAAATACTAATCAAATTCAATAGAACCAAAATGAGAAATACCTAAATGTTTATAAGAATCAAAATATAAGTTGCTCCCATTTTCCCGTGGATGAGATTGTTTGGTTATACTTCACTACTTTTTGTTTTGCTTAAGCACTCCTTAAAGAGTATCAAAGAATAATAATAAAAAATTCTATGGGGTGGGGGGAGGGGTAATCGTTTTTACGAGAGTAGTCGTGAAACAAAGATAACGGGTTTTTATCTGTGCGGAAAAGCATGCGTTTGGGGTTTTTATCACTCTTTGTGTAATTTATACCGACACATATTAGTTTCCAGCTTTCAATTTTGACTAATAGATGTCTCTCCTACCCTAATTTTAAGACTGAGCAAACAGCTCTTTATAGAAAGTCCGTTAGAACGCGCAATAGTTAGTGTTTGGCTTCTCTAATTAAAATTATACTACTTGAAATTTTCTCGAAATCATGTTTTTCAAACTAAGCGTACCAGTAAAAATTTTTTTTTTATATATGTACACACGTATGTATGGAAAAATGGAAAATCTCCCCCATTTATGAGAAGTTATACAGTCAAACCTGTTTAAGTCGAACTGCCTCTTACTCGACTTTATTTTTAAGTCGAAATTTTTGCACTTTATTTGGCACTCCCTTGTATTTTTCCTAAAAAACCCTTCTTCTAACTCGAATTTTCTTATCTCGAAAGCCTCCCTAAGTCTGACTAATTTTCAGATATTTTTGGTTTTTTTCTTACTATTCGCCCTCCTCTTACTCGAATGAATTCAGATAAACCCTTCCTACTTGTTTGGACAGTTTGCTATGCCTTAATTTTTTTAGAAATCTTTTTATTCTATTTGCTTTATGCATTTTCAATTTTACTTAGAAATATACTTTTGTTGCCAGTCTATATTTTTGGATCTGCATTCGACGAACATAGTTATTCAGCGAAAGTGCGTTGGTGAACTGTTCGAATTGTATACAATTTTTTCTGCTTATTTCACCATTGAAGTTAACTTCTTTTGCAAGTGAACTGATAAAAAATTAACAAAATTAAGAATATTCCTTCATAACTAATAAACCTATAAATTTTTAGAGAGAGATGGCCAAAAGAAAACTTAAAAGTTGATAGATGAAATTGAAAAAGGAGGGAACAAAAAGGATATCGCATATAAATTTAGCCTACCGCCTAGTACATTATCAACAATATGGATCAAAAGAGAAGAACTGCGAAAAAAGTACCAAATCTGTTGCGCAATTATTGGGCGTTTGCATGTACGATGACATTGATGTGGCTGGATATGAATGGTTTACTGTTATTCGTGCAAACAATTTACCTGTAAGTGGGCCTTGAATAAAACAAAAAGCACTGGAATGTTTTCTAGGAAGAAAAACTATTAGGACTTCAAAGCTAGTGAAGGCTGGCTCTATAGATTTAAATTGAGGCACGGTTTAGTCGGAAAAGTGCTTTGTGGAAAAAGTGCCGCAGTAGATGAATCCACCCAGCGAATAATGGATAAATGCACAACTGTTACCGCTTCTGTCGACTAAAGACGTTGGATCCTCGACTATAAGAAATTGCTATCGTAAATGTGGTTTGAAAGCTCCTGAATTGGATTTAGGATGAAGAAGATGAATTTCCGCTTAATACTTTTGTAGAACGTAACGTGGAGGACGAATTAGAAGAAACATGGAAAATTCTGATTGAAAACGACTATAGTGCAGGCAATTCCAACTGGACAGATTATGTTGAAGTTGATGAAGTCCACTTCTTGAGGAGGATGCTCTTGAATACACAAATGATGAAGATTCTGATGACGAAATATCGGAAAGTGAAGAAAATAACGTGATTGTACCAAAGAAACATCACTTAGAGGAAGCCATCAAAACTTTGCAATATGCAATCGAAACAACAACGGACGTTCGTGATAAGGTTCAAATGTCCTTAAACAACATTGAATGTTTTTTCAGTAAAAAAAATTATATTCAGAAGAAACAATAAAAAATTAACGATTTTTTCAACACATAATTTTATTAATAATAATAAATAATTCATTAACAAAATCAGAACATCTTTAATGAAAACTCCTTACCTTGTAATTCCCCTACCCTAATTAACTCGAAAATCCGCAAACCTTCCTTAACTCGAATTGATTCCACTGGCAAGTGCGATTTCGACTTAGAGAGGTTTGACTGTATTATTTGCAATTAATTAAAAATTACTATATACCACTTATGTACATATAAATAAGATTGTATTAATTTTATTATTTACTTTTATTGCGCAGGAGCAACAGCAACAATTCATATTTTATCTTAACCAAAAATTTCGCCGAATTTACTAATTGCGAAAAGCTATCCCCAGCTAAGTAAATAATAAAAAAAAAAGAAACATTTAACTTTTTTTTTATTCTTCTTAAACAAATTTGTTTTTATCTTATCTTTATTGTCATGTATACCTATAGGTATGATTGTTAACAGATGTTTATATGCAGGAAAATATAAAGACCATGGAATTTGTTTTTGAAATCTCACAATACCAAGATCTTGCTAGCGCGCAGTAATATGTCTAACTACATACAATTTATTCTTCTCCTGAGCTGTCTTATCATTGGCTTATTCCTATTTGATACAACAGAAGCTCGATGTGCTGAACCAGGTCAAAATGTAAGTATAGTGTTTTTATTATTTTATTGGTTAAAATTAATAAATCTATACAAATTTCTAATATTTAGTGTAAATATCTGAGTTGCTGTTCTACATTGTGCATCAGAAACGTCTGTTCACATTATCCTGATGTATAAAATTATGAATTTTGTAATTTGAAAAAAAAAAAAAAAAAAATAATAATAATATAAATATAAATAAAAACTAATTGAAAATGTTGTTCATATTTGTATCTAATAACTTGAAAAGTTAATTCTAAAAAAAAATATATAAAAGCAAACTTACGGGGGGCATTGCGTTCGGATTCATTTGGAATTAAAATCAACGTGAAACTTTGGAACAACAAAATCAACTTCAATACCAAACCTTATAACTTTTCGACAAACTGCACGCAATTGAACAGCAATATTTTGTTTAGTGGCTTATTTATTTCGCTAAATGCTAGCTAAAATGGTCCCAGGACACAATACTTAAATTAAAGCTAAAGAACAGAACAATTATTGAGGATTTTTCTTAATTCAGTCTTATTAATATTAAAATCTATCGAATGGAAATTCATATTAAAAGTACACCATATTCTAGTCATAGGTTCAAAGTGTCCATAATTGGTGCGATGGGAACACAAATAAATAAAGTCATTAGATCGCAAGTATCGAGATCGTGAATTCAAATTAATTTTCTGAAGCATCATGTTACCCTTCCCAAGTTGAAATACAAAGCTAATATCACAAATTTTCTTACGAGTCTCAAGAGTAGGAAGGTGTATTAAATTTAATCTTTCATTATAAGGAGGAATATAAAGTCTATCCCTCCATTCGAGACCTCTTAGACCAAAATATAAGAATCTCCTTTGCACGCTCTCAATACGATCGGAGTGATTTTTGTAAGAGAGAGAGAGACCAGACAGGACTGCCATATTTCAAAATGGGTCTAACAAGAGGGGTAAACAAAGCTTTAGTAATATAGATATCATCAAATTCTTTTGCCCAACGTTTTACAAAGCTTAACATTGAGTTTGACCTTTTAACGATGCGATCTACGCGGAAATTAAAGGTGAGTTTTGAGTTAAACAATATCCCCAAGTCACATATGTTATTAACTTTTGAAAATAATAACCCATTCATAGCATAGACAACATTCGAAGGGACTCGCTTACGAGAAAAAATGGTTACCTTACATTTATCAACATTTAAAATGAGTGAAACTCTTTTCACACCATTCAACAAGTCTGTCCAGGTCATCCTGCAATTTGAGACAGTCGCAATGCGAGTCGATAGATTTATATAGTTTAAGATCATCTGCGTATATTAACAAATCAGATTTGGTAGCTACTACAAAGAACGGGCCCTAAGTGACTACCCTGTGGAACACCGGAGTAGGCTGTTATTTCTTCAGAGCAGAACGGAATTGAATCCTAAGTTTACAATCCTTAAGGTAGGATGATAACGAGTTCAACAACCAAATTGGTAAGCCTAAAGATCTCAGTTTAAATAACAAAACACAGTGAGGAAGCTTGTCAAAAGCCTTGCTGAAGTTTGTATAAATACAGTGAGTTACGCAACCACGCTGAAACGACTCGATACAGGTAGATGTAAACTGGAGCAAATTTGTTGTTGTTGACCTTCCCTTCATAAAACCATGCTGATGAGGATTAAGATTAATACAAAAATTCATATAAAGAAACTTCAAACAGTTTTGGAATATAAGCCAATTTAACAATAGGACGATAGTTGGTAATAAGCTCCCTTTTACCGGATTAAAGATTGAGACAATAAACGACTCTTTCTATAACTTAGAAAATTTACCAAGCGGCAGTGATAAATTAAACAAAAATGAAGAATAACAGAACAACCAGAGTCCAGCTTGGACATGGATTCTTCCAGCTTTCTGATCAATAGTGAAGCATAAGATATCAACTTTAGGAAGTGTCGTAAGTAATTAAAATAAGCAAAATCTATTTGAGCTTCATATGATAAAAAAGATTCACAAAGTAATCAGCAAAGATATTAGAAATCACAGACGGATCATGACTAGAATTATTATTAAAGACTAACACAGGAGGAAAATTATTAGATTCCTTTTTGGTATTTACGAAACGCTAAAATTGCTTAGGATTCGATCTTATTACATTTCCCATCATAAACAGGTAACGTATGCAAAAGAGCATTACGAAATTCGCTCCTTAAAAACAAAAATTGCAGTCATCATTAGACTGAGAGAGGTGAAACTTTCGCCAAGCCTTATTTCTTAAGTTACGCAAGCGTTTAAGCTTAGCATCGTATCAAGGAGGACACGAAGAGCAGTTGTTGATACAAGACAATGGAATACAATCATTGAAACAATTAAACATAACGTTGTAAAATTGTGCTGTAAGTTCATTTACATCATTATTGCTAAATAGAAAGGAACTAACTGGTTTAGTTAAGTTGATCAAAATTAGTTTTTTTATAATTAAAGGTGAGAGAAGTTTCAATCAACATACCAGTACCCTCGCAATCAATGCCCAGTATCACGTCCAAAGTTGGATGGTATGAGTCAATAGGAACCAATGACATGTCACACGGACGAACAATACATATCGAAGCATCCAAGGTAAAGACCAAGTCCGGTTGTTCTTGATATCATTTACCTGAGAAAGACCCATTGCGGCAATAGCATCCAGGAAGATATGCGCATTTCCAGAAGATGTACTGACGACCAGGGAGCCCTCATCATCAGAAACTTGCCATTGAACAGTAAGAAGATTGAAATCACCAAGGAATATAAGCAGCAGCGTATGAAGCAGACGGACTGCCAGGAGGAATGTAGACAGCTAGAATATACAGTATTTTAGTCCCAATTGTTATACTGATGCATAGGAATTCAGACAGGAATAGATTGGGAATATCTATCTTGGAATAGCTGTAAGATGTAGATCTTTACAGCGATTAGAATACCTCCTCCGAGCACTGAAATGTCATAAGGATTTCGATCACGTCGAACAACTTGAAAGTCATTGTCCAGTAATTCAGCATCCGAAAAGGAATTGTTATGCTATGTCTCTGTTAAAATAATAAAATCCTAAGGAGCGACGTGTTTTTGACCGTAGACCGCGGATATTTTGGTAATAAACTACCCAAGTCTTTAATCTGGGATTTTTTTATCGCTCCGTCTAATCCATTAGGTTTTTTGATGCATCCCTGATCGGACGAGATACGAAACGTTTTACCAATAAACCATGAGGCCAGGATTTTGAGTCCAATAGTAACGTCTCGAGGTCATCGGGAACTAGCAGTTTGAAAGACGACACTACACGATTGGGAAGGCCCTCTGGTGTCAAACTGAAGCGTCTAATGCGTGAATCCATGAGACTCATTTTTGAGTTCACAAGGATAAAGGTGTCCGACTGCCCTGAATTCTGTTGTTGTTGGAATTGTTGTGCATTCCGCTGCTTAAGCAGCTGCTGCGTCTACTGTTGTTGTTGTTTTTGTTGTTGATGTTGCTGCTGATTCTGCTGCTGTTGTAGTGGAATCTTTTACAGCTGTTTTGGTTACTGCTGATGCTGATTTAGATGTCGTTGTTGTTGTTAGTGTTGATACCGCTGTTGTTCTTGCTGTTGGTGCTGCTGCTGCTGTTGTGTTGCTGCTGCTGTTGTTGCTGTTGTTGTTCATGTTGCTGTTCATATTGTTTTTGTGTAAAGGAGATAAATCCGTAAAGGCTATAAATTACGAAAGTTTCTTATTTTTATTTGGGAAATTTTCCATGGCACAGAGTAAAATCCGGGTATTATCGTATTGGAGGCTATTGTGCGGTATAATTGTATTGCATCTATATCTTTCCATAGGCGTTTCAAATATTCTCTTAAGTTTACAGGAGGAACACATTTTATGTTATCTAAGCAAACTGTCTTGCCTCACTGTCATTTTTGCTGAGTCTAGTCTAATACAGTGGTCCTCAAAGAATTCCTATATTATTTTTGTGGCTACTTGTGCCAGCCACCACAAATTTCGCATTGTTTCTTTTTAACAACTTTTGTTTTTTTTTTCTTTTTTTTTTTAAATAGCTACATATATGGCCAACCCTATGGATACAAAGTACATATACAAATGAAAACATAATCTTTTTTGCTTATGGTAAATGAGTGATGACTGCTGCTCTATCATTTCCTTAGATGTTTAATTTCTACCTACCCATGCCATTTTGCAAAATTTTTATAAATTTTACACTTTGTTAATCTATTGAAAAAGGTAAAGTTAAGAAATATGCAATTAGCTCTAAGGGTTTGTTTTTTATAGACAGCAAAATTCAGTATCTCGCTGCTAACGTTGATACTAAGTTAATCATGTTAGCTATCATGCATGGAGGAGAGCACAACCAATCTAAAACGAAAGAGAGAAATAATAGCAACAATAGAAAACAGTAGAAACAACAGACTTGGGAGTCACTGCCCTGGTAGCAATTGCTCACAGTTTTACCATGTCTACCAATACTATTAGATTAGATGTGATTTGTGCAGGGGTGTGCAGACTCGCATTCACTGCAATCTGGAAGATCTATTATGAGTCCCTGTTCAATTTACTCCCTTTTTAGGTTTAGACTGTGAATAAAATCTAGAACCATTCTTTGGGATTGAGGTTTCACACGTAAGTTTAGTGGAGGAAAAGCTTGTTCGAGATGGAGCAATCTTCATCGGGTCAATACTTCACAGTTGCAGAGCAGATGCTACTAGGTTTCGTGAACATCCTGACAGAAGCGGCAAGATGAAGTCTCAGTCAAGCCCAGCTTGTTTAGCTTAAGGGGCAGTGACCTGAGAAGTGCTATGTAATCAATTTAAGCTCTGTTCTTCTAAGGAGGACAAATTCTTTTGTTTTTCAGCCAGAGGTATCGATTAATTTTTTTTTGGTTGACGAAGCTTTTCTCAGTTATTTATGGAAGCCCTGAGGTAACACTCTTAACTACCAATACTAATTCGACTGAAAAACCATCAACGTGTTTCTATTTGTTGAAGAAATATATAGAAACTTAAGTCTTGATGAGTCTTCCGATAAACATTCACTAAATCTTATCAAAGGCCTTGTTAAATTTACATGAAACTGCTCCATATATATTCATATATTTATACTAAACTAGCAATAAATAAATAAATAGAGAGTGAATTTTCAAAAACAAAGACAAACAAAAAAAAAACCATAAAGAAAACCTCAAACCAACAAAACTCACTCACAAAAAGGGAGGATTCTTTTTCCTCGAGGATATTAAATTTAATAATCACATTTACGGATCCGCCTTATCAGATCGTGAATAATGTCGTGATCATTTACTGAAACACTTTCCGAGCTACCAAAAGCGAAAAAGTACTACTCATCATAAACCGAAAATGCATGTGATGATATAAGATTCGTCTTGCTTCAGTAGTAAACGGGTAACATATTTCCAGCATCTTGACAGTCAGTGGGTTATCAAAAATGTTATCTTTAATTATAAGCCCAAAAGGCTTTTATTATGGGCGGTTACATAAAAAATTATTTCATCACAATTGAAGCCTTTGACAGGGGGAGAATTAATGTGTGCGCGATCGTTTCAATTTTTTTTTTAAACAGAATTAAATTCACCTGCGCAAGATTAGTGACCCAAATAAGTATTTTTTTTTTTCGCATTATTTTCATGAGAATGCGGATGCCACAGGGATGTTTGCTGATAATGACATTAAGATTATTCGAAATTTTCTTTTCCTTTTGTTTATAAAATGGGAGGGTTGGAACAACGTTAAATAGCTGTTCACGTCTTCTTAAACAAGATCAGATTTCAATTTGATCTCCTCATTTCTGTTTATAAATGGCAAATACTACATATATGAGGCCACATGATATTTGCTAAGCAGCTATAGACCGACTTCCCCAAGAATAGCTTATAAAAGTTAATATCATAGCTTCAGATGATTAGGGTTCTGAAAAAGCACCCCAGATGACTCCACCTTATTTTTTTATTTTCATTTATATCAAATGAAACTTGTTTTTTTTTGTGTACATTTCAGTTCGGCGGCGTCCGGCTTTTCTTACATCTGGCGGGCATCACTGCGCCCCATTAATAACTTAATTTCGAAGACGAGAAATAAATCTTTTGCATGACCAAACAAATTAGTGGGGCTTACAGTAAATTACAGATATTTACTTAGCCCAATGGAAAATTACGTCTTCATTCGCCAGCAATTTTTCTCAACTGATCAATGGTTTCGATTGAGTTAGTCTTTTGGGGCCTTCAAGTCTTGATATGATATATATTTCAGCATCATGGACACAAGCTAAACCCTTAAGGCTTGATTAACTCGGAAAATTTGATTTATTTGATTATCGCACAATTTATTATTCTTGTTCAGTTGGATTTGTGGAGATAAGATCTTAAGTAATTTTGGTGCATTTTTAACGTATTTATATAGATTTTATCATTTTCTTTTACTTAGAGACGGTAGAAACTGAAATTTTGTGAGTTGATTAATATATAAAACAAACAAAAAAAAACAATTTTTACCAACAAATTTTGTGGAATATAATCGAAGTCGAGATGAGTTAAAAAAAAAAAAAAACTCGAAGAAATTTTCATGAATCGGACGAATATGTGAGTACAATCCACTACAACATATATTTTCGCTGTATTTAGAGTGATTTTATACACTCTAAAAAATAATTATTTACTTTTACTATTATAAAATGAGAAAATGGATTTCATGGAATAAGGAACAATGTAGCCACGTAAGCTATGTACGCAAATGCGAACTTAAATTTGTAAAAATTCAACAAAATCACCCTTAAAAACGAGTAATTTTACATTCTAAATAAGAAAAATTTCAAACATACCAGGTTTAATAAAAAAATGCGGAATTCTCGTTTTTCTCATTTTCATTCATCAATATGAATTTTGTCCCCTGGAAAGTAGGGGCAAAATGTGGATTTATTTAATGCTACATAAAGACTTTAACGTGCATATCTAAAATTTTTATAGCATCTCTTGTACGACCAAATTAACCAATTTTGCGTGATTTAAAATTTTTAACGGGTACCTTGTGATACCAAAATCCATATTTCTCTGTAAGCATTGCAAGGATTTCCATAATTTGTTTTTGTAAACATAGCCAGGATATGCAGTGAGTCCATAATTTAATTTGAAAATCCTAGGTACCTATAGGTACCTTCACAAAACACAACAAAAACAGCGAATACTGTCAGTTGAAAAATATTATTCTTACTTTTCCGCAACTACCACAGCCGAGAGTTTTGTCGAGAGTGGAATAGAGAGTTTGGTACTTCTCAATACAAATTCCGAGTGAGAGTTAAGTGTCAAAAGAACTTACATCTCCACAACTCTCCGAGTTAATGAATCCGGTCCCAGGTAGAATCTTTATTGACCGTACAAGCTGGGCCCGGATTCTATCTATAACACGGGGAATTGTGAAATTTGGGAGATGTGAGTTGATTTGACAGTTAATTCTCCACTTGGAATTCTGTAGCTTGGCGAATCAGTTTTGAGAATTATCAAATGCTCTACTCCCCTTGTTAACATTCCCCGATGTTTTGCAAGTGGAAAAGTAAGAAGAAGAATTCACAACCGAGAGTATTTTCTATTTATGTTGTATTTTGAGAAGGTAGGTAACCTAGGTAACCTACGAATTTTCAAATTATTCGGTACGTATTGCAATTTCCTTTTCGCATTTCTCTCACAATTTTCCTAATATTCCAAACATATTAGTGAATTTGGAATGGAGAATTAGAGAGTTTTAATCGGAAAAAACGAAAGTTCTTATTTCCCAAATTCTCAAATTCTCCGTGTTACAGTATCCGGCCCCTGGTGGCAACAGCTCATGGTAGACTACATATGAGTAGAGCCTTCACATTTGATCGAAGTTGACGTGCCTAATAAAGTTTTGCCTCTTCAGGAAGATCGGGACGATTGAGGCTTAGTTTCGACGTCATATACGTACACTCATGTTTCAATGCCAGTTACGACTTGTTTGAGCAGTTCTGGATCGTCGTTGACCTCATTCAGCTACTTCTGAGCAATATCCATTCAGCATTGTCTTCGGTCGAAATTTCAACAATTTCGGAACAATTTTGCTGTCACGCGACTCATGCCCAAAACATCTATCGCACAAAATTGCTAGGCATGATCAAAATGGTATGCCAACATCATCAGAAACCTCTCTTATATTGGTTCAGTTATTGATACACTGGGGCAAACATATCGCTTTTGTATTGTTTTGCTTGTTTGTAACGTTTTTATCACTTGTAAACACTTGTTTTATTCATAGAAACCCAGCAAACAATTTCTCGAAGTTTTGCTTTTGCGAAGAATTCTCGAAGAAGTAAAGAGTAGGAAAGAAATAGTTTCGGAAATAAATAAAATCCATCATTTGAGAATACTACGCTTTTCCAAGATGAGCTCGAAGTTTTGACTTAAAACAAATTGCTGATCGTATTTTTCGATAAGTAGAAACTGTAAGTTCTAAGAATTTATACCTTCACGAAATTCATGCGCATTTCAGAACATTCTTTCATTTCTGACTGACTCTCGTCGATAGTGATACTTTTTGTCAAAGGTTAAATGATATTATTTTTGTCAGCAAAAATCATGCTATCTCCGTCAAAAACAACAACAAGTTCCTTTAATTTTACTTCAAGAAAAAGATAAATGAAATCATAAGAAGATATTCTGTCTAAGGTGTGTAGTAGGTAATAACTGGTTGACCCGTTTCGATATCGATTCATTTTTTTAAAGAAAACCCGAGCATAAGGCTATTATATGCAACCAAAATACATTCAAAAATTTCGAGATAATTTCGATAAAACGACTCGGAATTGAACCGTTTTTACGACTCAATATAGCGTTCTTTTTTTTCTTTTTCGAATCGATATCGAATCGAAAACGACTTTGAGATCGAAGTCTTACCTCACCTTAAAGAATCGTGTTCAATTCGATATCTGTCCTGATGAGATCGCCCTGTTACTGCTGATCGAAACACTTTACATAGAGTACCTACTTCCAAAAATTCCTTTATGGAATTTTTGTCTTCGGCTTTAGGCCAGAAACTGACAGTACATCGGTACTTGTTTTTTTAATTTTCTCTGCTCATAGTTGGTGCAATGCAGCTGATTCCGAGAAAATTTAAGGTATACACTTAATGTATTATTTACACTCAACGCGTATTTATAAACTAGTTGAGACTAAGTTTACACTTTTCGCAAATTTCAAATTTATACTCACTTTTTACAGTGTATATTTTTGCTCCATTTCAATTTTGTTTATTTATTTAGACTTTGTACGAAAATTTATTGCTTAAACCAAGCTTTCTGGCTTTTCATTTTCGAAAGTGTTAAACCTTAGGAAGCATAAAACGTTCATGCATATTTTTCATATTATAATAAATATAATTTATTTTCCATTATTTTCAGCAATAATACGACATTGCATTTGGAATATGCTCGAGACAGGAATCACAAAGGTTCAGATACCGGACAGAGTTATCGTATGTCGCGGTATGAAAATAAATGGAGAAGTAACTTCTTCGTCAAAATGAGGAACCTTCACAACTTTGGGGATGACGGTATCTACACGTAGTTCACATCAAGCTGTGCATGCGTGGCACAATTAATGCAGAGCATTTCGTCAAATTTTTGCATTTTTGTCAGTCCAATGTGCGAACATCAATCGATATTCAAGCTTTGCCATATTGGACAATCAACAGTTATACATTTGTCCATCGCTGGTCTAAACTATTAACTTTCCTTATGACTGCACTCTGCTCACACAAAATTAAAATTTTTGGACCGCATCACCATTAAGCCATTACAGAAAATGGAGAGAACTGGAAGACGTGAATTCAGATCGTATAATGATGATATACGACATTCATTTAATTCCTCCAGAAAGCCCTGCCCATCATTGTGACACATCAGAACAGTGTAGCTGGGTGTCAATAGACTGGAATTGTTTTATTAAATTCAAACATTTTCGAAGAGTATACCAAATTTATCCGAGCAGTGTAACCAGTGGGATCGAAAAAATCCGAAAGAAAGATGAACCCAAGAAAAATTCTCCGAGCTTAGAACCACAGGCTTCGACGTGTCCGAAAACATGCATGACAACAAAAAATGCGTTTCGTGTGAAAGTAGAGCACACAATAATCCAATTTTTACAAGTTTAAATTGTGCTGTGCTAGTCAAATAGAAAACAAACGGTGACGGAATCGTCTCTTCCCAAATTTATTACGAAATTTTGAAACGAATGAATTGCCTGCCATCTATATTTTACCATATAAAACAAATTGGACATAAAAAAAATTTCAATTTAAAACTGATTTTATTTAAAATTTTAGTTATAAAAGCACAAAAGTGAATGTTGCGTTTATTTATAATTTATTTCTTTTAGTTTCAGCTTGCAAATATCAGGGCGACATCGGTTAGGAATTAGTTTCCGAAGTAAATTTTGAAAATTTTCGAAGTTACCAACGTGAGATTATTAGGAAATACTCAAATGTGGGACGACTCAAGTGTGAATAAATGAGAAGAACTTTTATAAAAGGTCAAACGTAAGGAAATCAGAGAAGATCCAATTCTATAACTCTACTTTACTCTGTCATTGTAAACGCCATACTTAAAAAAGATTTGGAAAATGCAACGAAATTTCCCTAAAATACTAACATTTTACATTAACAGAATCTTTTTCTAGATTATAAAACAGTAGAGGTCCTTATAGGCAGCCTTTAAATATTCCATTTCATTTCTTAAATGTTCCCATTACAAGATGAAAACTATCAATTGTAACATAATTAGTACCCTAAACAATAAATTAACACCGGTTAATCATATTACAATTTTTTCCAGTTACTATGATTAGCACGATACGCAAGCTCTCAAGGACAGCAGCCACATTAGAGTTCGATGGTACTGCTTTGCCCAACACAAGATATCACCAAATCGCTGCTAATTCTCTTAGTTTAAGAATTAATTGTGACCGAAAATCTACAGATAATCAATTCAAATCCAATTCCTATAAAGCTTGTTCACTCAGAAATTCCATAGAAAAATGAATCAAATGTATTACCAACAACGACGCGGATAATGTTTTCACAAATCAGCGGAAAAGAATTTCTTCAGCGAATGAACTTCCCAATTTCCCTAGTAAGCATATTTTTTTGGGTGGCGACTTATTAGTGATTGTCCATCGATTGTCAGTCAGTACAAGTTCGGTCTCTTGCTCGATAAATTAGTGTTTTCGCGTATAATAAAAAAAAAGTTCACATAAAGTTTATAAAAATGCCTTCACTGGAGGGAGTCTTTTCTATGATGAGAGTTCTAATCTCAGCCGGACCCGGTTTAATGTTAATAATATTATTGCGTGATGGTTGTATACAAGAACGTCCAGATATAGTGGATAAAGAGAATCGAGTGCAAAGTATATATCCGGATGAAATGTATGATTACTACGATTTTATAGTGATTGGTGGTGGATCTGCTGGAGCAGCAGTGGCAGCCCGATTAACCGAAATCGAAGATTGGACAGTTTTATTAATAGAAGCTGGTCCAGATGAACCTATCTTAGCTGATATTCCACAAAACTTTCCATTTCTACAACGTACACCGTTCGATTGGAAATTCGCAACAGAACCTTCAGACGCTTATTGTTTAGCTATGAGAGATCATCGATGTCGATGGCCTCGTGGAAAAGTTCTAGGTGGATCGAGTGTTCTGAATGCAATGCTATATGTACGTGGTAATCGCAAGGATTATGATTTATGGGCGAAATTAGGAAATCCTGGTTGGAATTATGATAATATTTTATATTATTTCAAAAAAATGGAAGATATGCGAATACCTCATTTACAAGATGACTATTATCATGGAGTTAATGGTCCGATTACAGTGGAATATTTTCGTTTTGTTTCACCGCTAACGGATATATTTATGGAAGCTGCACATGAATTGGATTTAATTAATCCATACAATGATTATAATGGTCCAACACAAACTGGATTTACTCGATCACATGGTACTCTTCGAGATGGATTACGTTGTAGTACGGCAAAAGGATATCTTAGACCAGTAAAAGATCGTCCAAATCTTCATATATTATTAAATAGTTTCGTTCATAAAATCAATATTGATCCAGATACGAAAGTGGCTCAGAGTGTAGTCTATGAAAGAATGGGTCATATCCATACAGTCTATGCAAGTAAAGAAGTGATACTTTCAGCTGGTGCTATTCAATCACCACAAATTCTTATGTTGTCCGGTATAGGACCATGTGATCATTTACAGGATATGGAAATTGAATGTATAAAACATGCACCAGGTGTTGGTGAAAATTTACAAGATCATGTTGCAGCAGCTGGAGCTGAGTATATGATAGAGAATAGAGCCACCAATCAAACATTGTCATTTATAATACCGAAAATGTTGACAATAAAAAATATTGATGATTTTTTAATAAATCATAAAGGTCCATTTTATGGAATGCCGGCATGTGAAGTGATGGCATTTTTTAGTACGAAATATCAAGATCCTAAAGAGGATTGGCCTGATATTCAATTATTTTTGGGTTCTTATGGTTACACTTCAGATGGTGGATTAATTGGAAAATTTGGTTCTGGAATTTCTTTTGATAACTATGCAGAAGTTTTTGAACCTGAAATTTATAAAGATTCATATATGATAATGCCTTTATTAATTAGACCTAGAAGTCGAGGAAAAATATTGCTAAGATCAAATCATCCAAGAATTCATCCATTGATTTATGCCAATTATTTTGATGATCCTTATGATCTTGATGTTATGGTTTGTATATTTTTAGGATTTTTGTTTTGTTTTTGTATTTCAAACTGCCCAATTTACAGGTAGAAGGCCTTAAAATGGTCCATAGAATATCGGAGACATCAATTATGCGATATCTTAATGCAACACTTAATCCATACTCATGGAAAATGTGTGCAGATACAGATTTCATAAGTGACGAATTTTGGGCTTGTCTAGCTCGACATTATTCTCAAACAATTTATCATCCAGTTGGAACGTGTAAAATGGGACCGTATAATGATGAAATGGCAGTAGTTGATCCTCGATTAAGAGTATACGGAATAAATAATTTACGAATCATTGACGCAAGCATAATGCCTACAATTCCGAGTGGAAATACGAATGCACCAACAATTATGATCGCTGAGCGAGCAGCTGATATGATCAAAGAAGAATATCTTCACTATTACGGATGACATCAAAGTTTGCTTTTCCATCAAAATCATAAACCAAAACTATATTTTGTCAGTGAATGTTTTTCTTTTTTATATTGTTATAAAATTAATTTTACTTTAGTCAAATTACATAGATTTTATTTTTATTTTTGTCTTCATATAAGTTGGACAGTTTTCCAAATGACACACATAAAAAAATTTGCCAGTCAATGCAAAAAACCACGAAACGATGAACTGTGGTGAATTTCAAATCACTCATTCCAATTACAGAAATCAATTTAACTTTGGGCTGGATAAATCACCTTTAATTCACCTCCTCAATTTCATTCCCATTAACGAGCCACTTTAATTAGGTTACCGCAGCAGTCGTAAGTCGGTGTTCTTACAAGATAAAGAGTAATAATGAAAGAGAGAGAGCTGTCGGTCAATTCATTTTTAATCATTTGAAATGACCGCAACTGCGCGCTCTGTATGTTGTCTGTCGGCTTATTTTGCGCGCGCATCAGCAAAGTTAAAAGAATTTTGTCACATGCTATGTTTTGCATACTTTTGCCGGCTCCTTACATTTTCTCATTATTATGACTGAAAATAAATTTCATCGAAACAATAGCTTTATGGGAGGTGATAAATTTTGTTGGTGGATGAATTTTAAACTAATTGAAAAATTTTAAAATATTTATGGCGTAGAGATTTTTTCATAATAATGAATTAAAAAATTAATTTACTATTTAGTCACGTGAATAATTTATTTTTAGTAAGGATAAATCCAAATGGTTGGCGCTAGATTCTGGATCGGATGTTTACGGGATCACTAAGCAAATCTATTCCAAAGTGTCTTACAGGAACGAAAATTTACAAAAAAAATTTGCAAGGATAGTCCTCTCTGATAGTGTGAGGGAGTAATTGAAGCTATTTTAGATATTCTATTACGAATCCTAGGCTGGTGAGGGTAGCACGTTAAAAAAAAATTTCGTTGACGTTGGGACGAGATTTCTGGTGTAGTGTTGTTCGTTTGAATCCAATAAATTACGTCACTTTTACCACTTTTGGTATTATATTCCAAATATTGTCCAGCATGTAAATTGTTGGTAAATGCGCAAAAGTTTAGAAATATTTTGAGTTCTATGTTTGTATCCAAGTAACTTGACAATTTTTGGAGCATGTGGACAAATTAATGACACTCTAAAAAATCAATACAATAGAGAATAAAAGTCAATTCAACGACACTACGAGCATTCAATTAGAGTGATTTATTTATATAGAAAAAACAGATGAATTTTTTAAGGGTAGGCTCGCGCAACTTTTAGTTAGCCTATACAAAGGTTCAACTTTTTTGTACTTTCCAGTGGCATAACACGACTTGTAACTTCAATATTATTGCTGAGAAGGGTAAGTAGGTACAATAGAAATTATTCTATACTCTTAGCTTAGGTTGATATAGAGTTACCGACGATCAATAAAACAGTTATAAGTTATTATTAAGTAAATACATAGAAGGGTGGAGCCAAAGAACCGAACTCTTAAGCATTGCTACCTAAAAAGTATTTTGTGCTATACTTTTGCCATGTTAAGTCCAGTCAACGTTTACCTTTATTGGAAAAGTTTTATTACGTCATTAGGGTCATATTGACGGCCGTCTGATAGGGTTAGGTTAGGTTAGGTAAGAGTGGTGCCGTCTATTGTGCCCCTAGACCTGATGGGATAACCTTACAAGCCTTAGATTCATCCTGCTTTCCTTTGAAAAATCAGGATTTACCTGAGACTTCTAACCTAGATCCATCCTGCTTCTCTCAGAAAACTTAGGATACTTCTAAATTCTGCACTTTGCAACTCCCCTAGACTTGAAAAGAGGTAGCTCCCCAGTAGCCTACTTCTTTTATTCACCAGAGCGGGGCAATCGCAAATCACATGTTGGACGGATTCGATTTCCTCTGAATCCTTACAGCTTCTGCAGAAATCGTTTGCCGCTATACCCAGTGTTCTAGCATAGTCCCCTATGGCCCAGTGACCCGTTATGACCCCCACTAGCGTCCTGGTATTTGTCCTGCTGTCATTAAGCAGTTCACTTGTCGTTTTCCTGTCATATGCAGGCCACAAATGCCTCGCAATACGGCGGGTATCTCTACTGGTCCACCGGAGACTTGCCTTTTGATAGGCGCCACTGATGATTTCCTCTTTTAAAGCTCCGATTGAGATCCTCACATAACCTACTGCTGAGGAGCTATCCAATTCGGAGCCTTTTTTAGCCAACTCATCAGCCATCTCGTTGTCTGAGAAATCCTTATGGTCAAGTACCCCGCATAGGGTCACCTTGTGCCTTATAGTCAATTTCTCAGGTCTTGCATAGCTGCACCAATTATGATTTGACCAGCACAGCATCCAGCGCCTTAATGGCTGCCTGGCTATCAGTATATATGCAGATGTGCCGTGCGGGCTGTCTGTACATGGATACCAATACTGCCGCCTGGTAAATCGCTGCGAGCTCTGCCTGAAAAACACTGCATTTGTCAGGCAGTCTATAAGATTCGTGCCATTGGAGATCTCTAGAGTACACTCCAGCCCCTGTGCCCGCACTAGTCTTGTCTGATTGGGTTACAAAACCTTTGGCCAGATATTGGAGTCTTTGGGTAGCAGGTCCTGCGCATTCACAGAGTATGTGCATGCAGATTCTACATTTTCAGAATCGGCAATTATCGACTGTGGCTTGACGATTTTCTTAAGAATGTCATTCAATTGGCCAGTAAATAGATTAATTTGGTGCTTACCACAGTTGTTGACTTCTTCAAAGTCATTACATAGGACCAATAAATTATTTGCGGACTCAGACCCCATTTTTTTTTTCATACAATCTTTCACATATACAGAATATTACTGTGGCTTTCTGTATAACCATCGACAAATGATGATTCTATATCAGTTTCTGATCAATGATAACCTCCAGAAACTTTATCTCTTTCGAATTGTAAGTTAGTACTAGAATCGATCAAGAGTTGACGTACCTACTTTGCTAATGGTCTTATCTTTTCTACTCTAGTTCTCTCGATTCCAGAACTTTCTAATAAGTTTCTTCTTTGTTTGATAAAATTGGGGCTATCACGAAAGAAATATTAAATGCTTTCCATGCCATATTCGCTCAAGAAACCTGCACAGAATTCATTGAACATGTCCAATCGGCATATTTGCTGAAGAAAAAGTGTATGCGTAGTGATGGCGAAGGTTATCTTCCATGTGACTCTACGACTCCTCTTCAGTAGAACTTTTTGATATGTTATGAAGATTATAGTTGAATTGAAATAACGCAAGTCACCTTAATTCCTCCCATCAACTCTGTTTAGCCAGTATAAAAGTATTTTCGTTCAGAATTAACTATAACTCTAGGGGTCTGCTCATGGATCTTTCCGTACATTACTGTGACCAGATAGCCAGCAAAGTTCAGAAACTACTACGGCATTAACTATTCTTGACACGTGATACAGTTGGAATTTTTATTATAAGACATGTACTTCCATTATACTATTTTTCTTCATATATTATGAATTACCCTATAGCTTAGAAAAATGACTACGAAATTTTATTCACCAGAAGAAACTTGTCTACCTACCCTAAGACATACATATTTACTTAATTTTTTCGATTGAATATGCTTAAGAAGAGTATAAAAAAAATCAAAATTGGGTATGAAGACTTTTTGGTCTTCTTAATCCGATATGAAAAATTTATATTGATGACGAAAAAATAAAGCGCTCATTGACTCGTAAATCAGAATCTTCTTAGACTACCATAGAAATTACGTAAAACCAAATTCGAAAAATTTGATACACAGTTCAGCAAACAGAAATCAAATTCCAGTTTTTATAAGTACATCACTACTCCCGGCTAAGCAATTCCTCCAATGAATACAAGAGGTCTACATCTCTAGCATACAAAGTGATGATAATCTGAAGAGAAGCGGTCTCAAGATAGATTCCTGGGGAACACCATAAGAAAAATGGTGAAATAAATGAAAATGCTGTCGCTGACGATGAACATGAAAGAAAAAATTACCTAAAAGATAGTTATTTTGAAAAATCCAGTAAGTAATGCTAAAATTTCGATCTCATTGTTTTTCTAATAAATCTGATAAAACTTCCGATAAGGCTTATTCTGTAGATACTGCATATGTATGTAACCCGTGACCAAAAAAACACATACACGAAGATGGATTGGCTGATGTTGATTGAATATATCTTTAATGCTAGGAGGAGAGTCAATGATTTCAGAAAATGAAATAAATCCCGAATGACGTTGCTGTATGGAGTGAAAAATGCTGTTAATTGGTGGAGGTAATGATTATTTAACAGACTTCGGATAGAATTTCCTTGAAGAAAAATAATGAATGAAGAAAGCTACAATATTTCGTTTCTAAGGCCTTTTGGGATAAACTTCCTATTTAAACCTAAGCCATGTTAGAAACGTATCCATTTAGTAACAAGAATATTTTTATTTCATTAATCTAGAACAATTTTCACCTGATGCTTTCTTGATTGATTTGATTCTTAGCTTTCGCAGTGTCACAAAACTCAAAATAAATATTTAACTTCGAAAATTAATTACTGAATTACAAAAACAAAACATTAAGAACCAAAGCTCCGAAGAAAATTGATATTCCCACATGGTACATGTATGTATATGTATATATTAGCAGATCTACACATGTACGCACCTTTCACTTTGAAGTACAGGTAATTTCAAAAGTTCATTTGTCCAATAAAAAATTTGCAAAATATATTTCACCGCAAAATATGAGAATTTTGTGATTCTTTCTTTTTACCCTCATTATTTCTTAGGTATACATACCTACATACATACATATATGCGTGCGCGCGCAGATAATTATCTTAAGTGAAAGGCAAACATTTTGAACCAGTGAAATTCATTGAGGAATTCAATTGGTCCATCGATTGTTGAGAAAAATTCTTATATAATTGTGTAAGCGTACGACTAAAAATCAGTTTTACAATTTTTCTGTCACGCGAATTGTGTGTGACGAGTATTACAAATAGTTGTGAAGAGAATAGTTTAATTGTTATTCAGAAAAAAAAAAAAAAACTAGTGTTAAAATTATTATTTTTGTTTGGTAAATGTTAGGGAAATTTTTTGTTGGTGGAAAGTGTTGTTCGATTTGAGGATAGATACTATAAGAAATTTAATTTAGAGGTGTGTTTGCGGCAGTTATGCTATTTTTTTTAATCAGAGTAGAATTAATAATTTTGACGTGAAAATAATAACGCGGAAGATGATACCGGGTCATTATGACCCGGACTATATCGACAAATTATTACAAAATTAAAAGATTAATTTTAATAAGTATTTATTTAATCAGGGTTTTTTCCGTATGTGATAAAATAAAGATAATATCAATGAATTCTATAAATCAAACTTTTATTAGCTTCCTCAATCAATAACACATGCAAAATCATCTTTGAAAAAATAACCTTGATAATTTTCATTTTTAACTTTTTTACGCTGGATCATATTTACCCGTTTTGACTTGACGCACGGGTATCTCGCTGCACACTATATTTCCAGCTACACAACGTTCAAATTGTACGGTCATCGTGAACAAAAAGTATCGCGGTATTAAATTGCCTCGGGTCAATATGACCCAGCATCATTGGTGCCGGGTTAACATTTCTTTGTTATAACTAACACCCAATTTAAGTCAAGTAATAATTCTCCCTAAATCAACCAGATGTTAATGTCATGTTGGCTTAACTTTTTAGTACTTCACACACACCAATGGAAAAGTAAAAAAGTAAGAAGACTTCTAATAACACATCTAATATAATGGTGAAAAAATGTTTGATAGAGTATACAGTTATTGGCATAGAGTAAGATCTTATTTTCAAACATTCATAAATAGAAACTTCTTTGGCTCAGTGGATATACGATTGTATCAGCAATATTATAGTTATTGATGTCACGCTTTAAATTTTACACGATCACAACAGGATGATAGTCCTGATTTTTCCACCTATGTATATTTTACGTACTTGTACAAACAGCTTTTACAAGAAATTTATGACCAACTAAGAAAGAAGTTATAGTAATAATTGGTATAAGATCAATTTTGCGATACTCCACAAGTCTAGAAAAATATAGTCATCCGCTGCTTAGAAAATATTCGTTAAAGTGATTTTTCTTATTTCTTGTGGCAGTAAAAATGGATATAAACATTTTTACATTCAGCATTGTATTAAAAACGTTACGGACTGACTGTTTTTCTACTATAAGTTAAAAGTTCTATAAATCTGGAATTTATTGTATAATAACTCTACCAAAGACCCTATTTAATCCATGTTCGAAATTAAATACACAATTACTGCGACGATGCAGTGTATAAAACTGCAACTTTGTCACTCAATACTTTTCCCAGCAGTGTCCAAATATAAAATAAAGATAAAAACTGTTGTATGGCAACACTACGATAGAATTATGATTTCATATAATCACTATCTACGACATTTTCTTTAGAATATTTAATTGTGGATGCTAGCATGCATCTTTATTAGAGTTTTCATAAATTACTTGTTTTTGTATTTAAATAGAAAATCTAAAAAAAAAAAATTGTTATTATCGACAAATTTACGACAAAAAAACGAAAAATTTGATTTTTTTTCACTCTTCATTAATAAATATTGTGCACAGGCTGTAGAAGGAGATCGAAATCAAATGAGGATACTTTAATTTTAGATTTTTTTTTTATTATAAAACGCACTAAAGTACAAATTAACGACATAGAAGCGACAAAACTAGGACTACTTTTTTTTTTTAATCAATATACATTGATGATTCAACGTCTAGTCGATGTTGTCAACTGTATTTTATACTTAAATAAGTTAAAAGTATCTTTAGAAAAAAGCTGTTTAACTGTTTGATTAAGTTATATAGGGTGCCCTACGAATAATTGAAAACCGGCCAACTATGGATAAATCTAGAACAGACAAGCGAAAATTTGTTTTGCTGGTGGGAATATATTCTAACGAGTTAGTTATTTTTTCTCCATTTCTTATGAATCACCCTATAAGTTTTAAACGATACATCCAATTTAAGATGATGCCTATTTATATTTTAGTGGATATAATTATTGAAGTCATTCCAATAACTTCTAATTCGATTTCTTTTCCTTTCTTTCGTTTTTCTAGTTGGAGTTAAGCTCAGGCTATTACGTTGAACAGTTATATTTTTAAAACCTTCATCAGCACTAGTTCTTCTCAAAATTTGTAAGCTCAAAACCATCACTTATGGTGAATTCTTTTCACCTGAACTGAGCCGTAACTCGTTCCGTTCCTAAACCTAAAATGTTTTCTTCACCGCACTGACACAGAACTGATACAGAACGTATGTTCTTTTCACAGCGGTTCTATGTTCGGTTTCTGCTCCGGTTTTGAACTTTCTTGTTCCATGAAAATTTGAGGTTACGGTTGGGAGCTAAACGTCAAATTGGAGGGATTTGTATTTAAAGTGGGGAAGTGCCGACATTTTGTGAAAATACAATTATTTTATTGAAGTGGTTTTTTTTTTTTTTTTTTTTTTTTTATTAAAATCATAAATGACGAACATAAGTTCGGTGTAGATCTGACAGATTCTGGTTCAGTTCAGTGCCTGTTCGGTTTCATTGAAAAGGATTCAACATTATTCTCACACTCTCTTACCCAAAATGTAACCTTTTTTCCTTTTTTTTTTTAAACCTTGTCTTAAATATGTACAACCAAGCCAATCCACCCTTATTCTTCTGAAAAACTAGTTATGAAATTTAAAATATCGATCTCAATTTCGTCACCCCCTGATACATATATTTTGTTAATTTTAAAACATATTTACAGGAAATTGGGTAAAGTTTAATTTTAAATTTAATCAATCAAGATTAAGATTTTTGTTAAAGTTGAAGGAAAAAAAATAAATTATGGAAAATTAAAGACTTATGATAAAGAAAGTTTTAACACTTCTCACCACATTTATATCTCAGTTTCGTGCTTGGAATTGTATATTTTGTACCTACATTTTCTAAAAACAGCAAACTAAAGTTGTTTTCATTAAAAACAGATTTCTCTATCACATTTTATAAATCAGCCTATAACTTCTAAATTATACACCCTACAATGATGACTAAGAATTTTAATACCAAAAAGAACTCCTAAAGTAGATTTATTAAGATTTATGCTAAATTTTGTCTTCTTGAATTTTAGAAAATAGTTTTTTTGTTTTTGAAAAAGTAAATTAAACTTTTCTTTTTTCATATTTCATTACAGGAAGAAAACTAAGTAATAACTCAATAAAATGTCGACTAGCTGCCCTAACATTGCTGGGACGCCAAGCAAAAAATTACTTGATTTATTGGTTCAAGTCCTAATGACTGCACAGTGCGCTATTTCTCCCAAGGAAATGTGGCCAGAAGATTATGGACAGATAGCTATTCAAAATAATGGTGAGGAAAATTTTAATTTTTTAAACAACTGCTAATATGCGATTTCAATATTTCATAACAGAAAGAATATATGTAGAATTAACATTAGTGACCTATACAGGATGGGACTTGTTGACAATCCTGTATGCAGAGGATGCTGAGAAGAGTCCGAAAAAATGACTCACTTTCTCTGTCACAATCCGGATATCTCCGGAAAGAAGTACAGATTCATTGGCTCACACCTCCCAGAAAAACTGCCTGAAGCGGATAGTGATAGGGGCCAATATTAAATTTTGTAAATGCGGCCGGTTGAGATTTATGAGAGAAATTGCTCATACGTCCAGAGGGTGGCCTACGTACTAGGGACTTCCTGGGTGTCTTAACCTCATTTCATTCCATCCATCCATTACCGTTAGTACGGAGACATATATGACATAATTTATAGTAATTTTTAAAAAGAATGAATAGTCGGATGGGATTAATATTAACGTGAAAAGTCATAAGAACATAATTAACCTGAAAAATAATCGATGAAGGATAAAACTCAGAAAAACCGCGGTTTTCTCGCAAAGTAATAATCAAATTGAGGTTTATTTAATATTTCACCGATTTAGTTCCATATAACCGAGAGGATGCAAATTATTCGATATCTTTCGGAAAAACTAAATAATGTAGAACCAAAAATTAATTTTTTGGAATCAAACTTTACGGCCGTCATTGTAGTACCAAAATTTTTTAGGCAAAAATACTAAAAGAAACTCAAGTCTTAAAGTGCTCAGATATAGTGGGCTAGTGCAGAGTTGATAAGTTTGAATTTACCATTTCATTTTTGAATATAAAATGAGAGCAAAAGAGTGAAATGCATGGCGTCACTGATTTTCACTTCGATAGAGAGGCAAACAGAGTCGTTTAGTCTTGATTTTTGATTTTTTTTTTTTTCGCGGCAGACAAATATATTTACGATTTCGATTTGAAGTCATTTGGATTTTAGAAACAGATTTAAAGTAAAATTTTCTGGCTAATGAAGGTTGTTACTCATAGATTTTTTGATCTTCTAGCAAAAAATTACTAGTTATGAACTTAAAGTATCTCCCTAAAATATTTGGATCTATGTAGCTTATTCCAATTCATTAAGCATCAAATAGAAGCACCAAAGTTAGGTTAGGTAAGAGGGGTACCGCAAGACAACTAGCCTAAATCACTTAGACCTCTAGTGGGTTCATTGTGCGAATAGGCCCCATGGGATAACCTTTTCAAACCGCCCCAGATCAATCCTGCTTCTCTTAGGGAACTCAAGATATCTCCAAGACTTTTTACCTAGATCCATCCTGCTTCTCTCATAAAACTCAGGATATACCTAAATTCTTTGTTTTGCAGCTCCCCCGGACTTGAAAAGAAGTAGCTACTCAGTAGCCTACTTCTTTTATTGTGTTGAATGGATTCGATTTCTTCCGAGTCCTTACAGCTACTACAGAAATCATTCACCACTATCCTCAGTCTTCTAGCACGGGCCCCTATGGCCCAGTGACCCGTAAGGACCCCTATTAGATTTCTGGTGTTTGTTCTGCTGCCATTAAGCAGCTCCCTTGTCCTTTGCCTGTCTCATGCAGGCCACATTGGCCCCGCAATACGGCAGGTATCCTTGTTGGTCCACCAGAGGCTTGCCTTTTGATAGGCGCCCCTGATGATTTCCTCTTTTATAGCTCCGATTGGGATCCTCACAAAAGCTACCGCTGCGGAGCTATCCAATTCAGTGCCTTTTTTTGCCAACTCATCAGCCATCTCGCTGCCTGAGATATCCTTATGACCAAGTACCCAGCATAGGGCCACCCTGTGCCTTATAGAGAATACCTCTAGGCTAGTCTTACATAACTGCACCAATTTTGATTTTACCAGTACAGCGCCTTGATGACTGCCTGGCTATCAGTATATGTATATGCATACGTGCCATGCGGGCGCTCTGCACATACATAGATACCAATGTTGCCGCCCGATAAATCGCTGCGAGTTCTGCCTGAAAAACACTGCATTTGTCAGGCAGTCTATAAGACTCGTGCCACTGTAGATCACTGGAGTACACTTCAACCCCTGTGCCCGCACTTGTCTTGGAACCATCCGCAAAAATAGAAATCTCGGATGCTACGACCAACTCTTTCCCATCCCAGTCACTCCTGGTGGGCATCATTGCATTGATACCCCAACTAAAAGTCAGGATTGGTACTTGGTAGTCTGTTTCTTCCCTGCAATTACTACAGTCAATCTTCTGGAGTATATTGGAGTGCCCAACACCCCTCCCCATTCACCAAGCCCCGCCCCAAGCCTGACAGCACTAATAGCCGCTAACCTTCTGCAATAGAGGTCCAGCGGCAGTAAGTCAAGCATGACCTCCAGTACTGCCGTGGGCGTGGTGCGCAGAATTTTCGACAGCACCTCCAGGTTACATTTCCTTGTCAGTGCCTTCTACCAGACCGTGGAGCCGTAGCAGAGGATGGGCCAAACTACGGATGTGTACATCCAACGTATCACTTTGGGTTTTAATCCTCAATTTCTGACAAATATTCTCTTGCACGTGTAGAAAGCGACACTGGCATTTTTCACGCGTTCTTCTAGATTAAACTTCCAGCTTAGCTTGGAATCGAGTATGATTCCCAAGTACTTTGCTTCACTGGAGAGAATAAGATCCTCTCCACCCAGTATTGGAAGTCTGAAACTTTGTACCCGCCCCCTTCTTGTAAAAAGGACCAGCTTCGTCTTCGAGGGTTTTACCCTCAATCCACTATTATTGGCCCAGTTATCCAGCTTAAGCAACACATACTCGAGCCTTTCACTAATAGTAAAGAGAAATTTTCCAGTTGCCAGGATGCATATGTCATCCGCGTAGGCAACTGCCCTAAATCTCTCTAATGTGATAAAGATTTCATCCATTGCCAGTAGCCACAGGATGGTGATAGCACCCCCTCCCTGCGTCACCTGAACAGGAGCTAATCTTTCTACTGAGGAGCATTGGGTTGATCCAGTCACATAGACCCTTATCAACTCCCAGCCTTCTCAGTCCATTATATATAACATCCGTCTTCACGTTATTGAAAACCCCTCCAATATCCAGGAAGGCACCAAGAGTGTATTCCTCATATTCTAGGGATTTGTCAACAACGGATACCACTGTATGCAGTGCCGACTCTACTGATTTCCCTTTTGTATAGGCATGCTGGCTACCACTGCCGCCCTGCCATACACTTCTTACATGTACCTCTATCAGCCTCTCCAAGACCTTAAGCATAAAGGAGGAGAGACTGATAGGTCTCAAATCCTTTGCACCAAAGTGGAATGCTTTTTTTTTAACATTGTAAATTTACTTTTTCTTAGGATTCTTAATCTCAAAATTTTGTAATTTTTTTTTTTACTGATATTTTAACTTGTTGTGGTAAAGTAAAAATTATCTTCTTTTTTAGGACTAAAACCATATGATTTCATTATTGTTGGATCTGGGACAGCTGGATCTGTTGTAGCAAGTCGTCTTAGTGAGAATCCAAATTGGAAAATATTATTACTCGAAGCTGGAGCCGATCCACCAATTGAATCTGAGGTAATTTAAATTCTAAATTTTTTTTTATACAATTATATTAATATTAATTATTCTGATAAAAATATTTTATTTCTCCCTATTCACTCCCCCTTGACAGTTTAGGCTTCCCATCCATTTCCATTGTCTGCATTTGTATATGGATCAGTATTGGTTTTTGGTACGCACGTTAGAATATCTTGCACATGATCCTCAGACATTTGTTCATGAACACGTGGATTTTGTTGGAGCTATTTTTTTTGTTGTTTTTAATAAAGCACATATTTTGCTTTTCATTTACCATCAAATTGACTTCACGCACGAGTTGAATATTCTGAGTTTAGTATTCTTCTTAAGGTAAAAGTATTTCCAAACTACGCACAGACTTGCGAAAACCGAAGAAGACATCTTTATTTTACTCCAGATTTGAGTGTTATTAGATTGCTCATTGTTGATTGTGCTCATTGTGCAGAATTGTAGATTCAGCATCGTTATAGAATGCTGTAGATTCCGCTACAAAGCTAATTTTAACTCATATTTTTATATGGTATAGCTCGTTTGTGGTTTCCTTTTTTCAGTCCGAATGGAAGGGGTTCCTCAGGGATCATATCTGAGTACAATTTTGTTCTAAATCTATAGTAACAACGTTCTATTAAATATAAAGGACGGTAAATGCATGTGGACGATTTTCAATTGTATATTTGAAGGCCATTATTACTTTTATTTTCTATCTACATACAAAAAACTTCATAGTGGTTTATTTCGTATAATGGAATGGGCTCTTCTGAATAAACACTACAAATCACAATGCCTCCAGGACCCAAGCCAATGTAATCTCTATAAAACAAAAATAATTTAGACGCTTTTCAAGCTCTTGGGATTAAATAAAACTTGCATTGGCCTGGGTGAATAGTTGGTTGATAGTTTGGCATGTAAAAATACATTATGATAAATTTCGTAGATTTTTTGTTTCGGCCCTCTAAATCTCGTCTTAGGCGAAAAATTTTCTTATTAATTCGTTGATAACGCTTGAAATTAACTACGGATATGAACTATTTAGCGATTTGTAACCAAATGGTAATGTAACATTTTTGACTTCACTTTATGTGGATAATATTCTCGATTATAGCGAACAGTTTACCAATAGCTTTGTATGTATGTTAAACTGGAAACTGTAGACTTGACCCCCCAAAATCCACATGTATTAAATGATCGCGACAAAAGAAATATTTTTCAATTTGAGCTCATTAGGGTAGTCCTAGGATTTTGATGAATTTTCAAATTGTGAGATTTTGAATTAGACGTCTGTGATCACTTGACCCGTCCAAAATAAATTCAGCGAGTTTAAAGACTTCCAATTCTGTGCTTATCACGATTATAAATATGTAATACTGCCACAATCTTAAATAGCATAAATATTTCGAAATAATCAATAAATTTTTACTTCAACACATATTTACCAAACACACAACATTAGAATCGAAGTTGTATAGCACATACCTGCAAGAAAAAAAAACAGAAATTTAATTAAAATTAATCACACAAATAATTTAATTGAATAAAATTTTCATACATTTCAGATCCCCTACTTCTACGACACTCTCATCAATACACCATATGACTGGAATTTCAAAGCAGATCCTAATCCAAATGCCAGTTTAGCTCTACGGAAAGGAGCTGTAATCTCTAGAGGAAAAATGCTAGGTGGGGATAGTGGCATAAATAACATGGTATACATTAGAGGAAATGTAGAAGACTACGAATACTGGGAAAACTGTGGAAATCCAACATGGGGGTGGCTGAATGTACTCGCGTACTTCTTCAAATCCGAAGACAATCGATATCCTCCGATAGCCGCTAATACTTACTGTCACAGCACGCTTGGACCAATGCCAGTCGATATTTATCGCGGGATAGATCCAGGAAATGATTTATTCACAGGCATGTCTTATGATGCAGGAATAGAAGAATTGTTTGATGGAAATGCACACAAGCATCTAGGCATTCTTCAAGCTCAAGGAACTGTCGATAGAAAAACACGAAGCAGTACTGCAAAATCTTTTCTAATACCTGCGATGAGACGGAAAAATCTGCATATAATAAAAAATGCGTTCGTCTTGAATTTATTATTTAAGAAAGATGGAAGTGCTGGTGGTGTCCGCTTTATTCTTCAAGATCGTGTTATGCAAGCTGTTGCCAAAAAGGAAATAGTTTTATCAGCAGGAACAATAAATACTCCGAAAATTTTAATGCTCTCTGGAATCGGTCCAGCGGATCATTTAAAACAACGAAAAATTAAAGTACGTACAGATTTACCTGTAGGATATAACTATCATGATCATGTTGTAGTCCCGTTTGTCATAAAAATTCCAAAAACCTATCAAGACGTCACGAGTGATATGGTCGACAGTGGTTTCGCCTACTTTGCCCATAGAGATGGGAAATTAGGTTCAATTGGTTGTCGGGATATTTTCACTTTTATAAATACTAAAAAAAAGAGTAATCCTATTCCGAATATTCAAATCAGTCATGCATACTATCGACGCGGGGATCCAGAATTGTATCGAATCTTACAGAATTACGGTTACGAAAAGGATATTGTAGAAAAAATTTGTCAAATAAACGCTCACAATGACATTGGAATATTTTTCATATCGCTGTTAACACCAATTTCACGAGGTTTCGTTGGTCTACGAAATAAAGATCCTCACAGTTCACCAATGATAAAAACGAATTTTCTTGCAGAACCCGGTGATGTAGATGTCTTAATTGAAGGAATCGGATTTGTTAAGGGTCTGATGAAAACAGAAACAGCGAAACAATACGGAGCAAAAGAAGTTAAGTTGAATCTTAAAAGATGCGAAGAATTGAAATATGGCAACCGAGATTTTTGGGAGTGTTACATAAGAAATTTGGCAACATCTGGAAGTCAACCTGTTGGAACTACAAAAATGGGTCCTGAATGTGATAAGGAATCTGTGGTTGATTGGAGGCTTCGAGTTTTCAATATTAAAGGATTAAGAGTTATTGGATCATCGATTATGCCGAGAATTATCACAGCACAAACTTATGCGACAACTGTTATGATTGGAGAGAAAGGAGCTGAATTACTTAAGGAAGATTGGGAAAATATGGAACAACAATAGTGTCAATAATAGTAAAATATTGAGCTTGTCTTATTCTCTTTATTTAGTGATTTTATTAATTTATATTTGTCGAATTTAAGAAATTTCGTTGCTGACAAATAAAAATTTTCAAAGGATATTATTAGTCAATTTTATTTTTTTTATTCGAACCTTTCGTAGTCTTTTTATTTATGCCGTCAGATGTCTCTGTGAACACAACACATGAAAGCTTTCGTGAAAAATATGGCCGCCTTGAAATGACATCTACCCTCATATCCACATCTTTGATGTAGCTTTTTTAATATCTGCCAAGTTGTCGCGAAAAAGACGTGAATGTGAGAAAGAGAGAGAGAGACAGACAGAGAGAGATAGAGAGGCGCAGAGAGATAGAGGCAGAGAAAGTGAGAATCAGAGAGGGAGTGAGAGGCAGAGAGAGAGAGAGACTGAGGCAGAGAGAGAGAGAGCGAGAGAGAGTGAGTAGCAGAGAGAGAGTGAGAAGTAGAGAGATGGTAAGAGACAGAGTGAGTGAGAAGCAGACAAAGAGAGATGGAGAGAGAGTTAGAGTGAGAGATTGAAAGTTAGAGAGAGATAGAGAGAGACAGTGAGTGAGAGAGGAAAAGAGTGAAAGAGAGTGAGAGAGAGAAATTGAGTGAGAGAGAGGAAGAGAGTGAGAGAGAGAGTTAAGGAGTGAAAGAGAGTGAGTTAAAGAGAGAGAGAGCGAGAGGTTAAAAGAGCGATCATTGATCGTTCCTATATTGTCTTCTGTTGCGCCGTACTCGCTCTACTCAAGTTCTAGTTTTCAACTTTAAATCTAAATAGAATTGTGCCTTCTACTCGACTGCTCCTCTTGCTGCAGTAATAGGAACACTTTTCATTAGAAACGTCTTATTATGTATTACCACCATCGAAATTGGAATTAGTTGTCGCAGTTCCGGATAAACTTCTGATTAGCCCATTATGTAGATTTAGTAGGAATAATGATGATATGAGAACGCAAGAATAGGAAAGGTGAGGTGATATGTGAAAGGATGGGAATGTCGAAAACTCGAACGCCATTTCAAAAATCTAATCTAGCCCTAAAAAAAAACAAAAACTCTTGAACAACTATTCCGCCTTGAAGGATCAACATTTAGTGAAAGCTTTATCTTCTTACCCAACATGCTTTGGAAAATTTTCATAGTTCTAAGAAATTTATCAGTCGCGCTATTTGGCTATGCTGTTATAGCAAAAATTTTGAACATATTTATATACTCCAGTTCATTGACGACAGAATCACAAAACTATCATTTAATTTTAAAATATCAACAGCAATCGCCTACGTAACACAGAGCAATAGTGCAAGTATTCCAAGATGATGATTATTTAACATGAAAAAAGAAAAAAAACAAGGAACCAATGAAGAGCACAACACAATAATTGAAGAGAAACAAAAAAAAAAGATTTCAACAAACTTGAATGCAGGGGCAATGTATTGTTGCCTAAAATTATAAAAAAAAAGAACAAAGACATCGATAGGAGGCCGTTGCCCTTTTTTTTTTTTTGTAAATCTATTATCAACTACAAAAACGCAAAATAAGAGCTGGGCGGATAACGATCCCAACTAGATAAAAACGAGATTAGTTTTGTAGTTCGTTGTAGGGTGTCAGGCGAGAAATTCATTGAAAGTGATTTTTTAAATTCCATCGATATTCAGTCAACAATTGATCTTTTAAGTTCACAGTGCAGTGTATACCTAACCAGAAAAGTAATTGTTATTATAAAATAGTGAAATTGAAATTGTTGGTTTTATATTGTCGAGATGAGTGAAATAATGAGATTTATATACCGGTCTAAAATAAAAAAAAAGGTCCATATGAATCGTGAAGAGTGGTGGAGAGCGTCAGATTTCAAAATTATAAAAATTCAAAAACAAAAAAACATTGTCCATTGCAGAAATGTGTATTTCAAAAATTAAAAAACAATAAAATCCGTTCAAATTAATGTCAATGGACGAATTTAAATGTTATTTTTCCGTAACTTATGTTACTATTCGATGAAACGGACAGGACAGATTGGAAAATCTTGTGCTACGATTGGCCAATTTGGCAGAAAATTGATTTTCAATGTGTTAGGGAATACATGACGATGGTGGCATAATCTTCTGCCATGTAATATCATATTTAAAAAGAAAATTTTTCGTTTATAAGCATGAAATTTATTGAAAATAATTTCAATAAATTTGCAAAATCCATTGAAGTGCAAAACAAAATTGCAATTTTCGACCCAGCGATTAGAGAGGTCTCATCAGTATGATTTTCTTTAAAAAGTATGTATTTATGTGGGTAATTGGTGTGACCTCCATCATTGAACTTCTATGACAACCGATCAGATATAAATATAACCATACTGATGAGACTTTTCAGATCGCTGGTTCGAAAAATATCACACTTAAAAATATTTTTGGCATTTTAAAAAAAAATGACAATAACAAAATGGCGATCTTGGAGAGATAAACCTGCCTAGTTTCGCATTAAAACTCAATTATTTTTTTTCATTTTCATCTTATTTTTCATGATATTTTGAACATCTCTCAAAACTACCACAATTACTCAAATTTGCAGAAAATTGTTTTGCGATACCTGTTCCGTCCTCCAAATGTAATGCAACCATTTAGGTCATAGACATAATTTTATAATCTACCAAAAGAACCCATTAACAACACCAGACCCATTATTGCATATTCATCTCTCTAATTATTGTGAAGTTATATATGTATGTATGTTGCAATAATTTTAAGAACCTTTGAAATAAATTGTTAGAAAAAATATTTTTCTTTCTGCGCACCATTACCAGTCTAATCACAAAGGAGCGTTTATATGATAAGAAATTATCATGACTATCTATGATAAAAATGAAAGAAAAATTTAAAATCTCTTAATTTTTATATGAAATTGTAAGATTTCAGTCTATGTGTTAGTCGCCGGCCGGCAGTGATAGAAAAGAAATCAAAAATAAAATTCGACAAGTAAAATTGATAGTTTACCGTAGATACTAAAAGGTAATTTTTTTTTTTGCTATGCTCAAAATTAAACAAATCTATTAAAAATTTATAAAAAATAAAACAACTAAAGCATAATAAATTAAAAAGTTAAACGTTACAAAAATAACCTTTAATTAAAAGATAAAGAAAAAAATTCATTTGTACGCCACTGTTAATCTAATCACACAAGAAGCACATTATGTAACTAAACAAACAAACAAAACATCGTCCAATATCCAATTTTATATATTATGCAGGTACATAATATATACCGAATCAACATTATGTACATATCATCCATATGAGTAAAAATAAAATAAAATAAAAAAGGAATGACTTGATTGAGGTACGTCTTTAACTCTTAAACCAGTTTTCTGCGCACGGCGCTTTTTTTGCTCACATTCTTCCGGACAACAATTTTCACTTCTTTAAAAATCTTAAGTAAAATCAGCAGCAACAGTTATAGTCTTCTGCGGTACACTGCCACTGTGTTTATGAAAACTAAATTAAAAACTATTTTGTCTTGTCTAAAATTTGAGTAAAATTATTTTTAATATTATTATAACAGTTATTTCGGTGAGTGTTTTTAACAAAAATTGTCCGTGCGTGTATTGTTGTATTGTTACAGTGTGCTATGATACGAGAGATAAGATGAATCTGCCTATGTTTCCTTAATTTTTAATAATATAAAATTAAAATTCAATTTTATATAACTTTCAAACAGGCTTACATTTTATATAACTATTAGAACACTCTTATAAATTATAATTTTTATAATTCAAGTGAAAGCTGAGAGATTTTTTTTTATAATTTTAATTGCATAAATGTGGAAAAGTGTAAAAGATCGCGTAAGTGAAATCTTTAAGATATATACGTAAGGATGTACCTCTACCTAGTATAATTTAGTTGAGTTACCAGAAGACATCCTTTGTGAAAGTGTTGGTGGAACGAAACTTGAATGGAATGTGATATAATGGAAATCCCCTTTTTTGATCACTTCTGGTTTAAAAGAGTTAATTAAAGCTGATTTCACAGTTCTAGCTTCTATTTATTTAAATTCTGCCAAACTCTGTTATACCATTTTCAAAGTTAAACCTTATTAGCATACTAACTAATCATTTGTCTATGAGACTCTTTATAATATTCATTCACCCAGGCTACAAAAATGTGTCCATTACTATGCTTGCTTTTGCCAGAATTAAATTTTGAGTTGTCGTTTTGCTATGGCTGAGTTAACTCGATACTGTTTTCCCGGATGGATTCTGAGTTGAATTGACAGCTGAAATATTTCGTATAAAGTAGCCGGATTTGTGTTGCATAAAACATCCATCCGCAATTTTCTCACTAATATTTACACAAAACTCAACTCAACTCGACTGAATTCGTGGAGTTAATATGAATTCAATAAAAACTGAACTCATCTCAACTCAATTCTCTTTTCCATGAGTACTAATAACTCGAGTTTAGCTCAAATTGAACTCCGTGGAAAAAAAAAAAAAGAAATAAAAACAAAATAAAAATCGAACCAACCTAAAAGGTATAAACGTGCAGCAGGTAACTTTTGCTATCATTGCCGATTTGCAGGTAAATGAAATTCTGAGTGCTTTTACCATAACAAATGCAGCTATGTGCTGATGTCTTTTTAAAAAACACAGGCTCTTTCCGTTTTCACATAATTCAGGTGAACTTTCCCTAGGAAACTGGGACATGATTTTTTCGATATTTTTTTGGGCTTATGAAAACATGATTAGGAAATTAATTGATAAATTGAAATTGAGTGAAAGAAAAATATTTTATTTTAATTTATTTAAGGATTTAATAATTCGGTCTATGGCGAGCCGGGCTCTCGCAATCAGGGACCAGAATTTTATCAACGAACAGTAGATCGACCGAATTTATGTACATATATACAATATTAATAAATCTAATCCAATTTTTTCCGTGATAACTTAATAATATTCAAACGGTGTGATCTTATAAGTTAACACAAAAAAAATAGAAGATCAGGGGATTTTGGCCTAAATATATCTTTATAACAAAGTTACAAAAAAAATTAAAAAAAAAAAAGTTCTTGGAATCCTTGAAACCCTTTCAAACTATACCCAACATGACACAAAAAAAATTTTTTTTAAGGAACCTATTTCACACGTAAAAAATTAAAAAAGCTTGAAATGGTTTTTCGCATATATTTCTAGAACGGTTCGTCGGACAGTAAAAATGATAACCAATTTCATAGAATTTCATGTTCTGAAGAAGTTTTACTGTAAAAATGTCTAGAACTGACTATTTTCACAGTATACGTAAAAATTCAAAATTTTTATATGGCAACACTAAGAAGGGGTTGCACGATTTAGCCCATCTTTGAAACTGTATTTACTATTTTTATAAAAAACAAGCCATGTACAAAATTTCAATTTTCTACGTTACGAGTTAACAATGAAAACGAAATTTTCGTATGGCAACCCCACGAAGGTGTTACTCTATATGTCCCATTTTCGAACTTATGTTTACTTTTTTTTTTAAAGCTCGTGCGCACAGAAAGAAGGACGGGTATAAAAATAATTTCATAATCTTTATTTGTCGAAATATGTGTTCTCCACAAAAATTTAAAATTTCTACGTCATGTTGTTTTCGAGAAAAACGTCTGTGAGATACAGACGGGCGGACGAACGAACGGACGGACGCAAGAGCGTAAGGGAACCGATTATTTCTTTTTGAGGTACAAAACCATAAAAGTGAATTAATTTCTTCAGAACAATTTCTGCAAATCTATTAATTCTTGATTGCATACAATTATGGTTCAAATAGGGTTGCCTCATACCGAATTTCCTCCACCAATTTTTTTCATTTCTTGTATGAATCGTGGTTTTATTTTTTTTTTTTTTTTTCAAAAAATTTTCTTCCCATTATAGCTTAAAGGTTTTCAAATAAGTGTAAGTATGAACTAAGCAAATACAACAGCGAACTGTGTCGAATGTGCGAAGAGGAAAATGAAACCTCGGAGTATATCATATGGGACTGTCCTGTGCTTGTAGTTTTAATAAGGTTGCAGATCACTGAAAAAACACTTATCTCTCCAAATTAAATTTCAAATCTAATCCCAAAGGCAATAATCGAGCTCGTAAAAAGGTTAATGGCTGGTTTCACAGTCCAGGCTTAAGCCAGAGCTTAGTTAAGCCACGGGTGCTCAGACTTAAGCTAACTCGGTTGCACAGTACTCAGTAAGCAGAGGCTTAGTTAAGCCGCAGATGGAAAATGTTAAGTTGTCAACACTGCGGTAATTGTGAATTTTTGAAGAAAAATTGACATTGTGAATCCCTATGAAGACGCGTGAGGCAGTGTCGAAAAAGTAATTTTTTGTATGGCAATACCAAGAAAAGGTTACCCGATTTGCTCCACTTTTGGACCTGTACTTGCAATTTTTATGATAACGCCGTGTACAAAATATTAGCTCTTCACGGCTACGCCTTCTCAGGCAGCATCCAAGTAAATATATAGTGAAAACTAAATTTTTGTATGGCAACCCTACGAAGGAATTGCCCGATTGGTCCTATTTTTGAACCTGAACTAATTTTTTTTTTTTTTTTTTTTTCAAAAACGCTGTTTACAAAATTTTAGCTCACCACGTTGACGCATTGTAAACAACCAAAGTTATGTATGGCAACACCAAGAAGGGATTGCCAATTCCATTTTTTTCTTTCCGTAAGAACCTTATTCGGACTATTACGAACATTTAAAAAACGAATTAAGAAAATCGCTAGAGTAGTTCTCAAGTGAAGCGATTTCCAACGAACAGCATTTCATTTTTATACCCTAGATGAAATCTAAAGGGTATACTAAGTTTGTTATTCCGTTTGTAATACCTCGAAATAATGATGGTAGAGTAAAATGGATTGGACACCCACGCATAATATTAAAAGTTATTTTAATTTTTGCATGTCCGTCCGTGCGCATGATAACTCGAGCACACGTGCACTTCGAGAGCTGAAATTTTGTACATGTATTTAAAAAAAAAACAAAAAGTAAAATTAAGTTCGAAAATGAGACAAATCGGGCAACTTTTTCGTGGGGTTGCCATACAAAAATTTCGTTTTTCACTATATATTTGAACACTGCCTGAGAACGCGTCGACTTAGAGAGCTGAAATTTTTTGCGTGGTCTTTTCATTATACTAGCAAATACCATTTCATAAATGGACTAAATCGGGCAACTCCTTCTTGGTGTTGCCATATAAAAATTTAGGTTTTTTACGTATACTGTGAAAACGATCAGTTCAAGACATTTTTATTGTACTAAAAACTTCTTCAGATTACGAACTCCTATAAAATTGGTTATATTCATATTTCTTTCCGACGAACCGTTCTAGAAATATATGCGAAAAACCACTTCAAAAATCAAACTTGCACAGTAGGGTGATAATGTTGTTATTATATATAGATTCGCACGCCATCCCGTCATATCCAGCCTACCCCTATAATATAGAATTTGATTTTAATCATGAGCGTATAATCCATTCGTTCGCAATATTATTCGATATTAATTCATTTTCGCAAAGAAAAATCGAATACAAAACGACCATATATCAAATTGTAATAAATTCTGATATTTAATGCCAAAATTAAATGCCGTTCTCTTACACTTTTCAGTATTAAAATGGAGTACATTTCACCAGAATGTGCTGCACAAAGCGTTGGAACAGCAAATCGAATGGTTGCCGGCCTTATACAGGCCCTACTTGCAGCGTATTGTACGATTTCATCAACAAACATGTGGCCAACAGATTATGGACCTACAGCGCTTGAAAAAGGTTTTTGAAAAAATTAATTTTCTTTTCATATAAATCCAAAATCGAAATTTTAAATATTAAAAATATTCGCAGGCTTGGAACCATATGATTTTATTGTAATTGGTGGCGGTTCAGCAGGATCTGCAATAGCGAGCAGATTAAGTGAAAACCCAAATTGGAAAATTCTACTTTTAGAAGCTGGCGGTGACCCACCTATAGAATCTGAGGTAGGCAGGCATTTTTCGGAGGATTTTCGTTGTTATGAAATAATTAATTTCAATTCGTCTTTATTGCAGATTCCAAGTATGTTCTTCGCACTGCTACGCACAGACGTTGATTGGCAATACCAGACCGTATCTAATAAGAAATCTTGTCTTGGAATGAAAGATGGACGATGTTATTGGCCCAGAGGAAAAGTGCTCGGTGGATCAGGATCATTAAACGCAATGATATATTTGCGCGGTAATCGAAAGGATTATGATCAATGGAAAGATATGGGAAATCCAACATGGGGCTGGGATGATGTGTTGCCATATTTTGAAAAATCATTGAAAAAATCGAAAAACGAAAATATTGAGAACAACAAATCACAAGGATATTTACCAGTTCATAGCTTCAATAGCCCTGAGCCTTTAAAAGAGGTGTTCATGAATGCTGCTCGAGAATTTGGAGTGCCCACTATTGATCAATTCACAGAAAATAGCTATATTGGATATGCTGAAATAAATGGAACCCAGCAGAATGGTAGAAGATTCAGTACGGCAAAAGCATTTTTAGCACCAGCTAAAGATCGACCAAATTTGCATGTAATAAAAAATGCTATCGCTAAGAAAATCAATGTTGATCCTGATGGAAAAATTATATCGATCAATTTCGTTTACAAAAAGGAACATAATCTAGAGGTGTTGGTTAAAAAAGAAGTCATTGTATCTGCTGGTTCTATAGATTCAGCAAAACTACTCATGCTATCAGGAATTGGTCCTAAAAAACACCTTGAAAATTTAGGAATTCCACTGGTTATGGATCTTAAAGTTGGCGACAATTTACAGGATCATGTTACAATACCACTAGTCTTTCAATTTCAAGCGACCACCGAACAACCAGCAGAGAGTAATGATTTCTTAAAAGCTATCTACGAATATCTTATAAATGAAAGTGGACCTCTTATGAATCATGGTACTCTTGATTTAGTTGGTTACATCAATACTCTTAATCCATTGGAAACATATCCTGATATAGAAATTCATCATTTTATGTTACCGAAACAATCTCCATCTGGTGTGACCTATGTAAATGCAGTTGGATACAATGAACAAGTATCCCAGTCTATTCTAAAAGCCAATATCGAAGGTCATATCGTAATGGTCTACATTGTACTATTAAATCCTAAGTCTTTGGGTACTATAAGACTTCGAAATTCCAATTTTGAAGATGCTCCAGAAATTCGACCAAACTATTTAGATGAAAAAGAAGACAGAGAAATATTATTGCGAGCTCTTCAATATCAAATAAAATTTCAAAATACCGTGGCATTTCAAAAGGCTCAGGGTAAATTGATTAAAATCCACCTACCCGGATGTGATGAATTGGAATATTTATCAGACGAATACTTAAAGTGTTATATTAAACATATGTCGACGACAGTATACCATCCTACGGGAACAGTTAAAATGGGTCCAAATAATGATAAAAGTTCTGTTGTCGATTGGAAACTAAAAGTTAAAGGATTGAAAGGTTTAAGAGTTGCTGATGCTAGTATTATGCCAAATATTGTAAGTGCAAATACAAATGCTCCAACAATTATGATAGGAGAGAAAGTAGCCGATTTTATTAAAGAAGATTGGAAAAATGAGCGAGATGAGTTGTAAGGAATAATAAATTTTTTTTAATAGAAATTTTTGTCTTTATTTTTTCCATTTCATATGATTAAATATGAAAGGGAAAAGAAAAAACAAAGGCTCGAGAAATGAACCCTGCGGTACTCCAATTGAGATGTAGATATTTATCTTCATTTGCTGTCGGAAAAAATATCTTCTATCAGTAGTTCAATGCATGTTAGCGATGTTAGACGTATTTAGCAGTAAGTTTCCATCATGTTTCTTTGTATAAATGGTAGCATCAAAGACACCGTCACTGTCCGATAAAAATAATTATGTAAATGCATTAAATTTAGTCCAGAAAAAACTGGTGAGAATTTTTGGCAGCCTCTATGATCGCATTACTTTTCTAGAATGCTCTGAAACAATTTCCAAGTAAATTTATCCTGACGGCATGTAGAAAAAAATCCACTAGCAGATGAATTTAAGCTATAGACCTTTCCAATTTACTGATATGTGCACTTATACCTAGATTGATTTCGATGACATACTTTTCGATCATTCGACCAATGATCACATGTGCTCCACTAATGATCAAAAACAAACAGGAGCAAAGTCAAGCTTGCTAGATTTTTTAAGAGTCATTTATGTCATCCGCCGTCTATACTGGACTTATCTCCGTTAGATTTACATTAAAAAAAAATGATATAATAAAACTTTAAAGGACAAATATGTTGTTTTAAAATCGAGCTGATTGTTTTACAAATCCTTGAGAAATTTCTAAAGAATCCGGTCATTAACGTCATCTCGGAAGTACTACCGAAACAATACAATTTATTTTCAAACATCATTCTAGATGGTCTTAGAACATTGCCAACTATCGCATTCCAGTGGTCTATCATTGGTAAATGTATCACAAAATTGGTCCACACATGAATTCAAAATGCAGGGTAAAGCAGACGTGGGGCGAACTATCGGCTCTCTATAGCACTAGGAACTTTAACTACAATTTTTCTAGAAGCGATTCATGTATAATAGAGATAGATTACCTCATCTTCCATCGTCTCTTTGAGTACAGAAAACTTAAATATCGATAGAATTAGGCAGATTCCTTTGACATAAATTATTTTTTTTTTTATACGAAACAAAATAGTCACAAGCGAGTATTGCAGAGCCATAAAAGGAGATATGATCATTGGTTAAGATATCGTAGGTCAAAAATGATTTTGATGCTATCGTTTAAAGTGACGTTAATTTTGCTGCATTGATGGATATACTAAATAGCCGGAAGTAAATACATGTCTTAATATAATTGCCATTTTGGTCAAGATAAAAAGCTTTGTAACAAATAGAAATAAATGACAGCCTTCTCAGCATACGATCCTCCTTGCCAAGGATAGTTACAGTATGATCACAAAACATAAAGTTTTTGTTCACCAGAGTACCAAAAAAAAAAAAAACTTTTTTTTACCTTCTTTACACAGTTCGACAGATTTACATTAGAGTAACAGGTCTACTTAAATAGATCTGCAAGTCGTCGGTATATATCCATATGGATATTACAGTTTCGGACAACGTCAGAAAGATCATAAACATAATCAGTAAACAGCAGTGGATTGTGTTTGCAGCAAAGTGGAACGTCAGACTTTTCAATTATCGAAAGTGAATATATAGGCAACCCCCAACTTCTAAATACTTGTTTTGCGCAAATTAAAATTATATTCCTTATTTTTTCTTGTAGTTTGTCGAATTTCAGCGTTTAAAAATAGAATTCAAAAATAAATAAATAAAATAATCTACATGGGAACATGACGGAGTTCCCCAGTACCATTACCCAATCCACAGACCCGTTTAGATATTCCTACACAAAACTTAACATGTTAAAAGAAACCGTTTTCAAATATTTTTTGTGTATTACTTAATCAACAATAAAACTTGTCATGCATCGAAAAAAATTAAAATAAATTAAATAGTGCGACTTGAAAAACACGGATTTTTTCACGCTTATGTAGCACCGCGAATTCCTGCTTCTACAGCACTTAAACCTTTTGGACTATTGGAATAGTTCTCATTAGATACTTCCTGATTTTTTTTTTTTTTAGAAGATTTTATATTTATTTCAATATATGATTTTATCCCCTACTACAATGGGGTACCTAAAAGTTCTATTCTGGGTCCTTTACTATTTCAGTTTACATACTTGGTCCATTTTTGCAGGTAGTTATAAGTCATGCAATAAAAATAGTACATGCAAATGATGTTCAATCAAATATATGAACATATTTAACACCTTTATAGCAGACCATATTTACGTTAAAATGCCAACCTATTTTTTTTTTTACTGGGAAGAAAAGTAACAATCTCTAGTTCTTTTAGAATAATTCTGTAAAATAAATTAAAAAACAAATTTCCATATGGTGGACTCTCTTCAGTAGTTATTTAATTGACCTAAGGTTACAATATAATAAAAATAATAAGCATAAGAATTATCGGATTTTATCGGCTTAATTTGCAACACATTTAATTAAAAGTGTTCCCCAGTAGAAGTCAGCAAACATGCTTTTTTTCATATAGAACTAATACAAAAAAATGCCATGTTATTAAATATTATTAGATAACTATGTACAGCTGCATACTAGAGCACACTAGCCAAAACAACGAATTCCTACCACTTCAAATCAGATAACTTTTGCTTAATCGAAAATATTTAATCTAGAAAATCTTACAGTTTGCGATAAATCTATTTTGAGGTGATCAATTTATTCTACCACTAAAAGCATTTAAGGACGAACAGTGAAAGTGATCTGGCAACATAGGGTAAAGTCCAGAAATCACCCATAGATAAATAAAATTAATACCGGGATAGACGAACGCAATAATTGCTAACTGTTCTTTATTTAGATAATGCTACTGTGATGAGATTTAGGTATTAAGATAAATATTTCCATATGCTTAGATAAGCGAAATATATTTCATTTTCAGGCCTAGAAATTAATTTCATCAGTGAGCTTGACACATTTGAAAATTAGTTGTCGTAACGTAATGGAGTACCTTAGTCCAGAGTGTGCTAGTCAAAGTGTTGGGACAGGAAATCAATTGATTACGCTTTTAATTCAAACTCTTATTTCGACGTATTGTGCTATTTCACCATCAACATTATGGCCAGAGGATTATGGACCAAAAGCTTTGAAAGATGGTGAGTAAAAAACATTATATGAAATGTGAAAATTCTAAATCGTGAAGTACAAGCTATATAAGTAGTGATGGTAGTGATGGTGAGGTCCTTGGGGAATATTTTATTTACAGATTAACAGATTTATGTTCACAATTGAATTTAATACAACTCCAAGATTTCTAGCACTATGCTCCAGTGAAAGATTTGAATTGTTCCTTTCATCATTATCTTCTTCTTCTTCTCAAAATTTGAGAATCTCAACAAATCAAACATATCCCACAGAGTTATTTTGATGAAGATCTACTAGATAAGCGCAATAATTGAGGAAAAAAATATTGAAATAAATTTTAAACCTAGAAAATGTGGACCTGCAAAAAACACGTTATAAAGGAAAACTCAGAACCGCTTGAACCGCTTGGACCTAGTAGATCTACGAGAGATTAAAGGCGCAGTAAGAAAGTAAAACTGTTAATAACATTCAAAAGTTCGGAAATATTTTTACAAGTAGGAAAGGTGGAAGCTAGGGTTTTTCTTAAAAACTTCCGAATCTATTGCAAAGGTATTTTACAAGTAAGAGAAGGTGCGGTAAGGAGGAACTAAGATTTTCCTTTAAAAAAACAAGTAGGAACCACTAGTTTAGTATAATTAGAACTTTTATTACAAATTATTCAGTTGAAAAATATAATTCATTTTAGCGATGAACTCAAATACTATTTTTGTCCCATTTCTCCCATTTACTATTTAGGGATATAGTTGAAAACAAAAGACTATAGATCAAAAAGAAAAAAAAAAGACAGAAATAGTGTGGGTCATATTACAGAGCCTTGTGGCACTCTAGTTTTAATATTACGGCGATAAAATATTCAGACAAACTAAGTTATTAAGGCACTGCTTGAACAATCAGGTCAGCACAGTGATCTCTTCAAATTTAGAGTGGTATAGTTTGTCCCATTGCACTATTGATTTAACTTGGTGGTGGGGGTGGTGGTACCTATATAATTCATCAGTATTAGATACTTTAATGTTATCTGCAAAAATATACAATAACTGTCTCATTTTGATATAGACCGCAGACTTTCCTCTGTATGAAGTTATTTAAAATTTTATATTTCAGGTCTTCCAGAATACGATTTTATCGTAATTGGAGCTGGTTCAGCCGGTTCGGTTATTGCAAATCGTCTCAGTGAAAATCCTAACTGGAAAGTTCTTCTACTAGAAGCTGGAGGTAATCCACCAATAGAATCAGAGGTGTGCACATTCCCAATACATTTTTACCACTTACAAATTTCCATTAAACTTAAAAAAATTCTCCACAGGTCCCAAATTGGTATTTTACCGTACAGCGAACATCCCATGATTGGCAATATCAAACAGAGCCAAATGGAAAATCATGTTTAGCTATGCAAAATCGAGTTTGTTCTTGGCCACGTGGAAAAGTTCTTGGTGGTTCTAGTGGTCTCAATTGTATGCTGTATGTTCGTGGTAATAGAAAAGATTATGATGATTGGAAAAATATGGGAAATCCATCATGGGGCTGGGATGATGTTATGAAATATTTTAAGAAATCACAAAATCTTAAAGCAAATATCAGTGCCGAAATTGAACGGGCGTACAGCAAAGGAGGCCCATTAACGGTAGATAAATTTTTAAGCGATATAAAAATGTCCACAGTAATTATGCAAGCAGCTGAAGAGTTTGGTTATAAAAGCGTAGACGATTTCAATGATGGAAGTTATCTTGGATATAACAATGTGCTTGGAACGACACATAAAGGTCGTCGATTTAGTACCGCAAAAGCATATCTAATTCCAGCAAGAAATCGTAAAAATCTTCATATTATAAAACACGCTGTTGTCAAGAAAATTAATTTTGATGAACACAAGAGAGTTACTGGTGTGTCCTTTGTGTATAAATCATTGCACGAAATCACAGTAACTGTTACTAAGGAGATAGTGGTATCAGCCGGTGCTATCGGAAGTCCACACCTACTAATGCTATCAGGAATTGGACCAGAACAGCATCTTAAAAAGTTCGGAATTCCTGTAATTAAAAGTCTATCTGTTGGTGAGAATTTGCAGGATCATCTAATAGTACCAGTTATCTTCAGTGTAAATAAATCTACGGCAAAAGCTGTTGATAAAGAAGAGCTATTGGATATGCTATACAACTATCTTATGAACAGAACTAGCCCCCTCTCACATCACTACACTATGAACTTGGTGGGATTCATCAATACAACCCATCCAGATGGGACATATCCAGATATTGAGCTTCATCATTTCTTCTTTAGAAAAAAATCACCAGAAACAGAGTATTATGTCAAGGCAGCAGGATTCTCTCATGTAGTGGAGAAGTCAATTTTGGATATAAATAAAAAAGCTGACACTTTAGTGGCATATGTTGTTCTACTTAAACCAGAATCAACAGGCAAATTGAGATTAGCTAGCACTAATTATCTGGACAAACCGAAAATTTTCGCTAATTATTTGGATAAAAACCCGGACATGGAAACACTTCGGCGAGGTCTAAAATATCAAGTTAAGTTTGAAGAAACAAAACCTTTTCAAGATAATGAATGCAGTTTGGTTCGTGTTCCTCTATCGGCTTGTGATAGTTTCGAATATAAATCAAAAGACTACTGGAATTGTTATATAAGACATCTGTCAACTACCGTATATCATCCAACAGGAACAACAAAAATGGGTCCAGACATGGATAAGAGCTCTGTTGTAAATTATCGTTTGAAAGTGAAAGGTGTTCAAGGTTTACGCGTTGCTGATGCTAGTATTATGCCGACTATTGTTAGTGGTAACACAAACGGGCCAACAATTATGATTGGGGAAAAATTGGCTGAAATGATTAAAGAGGATTGGGCAAATGAACAATTTGTAGAACATATTGAATTGTAGGTGGTGGTGGTGGTGGTGGTGGTGGTGGCGGTGGGTTTTTTCCCTGCAAACATATTTCTGTTCAAATAAATAACACAAAATAAATGTAAAAAATTTTGTTCTTACCCCATTGCATACATAAGAGAAAAAAAAACTAGAACAATTTTTCATTGGTATTCCTCAAGGTTCAATATTGTTCGCCTTTTTATTTTCGTTGGATTTTTGTATTTTTTGTATTTATAAAAGTATTATTCTCCGAATTGTGAAGTGAGCAGAAAAACTAATATTGAAGACGCTATAAATTTTTATCCTTACATCCTTACCATCTTTGTTAATTATTATTACAGTAGAGTCCTGTGATAAGTATCCCCTGAATGAGAGTTTTCAAAATTCTTCTGTTTCCATCTATTACCGATTCTAAAAAATTGTGAGTTCGAGTCCCGCATGGAAAATGTAAAAGTTAAAGGAAATTTTAATTCATCCATCCTTGAGTCCAGATCTGGCTACCATTCTTAAATTAAAGGAACACTTGAAGGAAACCCACTAATGCTTCTTAACTGAAACCACCAACGCTGTGCTTACGTGGTTCAGGAAAGAGAATCATTTTTTCTTTAGAAAAAATTTTCAATCTCGAAAATAAATAAACATAATTGGTATGTAAAGAAAATTATTTTAATTAGATAGTGCGGGATATACTTAAAATTAGAATTCCTCTGATTTCTTAGCGTCGCAACATAATAAAGAAATTAACCAGAATCCACCAGAATATAAAAAAAATGACAATAGCCAAAGTTGATCTCAACCCTTTTTAAAAAAGTTGGATTATCCTGCGTGTAGAATTGTCCTTGTAGACTGCTTCTAAGAATAGAGTTTCTCAGTTTCCATATTGACAAATGCATTTAAACGGACATTAAAGAGAGAAGAAATCAAACTTGTAGACCTATATGGCATAGCTGTCGAATGATTTTTGTCGATAGCCTAAGATATTGACAGCAACCTTGACTTACTGTAAAAGCAAGTCGCCAAATTTTTAAATATGATAGGGAATATGCCAGTAGGAACTTGTTAATAAAAACCTTCAACTATGTAAATATTCAAGTTTGCGGAAGAATCCATAGATCTGCTTATGGATTCTTCTGCAAGCTTGAATAGAATTTTTTAAGAAGATTCTTGGAAAACATTATGTTCCAAGAAATATTTGGGAAAAATGTAAATCTCGTACGGGAATCATTCAATAATTTTCGTGAAATTGTGTCATGGATGAAAATGAAGAGGAGAGTGAATTTCTTATTTGGGAGAAAGATTTGGAAGATGGCAGCCCTTGCAAAATTTATTAACTCTTGTGACTGGCCATTCTAACCAAATATATCCTTGGTCTAGAATCTCATTACATTTGCGTATTATACAGAAGGTTTAATGTCAGTTTAATCTTAACCTTAAAAACATAAGTAATATTTGCGGAGTCGTCATACCGTCAACAGCATAATTGTCAAACTTATAAACTTCGAAAGCTTATTGAAGTACCTGATAAATTGTGGCTTAAGTGCATTTAAAAAACCGGTTATCAACAAATTTACCACACTCGACTGCTTTTCCATATCTCCGAACCATAGATCTCACTTCATATTTACATATTTTTCAATAACTTTATTTACTCACCTCCCGCTTAGTAGCCTTGAACATATTACAAGAAAAGAAAACAATTAACGTTGAAAATCAAGACTTATCTGATATGTCCCGCTGAAAATAATATATAAAAACAATCACACACACACCTTAAGACCGAAATATACGTCAAAACTTACAAATAAATGAGTGTCTAACTCTTATCTCATCTGATCACCTCAGTCATGACACTGGACTAGAGCATCAAAATGTCTTAAAATAACTTCAAATATCTTATTCCTTTGACACACATTCCTGCATATGATAAGGAAATCGACTCGAATTTTGAGTAACCAACAGAAAACTTCAAATTTATCTACATATTGCAAGCTCTATAGCTATCCCGTATCAGAAAAGTGACTGTAAAAGTCTGGGTTATCACCAAAATTTTCAAATTTTGTTACCAACAAAAAAACATTTCTGATAAGAACGGTCAATGATTATGATTCGAGCCGAGGTAATTATTTTTCAGTGTTATTTTGACGGTAAGCAGCAATGGAATATCTAAGCACCGAGTGCGCTGCCCAAAGTGTAGGACCTGGCAATCAACTTGTAACGCTTTTAATTCAGACTCTTATATCAGCACATTGTGCCATATCACCATCTAGTGTATGGCCAAAAGATTATGGACCAACTGCAGTAGAAAAAGGTAAGCATAACACCAAGAAAAATTGTCTTCGATCTCCGTTGATTGTGAAAAATAATAATTAATTAAATATTATTACTATTAATTTTTTAGGCCTTACCACATATGATTTTATCGTAGTCGGAGCAGGATCAGCTGGTTCAGTTATTGCAAACCGGCTGACTGAGAATCCTAAATGGAAAGTGCTTCTTTTAGAAGCTGGAGGTGATCCACCAATAGAATCAGAGGTTTGTACTAAATTTGCTGTCAAATAATGTATACTAAAATACAGTTCCACAATATAGATTCCAAATTGGTTCCTTTCATTGCAACATACTCCTCATGACTGGCAATATCGTACCGAATCAAATGGGAAATCTTGTATGGCTTTGCAAAATGGAACTTGTTATTGGCCGCGTGGAAAAGTCCTTGGAGGCTCTTCAAGCATAAATGGCTTGCTTTACATTCGAGGAAATAAAAGAGATTTTAACAATTGGCAAGCTAGAGGAAATCCTTCATGGGGTTGGAACAAAGTTGCGAAATATTTCCAAAAGTCACAAGATCTAAAATCAAACATCACCACCGATAGTAAGATGGATGAATCATACAGCAAAGGTGGTCCATTGCCGATAGATCAGTTTTTAAGTGAAAACTATTTGACCGATGTCATTTTACAAGGTGCCAAAGAACTTGGATACAAAACTGTCAAAGATTTCAGTGATGGTAACTACATTGGATACGCCACTGTAATGGGAACAACTCATAAGGGACGAAGATTTAGTACTGCCAAAGCATTTTTGATTCCCGCTAAGAATAGAGAAAATCTTCATATTATTAAACATGCCCACGTTAAAAAGATTGAATTCAATGAGAACAAGAGAGCGACAGGTGTGACTTTCATTTATAACACAACACACGAGATGACAGCCAGTGTTACCAAAGAAGTGATACTGTCCGCCGGAGCCGTTGGAACCCCACAATTACTTATGCTGTCCGGTATTGGTCCTCAAAAACACTTAAAGAAAATCGGTATTCCACTAATACAAAACTTGACAGTCGGAAGTAATCTTCAAGATCATATCTTCGTTCCCATAGTTATCAGTCTTAATAAATCCAAAGCTAAGGCATTGACAAAGGAAGAACTCTTGGATGACATTTACTATTACCTGACAGGTAGAACTAGCACTCTATCACATCATGACACTTGTAATGTGGTCGGTTACATAAACACAACTAATCCAGAGGGTCCATATCCAGATATCGAATTACATCACTTCTATTTCAAGAAACAGTGTCCAGTAATGCAGTTCTATCTTTCGGCTGTAGGATTGTCGGAGATTGTAGGACATTCGATTTTTAAGGCGAACATGGATGCTGATATTCTTATAACGTATCTTGTTTTGCTTAATCCGAAATCTGATGGCAAAATCAGATTAGCAAGTGCCAACTATCAGGATAAACCGAAAATATTTGCGAATTACTTAGACGAAAAGGAAGATGTTGAGACACTTTTACGTGGTGTGAGAAATCAACTTCAACTGCTGCAGACAAAGGTATTCAAGAAAAACGAAGCCAACCTGGTCAGTGTTGATTTACCTACCTGTGATAGTTTCGAGGATGGATCAGATGATTACTGGAAATGCTACATTAAACATTTGTCATCAACTTTATATCATCCTACGGGAACTGCAAAAATGGGTCCCGATACAGATAAACGAGCAGTCGTAGATGATCGATTGAAAGTTAAAGGTGTCATCGGATTGAGAGTCGGTGATGCTAGTATTATGCCGACTGTTGTAAGTGCCAACACTAATGCTGCCACAATTATGATTGGTGAAAAATTAGCGGATATGATCAAGGAAGATTGGCCACAGAAACAGGAAGACGAAGGAAGACAGCAGAAAAAGCAAGAATTATAAGTTTCGTTGTAATATTCTTATATAATAAAAAAAAAAAATGTACAAATAAACTTTTCGTGATAATCATCTGCAACCTTTGCCAGAACATTTTTTTTTAATAGTAGATACTGAATTTGTGTAGCGCAAGAATAGTCAGAATGAAGACCACCCATACTCCTGGTTTCACTTTTTATTTTTTTATGTTTCACATTCAGTGCTTTTTTTTACCGCGGCCTATTTTAATTAATTAAATAAACACAAAAAAAAAACACCAAACACTCAAAACACTCTACAAATATGAAATACTCATAGCACTGCTAAAAATCTGTTAACTATTCAAACAAGAGATGTTAACTGCACCACCTACGTGCCATGTGTTTTTCTGTCGGATCACTTTTTCAATAAATCTAGTAAAATTCGCGAAAAAAAGGTCTGCATATTTAGTAAACAGAACACTCATAATGTCTTTACCAGAAAATCGAAAAAGTTGTAGGGTGTAGTATCTTTTTGTTGTGGAGTGTATATAAAATCAATGAATCAACTGATCTTGTAAGATGTTTCCACTAAATGCCCCTAATTTTATGCTTGAGCAAAAAAAAACATAATTGTTTTGCATACCTTCAGGCGTCATTTAAAACAAGAAAGAAAAATCTAAAAACTGGTAGTGCGACGCGACTGCGCACTTCACAAATTCTTGCGGTTGTGTCTGCCTGTTGCAAATATATGCACTCCATATGCATATTAAGTCGATTTACAATCGCTATGCAAATTTTTCTACTACTACTACTAGAGCTCCACTCCTCCATCCCAGTTTAATTTTAGACTTCCAATTGATAAGGGAAACGCCACAGAGCTCTCCAGATAATTTTCTTTTGTATATTTTATTTTTGTTTTGCATTATTTTAATTTTTTTTTAGTAATTTTCATTGTGATTGGGATCTGCCTCTGTGCTGAAAGAAAGGGCATTTCAGTGTTTCAGTTCTGGTCTGCAGCTATCATCGCATTGTGTAAATAAATGCGAAATATTCAATTGCGGCGAATATAAAGAGAAGAAAAAGTGCGTAGTGCAACAAGGCGTATTGTGAGACGAACTGTTTTTTTACAAGGAATGTTTTCTCATCATCTGAATTTAAGCGGTACCCACTATTTTTTTTTATTTTTTTTTAAAACTGGGTGATTCAGTGATTTCCTTATAATTTTTCTCCATTAAATTTATAAAACGTTTTTTATGAATATGGAATGATTAAATAAATTGATTGCTTTTATGTGATGCATGGTTTCGCTTGAAATTTATAATTTCTTTCATTTGAATTTGTGGTTTTGTGCTATTTTATCTTCGGGTGTAAAGTTTGTAGTGGAGATGCGATGTGGTGACAATAATCGTGATAATCAAAAATACTAAGGAATTGGATAAAACGATTCTATGTATGTATATCTGTTTCCAGCGTTTTTCCGACAATGATATTAATAAGATAAGATTATATTATATTACCTATACAATTATTTCAATATTTAATATTTATTCGTAACATAAAAACAATAATATTATAATCAACGGTGAAACCAGGCAGACTTTGTTCCGATCTCGATTTTACTATTAAGTAAAGGGTTTTCCAATAAGAGGTGTTATTTTAATTAGCCCGATATTTCGGTATATGTCACTTTTGGAGCTGTCATTTTTTGACATTTGACAAGTAGAAACTACGCCATTAATAAAAATGGAACGATACACGATTCAACAACGCATTCAAATTATTAAAATTCACTATAAAAATGGTGAAAATTTAGCAGAGACGGTTCGTAGAACTCGAACATTTTTGGGTCGTCGTGAAGCAACTTGTCGGACCGCAATACAGAAATTGGTAGAAAAATTCGAGCTGTCGGGGCAAGTTAGTGATGTGAAGAATAAAACCCGTGCACGTCGCTCAAGAACAGCCGAGAATATTGCTGCTGTAGCCGAGAGTGTTGAAGAAAACCCAGGTTTGTCCATTCTTCGTCATTCTTTGGAATTAGGCATTCCACAAACGTCATTACACCGTATTTTGCATAAAGATTTGGGTCTTAAGGCTTATAAAGTTCAGTTAACACAAGAACTCAAGCCGACCGATCATCAACAACGTCGAGTCTTTGCTGATTGGGTCCTTGAAATGCATGAAAATGATCCGGAATTCCATCGAAAACTCATCTTGAGTGATGAGGCCCATTTCCACCTCGATGGCTTCGTCAACAAGCAAAATTGTCGCATCTTTGGCTCGGAAAACCCAAGAGTTATTGTTGAAAAGCCTCTCTATCCTCAACGTGTGACTGTTTGGTGCGGTTTATGGTCCCGCGGGGTCATTGGACCTTACTTTTTCGAAAATGAGGCTGGAGCAACAGTCACGGTGAATGGATTGCGCTATCGACAGATGATTAATGATTTTTTATGGCCAGAATTGGATGGTATTGATCTGGACAACTACTTTCAACAAGACGGCGCTACATGCCATACACGCAACGAAACCATTGATCTTTTACGGGAAAAGTTTCGGGACTGTGTTATCACTCGAAGAGGTGATCACAATTGGCCACCGAGATCTTGTGACTTGCGACTTCTTCCTTTGGGGCCACTTGAAAGAGAAGGTTTACTCCAACAGCCCAGCGTCGATTCAAGACCTCATAGATGGAATTCGTGAGACATCGAGGACATAGGGCAGCCACTTTGCGATTTGGTTATGGAAAATTTCATGAAAAGGATATGGTCCTGTAGGCGTGGTCGTGGTGGTCATTTGGTTGATGTTATTTTCCATTATTTACGGCGTACCTTCATCTTTATAATGAAATAAAGATCCGATCATTTATCTCAAAAAATGGCATTTTTCTTTGAATATCAAAATAACACCTCTTATTGGAAAAATAGCCGTCCCTTACCTTTTAAACTCGTAGCACTACATAAACAAAACAATCTTGTTGCTACCTACCTAAAGTAGCAGATACATACAGGAACATGAGTATGTATATAGAAATATATGCATTTTAAGGAAAATGCGTCGTTTTATGGCATATTAGAAAATAAAGGGAGCGCGAATTGGTGCATTTACCGTATAAAGTGAAAAAATATATATATACTTCCCAGATGTACACATGATCTTCAAAACTCTACCTTGATTTGTACTAAATACACGGAAAGAATTTCAAAGTCATACTGCAATTGCAACAATTTTAAAATCAACTTCATTTATGAAAGAGTCAATAGAACTAAAAAATTACATTTTATGGAATTTTGTTGGAATTTTCTTTCCTGTAATATGTAGTCTAAAAAGATGGGATAAATAAAAACAGGGGTGTGTTATGGAAGCACTGTTAAGACACAAATAATATCATATAACTGATTTATTTAAATGTACATCAAATTTTGAAATTGTAGGCCCTCAACTGCGATAGATGCAATAAAAAAATTACTTGCAATCTGAAGAATATTTGCCGGTTTTCTCTGATGTTGGCAATTGCCAGTTTAATTTTGTTTCACAAATCCTGTTCGGAATTTGTTTCTTTGGTTTCTCTGAAAACTACCAAAATAAAAAAATCGATGAAATTGGGTCGAGTGAATTTGCTGGCCAGTGGTCATGTATAAATGTTCCAAAATGATAGATTCATTTTTGTTTTTTGATAAAAATAGTAGCGAAATAAAAAAACCGTGTTAAAATTCCGAAATCTTAACTTTTTTGAACCATAATTTCAAAATGGACAAGAGGAGGGGGAATTTTTTTAGACAATTGGAAAGATCTAACCATTACCAATGATCAAGTGATCTATACCCAGCATACCTAAATATGTTTAAGTCCCGTTATCTTGGAAAACGTTAGGTTTAAAAGCTATAAACGAATTTGAAATTTTCCATTTTCTCGAGAACGAAAACAATTTGAGGTACAGAGCTCAAATTGAGTATTACCCCATATTCTGACAGCCAAGTTATAATCATTCAGTAAATATCTATTTAAGTTCAGTTAAGCAACCTCTAACCGACTATCAACAAATTTCTCCCACTTGAGTCCAATTCCATATCGTCGAACCACAAATCTCACCTCATATTCATTGACAAACTTACAAACTTCAAATTTATCTACATTTACGTAATTCTCAATAGCTACTCCGATTTAGATAAGTGTGACTATAAAAACCTGCGCTATTAGAAACTTTCCACACTTCGTTATAAAAATAAAAAAATAAAAACTCTGAAATAAGAAGGAATAAGATTTGAAACCGAGACAATTATTTTTCAGTGTTATTTTGACGGTAAGCAACAATGGAATATCCAAGCAACGAGTGTTCTCCTCCAAGTGCTGGTATTGGCAATATGCTCGTAGCGCTTTTAGTTGAGAATCTTCTCTTAGCGCATTGTGACATATCACCACCTAATCTATGGCCAAAAGATTATGGACCAACTGCAATAGAAAAAGGTAAGCATAAAAACAACAACAACTTGTCTTCAATCTCCGTCGAGTATGGAAAATAATTATTAAATTTTTGAAAATTTTTTAGGCCTTACCACATATGATTTTATCGTAGTTGGAGCAGGATCAGCTGGTTCAGTTATTGCAAACCGGCTGAGTGAGAATCCTAAATGGAAAGTGCTTCTTTTAGAAGCTGGAAGTGATCCACCAATAGAATCAGAGGTTTGTACTAAATTTGCTGTTAAATATTTGTACTAAAATAGATGTACACATTTATGTAGGTTCCAAATTGGTTCTTTACATGGCAACTATCTCCTTATGATTGGCAATATCGTACCGAATCAAATGGGAAATCTTGTATGGCTATGCAAAATGAAACTTGTTATTGGCCGCGTGGAAAAGTCCTTGGTGGCTCTTCAAGCTTAAATGATATGCTTTACATTCGAGGTAATAAAAGGGATTTTAATGATTGGCAAGCTAGAGGAAATCCTTCATGGGGTTGGAATGAAGTTGCGAAATATTTCCAAAAGTCACAAGATCTAAAATCAAACATCACCACCGATAGTAAGATGGATGAATCATACAGCAAAGGTGGTCCATTGCCGATAGATCAGTTTTTAAGTGAAAACTATTTGACCGATGTCATTTTGCAAGGTGCCAAAGAACTTGGATACAAAACTGTCAAAGATTTCAGTGATGGTAACTACATTGGATACTCCACTGTAATGGGCACAACTCATAAGGGACGAAGATTTAGTACTGCCAAAGCATTCTTGATTCCAGCAAAGAATAGAGAAAATCTTCATATTATAAAACACGCCCACGTCAAAAAGATTAAATTCAATGAGAACAAGAGAGCGACAGGTGTGACTTTTATTTATAACTCAACACACGAGATGACAGCCAGTGTTACCAAAGAAGTGATACTATCCAGCGGAGCCGTTGGAACCCCACAATTACTTATGCTGTCCGGTATTGGTCCTGAAAAACACTTAGAGGAGATCGGTATTCCACTAATACAAAGCTTGACAGTCGGAAGTAATCTTCAAGATCATATCTTCGTTCCCATAGTTATCAGTCTAAATAAATCCAAAGCTAAGGCAGTGACAAGGGAAGAACTCTTGGATGGCATTTACTATTACCTGACAGGTAGAACTAGTAGCCTATCACATCATGATACTCTCAATGTGGTGGGTTACATAAATACAACTCATCCAGAGGGTCCATATCCAGATATCGCACTGCATCATTTCTATATCAAAAGAGATTGCCCCAGAATTCGGTTCTCTCTTTTGGCTATAGGATTCTCAGAGTTTGTGAGACATTCGATTTTGAAGGCAAACATGGATGCTGATACTCTTATAACGTATGTAGTTTTGTTAAAGCCAAAATCTTATGGAAAAATAAGATTAGCAAGTGCCAACTATCAGGATAAACCGAAAATATTTGCGAATTACTTAGACGAAAAGGAAGATGTTGAGACACTTTTACGTGGTGTGAGAAATCAACTTCAACTGCTGCAGACAAAGGTATTCAAGAAAAACGAAGCCAACCTGGTCAGTATTGATTTACCTACCTGTGATAGTTTCGAGGATGGATCAGATGATTACTGGAAATGCTACATTAAACATTTGTCATCAACTTTATATCATCCTACGGGAACTGCAAAAATGGGTCCTGATACAGATAAAAGAGCAGTCGTAGATGATCGATTGAAAGTTAAAGGTGTCATCGGATTGAGAGTCGGTGATGCTAGTATTATGCCGACTGTTGTAAGTGCCAACACTAATGCTGCCACAATTATGATTGGTGAAAAATTAGCGGATATGATCAAGGAAGATTGGCCAGAGAAGAAGGAAGATTCGCCAGAGAAGAGGAAAAAATCGCCAGAAAAGAAGGAGGAGAAAGGAAGACAGAAACAAAAGGAAGAATTATAATTTTTGTTTGGTAATATTCTTATAAAATTAAATAATTAAAAAAAAACAATCGTGATAATTATGTCCAGTGGGTTTTTTTGTCACCTCCTCTCGATAATTTTTGTTCCTTTTCAATTAATTTGTGTACGTAATTGAGTTCAGTAAAAAAAATTTGATATCTTTAAGGCAAGCAATCAAAACAAAACAGGCTCATATTCTATCATAATATCTATCTATCTACAGTTGCGCAGCAATAAAGACATACAGATCGATCCACTCGAGCACGTCTCTTTTTCAAACCATATGTGGAAGCCCAATCCTAAAAAGGTCATAGTTTTACATCAATAGTCTAAAGAGGTAACAACATATTGTGCGCGGCGGTGTCATATCTATATGCATAAAATCAATGGTAGTATACATATGTAGTTAGGTTACCATAAAGCAATCCAAATTTCACATTCGTCATGTGGTCTCAATAACAAATTCTGTTTTGGATAGTTCTTCTGAGTGGCTCATCTGTCAAAAAAGTTTAAGGTATATTACTACCGCAAGGTTTATAGAATACAAGGTTAGTATTCCCATTACGAACCATGTTTCCCTATTAGGTGACGTAATATTGTGAAATATTTAGGAAAGTATGGCACAGAGAACACAATACTCTCTGTCCTCTCTCTGTCTTTCCTATAAAAACGTGTATACAGAATTACGTCACAGGCTATCAGCTGTAATGTGTCAAAACTTTAATGGGAATACCTTGTCTTCTATATACCTTGTTACTACCAATTCAATAAGATATTTTTAAATTGGAGAACCTTAGGTTTCTAGACTCTCAACAAACATAAATTCTAATAGAAACATACAAAAAAGATTTATCTATATAGATGGAATCGGGGGAAAATGTGTTCAGCACCATTTTTAGAAAAGATGAAGTGGACAGAGAATGGAATTTATCGAATCCACCTATAGAAATCCACATGATGATGGTACTTAAGAGCCACAATTTACCACCTGTCAAATGTGCTCTTAAATGAATCGCCTATATTCACAATGACGAAGATGGATTAGTGCCAAGCGATTTATGTCGATTTGGTCTCCTCTCAAACTCTTAAAAGTAATGCTTTCGAAGCGCGGAAAATGGGTACATCTTAAGAGTTATCTTAAATTTGGCATTACTATAATTTTTTTTAATGACTCAGATATATCCGGAAATGCTGTATATATTTAACGTCATGTAATTGCCTAGTTGGGCGCAAAGATTTCTCTTTGAAATAAAATTAAATTTCACCCTTCCAAATAAAATTCAAAAAATCCAATCACCGTTTGAGAGCCATTGCACTCTAAAAATCGTATACGAGTACAAACACCGAAAAAGCTTTGAATTCGAAAAGAGTCTTGACTAAATTTAGGTAGATTTATTGACTAATGAGCTTCTGAACATGAAATTTGTGGATTGTGGAATGAATCATAAAATAATTTAATTTTTGTTGTTTTTTAAAAAATTGCAAGTAGACGACCTTGTGAAATGCTAAATAACGCCTCCCTGCATGCAGATTGCAAATTCTTGTTGTCGTCGTCACTGTTCCAGATTTTTCTTCCCAAAATTTATGTTTGTTCAAGGTACGGTGTTAGGACCATGAACCTGTTCTCTCTTTACAGCCCAGCAAGCCGTCAATGCGAGCTATTGGTAATTTTAAAATTAACATGCAGCTAGAGTTCAGAGGATCGCAGGTTTTGTGATTAAAAGTGTTAAAAACATTTATTTTTCATGGTATTAACTTTTAATCTTCAGCGATTAGAGGTCGGTCAAATGGCAAGTGATTTGTTCACGGATTTTACAAATACTCAACGAAAAAACATGTGCAGAATAGTCCGATATGGATAGACTTAGGTAAGACAAGTAAATAAATGTTATAACAATTATAGGGTAGAGATTCTAACAATTTGGAAAAAATCGGAGCTGGTTAATTGAATTTCTGCTGTTAAACCAAGAAGAAGATCAATAGATACACTGGTGTGACTCCTTTGGGGTTGAGAGAGATTACCGAGATATTAAATGTGAGCTTTCTAGAGAATTTTAAGTCAACTGTGTTGTGATGCCAAAATTACCGAAGTATGACAGAAATGGTATCATGCTAGGGAAATTTCGAACAAATCCAAATAGCATATATAAGTCAATAAAATGCAACCTGTGGCGGTTCTGATGAGTAAATGAGCGAAGCAGAGGAATCGCAGAAACTATAGTCGGTAGAGAAGGATGAAATTCGACATCAGGCATGCCAGCCAAACTTAAAATCTCGGTCATCGGCAGGAATCCAGTTTACGATATCAATATCTTGGAGCCACAGCCATAATAAAATCCATTGGACGCAACTTCGCGTAGTAGCATAATATTGTCCAAGCATACTAATCTCTCTTTTCTGTAATTGATACATATAAATTTAGCAGAGCGCTCAGTGAAGATTTTCAGATTTGGAACTTTTTATGAGTACGTATCTACCTTTCCGGTTGCAGTAACACTGAACCTTTATTTAAGAATCTACCAAACTAATAGTGGAAAACATTAGAAACCTTTTGGTAATATTCAGGAGTTGCATCCTACTCAACCAATATTCTAGAGAATTGAAAACGTTTTTTAAACTAATATTTATCTCAAAGTTCGGCAAACGCAGGCCAAGAGCACGCAAAAGTATTTCAGGCCAATTACCTTGACATTTTTTTTTCTTTTTTGTACTAAAAACTGTGAAAACTGTGCTAGAAGAATATATAAGGCAAACTCTAAACATGGAAACATCTATTTAAATCGAAATATGCGTATTACAGGTGTAGATCAGCGGAGAAAAATGACATCTTTTGCGGAACTAGAGCTTGAGGTATGCCTGTACACATTCGATATAAAATTAACAATGCAAAGGACAAAGATTCTCCAATCCATACTAGGTGACAGAAAAACTAATAATAATAAATAAAATCATATAAAATAAGCTAAACAGGAATATGGTAAGATTGGTTAGGTTCGCCGAGGATATGATAAGTTTCTGGAGAGTATTTAAAAAAAAAATTAACAGATAATTCAAAACACACAAAAACAAATATTCCTAACATTGACCTCTACCTAAGCTATTTAGTAAGTCAAACACTAGCTTCCAGTCCAAAGTAGCAAAAACTAATTTTCGACACTAAACTAATGTGATCTCAAATATAAAATTCCTGTTTTAGTTTTGGTATTAGGAACTATTCCCACCTATACGAACGTTGGATTGGTAGTCAAACCTAAGTTGGAAAGAGAGACGGCCGAAATTACTACTGACTGTCACTGCATCCAAATTAGACGTGAAAAGCGAAAAAAGAAAAAAACCTTAATAAATAAATTCGAAATTTCATAAACGATCTTTATGGCATGATCACTGACATATATATAAATGGACTGCTCGTTGAACAAAAAATGCATGAAAACAAATAGCACCACTTTCATATTCCTGTCTTTTCCGTGAAAGCATACTCTCCCACTGAACTGTAACGATATGGAACGAGAAATTGCTTGAAGTTCAACGGTATTTCCAGAACTGGCAAGTTGGTAATCAAAACTTTCCAACCAAAACAGCCCTGTGAAAAACACTTTTCTCGCCTCATAATTAAAATTTAACAATACCAATAGTCCCAAATAATTTTGTGGTAAATTTGATAAATCCCACTGACATACGACAGTTGGTAGCATTGACAGTGAGAGCATACTTTCTGAAATCAAATCTGATGCCACATGAAATCGATCAGTATACATGTCAGTGGGCATGACGGAACAGACAAGTGGTTCACACTCATCTTTAGATTATGGTAAATTGGAACACACGACAAATATAGGTTATCTAACTATATTTTCGCGTTTCGTATATACTTTACGTAAATCTAACAGAAATTGGAGTTAGCCGAATTCAAAGATGATCAATTTTTATGTGGAACATATGACGAAACGGGTAACAGTTGAAGATCTCCGAAATAGGTGTCAAGTGTATCAACCTAGCTATATTCAATGACAATTTCATTTTTGAACTCATTTTTTTATTCTATTTAAAAGGATTTGGCTTAATTTCATGAAACAAGTTTCCTTATATTATGGACATGACTGACTAAAACCGATCCACCAACTTTGTTGCACTTTTTACAACATGAAAAACGAAAGAAATTACCACCAAGTTTCGGGCCATGGTTAGCTCTTAACTTTCATAATCTCATGTTTCATATTTTTTATGCAATGTACATAAAAAACTTTAAAGATTTCATTTAAAGCAACTTCAATACGACCTTCATAGATGCTTCCAAGAAAAAGAGAATTCATGAAATTGTAACTGAAAAAAAAGCCTCTTTACGATTTTTTTTGTTTTTACTTTCCATAATTACTGTAAAAAGCAACAGGTAGGTATTTCGCTTTCATTGCTTGCTTACTAATTATGTTATCATAAATTCATTACGCATACAAACTTACTATAAAAGCTTCATTCAGTTCAATTTCTTGTGTGGTCCCAGCAAAAACTTTGTGTGCTCTTCTTGTGATAGATAACATCATTAGAAATCTTGCAACAGCTCCATCCGGCCCAGCAGGGAACTATGCCTCAAAATTGGAGCCTAACACAATTTTCCAGATAAATTGAATTTTGCAGGATGTTAATTTTTTTTTTTTTTCTTTATGAAAACGGAAATAAAGTAAGCACGACGGTGCCCTATTTCAAAACGATTTCCATGCAAAGCTCTAACATTTTTTAAATGTTTGCTTTTGGAGTTGAAAAAAATCCTGTTATATTTAGATTAGTGGATATTGTATGTTCAGGGTGGCATAAAAGTTCGTTATCTATTTGAAAATGCAATCTTTTGTTTATTATTTTTTTTTTCAAGGAAGACGAGCAATTTCACTAGATTAAAGGCTGCCATCAGTGTGATTTGTAAGAAACAACACTTTTTTTACCTGCTTCGCCAAGGTCACATCTAAATTGCTACAGAAACTTGGTAGAGAGCTAACCTCACAACTGTCGAGGATAACCAAATTCCTCACTTAAGGGGTTCTTATTGGTTACTTCCATGACAGCCCTGACGGAGATAGTCCTGATGGAGACGATCAGTTGACCACTATGAAAAAACTAACTTTAAAGTCAGGAGCAGCTAGATCGTAAACTGATTTAAGATTGCAAAAAGAACAAGGGTGGTTTGGGGAGGGGTCCATTTCAAGAGTAGAAGTATCCAAACCTGCCCACAGACCTACTGATGTGGCAGCTATGATTTGGAAATCAATCCTATTATTCCAATTAAATGTAAGAAGAGCAGTAGCTAAACCATGCTGACTATGGAGGAGAAATCACCTGCTTCAATGGGATGGTGAATCAAAACTATACGGGCAAACCAAATACGTGACTTCACAATTGTGCGACTTCGTCAAAGTGTGACCAACAAGCTGAATAATAGTACTAAAAGGCCACAGCGTCTAACATCAACTCATTCAACAATAAATAGGGGACTAACATGACGAGGTTCGCCAAAATAATACGTTATACAAGCGATATGAAAAAGTCTCAAATAAATCTTTATCGTGTGAAAGTTGCTTCAGATGTACTTTAGCAGAATATTTGCTATGAAGACTATCTCCTGCAAGTGTCCTGGGTTCTTGGATGACACGTTAAAGTACTTTCAACTAAGGCTAAAGTTACTCTTTGTAAAAACGATAACATCCTAAGTGTAGCATTATTGTTCAAACAACCATAAACCATTCTAAAACTCGTTTTCCGAAATCTAGTAAGATGGTCATAAGAAAGGGAATTTTATGATCGTCAAACAATGGAAATCCCCACCACCGAGCAAGGAATAAGAAAATCAGATATTTTCATCTTATATATGTTCGGATTTCGACATGGGCTAAAGCAGTTTTAATACACGAAAAGTTTCAAGTTGCGCTTATGGTGAATACTGACCTAGCTTCACGAACAATTTCTAAATAGCATCGAAATTTTCACATAGGATATGTCTCCTTACAGGACGATTACTGAGAATGACAACGTTCAACTTCAACAAAAGTTGTGAAGCAGTGAAGAAAAAAATTTACGACATATTTTCATGAGTGACACAGGAAGACACTTCATGTGTCACTCGCGAGAATACTGTAACACAAATGTCTTACAAGATCATCTGGGGTTATCGAAGAAATCAGCTAAAGAGGTATACCGTGTATTTTGAAGAAAGAAGCAAAATACGCTTGGATACATTTTGCTTAATTTTTTTTTGAAAAAATTCTACTATGGCAACTCTACGAACTTCAAAAATCTTATAACATCGGTAACAAACCAAAGTTTTATGGGAGCTGTTCAGAAACAGACCAACAGTCAATGGAACGAAAAAGTATCAACACCAAACCTCTCAAAGCCAAACAACAGAAGTCACCAACAAAAATCATATTCACCGTTTTCTTCTCGTAGAGTGAGTTGATTGCTGTAATGTGAAGCTTCGGCAGAATTGTCCTTGCTGTAGACACAATGGACTCAACAGTGGTCTAAGTGAGGCAGGGTAATTCTTTCTTGACGGCATTCCTCTAATCTTCCCTAACCTAATAACTACTCATTGAACGAAAAGAACATGGAATTTTATCGCCCTTTCAGGGATTAATGAAATAAGCCCAACATCTTATTCTGATTTGATTTGGCGCCATGTGATTTCTGGCTCTTCCCAAAAATTAACGGAGCACTTTAGGAAGTAGTGTCATTTCTGCAATAAGGGATTTTCAATTTTTCACAACAACAAAATATTTGGATTCGGGTATTTTTAAATAATACATGATCAACGATATTCAATTCCTCGAGATGTCAAAGCGACCCTAAAATCACTAAATCAATAATCATCACAATTCATGGACTATTCACACTTTTTCACTGTTATATAATAATCAATATAACGTAAAGACATTTTTAAATTTAACACCATTAACATAAAAGAAATCACAATCAAATAATGCTTACATCACCCGGTGTTCATCAATTACCGGATACACAACAAGTTTTAGTGCTTACCTGAAAAAAGAAAACAAAAATCAAAGTTAGAAATATTTTGCCGGTGATATTACTTAACTAATGTAAAATAGCTAGTTTTCAGCATTGGCGACATATAATGAAAAGAAGAAAGAAAGCATTCACATAACAGCAATTAAGCCAGTGACAAACATGCCTAAATTAAAATATCCACGCTCATGTGCACATATAAAACCGACGACCGACACACCATTTTAGGCGGTTGAGCATATGTACGCGCGAATTGTAACTTCTCAGAGGTATAGTCTTTCATCAGAAAGGTATTCGTGTAATTACTAAATTACCCAGACACAAATTCCATGATAAGTACAGGTACTTTTGGACACTAAGTAACATTGACATGCGTAATGAAGGCAAATGTTGATTATAAATTTTAAGGCTTTGTGTGGCGTAATGTATATCAACGGAAATTCGTTATGTGTCAGTCAAGATTATGTTTGTACATGATAATGTTGTTAGAGAACTTTCAAATCGAACTATACTAGACACTGAAATCAGTTATAATTCTTTTGACAAAAGATAATTTCGAAAATTCTGTAGATATTATTGATAAATAAAAATAAATAAAAAAAAAGATGGACCCAATATAGAGCCCTATGGAAATCCGCAATTTTATAATTAAAAATGATTTCGAGTAGATCTAAGAGAACAAGAACTGCCATTTGTCCTTCGTAGGAAAGTTATGTTAGGTTAGTTTTCCGAACGTTTGATGGGGTTATGAATGAATTATTAAAGAAAAATAGCTATTAAAACATAAACTAATAATTAGGGGTGCTGCTAGATTTAAAAAGAAGTAGCTATCTAATAGCCTACTTCTTTTATTCATCAGAACGGGGCACTCGAAGGATACTGTTGAACGGATTCGATTTCTGTATTGATCCCTACTAGAGTCCTTCTTTTTGTTCTACTGTTATTAAGAAGTTCTCTTTTTCTCTCCTGTGTTCCTGTTGATCCATCAGAGACTTGCCTTTTGATAGGCGCTACTGATATCTTATCTTTCAAAGCTCCGATCGGAATCCCCACATAAGCTACTATGCGGAGCTATTCATTTCAGAACCCTTTTTGGCCAACTCATCAGCCATCCCGTTGCCTTCGATATCTCTATGGCTAAGTACCCAGCCATATATTCAATTCCTCAAGGTTGGTCTTGCATAGCTCCAACAATTTTGATTTTATTAGCACAGCATTCAGCGCCTTAGTAGCATAAATATTGACAAGGTTCTTATATATATGGAAGACATCGTTTTGTTTGGTTGAAGAAATATTAATATCCTTAGAAAAGTTGCTCCGAGTCGTTAAAGATGTTGGAATTACTCTTAAAGTTGGAAAATGTGAATTCTTCGCGAACCGAATTACCTATCTAGGACATGAAGTAATTGGTGAAGGAATAAGACCCAGTGACAGATACCAATACCAATAGTACCTATATCGCTGCATACTTTACCTGAAACACATTTCATTTGTCTGGGAGTCTATAAGACTCGTGCCATTGGCAGTCCCTTTAGTACACTTCAGCTCCTATGCCGTCTATGTCGTCTTGGATCCATTCGGAAAGATAGAAATGTCGAATGTTACCCCCATGACCTTCCCATCCCAATCACTCCTGGTGGGCATCATTGCATTGACATCTTCACCGAATAAAGTTATAGTCCTCCATTATAGAATATTGAAACCTAGGTATAAAAAAGTCAAAACGTGCTTGCCTACACCTTAAATATTCCTTTCGATCCTCATACATTCATTAACTGCTACAATTAATTTCATCGAACATACAGAATTCAAATGAAGAAATAATAGACAGGTAACGAAGAAGCAGAAACTGTAGATTGTTAAAAGGTAAAATTGCAGACGACAGCCGTAGTCGAATAACAAGGCCGCCGAGAAAATGGAAAAGCATTGAGATATTGGCCGATTCAGTTGCAAACAATTATTAATTGCCCAAATCGAAACACTCCTCATATCAGAATTTATTCGTTCAATACAATCCTCCACTATGAATTTTACAGGTCTCGGTAATCTCCGCAAAGTCATTGATATACATATTAAAGAGCAAAGAACCCAAAATAGATCCCTGTGGTACACCATGACCAAGAGGCAAAGTATTAGGAAAACAGTCGCCCATTCTTACTTACTGCAATCTTTCAGACAAAAAACTGACAAACAAAAAACTTCCAGACAATAAGGTGGCGATAAGGCAAACTGTAGTGGAATGAAACTTGAAATTAGTAGGGGCGTAGCTTACAGAGAAAGCAATCCGAACAAAGACACATAGTTAATACATAAATTTACAATTGGTCTTTGAAATTGATCGTTAAGTCAACGTGTAATTATTTTCTTATTTCTTAGCCTCACTGTGCACCTACGATGAAAAGTGAAGTGGTTTGCAATTTTTATAATTCCTCCTAACACATCCATCAACTAAAGGTTAGCAGACTATAATTGGGTTTAGTAGCTATGATTCGTCTGTATATATTTCAAAAATTTATTTTTAGAATTCAGATGCATCAATTTAATACAAAGAGACATTTGGGTAAATCTTCCTAATCATATTATGATATTCTTGGTCCTAATACTAAGTATTGGTCCTTCGAGCCGGCTTAGAGTAAAATTGTAGAAATAAATCACTCACATATAAAAATGTAATATTAAGTAAAAATTATTTCGTGCCGTAATATCTTCTTAAGGGGAGGTTACCGTTCATGACGATGAAAAATTCGATTTTTTTTTTTTACATAATTATTATCTTTAAAGTGTTTAGAACACGTGGGTAAAAGGATATTTTCATGTCTAAAGTATTTTATAATTCACAGCCTGTTGAGATCGGAAACGTCCGCCGGTTGTAAAACTGGTAGGTCAGGCGCTCGGAGCGCGCTTACTGCGGAGACTTTTTCTCACTACCTGAGGTACCCTCATAAATTTCGGGAAACCGTTAACCTTCAGATTCGGCACAATCAGTTCTTGGAGGAAGAAGAAGGGCCTCTGTATGGGGTTGGAATCGCTGAAGTAAGCTTTCAAAGATTTTTCATAACGTTTAATCTTTGTATGAATTTTTCTGAGAACAACAGCGCGGGGCGCTCTACAGCTTCAATTAAAAGGAAATTCAATTTGCGGGGCCTTCAGGAAGCGATTTTTGTCAATAATTTATTTAGAAATAGTTTTTTATCCGTCAAACGGCTGTCATTTTGTTATTAAAAGTTTTTTTAACCGGTAAGGCCCCCCAAATTTTAACTAGGTTTAAAATGTTCAACCCTATTTGTTTCGGATAAACTGGCAGAGCTGTGAAGCGCCCCGCGCAGACCAAAACAGGCCATGCACGGCATTGTTTGATGGGAGCTAGAGCCGGAATGTTATGTAAAAACAAAATTTCCAAAATTCATGCATTTTTCATGCCTTTCGACGGTAACCTCCCCTTAAGTTAAAAACAAGAACCATAAAAATTTATTGATCAAAACGAATGCTTTTAATAGAAACAAATAAAACTATAAAACAAGAATCAAATTTTTTGTACTTTCGATATGGCACTTGTTAAAATCGAACAATATCAGAATCATTCAAACGTTAATAACAAACCGCAAACAAGATAACCAAAATCGTTTATATGTTTGCCTAATCTAATTAGCACAAAAGGTTCTCCTCGTAGCAACACCTTTACTAAAGTAATAATTGACATGGGTGTGTTCAACAATACTCGATCATTTTCAAAACCTACCGCCTAATAGTTAGACAAGGGATTATGTAACGCCCGATTATAGCACAACAAGAGACCGCAAAAATCTATCAATCGGCATTGCAAATTAAGATCACTTCAATGGGAACCCACTTTTCTTTCTCCCATACAATTTCCTTCAAAACTGTAAGCACCTTTCTTCACCTGATAAAAGATGCTTCCATGATTCGTCTGCCTTGCGACACATTCACAAAATACCAAAAATTTGGACTTTATGACAGCCGAAATATTTCAGAGAAAGTTATCCGTATTAGAGGAATATAGTTTCTGCATTAAGCTCATCATAAGCTGTACTGTCTAGACTGGCTAGATTGACTAGGCTGTAACGTCATGAGTTCAGTCAGAGCTATGTATGTGTAATACCTAAAGATGATAGGCAACGGTTTTCAATAGTTTAGTTAGTGTTAATACAAAACTTAGTATAGATCGTAGTGGAGTTAGAGGGGGACTGCATGCAAAGCATATTTACAGCGAAGAATGGAAAAACAGAAGTATTGCAACTCGAACGCGAAACGGTTGTTGTGGAGTCGCAGCACATCACGTACCTTTGAGTCATTTCTTACCTGTAACGCAACTTTTCATGTGGCCATAGTCTTCACTTCACCTCCCCGACAAGAGTGTGTGATTACCAAACAAAAATCATTTCGAAATTGAGTGGAAAAATATGTGCAAAATCGTGTGCACCTCCTCGTAGCCAGGTGAATAGTTTTATAGCTAGAAAATTTCTCGAACAAAAGTGATGTGATTACCTTGAGTTGTGCCTGTTTTAGTTCGAAATTATTAAGAAAAAAAAAAAACTAGAATAATTATGGTTCTAGCAATAATAATTAGCAGTGCCGCAAAATTAGTTCCAGCCTTAGGTGGAATAATTGCAAAAACAGCTGCTGCATCATCGACTGCAGCTATTGGAACAATTGGAGCAGCAGGAGCTGCAGCTGGTGCCACAAGTTTAGGACTATTAGCGGCAGGTGCTATTAAAGCTGGAACAGCATTATTAGGAGTAGGAAAAATCACAATTCTTCCAGTATTAATTACTGCCTTAGCATTCTACAACTATGACCTTTTGGATCCAGAAAATAGACCTTTCAATGTCAAAAGTGTTGACCGTGAATATGATTTTGTTATTATCGGTGGAGGATCAGCTGGATCCGTACTTGCATCAAGACTCTCAGAAATTGCCGACTGGAAAATTTTACTCCTAGAGGCTGGAGGTCATGAGACAGAAATTTCAGATGTGCCACTTTTATCATTGTATCTTCATAAAAGTAAAATGGATTGGAAATACAGGTGAGTGCTGTTTATGAGTTATGAAAGAAAAAAACAAGAGCAAGAGATTCATGAGTGTTTTTTTTTTTTTTTTTTTTTAAATTAAACTGGACATGCGCTCATGGTCAGTGAAAGAAATGAAAGGGAATTTGAGTGGTAATTTTATAACTCACCAGTAAAAGTAGCTTTTAAAAAAAATGATTGGTAATTTCGCTGGTTTTGAATTGGCTGCGAAAGTGCGTTTGTGATTTTTTGTTTTTGTTTTTTTTTTTACTACTATTATTTAACCTTTTAAAATAGCTTGTATACATAAGTAGATATGTACTTTTTTTTTAATTATTATGAAGAGAAATCCAACCTGTGTGAAGGTAATACATTAAGTGAAAATAGTTAATAACCAGCTTCTCTCTGGGGAAATGTTCTCTAGATCCAATAATTTATTTGTAAAATGTATTCATGTTTAATCGTTTGGAAAATTAGGTTAATTTTACAATTCCATGGTATGAAGAAATGAAAACTATTATTCGCCAATTATAGTAGCTCGAAAATTTAATAATTTTCAAGTGTTGTGTTGTTGGGATGTATTACAAAAACCAACTTTAGGACTATTCGAAATTATGATTATAAGTATATGAAAGAGAAGAAAGAGTTATCAGAGATTCGAACTTGGAAAATGACTGATTTTATCGCTTATCAAATCAGGGAGATGCTTTTCTTCCATTCTGACATTTTATTTATCTCTGTCTTTCGTTTATAAGAAGCTTAGTTATTAAGTTTTCTCCGATGAAGGGAGCTAACAAACAAGGAGTTGGGGAACCTGGTAAGGTTCATTATCTCTTATCAGCGCACCCCTTAAATATGAGGTATCTTTCCCAGGTAGGATCCCAATAGAGTGGTATCACAATGGATCACAAATGGTCGAAGTGGGGCTGATCGCAGGAGTTTGCGCGATGGCCACCACTCTAACCTAACCTGACCTAATTTAGTTATTGATACCAGAGAGAGATGGGAGAGTAGAGGCACATTGGTTGCGAGAGAGTATATAGATAGTTAACAATGGACGACCGAGAACAAAACTCTCAAACTGGCAGTTAGAATGTTTTCATTCAATAATTCACACAAAATCCAATTTATTGACGTATTGTTGATGATTAATTATTTAAGAATCGGAAATCGCGCAGTATAGTTACAGGAAGATTGAGAGAGATGCGTTTCAACAACCATAAAACGTGAAAGAAATTTCTAGAGTTCATATTTAGCAATTTTGAGAAGCTATTTGAGAATCAAAAAGATAAATTACCGGAATTAAGGCGAAACTCTCCACACAAAATATATTTATTTATATAATTATTATTATTGGTTGTAAAATCAAGGTGTCTCCAAGTGCGTGCATATCAACGAGCGTTTTGCCAGAGAGACACCTTGATTTCTCAACTGTGGGTGAATGTACTGGGAGGGATCGGCATAGGGGAGTATTACTACCTGCTCTCTGTTCGACGACCCTATCCTCGTTTGTGTCTGGCCACAGAATCTAATCTCAACGATTCAGACCTAGGGCAGAATCAGGCCAGCATTTCATCTTAAGTGGAATGCTCTACGGTACATGCAATTCGCGTCGATTCCAATCAGGTTTAATCCTGTAATGCTCGAGGTTTTGAAGCTGACACGCATACACTGACAGCTCTCGGAGATATTATTGATATCAATAGAAACTGACGAATAATTACTAACACTTCACAACTAAACAACCTGGCTGCTTCTGTGCAGAAGAGATTTCGCCAACTTGGGACCAGTGACCCTGGCACTAAGTTGGAAGATGGTTTAGTTCTGAACAAACCACCTCACACACAATTCAGCACACTTACAACACGTGTGTTCCGTGACGTGCTTATTTCTATAAGACCTCTCGAGTATACAGGATACAACAGATGGCGAACACACCTCGCGGTGAATATGGGCGTGATGGGAGGGATAACTTGCAGAGTAGTCTACAGTTATCCATCTAATTACAAAGATGCAGATGTAGCATTCAAATTGCTGCATCACAGTCTTATGCATCCTCATCAGTTGTCACATATTGACCGGCGAGCTCAGAGGATTTACACAGTTTGTGCTGGTGAAGGAGGCACCGTGTTTCACAGGTTCTTCACTGCCCGGCTTTGCAAAATCTAATGGAACTCGTGCGCGGTACGTGTCAGATGATCCACCCGAATTTCGGCATTACTAGGACATCGTTTCTAAGGTTTGTAGTCGGGGGAATTGTTTGATTAGCTTTGTGCTAACACTGGCCAAATCTACAATTCAGTTGTACTACATGAGAGTCGAAGATGGGAATCAGAACGCTGACCCACAACACCACGCACAAGCACTTAGGCGCCACTTCGTTGACAGATTGAAGAGTCGTTTACGTCTTGAATATCTGGCAACGAACGCAAACACATTCAACTGCATATGGCAACCACTATCGTCGATGCATGGCGGCGCTCTTGTCTTTCGCTGGTGATAGCAGGCCACAGCATTTGTAACACTAGTCCACGAGGCTTCTTCCCGCTTAGGAATCGTTGCATGTCCCGCGGGAAGGACAAGCGCTCTGTTAGAGATGCTGAGCTGGAGGGTTGATGAGGCAGTTTGTAGAGGTCTATGATATTACAGGCTGCTCTCGAGGGACTCTATAACGGTATCGGGTAAATTTTTTCATTCGTTTGGTTATTAATTTTTAATTCGATTTCGGTATCGGTGCAAAATTTCAAAATTTATTTGTTGAAATTTCGATCGCTTAGAAAATAATTTTTATTAGACTATTTTGGAAATTGAAACTTCTTGGAACTGCCACTTACCTAATTGTCAAAATTGGGACGTATATTTTTTGTTTTCTATGTTTTAGGCCTTTTTCAAAATTTTTGTATCCGTTTTTTTAGTCTCTTTTGACAATATTGTGTCATTTGCTTTAACATTTTTGTGTCATTTTTGTTGAATATTGTTTTTTTTTTCTAATTGTTTTAAATGTTTTTATTTGTCCCATTGACTTTTCATAACATTTAGTTTAGCTAGCGTTTTTTTTTTTTTTACACTATGTTGAGCCATTTGCCACCTACTAATTTTTAAGGAATTCTTAAAAGAGCCATTAAATAAAGAGCCATATATAAATAAAAAAACAAAAAAATTAATATCGTTAAGTAGAGCAAGAGCTGACTACAGACTATCTAAAATCTGTAAACTTAAATAGCTTTCTGCAAGTTTCAAGATAGAATAGCTATTAGTAGAGAAAATAAGGCGTCAAATATCGAATAACAAGCTTCACATATGTACCATAAAAAGGACTACATAGCTATCGACAGTGAGGTAAATAGTGAGACTTCATATGAGAATCGTAACCATACTTTACTTTGCCTAATTTCATTATTACGTTTTAGTTGCAGTACATATTTAAATTTTTAAACATACAGAATTAGATGTCACAATATTATTTTATATTCTAAAGAGCCAGCACCCACACCCACATACAATTCAGATTAACATTTAATAGCCCATAGGTAAGAAGAGATTTAGATACAAGAAATCTGGCAACACCTGTTTTATATAATCATTTACTCAGATGATTTTTTGGTCTGTCGTAATATTTCTCTTTTTATTCTTAACTTTATGGTAAAATATAAGCTTTGGGAAACTCTAGATTAACCTCCCTCCCTTCTATACAGTTATATCTTATTAAGGTGGGAAGGTAAGGCTCATTTGCTATTCAAAGAATTTCAATACATTCTTTTTCCATGTGAAAGCTTTATCCTTGAGTGGATTAAAGATGATTTTTAAGAAAATTACTTTTCAAAAATTATAAGAGAATTGTGGGAAGTTCAAATTCCCTATACACATTAACAATAGACAGCTGATTTTAATGTAAAATTTGATTTTGACACAAATTAAAATTATATTTTTCGCACGCATTTTTTATGCACAAAAATAACCAAACGATTCTACATGAAGGGAGAAAAAACGATTTCTCTAAAATCTATATAAATCCTTCAAAATCATCATAGATCATAGGTTTTTCGAAGTCGATTTCTGAAAATATTTATTCGAAATTTAATCGATGGATTTTAGAGTTATCGGTCTTAAATGAAAGATAGTTTTGCAGGAAAAAAAACTGTATCCAGAAGGAAGAAAATATAGCGCCACCATTTTCTTCTGTTTCTCTCTATAATTTTAGTAATTCGAAATCGGCCGGGATTGAATTCTCACAGCTCAACTTTTTAACTATGTTAATTTTTTCGAACTTCGTTATTGAAATTCAAATTTTCCTCATAGCTTCATCATCACTTTTGTCTTGAACCATAGCATTTCCCAATTACAAGATTATTTAAGATGATTTTGAAAAGCTCTGGGGTTTTTAGAATTGAAGGAAAAGGCGGGCATGTAATATTTTTTTGAATAATCACTAAAAATCAATTATTTTTGGTGCTATGGCTGAAGAGAGAGAAGCAGTAAGACATCAAGGGATAGGGCTATCCTCCCCAACAACACCAGCGACTCACTTTTTTTAGGTTAATTAGCAGGGAGGGACGGTGGTTGTAGGTTTTGAATGAAATGTTTGGTATCATATTAAAACTAGCTTAATCTTCTATCTAATGGCGAAATTTTTTGCTTGATACGAGAAACTAACTTTTTAGTTATAAAGTTCATCAAATGGGTCACATATACCCCGTTACTACATTTGGATCATGGATGTCACGTTGATGCACGTTGTTTTACGAAAAACCAAATATGCAATTTTCATTAAGCCTAGTCAAATTAACTTAACCTTACTTCACTTTGGTTCAGTAAATCAAGTAAAAACATTAAATTCGTTAAAATTCGAGAGGAAGTGGAAAAGCTTAACTATTACCACTCCTTTGGTTCTTTCATCTAGACAAACACAGAGCATACTACTGTAACTAAGTATGTAACTGTCAAACCTCTAATAACCTCTAATAACTAACTACCTAGCACAAGTATGCCATTGTATTAAGTCCGGCGTCTAATTTATCAGCTAATGCTTATCACAAGCAGTTGCAATTTTTAAAAAAATTTCAATTTAGTATGTATCACTACTACTCCCGACGACAACCTTCGCCCCAGCATTGAATAAAGCCAGTGTAAGTAAAGAAATACGAATAATTATGAAACATTTTTACCCTTAAATAATATTCATAAAATCTTAAAAGCTTCAAATAAAACAACGCCAAACAAAACTGAGATTTTTGCATTACCTATAATCAAAACAATGTCAACAGTCCTCAAGTACATCGAGAGCAGTAAGCGTGCAATCCAGTTTACCTGCTTACTATGAGCCAATCACAATTGTTACATAATTCAAATCTTGTTCAACACTTGTCTGAAGAAAATTATCTTTATAAGCAAATGATGCAATTCCAAGAGAGCATCGAGTGAACAACTGATAAGCTGCGGTCGTTTTATCAGCTGCAATCGCATTTTAAACAACTTGCCATGCCGCACCGCCGCCACGGTTAGCCTGGTCGTTTTAATCTGTGCAAAAAAAAAAAAAAAAAAAAAAAAACTTTTACTTTATAGACTCGAAGAAATTCCATCAGTTGTTGTCTGACCCACTTTTATTTAATCGAGTTTTAGTAATATTCAATGCACTCGTAGTTAGTCATTAACCGGTTGAAGAAAGCAAAAACTAAATAATATTTTACTTTGGTTGAGGGGATGAACGGCAATGTTAGTAGCAAAAGTTAAAGAAACCTTTAATCCTAGATCACTAAAAAATATGGTCCGGACCGTGTTTTGAAGATTTTTTTGATGTATGCACTTCTCATCAAAAAATATCTTCTTTTTTTCTATTAAACTTCTTCAAACATTTGTGGTCCACCGGCAAAAATTAAAATAATCAGAATTTTGTAAAAACCTATAATCCGGGATGTTTCAGTTAAGGATAGCCAAAGCGTATGGAGGATGATAAGGTTTTTTAAGTGAAGAAAAACTTTTAATAGCAAGATGGTATCAACTTCTAAACTATTTCCAAACTATCGGGATTTAAAATTCTTTGGGCATATTTGTATGGATCACACTGTAACCTGAGAACTATGCACTTTATGATACTCCACGATAGTATCTAGTTTAGCTTCAAGACTTCACACTTGAAACCAATTTAAACAATGTTTTTAACAGAATTCAGTTTCCATGTTATGAAACAAGAAAGATATGTACAAAATATAGTTGGGCTAACTAAATTTCTGGTAGAGAACAAGGCACTGAAACAGCAGTTTCCAATGTCAATATGATTTACATACAGATGTAGGAAATACCCAACAGGGATTAGTAGAATTTCGGCATGTGCAAAATACTGAAAAATAGTATACCTCTAAGTTACGCTTATTCATTTTGCCTCCCCCCCCCCCCCCCCCTTCTTCCTGATTTCATATCATGTATTGAAAGTTATTTATCTTATCGCCTAATAGAGATTGTATAATTAAGATCTATTATCACCGGTGTGCCCCAGGGTTCAGTATTCTCTCCAATTCATTTCTTAATTTTCATCAATGATCTGCTTTCTGATACTTTCAATTATTTTAGATGGCATTTTACTAATGACGGTGGCCATATTTGCGCTTATTCCTTTTTTAGACACTCTTTCGGATTTCAATCGAAATTGAATGATCTTTGTCTTACCCTTTACGAAATTAATGTGTGCAGCCAATTTTAATTCCGAACTGTGCGAGTCTGCCATCACCAGAGTATCAACCTACACACCTCCGGGTGATATACATTGACAATTCTGTCATTTGCCTTATAATTTCTAATCCAAGTTTTACACCCTAAACTCAATTAAAAATTTAAAATTAAAAAAAAAAATGGTTAACAACTGATACATAGAGGGGTTTTATGAAAACAGCAAGGAAGGAAACGTTTGCAGCAACATGTCTGCAGACTGTTTTCAATAAGATAATTACATGGAATGCATATACATAAGAAAGAAAATTCAAATTGTATCTATCTAGCGACATCTAATTGTGAAGGAAATAAAAACCGTGCAATATGTAAAATATTGAAGACGTCTTGAATTGTGTTTTATTTACGTGACTTTTCTGTGTTTTTTAAGGGAAACCACTACAGTTGTGTTTTATGTTTATAAGGAGAAAGTGTGAAGGCTATCCTTTGTCTAATGAAAAATTTTTAAAGGCTTTTGCATATGAGCTTGAGGTAGAATTGCAGTGAACGCAACGCATTCATTGCTTCTACGTTTCTATTGTTATTACTGGAAAACTAAAATAAAATCATATGAACGAAGGTACCGATGCATGTGTTGAGTTCACAGTAATTCTAATTTTAAAATGAACAACGATGTGGGCCTTTCGGGGGTCTCCGATCAGTGAGAAAAAAACTACAAATTTTTTTTTTGTGGTTTACTAAATTTTTCCGAAGTTTCGACTCTGAGTTTTTGAGTCTTTTCAAGTGGTCTTCTATATCCGATTGAACAAACTACTCGAACTCGCCGTTCTGAGCAGGCTATTCAAGCCATCTGTGACAAAATTTCGCATCAATTTCACGTTAATGGACATTAAGCCACCGTCCCGCGTGCGTAGAGTGCGTACAGAAGAAAATATTGCTGCTGTAGCCGCCAGTATTGGTGAAGATCGTGATGTGTCCATTCGTCGCCGTTCGCAGCAACTGGGATTGTGTTATTCCACTACGTGGACGATTTTACGCAAGGATCTACAGCTCGTTCAAGAACTGAAGCCGGGCGATCTGCCACAGTATCGTGTTTTCGGTGAATGGGGCTGGGAAAAGCTGGAGGAAGATCCGCTTTTTTACCAAAAAATTGTCTTCACCGACGAAGCACATTTTTAGTTGAATGGATACATAAATAAACAAAATTGGCGTATTTGGTCCGATGAGCAGTCACAAGTAATACAAGAGCTGCAAATGCATCCTGAAAAATGCATTGTTTTGTGTGGTTTATGGGCTGGTGGAATAATTGGTTCGTACTTTTTCAAAGGTGACCATGAGAACAACATTACCGTCAATGGTGCTCGCTATTGTGCAATGATTTTAAACTTTTTATTTCCCAAAATACACGTGCTGAATCTGGTTGACATGTGGTTTCAACAATACGGTGCCATATGTCACACAGCACGTGCAACGATGGACCTATTGCGAAATGAATTTGGTGAGCAATTCATTTCTTGTTTCGGACCAGTGGCCGCCTAAAGCGTGCGACTTGACACCGTTGGACTACTTTTTGTGTGGGGGTACGTCAAATCTCTTGTATATGCCGATAAACCAGCATCGATTCAAATACTAGAAGACAACATCATACGTGTTATTGGTGAGATACCAGCGGCTATGCTCGAAAAAGTCACTCAAAATTGGACTTCCCGTATGGACCACCTGGTAACACCGTCACTGGGTAATTTCCATAATTTTAAATTTGAATTCTAAACTGAACTCAAGAATTTCAAGAGGAACACATTTTTGTTTTCTAACTGATTTCTCTATTTAGTGCAATATTTAAGTACTATAAAATCACTAGGAATTAAAATCAATCAAAGCACATTGAACACGAGCTATTGACACCGAATACTCCCATTCTATCCTATCCTATACAACTCAGCTGGACTCAATATATTTTTTAACTTAATCAAGCACTTTTTCTTACAACTGACTATAATTACTGGGAATATCAACAATGATGTCATGCTCGATGTCTTCGAAACAATATGCCAGACTGACTTAATGGCAGAAATTAAATCTTTCCATTCGCTTATGGCGTGTGCTAAATTTATTTCTTCAGCAATATAGGTTGAGCGTTGTCTATCAATTCCATTACATAAAGATGGCGTGAGCTTTCTTCAATCACTCAAGTTCCTTAGTCTCTTGTTACTCATGTGTCAATGAGAAATTACATTTTAGTGGACTTTGTATCACCGAGTTTTCAGTGAACATTCTATAGCAGAGTTAGAATTTTTATACGGTGTAAGTAATGTGTCTATACAAATTCATTTTGTTAAATGTTTTTTAGGAGTATAGAAGAAGAAGAAGATTGTGATTTTTGGAAGAGCACAAATATTCTGGGGTTTCTGTGTGTTATTTAATTGATATTGAGTTTGGTGCTCTGGTTTGATAATCTTATCAGCGTTTACATATGAACTTCATAAATAGTGTAGGGGATCGTTCGAAAAAAAAACTTAAAAAGTAATGGTCAAAGAAAATATCCTTGCGGAACCCCGCAGTAAATTTGAAAATGGTCACATAGGATATTTTCGACCTTTTCTTCTGTATATTTGTTCGACAGAAAATTCTGAGTCAGATGAGTGGCAGAAACGTAAAAATTAAAAGAAAAAGAAAATTTTTGTAAGAAGAGCTATAAAAGAAGCGAAAGAAAGGACGAGATAGATAGGAAAAACATGATTTATTCTAGATTCTAGATTGACTCTATTTCATCAAAATTTGTAGGGTCGTATTAAAGCTAAAATTTAATCCGTTAAAGCTTCGCTGCGGCAACTAACAACGAAAGAAAACTCTTTACCTTGCAGATTTTAAGAAGTTGGTTATTAGTAGCAATAGCTTTTATGTATCACGATATTCATAAAACCACTTAGAAAAAGCACAGATTCACACAATTTGCCCGTGTTATGATAGACAGCCGACATTTTTCAAATGTCATGTACTTGAGATGAATCATTTTCTACTTTGATTTTTATATGGCATCTTGCTATATCCTTCATACAAAAGAAAGAAAGACAAAAAAAACATTTGACACATACATAGGTCGATATCAATAGAGAAGTAGTGGATGCTAAGACCTCACTATGGGTGGCTATAGGCTAGTGATGACGATATCTCCAAAAAAGTTCATCATGAGCTTTAATTTTCCCCACTTTCGGAAAAATATCCTACACATGTCCTTGCGATGAAAGCATGAGGGTGGGGTGGGAGGATATAGACAGAGTTATGAAATCTCGTTATTCTGGTAGAATAAAGTGAATAGTGGAAAACATCTGTCGCAAAAATTTTGGGTTCGCCAAATCCTCATGGATATTAAATATTTTGAAAATGCGTTAACTTTCGAAAGTGGTATGTACATAGAATTGAATTAAGACCTATACATCTCAAAGAACTCATGGCTCCAATTTAAAGAGATGATATGTACGTCTTAATGAGGAGAAAATAAAAGAAATTATATGACACGATGGAGGAAGGGGATTTGCACTCCTTCCATGTTGAGTTAGGAAGAATGAATTTACCTTTCCTGTTATCATCTATTGTCTATTCCAGTGAAGATGTCTATTAAAAAGAAAAACATTAACATAAAATGAAAAAAAAAAAATATTTGTTTAATATTATTTGCATTTGCTACATAGCTAAGCTTCTCGCTTGATATCTCAAAATGTATAAATAAATTTGTACACAGTCTCCACTGAATGCACCTGCGCTAAACAAACACCATACGAAAAGTTTTCTGTCAACAAGAAAATATGTTGACATTAAAGAAAATTACCTGCAAAGTGTGTAAACATTTTTACCTTTCCATTGAGGAAGAGATTCACAATTCATTCATGAGGGTAAGGTTAGGTAAAAAAAAAGCAATTTGAACGAAATTTTTATGTATTGCAATTTGAAATTGCTCATATGAAATAAAATCTTTTTTTTTCTAATAATTTACACAAATGAATAAATAGTTAATAATATCTTTTGTATATGATGACTATTGAATTTTAACAATTATAAAATATTTGACACCCTTTATAACTTGAAAAAAAAAAAAATCAGCGGGATAAGAGGTTCGAAAACGTAATAATAGATGAAAATCGTCATAAGATAAGCATTTTGAGGAGATTGCATGACATTAATGCACTTGGTCTCTCCTCTCCTCGACGGATTGTATTAGATGACGTTACATCTGAGCCTCACCATATAAATGCCGGTGTGCCCCAAGGCTCTGTTATCTCTCCGTCTCTCTTCCTAATTTTCATAAATGATCTGCTTTCCCGTACTTTCAATTCCATCTATAGCTTTGCCGATGATAGTACCTATCCTTGATTTCACTTACTCCTTTGAAACTCTTACTGACTGCAGATGAATGCCGCATGTGTCACACGAGATCGCAAGACCAGATCATTGAATCCCGGTCTTGATAATATCATCGCTTGGAGCAAAACGAAATGCATCGAATGCAATGCGTCTAACAAGGAGAGGGTTCCTACTCGTCATCACAGATTTCGTTCAAATTCACAGTATATGTTGGGATTGACTAGAAATGAAAGTGACGCAAGTGGAAGCTCCAGCCCGTAGGCTTACCCGTTGGAAAATGCTCAAATTTGAAAATTTTCGTTGTCGCGGAAAAATTGCAATAGAATTTGAACAAAAGTGCCAAATTTATTCTAGTAACATGCCTACTATAGACAACATATCTAGATTTCCGATTCTGAAAGTGGTATTTCCGTGCGCTTTCAAACATCGCCGGTAGATGGGTATGCAAAATTTTTATAGACTTGATTTTTTTTAAATTAATCTATAAGTTTTAGACAAAAAGTTCGAAATGAATTTTTCAGACCGAGTTTTAACAGCCGAAAATTAAATTTCGCAACTTAATCAAAAAGGGAGGGAAAATATGTTCAAAAAATCAGAAAAAATCACAAAAAAAACTAGCAAAAGGAGTTTTGCAAATCAGATAATATTTACCCCACTTTCAGCAGAAAACCCGAATTCGGGAAATGAGAAACTTTTTCCTATTGGTATATATGAATGTCCTTTTGAAGATAATTTCTACGAATATTCTACACAGATATTGGAATATAAAAAAAATACCCCCACATTTTTTTATTTCATATTTTTGTTTTTTTTTTTAATAATAATATATGGTAATGGGTTACTACTCTGTAACCCGCTGCTTTACAAATCTCGTAATAGTTTCAAAAAATCATAAAAAACTCACAATGAATTTAGAAAATCAGTTGGAATTTGGCCAAAAGATAAAAGGTGGTAGCTTTAGAGTATATGCAGCTAATTAGTTGAAAGTATTTTAGCAAACCTCACAATTTTATTCTGGAAAATGTTCCTAAGCTCATCTGCGAGTTCTATATCAAACCTAGAATGGAATACAATTCTCACATCTATACCGGGGATTGTCTTGCCTAAGCTTCATTGGATATTGTCTAAAAGAGAGTCTTCAAGCTTATTGGCAATTTGGTAATAACTTTTTATATCGATTCACTAGATCTTCACGGCAATGTTGAATGCATTTCGTTCCTTTATCGCTACATACATGGTCAATGCTCTGATGAAATATTTAGTCTGATCGCTTGTAGATTAATTCCTAAAATGCACTACTCGCTCTGAAAGCCGTGCACATCCTTTCACTCTTCAAAATACTTTCAGCAGTACAGTAAAATTCCGTGATGCTTCTCATCACGAAACTGTGCGAATAGTCTACCATCTTCTGTTTTTCCTCCGACTTACAATCTGGGAAAGTTCAAACATATATCAGCACCACCCTCAGTCACCGTATGTCTCCAATCCCTATCTGATTCCTGCCATGCTGTACTTTGCTCAAGCGGAGATTGAGATTGACTAAATGATATAATAAAAAAATGTTTGCACAAACGGAAAGAGAGATATTAAAACCCTTTTTTTAAGATGACGAAGAGGGCGGACAATAGTGAGGTCGCAACAACCCGTAAACTTAAATTTTGACTTGTCTTAATGGGTTACATGGGTTTCAAAGGCTAAAAAAAGGTTCATTTTCTCAATTTTCTTTTCTATGTATTATAATAAATAAATTACTTTATTCAAAATTTTAAAGAATGTTTTATAAAATTTTCATTCAAAAATTTCGAAAAGTGTCCTCGTGGTGGTCAGGATAACTCATGATAGCCTTATCTAAAATTAAAAACCAACTGTTTTCCATTAGTAGTCGAGTATAGCTCGTGACTGAACGAAGGATTTTAGAAAAAAACAACAGACAAACAATAGCTAAGTACCTACCGCAATATACTTGCGTACTATTAGATAAAAAAAAAAAAAAAAATGCTTTTTTTTAACCTTCAAAGTCCATGTCATATCCTAGACACACAGCACGATCTAATGAATCATTAATACTAATTATTCATTAAAACGCCATGTGTCACATAGTATACGTCATTATGGCTCGCAAATCAGATTATAATGAAGTACACTAATGAAGCGTTTTTTCTCTTCATTATGGCTATAATGAGGAAAAATGTGCTAGATTTGGCATATAATATAAATGTGGAGCACCTCTGTGCATCTGCCGATTTGAAAAATAAGAAGAAGAAGAAATGCAGAGAAATGCAAATCACAAACTTATTCTTTTTAATATAATATTATTCTCATTTGTAAATTGTTAAATTGAAAAATAAAATAAATAAAAACAAAGTTTATCCCTATAATTCGATCCATATCGCATCTTTAATGTCATAAGTTTATCAAAACCAGTTTGACAGTACAACCATAAAGTAATAAAGGCCTTTATTTCTTTACGGTACAACTTAATTAAAGAAATGGCTGTGTGTCTGCAATTTATAATGAATCATTATAGACTAATGAGTCGTTAGTTATTTCCTCAGAGCGCTGTATGTCTAGGGCATAGACCCTTAATCATCCACCACAACCACTAAAAAAATCGCAAACTGCAGAAACCTGGCAAGCCTCCATTATAACAGTATAATAAATTTTTATTTTTTCACTAAAACTATTTAAATTCTTCCAGTTAAATCATAGAAAAACTTATCCAAAAACAAAAGCATACTTTGACAAACACCCAAAAACTTGCCAAACTTATTCAAAAATCTGCTTAGTATCCATCCACTACGTCCATTTACGATGAATGAAAGTGAAAAAAATAAAATAAATTCCGCTTCACCTGTTTAACTTATTTTGTTTGTTGATTTTTAACCTACTCACAATGCTTCATTTGTTTTTGTGAATATTTAAAGTCCAATTTTAAAAATGAATTTCCAAAACAAAAACAAATGACGTCGATGTAACCAGGTTATTCAACACTGAATGAAATCCTAAAAATGACTTCAGATCTATCGATGAAAGTGGTATTAACTTACATCATGGAAATGCATAAATAAATTTCTATGGCTAATTACGTAATATTTTAATAAATTAGCAAGGTTATGGCCGCACAGCTGCGGTCACTATATAATATCCTCGTAAATTTATTAATGAATCGAAGAGAAAGTGCGTAAAATGAATAAATCTTGCCCACATTCATCAAAGATTGATTCGATATTCGAAAACACTATTCAAAGTTTCACAAAAGCTTTAAGAAACTTCGAAATTTTGTTGCCTTACACTTAAAAGCTGGAGACAGAGTTAAGGCTAATCACAATTACACTTAATTCATTATTTTATAATTGTCAAATATTCAAACTGATTTTGAAAAAAAAACATATTCTTAAAACTAATATAATTCTAATTTCAGAACACAACCACAAAAAACAGCATGCCAAGCAATGAACGATCAAAGATGCTGTTGGACTAGAGGAAAAGTGCTTGGCGGCAGCTCAGTATTGAACACGATGTTATATATCCGAGGAAATCGTCGAGATTTCGATCAATGGAAATCATTTGGAAATACAGGCTGGGGATATGAAGATGTCCTTCCATATTTTAAAAAATCCCAGGATCAAAGAAACCCTTATTTGGCTAAGAATACAAAATATCATAGCACTGGTAAGATTTAGTGATTTCAGATACTATATAGGTAGATTCCAAAAAAATATTGCTAGAAGAAACTAATTTCCATATTTACATTTGAACACAGGTGGCTTATGGACAATTCAAGAATCTCCATATAATACACCAATTGGTCCTGCATTTCTACAAGCAGGCGTTGAAATGGGTTATGAAATTGTTGATGTAAATGGAGCACAACAGACAGGATTTGCTTTCTATCAATTGAATATGCGTCGTGGAGCTAGATGTAGTACAGCAAAAGCATTCTTGAGACCAACAAGATTGCGTAAAAATTTGCATATTGCACTTTTTTCACATGTCACAAGAGTTCTTATAGATCCTGCAACAAAACGTGCTCAAGGTGTGGAATTCATTAGAGATGGACAATTTCATAAGGTCTATGCAAAACGAGAAGTTATACTATCAGCAGGAGCAATAGGAACTCCACATTTATTAATGCTATCCGGAATTGGACCTAGAGCAGATCTAGAACGTGTTGGTATTCCTGTAATTCATAATTCTCCTGGTGTTGGTAGAAATTTACAAGATCATATTGCTGTTGGCGGATTAGCATTTCTAATAGATCCGAAAATTTCGATTGTTATGAGAAGACTGGTGAATATAAATACAGCACTAAGGTATGCCATCACTGAAGATGGACCCTTAACTAGTAGCGTTGGTCTTGAAGCTGTGGCTTTTATCAATACGAAATATGCAAATGCATCTGATGATTGGCCAGATATGAATTTTATGTTGACCAGTGCATCAACTAACTCGGATGGTGGTACTCAAATTAAAAACGCCCACGGATTGACGGATGAATTTTATAATGAAGTTTATGGAGAGATTAGCAATCGAGATGTATTCGGTGTTTTTCCAATGATGTTACGTCCAAAAAGTCGAGGATTTATAACGCTTCAATCGAAGAATCCATTACGGTATCCACTTATTTATCATAATTATTTGACGCATCCAGATGATGTTAATGTATTGCGCGAAGGTGTTAAATCTGCTCTAGCTTTAGCTGATACACAAGCAATGAAAGCTTTTGGAGCACGTTTCTGGAGGAAACCTTTACCGAATTGTAAACATTTACCATTATTTACAGATGAATATTGGGAATGTGCTATAAGGCAGTATACAATGACAATTTATCATATGTCATGTACAGCTAAAATGGGACCACCAACAGATCCAATGGCTGTAGTAGATCCTCAATTGAGGGTTTATGGAATTCAAGGGTTGCGAGTTATTGATGCAAGTATAATGCCAACAATAACAAATGGTAATATACATGCACCTGTAGTCATGATTGGAGAAAAAGGTGCTGACCTAGTGAAAGAGCTCTGGTTGCAGAAGAATATCTATTTAAGAATAAAAAGGGATGATGAAGTTAATGTTAACTGTACGAAAAATTTCAACTGTACTACAAATAAACAAGAAGAACAAGAACAAATTCCCGTACAGGTTTAGTTAGGTTTAAGTAATTCTAGGTTTCTGCTTTATTTATTGACATTTACTTTGGATGTAGTCTGTTGCATGTGTAAATAGATAATTTTTAGTTTTAGTTTTAATACAGTAAGTTAGAAAAATAAATGTACATACATAAATGAAATTTTCTATAGATTCGTTGTGATTTGAAATTTTACAATGTAAGTTGTTATACGACATAGAATATTGCGGAAGGGCTGGTTTTTATATTAGTTTTTGATATAAATCATAAACTGTTATACCGCTCAAAAATAAAAAAATAAATAAACAAATGAGATTGACAGCATTTTTTAAATGTAAAAAATTTTATTTATAACGATTCGATAACATATGAATTTTAGTAGAAAAACAAAACTGTTATACTGCCTTAAAGTGCAATTAATTGTTTTATACAATGATGTATGAATATATGTGAATATTAAAGAAAGAAACTTCAATTTAATTACGAATTTCTGTAATTAAATTTGTCTTTTTAGTTGTTTTCATCATTCTAGCATTATTACAATTAACTGTTATACCAGAGATTTTTTTTATATAGTTTTAATTATTGTCCTAATTTCAAAGTTTTAAAGAAGGGACTGATATTTTTTTTTTTTTTTTTTTTATTTTATTTTATTAGTTAGGTAAATATACGTCGCCTTTAATTTTAACCGATCACTCTAAAATCTTGATTTTCATGGTTCCGTAATGCTGAACTCATATTTAATAAGCAACGTTTACCACCATAGAAGAAATAACAACCAACAATTGGGCAATTGGAATGAAACGTGTTCTGCAGGAAAAAAGTCCGTTACTGTGAGGGGAACTATCGGCCTTACAATGGCCGATGTTAATTAGCAAACTCCAAGAAATCTTTCAAGGGATATGTTTCGTAAGATCAGAAGTTAGCAGGATGGAAAAAATTCCGATTTTATAGCAAAGGGGCCTGGAAATTGCATTTGACTAGTGAGAAGAAAGACGGAAGAAGAAATATGTATAAGCTTAAGTAGAACGATAATTATAACTCATATAAAGACACAAAGCTCTTGGCTATTATATGTATTTAACCAGAAAGTCACATGGGACCAATTTATATAAAATTTTATGCACAAAGCCATCGCATCAGCATTCTGAATATAAAACACTGTATGGCAAGAAATAGGCTGTAAATCCCAAGTTAGTCTTTTGGCCCTAGTTTAACATCATTAGAGATAATTACAATCACCTAAAGTGGTTTATAATGATGGAACAAAACAGATACAACGTATTACAAAAATAACGAGAACTTGCATACTTCGGAATTACAGGTGCCATTCAGGCTTAGAACTGATGTCTGGAATACCTCCTTAATACTTTTGCATTAGAAATAATGCTCTATTAGCGTTAATTAAATCCTGATTTACAGCAATTGTAATTGTGAAAGGGTTTCTCACTTGTCACTAAGCAAGCTCTTAGACACAGCAATACACAATACCATAAAATTTGGAGCCAGCTTTGAAGTTTTCTTTGAAGTTGGCCTCACAAGTGGACTGTCTGGTTCGTATCTGTAAGCACGAATGTCTATTGGTTAACCAAGATACATGCATGCACTCCGAGAAGCAAATCACCAAGATAAAATGTCTTAACTTGTGTGTAGAACTGTATCCGTTTTCTAGGTCTACTATCAAAAATAAAAATAAAGTAACCCTTAGCTGGATACCAGAACATGAGGGCCATATCTGACAGCCTACTAGAAGAGAGAACAGACTTTACATTTATCGAACCTAAGGAGACTTATAAGAAGACTTATACATAGAAGATAATGACTAAAATTGGAAAAGCTCATTGTTCAATACGCCGCCTGCAAACTTTAATAAACAGATAATTGCGTCGTATTCAAACAAATCAATACCAAAGCCGCAACTCAACCAAGCAATTGTCCAAGGAAGCCGTCGAAAACTATAAAGTATCCTAGGAGAAGAACCAATTTGACAGAAAGGATGTCCTATAGAGTATATGCCGCAGGTTGTAGCAAAAAAAAAACTATAGCTTAATCCAAAATCAAATTGTACGCAGTAGGGGAATGACGTCAGGATTGACCTGTCGCTTAAGTCGGCCATTTTTTTAGTTTTGACCAATAGGCCCATTGCAGATTTGGAGCGTGAACTCAAAGTATATGCTGTGCACTCAGTGGTTTGAAATTCCAAGCAGCAGCGAATACGGCCAGAAAGTGAGGAGAAAATATGCAATCATCAAGGTAAGCATTATGAATGTGTTGTGTGATTCATGTTTGCAAATAACCAAGAGAAGAGTTCAATCCTATAACATGCTTGGTTGTGGTACCACGTGATGCGGCAATGGTGCTTGTCGTCAGGGTTGGTCACTTTGTGTAGTCAGGGTTGGCCTACTGTGAATGTGTGCTTGGAAGACGCCCTAAAAATGTTCACCACCAATCCCAACGAAGTTCGCAAATAAAACACCAGCTAAAGAAAGATGTCCGCCAAAAACGCGCAGAAAAAACCCCCTTAAGACAATGCAAGAGAGAAGTGCATTTGAAATGCGTCAATATAACTACATTTGCCGGAAATGCAATTTCGAATAATGTGCCATTCAAATTTTTGTTAAAAAACAGAAAAATGCAGCAAATTCAGCTTTTTATTTCATTCAATTAATTTTTCCAGGTAATTTTCAATCATTTCTTCAGCACATTTTTTCGTCGATTGGCCAACCTTGACAGCATTTCATTTTTTTTTAAATGCCTATATTTTTTTAATTTTTTTACAAAATCAATCTGCAATGTTCAGCAAAAGTGTTCTTTTTTCCCATACCATTCCAAAGATAAGTTTTGCTTGACCAAATTCTTCCTTAAACGGAAGTTATGGGCAAAAGTAAAAAGGGTATCCAACCTTGACGACACTTCCCTACGCATAATAATTAGTGGAAAAAAAAGTGTTATTTCCCAATCTATAGCCAACAGAAAGCCAATATGTAGTACAATTGTCTTTCTTTAAATGTTTTCAACTATACCAACACCAATTTAATGAATTCGAATTAAGATCTCTGAACTATTTTTCTTGCATATTTTCTCTTCTTTCTTGAAGATGCTTTTAAATAAAATATCAGCCTGAATGTATGCAATTTTCCAAAACTAAACTTGACTGGATTAATTTTTAGCCAATTCACGCGCTATTGGATTTTATATTTTTGTCGAACCACATGGGAAATCTTGTGCCGATTCCCATCTGCTTTAGAGATCATGATAACATTGATCGGCATTTTCTCTTCTCACAAAATGTGGAACTTAAATACTTTTATGGCGTCAGCTCTACTGATGATCTTCAATAAAATTAATTACTTTTTTGATAAATATGATACATTTACCAGAAATTGAGAGTAAATTAGGAGATTAAACTTGGTGCTTTTGCAATAACCTTACAACAGCTAAATGTCATCAACTCTATGAGGATTACTGGGTTGAATTTCGCGATTAAACTATTTCCTGCAAGGTGTCGCTTTTTGAAAATGTTATTTTCTAATAATTTGTTGTTTTTTATGTTTTGACAGCTTTGACAGATCAACAACAACGTTCTGTCAGTATTATTATCTCAGAAACCATCGAACATATTATTCGCGGACAAAGTTGACCGCCAGGAAGATTTTTGATCGATGTGTGTTGTATCACAATTTGAATAAGAGATCCATAAAAAGCAGCATTCGAAACTGTGGCAGGCAAGTAAACTTGAATTTATTTCTTTGAGCCAAAGTAGAGCATTGACAAGAAAACATACGAGTCAGTTGCCAGAATTCTACTAGAAGATCTCCGTACGGTCAATTCTTAATGGAACACGATCATTTGTTTACCAAAAACAAAAAACAAACAAAAAATTTTTATTCTTATTTATATCTTTTTATGCATTTCCTTTTATCAAGGATAAAATGCGCGAATGAATATTATAATAGAACTCAACCGGCGACGCGAAGCTTACGAAGATTTTATCTCGACAAACAATAAAAATTTCATCCGCAAATTTTAAGTATCAACGTCCTTATTGGCATTTAGAGTCTTAGTCCTTCAAGTAGGAATACAAATTTTTGCAAATACACATTGCATCCAAAGTATCATTGAGGAACAATGACAATTTCGAGGACGTTATAACAGAAGACCATTACACCACAAAAAATTAAAATTAAAATCCAAGAAGATTTCAAGTCTCAATTTGAGCAACATACATACCAAGCCTAGGTTTTATCTTCAATTTTCTTACCTGCAATGAAAATTAAGAAACAAATTTAAATATTTTTGCTAAAATAGTGAGAAAATTTAAAAAACTTATTTTCGCTTGGATTTTTTTTATTTATTATTTCTTATCGTCCCGACGTGCCATTTACAATGTTCACCAGCAGCACACATACACGCACACACCCTGCCCTACTATTGCTAATTTAATGGAAAGGGCAAAGGAAATGATAATCCTTCAAGAGTCTCTAATAAGAATTAAGTCAAGTCATTGATTGATGGCCGGCATGGCGGTGAAAAACACCCAGAAAATATAAAGGCTTGGTATAACTGTTTTTAAATGTTCCATACTCATGCATGCATGTATACATACTTACATACCGCAAGTAGTCCTAAAATGGGGCAGAAAATAAGAGTCTTTTCTTTACCGTGTGCTGAACGTGATTAAAATGATAATGGGATTAGCATTATGATAATTATGTAGCTGTCCCAGTTTAATCAGTTTTTTATATCAATGATTTCAGTCACGCAATAAAATTTTATTGAGCTTTTACTTTCGGAGATTTTTCTTTATTTTTGTCCAAGTAAATAGGAATAAAATTTCACACTGTTTCATTGCAAAAATGTTTTATTTTTTACGGACATCAACAAAATATTAGATATTGTGTCGACCCATGTTTATTTGTATTTACAATTATTGGAGACAATTAACAGTTTTCATTCTTTTAATTAAATAAAAATATTTAAATGTATTCAACATTGTTGATTCTTTAATCGGCCATCGCTGCTTATTTTATTATAGAAACTTTGAAATCCTAATGCCATCTATTGACAACTTAAGAAACTTTAAGAAAACCAATAAACAATTGAGGCCTTAAAATTGATCCTTATGGCTCCCCAAAACATAGCTCGAAATATACATAAATGTACATAGGTGGAGTATTAAGCGGCTGAAGCAATACTGCTATGACGCATTTATCAGCTAACTGTAGAAAGTATATAGATGAATCTAATGTTCTATTGCTAATTGCACACAGTGTCTGCCCACCATGACAAAAGTAAACATCAAAAGCAGAGACGGTAAATAGCGACAATAGCAGAGCACTCTATCAACTAAATGTAAAAACCATAGAGCATTTGACCTTCTGAACGCATTGAAGGCATTACCAGTAAGCTTGCAAAACAGAAGGAGGAAGGTGCTTATTATCAACCACGAGGAACAGTCTTAAAAGAGACAGTCGATGCATGATAAGAAAAAAAGGAGCTGAATTGATGAAAGGTCGCTGCTGCATAGATAATTAGTGACACCTGCAGGATTATTATGGAATAATTCTGAGCAGATATCATACTCAATTAACAGAAAATATATTTCGAAAGCTCTTCAAAGACATGGTATTCGCCAGAAAATATCGATCTAGTAAATAAAGGTTCTAGACTTACTGTAACTAGATGCAGAACTCCACATAAAGTTGTCCGGCTTATTGAATAGGAAAGCAGAAGGAAAACGTTTATATTTTTTTCTTTAATTATTTATGTCCTTGTCATGTCAGTGCTCTGAACAACAACTATGGTATGGCGGCATTTAACGGGGAGGATTAGAAAGTCTTACAAGCCTGGATTATAGCCCGTCGTTTGCAGATCTTCAGAAGTAGATGTCTAAGTCAAATTCTATAAATTCTCTTAACAGTTCGAGCATTAAATAAAAAAGAAAGGAATATTGCTAAGCAATTCCTCGCATAAAATATTCAAGTACCTATTGGTTGGCGGAACGGCAAGACAAAGAACTACATGGATAGAAAACAGCACAAGCAGAAGCCCGAACTTGCAGATTCTGTAATGAGAGAGAGTAGCAACAGCTTATGCCCTATATAGCCATCAAGGGATGAAACGAATTAAATGTTGATGCTGTCTTTTGACTATCTTCATGTAAGAAAAGTCAAGAAAAATATTTAAAGCTCTTGGAAGATTGGGGAGAGATTTGTTTTAATAAGCAAAATTTACCAAACATTCTTCATGTCACACCCAAAAACAAAAACTTTCATTTCATGTCCTATCACGTAAAATTGTGGAGGCAGCTTGATTATCATCTACACAACTCCTCCGTGACGATGCTGATGATGACGCTGATGATGATGATGATGTACAAAGCTCCTCTATGTCATAAGTTTTGCCATCGTAGATAACACCTATTATGAACGTGCACAAGTAGCACAATCGAAGGCCCAACATTAAATCTGAGCCTACGGAAAACTCCTCAGAGCTAAACTTATGAAAGGTTGTTGGCCTACTTTTTCACTCAACACAAGAGAAAGATAAGAAGATATGAGAAAGAGATGATAAATTATCCGCGAATCAATAACGTAGAGAAAATTAATTCAAACCAGGACCACCATAATGGACCAGCCAGCCGCACACTTAATTATTTCAAAAATAAGAAAATGGATTTTTCGGAGAATATATAAATGTCCAGTTAGCAACAAAAAAAAAAAAAAGTCTTAAGACAATGACCAAATAGCTCCGCGGAGAATATGCTGTTAAACGTTTGATGTTTACCCGCACAACCGGATCGTCGGCATAGTTTTATGTGTTTTTAAGACGAAACGAGTAGTAATGCACTCAAAAAGGAGTGCATGAAATGCAATGGACGTACGTAAAGCGAATGCAGAAAACTAACAACCGGAAAGACCACTTTCATTTTTGCATAGAAGTTCAGAGCTGTGCAGCTTCATACAACCGTGATTCCCCAAGATTGTAGTTAGCCAAGGCTCGTGCACAAGAGATACAATCGAAAATATGTCACTTTGTAGTGGTCGGTCGGAAGTTATACCTATAGAGGAAGTGACGGAAACATTTGACACATTGCATGCAAATACAGCTCCTGGCAATTCAGATAATTTTCTTATTTTTACAACAAGAAATGTAAAAAAAATATACAAAATCATCAGTTTGATGGTTTTAGTTATATAGAAATAAGAAATTTTTAACCGGGTGATCTGCTTATGATGTTCAAGTTATATACATATACTATATGTGTGTGTGTGTAGTCTAGTTACCCGACAATTTGCACCGACTTCTTGATCATCACAGCTCTGTACCGACAGTAGAGGTTGAGATTAAGGCCATATTATTTGTCACAGACTTAAATTAACTAGGATTGTATTAGACAATGAAAGCTATACGATCAATCATTTCTAATATTCACATAGGCTAACCAAAAATGAAGTAGTAGGAAACATTTGCAGTTTTCCTCTCCATCCGTTATTTTCTTCGTACGAATTTTCTCGTCAATTTTTATCAGAAATTTATGTTTCTGTGCCAATACCAATGAAATTATTATGAACAATTTTTCTTTAAATTTTATATTCAAATCGATAACAGTCGGAAAAATCTTAAATCTTTCAGATATAAATAAATCCGTTTACATTTGAATGTTGAAAAGAATTAAACACACATATCTGCCAGAAAAATGTTCGAGAAAATTCATAAGAAAAATTAATCTCTTCTACAGATAAAATCATACACTCGAATCAAGTTCATAACTTTCTGAAGAAAGATTTTCAACAAAATTCGTACACAGGAAATAGTTGAAAATTCAGATAAGTACTTCCATGTATCAACAAAGAAAAAAAGAAGGAAAAGCTCTGCAAAAAAAAAATTATAGTGTCATGGAAAGACTATCATAATTTGACGTTTGCAGGCTTTTACCTTCGGACCCTGTTAACAACCTTTTCCCCTTCAACAAATTAAAAGAATTGCTAAACGAGACAATCAATAGGCAATACATCACAATCCACACAATTAATAAATTTTTTAAATATCTGGCTAGGAAAAAGAAAAAACTATTTCATGTTTAAGTTGAAAAAACTCTTTATGCAAACGAAAAATCTTTAAAAAAGAAATTTCATTGCAAAAAGTGGGCGTTTCATATAAGCAGGAATCAAGCCGTACTGACGATTATACGGTTCCTGTTTATATGAAACGCCCTCTTTTTGCAATGAAATTTCTCTTTTAAAGATTTTTCGTTTGCATAAAGAGTTTTTTCAACTTAATTCTCGAGCTGCAGACTTAGCAGCAAACTGAGTCAATTTCATATTGACTTATTTCGCTAGAATTTTCATAGCAAAACTCTATTTCATGTTTGACAACGAAATTTATTTGCAAATGGATGGCCTGATTGCCATGGGATCTGCCCTTTCCCCATTTCTAGCTGAATTTTTTTTTCTAGCGAAAATTCTTTGTAAAATATGTTTTAGCTTGAATGATGATTATAGGGAAAGAAATATAAAGTCAACCATCTTTAACAATAGAACTCTAAAAAACATTTTAGTCAACAACAAATTTTGCGGATTTGTGATGCCATTTACATGTGTGGCAAACCAAAAGATCTATAACAGGGGTGGGCACGCATGAGGTCAATAAGAGCCACATGCCGGTTTTCCATATATTCTGAAGAGCCGCATTATAGTATTTAAGTTCAAAAATTGAAATTATACAGCAAGCGCAGCTTTCTTTAATTGTGGATATTGTGATTCTGGTATGAGTTTCCAAAATTCAATTATAGAAGTAGATTTGTGTTGCATTTGCAATGCCTGATCCTATTTCATCTAATAATAACTCGCAATTTTATAGCCGCTTTTTCAAAAAGTTTTGAGAAATTGGAAACTCTTCTTCAATAATATTACAAATAAATTGCGTTCACAAAATATGCAAATGTAGATTTAAAACGTTTCAAATCTTCAAACCAAAGTTTGAAATCAGCTTTCAAAATTTTCCTTGTCTTTGTTTAACTTTTATTTTTTCCTTCGTCGATAGTGATTAATTAGTTTGGACTTAAAATCATACACAAATCGCCGAAGTTCAGCTTCAGGATTGTGAAGTTCCACAAAACGTAAGATCTTATAGTGACGAAGAGTTTTGGCATTTGTTCTAATTAAATTTAAAATCTGCAAAACAATCCTTCACACATTTTTGCATTTCAAGTAAACTTAGCTATGAGTTGCTCGGGGTGAATTATGCAGTGAAGAGGTAAAAAATTTGGAATTTCAGGATTGTTGCTTAAAAGAACAATGGGACCCTTCCCACAATTGTAAGCACTCCATCAGACCCAACACTTACGAATTTATCTAGAGGCAATTCAAAGCTGTACCTTACTTGATCAAGTGTATATTTCTGACATCGACACAGCAAGTTTCATCGATAAAAGCTACTAAATCTAACAATTCTTCCTTGACATTTACGTCTGTAGATACATAGCAGGCAAAAATGGTGAATTGTGGAACCTCGTCGAAAGCTAAAAACTGAATGCTGTGAAATTTTTACTAATTCCACCAATACAACGTTCAGTTGTATTAAGTGACATAGATAGGAACGTGAGCACTATCGGGATCCAAAACTTTAAACACTTCTTTTCTTTTATAATAAATTCTCCTTCTCCATATGGACATCTTGCACAAGTAATATGCCAAGCTATCAAAAAATTAACTTCGTTGGCTCTGTCATCTTCGCGACTAAAAGAAGACAAGAGTCCTTAATGCTTACAAAGCCCTGGTTGCAATGATTTAAGTTTCTTCCTTCGCAATTTTGATTTGTCAAATTTTGATTATTGTCAATAAAAGCTAATTTTTCGACCCAATTCTTTTGAAAGGTTCTACGCTTTTTTGTTCGGATTTTCGTTTTTGATGTTTTCTGAGGGACCGTTAATAAATTCATATCCAAAGTTTGAAATTGAAACAAGAAAATTAATAAAAGTCTACCAGATTTTTTGGAAAAAAAAACGAAAAAGAACACATTTAGCTGATAGGAAAACTATCACTAAAATATGGTTCCACCCACAAAAAAAAAAAAAAAAAAAAAAAACTAAGGAAATTCATATTACAAGCAAAGTATGCTTCTATGTCTTGTTCAAGCGCGCTCACCACAAAATAAGAAGTAAAACAGTATTAAGGAAACGCAAGCTATGTACGCATTCGAAGAAATTTCTCTCTAATCATTCCCAACTTAATTGGCAATTTCATTTATTTGCGCCTGTGGCTGATGAGCATATGTGTGGGTGTGTTTGCAGAGTTTAATGAAGGAATTTTTCATAAAATATTTTTAGGTTTTTTTAAAAAAATTGTAATATTGTCACCTAACAAATTTTTCTGTTGATTATCTGTAGAATATCTGAAATAATTTTTACGTAATGATTGTCACCTAACAAACCCATTTGACATTTCTCAGTAAGAATAACGGTCATTAAGGTACGCACACGAGCTTGCGTTCCCGTAGGTAGGTACTCTGTTTTAATGAGATTGAAAAATACCAACGAAAACAATGTTACGTTTTTTTTTTTCGCAAAGCGAAAATTGGCCACTCTTATGAATATGCAACATTAAAAAAACTCAAATAATATCATCAAATATCTAGGCACAAAAACTAAAATAAACACAGCATAAAAGGAAAAAAGTTATGAAATAATAAAAAAAAAAAGGATATCAATTTGCCATGGGAGCTGCAGTTAGCCCAATGAAGAGCCGCATGCGGCCCTGAAAGACTGATCTATAAGAACAAGATTTAAAGAGCATATTAATAGTGCAAAGGCTGGAAACCCAAATTGCGGTTTCGCTAAACGACATAAGCATAATCCAGACGACATTTAATTATCACATAATTTATTAGAAAAGAGATTACTAGATAGATATGAAACAGTACAACAAGAGCCCTGATACGTTGCCGGTTACAATGTACGTTGTGGAAAAAACAAGAAGTGTTTTTTTTTTTTTTTTATAAGATGGCAGTTAATATAAATTAAGTGTTATCTATAAAATCAAGTATTCTCTTGATAGCTGTTTTTTAGTAGACCTTAATGACAAGTACAAAAATGTAACAGAAAATTTATAGTTGTCCCAGACACACTGGTTTTGATAATCTATGATATAAATGTAGCATAAGCTGTTGATCTTTAGTCTGAGAACCTTGAAGACGGGGATTACAAAAATGTCAGGATTCAGAGTATGCAAAATAAATCAGCAAACATGAATAAGATTTTTAGATTTTATAGACCATGCAGCATATAGAAGCAAAAGCTCCAAACATATCTACAAAATCACAGAACTCCTGCATCAATACTATGTTAACTGTGCACCTTCACATGTAGGAATACAAAATACTGAAAAACGATTAATATAAAGGCCAATGAAAGATAGACGAATACTCGAACTATGGTCATCTCAAACAGCATCTATCTGACCTTTGAGGAAGACACAGGTATATGACACAGAGATATGAAAAAGTTTTTCCTCTAATGAGAGTAGGTATAAAACAGAAAACCAGAACCAAATTTTTAATCTACAGTTAGCCTTTGAAATCCATACTTTCTGACGATCACAGTAATTCAAATAACCAACTTGAAAAGAAAGCACGCGAACAAAACGTTTGCTACACCTGAACTAAAACTCGTAAAAGAAAGTGAGGGTGAAGAAAGGCTGCATTTCACCAATCCAAAAAAGAAGGAGAAAAACAAAAGACTCACCACCGGCGGCGGAGTGTTCATATGACGAACGGTCAAGCAAAGTAATCAGCAACACCGCAAAGATCACATAACGCGAATCACGATCAAAACAAATATCGAGTTTAGCGTATATGTCAGAAAGAGAAGGTTGCAATCAAAACATCTTTCGCTTCCTTCTAATCGTTTCCATCACCGATCCATGAAGACCAACGATCAGACGAGATTTCTAGCAGCTGCTAAGTACTGCGCAAGCAGACTTCCAGCATACTCGAACCGAGCGGTAAAATAATAAAATTTTAAGATTGAAAGTGCTGCAAGACGTCGCGTCGCCATAGATAGTTGACGTCGTCGTCGTCGTAGTCGTTACTGAGTGAGTTAATGATCTTCAAAAGTGAGTTTAGTGAGTGATTCTTAAAAAAAAAAACAACGATTAACAAAGAAGATCACCTGTAGAAGCTGGCTGGTCCAGAAAGGACATTAATTGTGATCGTGTGGAAGACAAAAAAAAAAGAAAATTTTGTTTTATTCTTTGCAAGTGCGTGCCGTGCTTAAAAGAAATTAAGATGCAGCACTTGGATCCATTTGAAATGGTTCACTGAAACGTGGATAAAAAGCACAAACAAATCAGGTGAGTTCGATAGTAAAAGGGGCGCAGCGCATTAAGACGCTTTTCAAATTTTTAAAGTGAGTTGGTGATGATCGCCCTCAGTAACACTTCGAAAATTTCACTTTCAACTTGATCGTTGCTCGGATCTTTTCCCGTTTTTTTTTTTTTTTGCTTTTTTTTTTTTTTTAATTCCAGTCACGGCGATTTCGTAATCATCTTATGGAACCGCTCATGTTGATAATAAATGATTTATGTAGATAAAAAAATAAAATATGAACAAAATAAAAACAAAAACGTTTTTATGGGAATTTCTGATGTTAAGCGTTTTATGAAGAAAATTTTCATATCGAAAAGATGCGCTTAGGCAGCGGTAGCTGTTCACATAACGAACGAAAAATAATTTGCTACCGCGCAGAGAAAGTAACCCAGTTAATTATAAATAAAATGACGTGCTTTTTTGATTGCCAACATTCTAAAAGGTTTAAAAAAATTTAAAATGAATTAAAAAAAACGTGAAATATTTTTGTCTTCCATCCTCATTTCAAGCATTTTCAGGAACCTTTTTTTTTTTTTTTTTGTGGAAAACTGCTGCAGCTAAAAGAAGTGCCATTTTAGTGATAGTTCGGCAATATTCAAGCATTTTCTTTCAATGTTGACGCAATATAATCAAACTTGACTTAATAAAGCTGCGCATAATCGGATCAATATCAAAAGAAAAATGTAATCATTTACCCCAATATTTCAGTTACAAGGCCAACATGGTTTAAATTGAAAGGGCAAAATACGTATGATGTAACAAGCAAGCTTCCATCTTCTCAATGTTGGAATCCGAGAAACACTGTTTGTATTCACTGTGTCCCGTAACTACCATTAAAATCCTACTTTCAGATTAAAAAGTCCATCTCCCAATTACTCATAGGGAACACTAGCCAACACGTCTTTTTGTGAGTCCATTCTCATGGCCCCGTATGATCTCGCAAACTCATCGGACCTATTAAAAAACAGTACCAGATTTCTTAAAATTTTAAGCCTTGAAAAAGTGCAATTGTAAAAAGTACCTGAAAAAGAAACAAAAAGATATCAACAAATCGTTATATAATTGTTTAAGCTCGTAGCGGACTAATAAATGAGCATCATGCGAATTTTGTGTCCCATAAAGGAGAGTTATTGAGCTTTAAGATAAGATAAAATTTAACCAGGATAGAGTGGGGGAACATAGTTGAAAGACTATACAAAACCTGAACTTAAAGAAAATTTCGCCACAAAATACGTTAAGTTGTAGCAGGTAGAGTAATACTGAGAATCTTTTTCGACGTTGCCTAAATTCGAATGTGTATAATGTCATAGATGGCACAAGAACAAGATATCGCATGGTATACCAGAGCAGAGTATTTTTTTTTAAGTCAGCAATAATTGTTATGAGATGATTAATATTTTTTTCATTAGGAATAAAAGTCATTCCCTAATTTTTATTTTTCCTGATCACAAATAAAAGTCTCATCGTGATTTTTATTTTACTTGATTAAGAATAAAAATTATGAAATGAGTTTTATTTTTTGGTCGACAAATAAAAATCACCAATTGGATTCAATTCAACCCTTTTGGTACGGGGTGTGATAGATAATTTTAAAGCTAAGATTTTGGGCTTCTTAAATCCAATATGAAAAATTGGTATTGATGACATGTTTTTTGATAAAAATAGTAGTTAAATAACAAAAAAAAAACGAGCTATAATTCCGAAATTTCAGCTTTGTTGAGTCTTAACTTCAAAACGGTGGAGAGGAGAGGAAAAATTTATAGACTGCTGGAAAGGTCCAACAATTATCAAACGATGAAGTTTTTAATCTTCATCACAGGATGTAGCGTTCAGAAGTTACAGGGTGATTTATAAAAACATACAGAAATATGTTAAAGTCCCGTTATCTCGGAAACCGAATATGTGAAAAAAAAATCCAAACTATTCCACATTAGCAAGTTATGTCTAAGAAAGCATCCCTAAAATTATCTGTATGGTAGGATTTTTAACACATGTTTAACCACCTCTCAGTTCCCCTCTATATGGAAAACTGCAATAGTTTTACCGGTTCCTAAAGTTCAAAAAGCAAAGGAACCATCTAATTACCGCCCTATAAGTATTCTCTGTTTCTTGGCCAAAGCGCTAGAAAAGTTATTGTCTCTTCAAATAATTGAATATTTAGATTGTCTTAACCTGCTCAGTCCTTATCAATCTGGTTTCCGTCGTTTGCATAGTTGCGTAACGGCACTGATTGAAGTCATGTCTAACATCAGAAAATCACTTGACATGAATCATCTATGTGTCTTAACTTTACTCGACTTCTCTAAAGCTTTTGATTCAGTTAATCATCTCAAATTACTGTCTAAACTAATGCTTTACTTTAATTTCTCAAATCCGTCTGTCGCCCTCATCGGTAGTACTCTCTTTGCTATCGGAAAGATCTCAACATGTGAAAGTCGGTGACTTGTATCCAGCACTTGTCCGCTAAGTTGCGGTGTACCACAAGGGTCCATACTGGGTCCGTTATTGTTCAGTATGTTTATAAATTATTTGCCCAATTCGATTGACAATTGTAATATTCATTTATATCCTGATTACGTGCAGCTTCAAATTAGCAGACCTAATGGCCTCTTAGAAGATTACTTAGATCGCATGAATTCCGACCTGGAAAACGTCTCTCGTTGTGTATTGCCTTTTATCGGAATGATACCATGCTCTCTGATCTCCCACATGTCACTTTAAATGGTTTTACTCTGCCTTTTTCAAGACGTGTCAAAAATCTTGGTGTATTAATTGGTACGAATATGAAATGCTGTGACCATATTGGTAATATGATAGGTCAAATCTATGGTGGCCTTCGGCGGCAATGATTATCGGCCAATATTCTGCCAATTAGAACCAGGTAATTGCTGGTCAGATCACTTCCTCTTCCTTATTTTACGAATGGCAACTTAGTTTTTCGCCATTTGGAATCCATTTGTTTAATAAGGCTAAATGCAGCTTTTAATAACTGTGTAAGATTTGTGTATGGACTGACTTAGACGGTTTGATCACATATCGTCTTATTCACAAGCATTATCCACGAAAGTGTGTGCTGAACCTCTTTTTACTTTTCTCTGGCTAGGATTATTCGCCAATGTTCTCCTCCTCATTTCCTGGTACTCTTTTGTATATTCTACAAAACAGTTCAGCTTAGGCAAACGAGAATTATGCGACTTTTTTTAAAAGTTATAACGAAACACTCATTCTCTTCAATACTTTGATGCTCAAGAACTAACATATGAATATATCATAATGGACCATAAATTGTCTAAGTGAGGCTGATCGCAGAGGTTTGCGCGAAGACCATCTACTCTAACCTAACCTACATATGAATAACTTTCTCTAGAATTTCCACAAAGTCTCGCCCTGTCTTCGTAAAGGAGCTTTTAAGCCTACTTGACTTTCTAAAAAGCAATTGAATGTCTTTTTTTTTTAATACAATTTTGTACATAAAGTTTTATGGCGTATGTTTTTATGAAAATGAACTTACTGTCCGAAATATGCCAAGTGAGACCCCAATGTACACTCATTCGTATATCAGATTTATACTGGCTACTTGACAGCCGCACCTGATTATTGACAGCATCTTCCAAACAAAATTCGTAAAAAAGTCGAACATGACCAGATCATCTACAGACTTTTTAACAGACATCTCGGAATTAATAGGAATGTGGCAGTAGGACCTAACCTAATACGCTAGGAACACAACAACATTCTGAAAAGGGATCCAGACAAGCAAACTCGAGGAACTTATTGTAGTCTAACAAAAGTCATCAACCTCTATTCAATTCTTGGCTACTCATGACATAAGGTCATCAGCACTTATATTTTACCTCTATCCCCTACAGGAAAATACTGAGCACTTAACAGTACAAAACTTTGTTACCGGTACCTACCGGAAGAGGCATGTTAATCTCAGAAATTATTATGGTTCGGCCAACCGTTGCGACACTGGATTTTGTATGCAGCTTATTTATGTTGCATATTTTATGAAACGCTCACTAAGTAGGTAATGAGAAAAAAAAAGGAAAACAAATCCCCCACCCAAGTACCTACTACCTTTGTTGCAGAAATTGTCAGTATTGTGTCGCATAAGTCTTACACTGATTGCCCCATTGCCAGCACAAAAAAGTAACAAATTCTTCTTTTAATTAAATTCCCGCAAGTGGAGTCTCCATGGATTACATTCTTTCTCGCACGGAAGAGGAAAAATTCAAAGTTGTATAGTCACGCACGATACAAATCTTCATTAGCCTCTAAGTTCCTCTGAAGCACAGCGGGCGCGGGTGAATAGCTAATGAAGAATTCTTTTCCCCATTTTCATGGTAACTTGCTTATAACTCGTTAGTCACATCTCGCATAATTTGTCCATTCGTTGCGGGCATGTCAATAACGAATCACGAAAAAAGACGACCAACAGGTGGGAAAACACTTTTCCTTTCGATAGGTTTATGATTTCAATTAGGCGGCGCACCTAGGTATAGTGGATTTCATGCTCGTATCCATTTTCTATCATTGCCAGTTTGTTTCGGAGTCATCATTCACTGGCATTTTTTGAGCATTGGTTTATCCGACCATTGCCGGTCTCTATACTTGGTATAAATCGCAAGGGAACTCCGATGATGAAAGAAAGCGTATGAAAGTGAAATTTCTGAGTTTGTTTTTTTTTAGTTGAATTTAAATTGAAGATTTTATGCGGATAGCAATTCAATGATTGATTGCAGAAGATTTATGTCGACTAGACGGCTCATGCATAAAAGTAGACCACCATCGCCGACATAATTGAATTTTGTTTTTGTTTTCTTTTTTTCTTTTTGAATAATTAAGACAGAGTTATGTAGTGAATTTTAAATTGATATTATGATGACAAATGATAGTAATTTATAGTAATTGAAAATTTTAACTATTGTGTGGTAGAAGCTATTGGAATTTATCACTTCAATAAAGGAAATGTGTTGGCAATTAAATTCGGAGATGTGAACGACTGAATAGACACGCAAAAGATTGTTACTTGGGGTATATGAAGATGAACTTCATCATAATAATAAGGTTATGTTTTCAGTAGTAATTCAAAATTAAAATTCGAATTTTATTTATAATTCTGTATAGAAAAAAAATAAAAAAAGTTAGAAGAATTGAAAAACTAAGAATAATAAAGCTACAACCACCGATGATTTCCAACTGATTAGCATATTGCGCTTCCTTACTAAAACTCTAAAGAAACTGATGTCGTACCAAATAACTGATTATACTTGAAAATTGTTCTAAACCTTGTCAATCAGGTTTCCGAAAAAATTCTAAAACGGCCCTTTTGAGTAACATTAATGATTTTCGTCGGACACTTGATGGAAACAATTTCTGTGTGCCTAATCTGCTCGATTTTTCTAAACCATTCGATACGATAAGTCACTCCAATCTACTAATCAAGCTAACCTCATATTTCCAATTCGATTCGACCTCAGTATCCTTAATTCACAGCTTTTTGTCTGGCTTATTATGTACAGTAAGTAAAAGTAAGGTTTCAATTTTCGGACACCTTATCACTTAGTTGTGATGCACCTCAGAGCTCCATTCTTGGTCATCTACTTTTTCTTATGTATATTATCTCTGGTCGAAAACGTCTAAACAAATCTACACACAAAAGAAACATTGAGTCACCTAAACAAACAAAAAATGTTGGTGATCCATAGAGAAGGAGGTGATAGTACTCATAATTTTTGTTTGGCTAGATGAGTACTATCACCTCCTTCTCTATAGATCACCTACACCGAAACACCTGGTATAAACAAAACAAAAATTTTAGCAATACCAAACGAGTATTGTTTTATTGAGAAGATAGGGAAAGATAACCATAGACCTCAGAACATACTATATAAAGCACTTTTTCCACCATTTGATGAATTTTCATTGTGGATGTGAAGTCCCAATATGGGCTTTACATAAAAAGGGGGAGGTGCCGGTGTGATGGACAGGACTGGTGAACACAAAATTTTAATGTCAATATATTTTTTTATTCTTCACAAAATTTACCTTAGCCTAATAATTCAATCAAACCAATTTCGATAATTATAAAAAATAATAAACTAATGAAATAATAAAATAATAAAACCAAACAAGAATTCAACTGATAAAACATAAAAAATCCAAAATAAAACGAACTCAAAAATCCAAAAAATCCAAAATAAATCGCGACTATTCCACGTTTAACCTGTAAAATATAAAAAACCGAGATTAGAAGGAATCTCTAAATGAAATACAAACAGAATGAGCTTCATTCACTGCTCATTAAATTTGCCAGGTTCAAAACTACCTTAGCCTTGGGGGTGCTGAAAAAATATAATTTAATTTAATCTATTTAAGTAATAAAAAACTGGGTTCAATTCTTCCCTTCCTAATCAAGACTTAATTTCGGTTTAGCGCTTCCGATCTGTCTTGTCGACTGCTCAATTTGCAAGTGATTTGTTATTCCCAACTGCTCGCTATTTATAGCCGGGAATACAATGGGAGCAGTGCGTCTGTCGGTCGCTGTTGCCTTGACGCTATGCAGTAGCAGCGTGTCGCTATGGAGATTTTTGTTGTCGTTGGCGTAGTGGAGATCTCCTTTAGTAAATAGAAGAAGAAGACAACGTACCAGCTGCCTGTGACACAAATGTCACTGGAGACGGCAGTAGCCGTAAACAATGGTAAGTTTTTTCATTTTTGTTTATTTATTTATTTGTGTTAATGTATTTTTATATTTATATTTCCAGCTTTGCGGCTCTTGAGGAGGAATGCTGTGTTTCGTGGGAGTTGGATTCCACGGTTTTAGGTGAGTAACTTTTCATGTAAAAAGTCTCAGATCGGAATGATCTGAGATTTTTACTTTTTATTTATATTATGATTAATCTTGTTTTGTTTTCTTTTTAGGGATATTTATATAAGGCCAAAGGCCTAGAAAAAATAAAAATTTTCTAAAAGGAGAAAAAGGAGGCCCGAAGAACTACAGGCAATGCCTATAAAGTGCCAGGAGTTGCTGTGGCACTTTATATGTACATATAGTGAGTGTTTTTATTTATATTTGTTTTATATTATTGTTCCGCGACGGAACATCCTCCCGCCTCAAAAAAAAGGAAGGTAGCTGGAGAATTTTGATTGAATAAATTTTGTTTGAAAAATAAAGTTAGTATTTGTCTATAACCCTTGTCCTGTTGTGTTCTTTGTTATTATTACTATGATTTAGAAAGAGTTCTTTTTTTTTTTTTTTTTAACAAACTTACGTTTCTTGACCTGTAAGCGTATGCGTATTTTTCCGTTTGATGTTTTGATGAAACGGAGAGTGTCGCCTTCGTCGGTTTGTACCCTGAAGCATTTTCTTGCTGTCAAGGCTTTTTCCCATGGTATGGGCTGCCTGCGGATCTCACTCCACAGAAGTGGATCAATAATAAAATTTGTTGGAGGCAGAATTGCGTCCTGGAAAAGTACTCCTGTTCGTGGAACTGGACGTGTCCTTTCTTCATCATTTGCCTGTACTGGTTTTGGAGGTGAGCTGGTACCTGGTTCCTCAGCTAGTTGTGGCGTTCTTGGACGTGGTTTTTTGAAATCCCGTGGCGCTGAGCTGACACATTCTGCACTTTTTTCGGTCTCATTTCGACTTGTTGTTGCCTGTGGGTTTTTGGCTTGTTTTGGACTTGAGCTGGGACGTGGTTCATGTAGCGGTTTGAAATAGGGAACTTGTGGGAGTACCCGTGCCCTTTTCGGTGCAGAACTGGGATATTCTACACGATTTTCGCGTTTTGTCCCAGTTGGGAGTCGAGATGGAGTCGTATGGACTCGAATACCTGGGCCTCGTGCGAGTGCCTGTACCTGTTTGGTAGCTGGGACTGCCTCGAATGGAGGCTTGAATAACCTTGGTGGTTTGGGCATCTCTGTTGCTCGTAAATGATCCTTTATTGGAGTAGTCTTAGGTAACGAAGGACCCCTTGTTTGAATATTCTCTAGATCGGGAATGTCATCGATCCAGAGACAGTCATCCAGGCAAGGTAATGAGTCCATAGTTTCAAAAAATAATAAACCAAAAAAACAACTCAAAAAAGAAATGATAAAAACTAAAAAAATTAACCAAATTAAAAGAAAACTAATGATGGCGGTCTTATCTACTCCATGTGTGCTTGTCAAGTGATGACTTCTTTCGATTTGAGCTGAAGTTGGATGAATTTGTATTGCTTTATTTTGTTTAATTAAGGCCCACACGCTTCATTTTTGAATTGAATAATGTGATTCGGGGATAAATGTATATATTTGTGGTGTAGTATTAATTTATTATTTATGTTAGTAATATTGTACTATTTAATTTGGCACTGATATTACGAAAAGTTATTGTGTTGAGAAAAACAAATGTCGTGCTTCGTTATGCCCGTGTGGGATCGTTTGTGCTTCGTGTGGGATGTTATTTATTTTTGATTTTTAATGTGAAAAATTTTGTTGAATTATATTTTTGTTTAAATGGGTAACTTGTATAATTTAATAATTGGCCGAATTATTTGAGTATTCTGTGTTTTGACAGTTGCTACTCTGACCCTTTTGTCCTGGCCTGGGTTGATTTTTATTATTCGACCTGTCGGCCATTTTGTGGCTGGACAATGATGATCTTGTATTAAAACTAAATCATTTATTTTGAGGTTATCTTCTGGTTTTTTCCATTTTTTACGAGCTTGTAAACCTTGAAGATATTCTTTTGACCACTTTTTCCAGAATTGATCTGTCAACCATTGGACATATTGCCAACGTTTGAGGGAAGTTGTTTTATCAGTGATAGACAGTTCTGGAATTGTCTTTAAATTTCGACCAATTAAAAAATGCCCAGGAGTTAAAATGTTAAAATCGCTTGGATCATTGGAAAGCGGTGACAGAGGTCTGGAATTTACGCAAGCTTCGATTTGACAGATTACGGTTGACAGTTCTTCAAAAGTTAAAATGGCGTTTTGCAAGGTTCGCTTCAAGTGGGTTTTTACTGCCTTAACTCCTGCTTCCCATAATCCACCAAAGTGTGGCGCTGACGGTGGGTTGAAATGCCACGTAATGCTTGCTAGTTCTGTGACAGTAGAACTGTCATGTGGAAATGTCTTCAAAATGGTTTTAATTTGATTAGACAATTCCCTGCTTGCGCCGACGAAGTTCGTGCCGCAATCGGAATAAATATGGGCGCATAAGCCTCGGCGGCTTATGAATCGCTTCAATGCAGCGATGAATGCCGCTGTCGTCAATTCCGACACGACTTCAATGTGAATGGCTTTGGTCGCCATGCATACAAAAATGCTTAGATATCCCTTGATGATTTTAGCGTTTCTTAATTTTGACGTTTTAATGTCAATGGGACCGGCATAATCGACGCCAGTGTGTTCGAAGGTTAATGCAGGGGTGATTCGTGATGATGGAAGGTTTCCCATAATCTGTGTAGATGGCGTTGGTTTTGTTTTGAAGCAGGGGATGCATTTTCGTAACTGCTGACGAACGGTGTTTCTGGCGTTAAGCAGCCAGTATTTGTTACGTAATAAATTGAGGGTGAGTTGTATACCTCCATGTAATGCACAATGATGAATGTTATTAATGATAATCCGTGACACATGATGGTCATTTGGTAGGATGATTGGGTGCTTTTGATTGTAGGTCAGTATCGAATTTTCGAGTCTGCCGCCGACTCGGATTAATTGCTTATGGTCTAAATATGGATTAAAAGTGAGAATGCGGCTTGTCCTTGAAATTGGTTTATTTGATTTAAGACAATGGAACTCATTTGGAAATGCTATCTGCTGTACAATGGATATGATAATATTCTCAGCTTCTTGTAATTCGGAGTATGTGAGATAGCTAGACTGCTTAATTGTGCTTTTAGATTTGCAGTTGTTAAAAAACCTTTTGCAATAAGCGACAATTCTTACTAATTTAGGAAATGAGGAATACCTTGTTAACCATTCAATTTCTAGGCCAGTGCAAGTCAATGCCTTGACTGTTCGGATTTCAAGTTCAGAGCACTTGTGAAACGTGGGCTGTTTTGGCCAATCCTCTCTGGATTGCTGTAACCATGATGGTCCGTTCCACCAAAGCTTGGATTCGACAAGTTCGTCCGGGTTAAGTCCTCGAGAGGCGCAGTCTGCTGGGTTACTTTTGGATGGTACATATCGCCATAGTCGAGGATGGATATTTTCCTGGATTTCTGCCACTCGATTTGCTATGAATGTTTTCCAAGTTGATGGCTGTTTTTGAATCCAGGACAAGGTGACTTCTGAGTCGGACCATGCGACAGTAGAACTGTCTGCGATATTTATGTCAGCTTTGATTTGTCTCATTAGACGGGAGAGTAAAACAGCTCCACATAGCTCTAGTCTTGGAAGTGATATTGATTTCGTTGGAGCGACTCTAGTTTTTGACGTAAATATATGAGTGCTAATAGTGTTGTCGTTGTTTATGATTCTTAAATATACAACACCTGCAAAGGCCTTTTCTGACGCGTCGCAGAATCCATGCAATTCCATGCCTTTTGCTGTAGGTGAAAAACCTACCCATCGTGGTATTTTGACTGATTGGATGTGTTTTAAGCTTTCCCTGAATCTCTTCCATTTAATTGTGATGGCTTCAGGTAAGGCTTCGTCCCACGAATATTTATTCAACCATAGATTTTGTATAAAAATCTTGGCGATAATAATAATTGGTGCCAACCATCCTAATGGATCGAACAGTGATGCTGTCTCGGATAAGATTATCCGTTTAGTAAACAGTGGTTTTTGAAGTACGGGGCTTACCTTGAAGCTAAACTCGTCACGTGCTGGATGCCACTGGAGACCAAGAGTTTTAATTGTATCCTTTTCTGACAAATCTAGAACAGAATTGATTTCTCTGTGTTGATGAGGAATGTTTTTAATTAATTCCGGATGATTGGCTGTCCATTTACGGAGATTAAAGCCTCCTTTGGAAAGGACGTTAATTAGTTCTGTTTGTAATGTTAACCCACCTTTAGTATCATGTGCCCCTGTCAGTAGGTCGTCGACGTAAAAGTCGTTTTTTAGGCTTCGGGATGCAAGTGGATATTTGTCTTGCTCGTCTTCTGCTAATTGATGCAGGGTGCGGATGGCAAGATATGGAGCTGACGTAGTGCCAAACGTGACTGTTGTCAGCTGATAATCTTTTATCGGTTCCTTTGGTGAATCTCTCCATAGGATTCTTTGATAATTGGTATGTTCAGGATGCATTTGGATCATCCTGTACATTTTCTCTATGTCAGCGGTGAAAGCGATTTTATATAGGCGCCAATTTAAGATAGTAGCCCATAAGGTGGGTTGGATTGTTGGTCCGGCCAACATTTGCTCATTCAGTGACCTTCCGTTTGTTGATTTTGCGGAGGCGTTGAAGACTACTCTCAGCTTGGTCGTCGAGCTTTCTTTAATGACTGCGTGATGTGGCAGATAATAATGACAGATGTTGTTCTGTTCCGCTGAATTTTGGGTTGATTTGAGTTCTGTCATATGTCCTAGCTGTAAATATTCCTTGATGCATGTTTTGTACTGTGTGTGCAGCTCGGGTTGTTTTTCAAAGCGTTTCTCTAATTGGAGAAATTGTTTCAATGCCACATGTCGGCTGTGGCCAAGCTCCGGTCCGTTTGGGTTTCTGAAGGGCAGTTTAACCTGATACTGACCTTGTTTCAAGCGCTTATGTGATGCTGTATATATTTCCTCACATAGCTCGTCATCGGGATTTGTTATTTTCCTTGGAATTTCCTCTATCTCCCAAAATTTTCTCAACTGTTGCTCTAGCTGATATTCTGGTTCTATTTGAACAGTGAACGTCTTAACTGTGCTGGGTTTTTTGCTGCTTGTACTTCCCATTAGGATCCATCCTAATTGGGTATGCTGAGCAGTTGGATCTCCAGGGGCGCCCTTTATGACTCCGCTCTCAATGATTTCGGCGTATACATCTGCTCCCAGTAGTAAGTCTATTTGACCAGGGTTGTAGAACTTGGGATCGGCGAGTAGCAGATGTTGCAGATAGAGTAATTTTTTGACATCTATGGTGTCAGCTGGTACGAAATCTGTGATCTTCTGCAATATCAGAGCGTTGATCTTGGTTTCAAATTTCGTGTTGATTGATTTCATCTTGAATGATGTTTGTGCCTTCACGTGGGCGGTTTGAGATTTTCCTAACCCGCTGACTTTGACGTGTGTTGTTTTTCGTGGTAGCCTTAAACGTTTACTGGCAGCTTCAGTAATGAACGATACTTGTGAGCCCGAGTCTATTAGAGCTCTCATTGTATGGGTTTGTCCGTCTGGACTCTCTATATCGACTAACGCAGTTGATAATAATGCCCTACTGACGTTTGTCGAAAAGAATGACTTTGTTACTGGCTCATTACTGTCGTTAGGCTCTTTAAGTTTTATTTCAGATTGCTCTTGGTTATGTGTGGATAAATTCTCTTTTTCTAAATGGATGAGAGTATTGTGCCTCTTGTGGCATTGGAGGCATGATTTTTTGCTTGGGCAGCCATTGAGGTTATGTCCTGACGAAAGGCAGTTTTTGCATAACCTGTGATTATTTATAAAATTTAATCTCTCCTTTGGAGATAATTTTTTAAACGAAGAGCAGTGAAAAAGAGTGTGATTCTGCTTGCACATTGAGCATGTGTGCGATTTGTTCAAAAATGTGTAGGCATTTTTGTTGGTATAGTTTCTTTGGGATGCACTAGTGTGCGCCTTTGAGGTTTGATACCCGCTGCGGGGATCTCGAGTACGAACACGTGCCTCGTTTTGGTTTTTGTACTGACGTACATTTTCTTGTGTCTTAGTATTTTGACACTCTTGGATTGCTTCTAGAGTGCGGAACCTTGTCTCTAGAAACGTTGACAGATCGGAATATTTGGAAATTTCGTTTCTTGTTCCTTGCTCATGCTCCCACAATTGATGTGTTTCTGGAGGGAGGCGTTGAACAAGATGGTATATCAGTATGGCGTCCCAATGTTCAACTGGAAGCCCTAGATATCGAAGCTCATGAAGACTCTCTTCTGTTTGATCGAGAAGGGAGCGTATGGCGTGAGCTGATTCGGCTTTTATAGGTGCTTGACTAAGTAATGTTTTTAAATGAGTGTTTACTAGTACTCTCTTGTTTTCGAATCTCTTTTGTAAGAGTTCCCATGCCTTGAGATAATTCGCATCGATTACCTCGAATTGGCGTAATAGGCGTTCTGCTTCCCCCGTAACGCTAAGTTTTAGGTAGTGAAGTTTCTGAACCTTTGATAAGTTTGGATCTTTGTGGATCAGCGAATTGAATAGATCATGGAACGTATGCCATGTCTTGTAATTGCCATCAAATATTGGTATTTGTATGGGTGGAAGCCGAGTCTCAATTTTTGGTAGACGTACTGTCTGTGTGGCAGGTTGTTCTCTAGTATGAGGTAACGTTGGGAACGACTCCTCTAGCTCTTGTGACAACTTTGACATGAGATTGATATATAGTTCTTCGGTCTCTTCGTATAAGTTGCCTTTGGCATATTCGCTGTCCACGCCGTTTTCGGTTGACCAGATTGCTATATGCGTCTCTGTAAATGCTTGCCATAGCTTTTCAAGAGATTGAATGCGAGTAGCATAATATTTCTTTCCTTGTTTGGTTTCTGAATTTGCCTTTCCATGGTTAATGTTGGCTTTATCTATTTGGTCGTTTAGACCCTTTTGAGTGAGAATTAGAATATCAACATCCGCCATTTTGTTTTCCCAGTCCTATCCGGCTCTTGAAGGACCAATGTGAAGTCCCAATATGGGCTTTACATAAAAAGGGGGAGGTGCCGGTGTGATGGACAGGACTGGTGAACACAAAATTTTAATGTCAATATATTTTTTTATTCTTCACAAAATTTACCTTAGCCTAATAATTCAATCAAACCAATTTCGATAATTATAAAAAATAATAAACTAATGAAATAATAAAATAATAAAACCAAACAAGAATTCAACTGATAAAACATAAAAAATCCAAAATAAAACGAACTCAAAAATCCAAAAAATCCAAAATAAATCGCGACTATTCCACGTTTAACCTGTAAAATATAAAAAACCGAGATTAGAAGGAATCTCTAAATGAAATACAAACAGAATGAGCTTCATTCACTGCTCATTAAATTTGCCAGGTTCAAAACTACCTTAGCCTTGGGGGTGCTGAAAAAATATAATTTAATTTAATCTATTTAAGTAATAAAAAACTGGGTTCAATTCTTCCCTTCCTAATCAAGACTTAATTTCGGTTTAGCGCTTCCGATCTGTCTTGTCGACTGCTCAATTTGCAAGTGATTTGTTATTCCCAACTGCTCGCTATTTATAGCCGGGAATACAATGGGAGCAGTGCGTCTGTCGGTCGCTGTTGCCTTGACGCTATGCAGTAGCAGCGTGTCGCTATGGAGATTTTTGTTGTCGTTGGCGTAGTGGAGATCTCCTTTAGTAAATAGAAGAAGAAGACAACGTACCAGCTGCCTGTGACACAAATGTCACTGGAGACGGCAGTAGCCGTAAACAATGGTAAGTTTTTTCATTTTTGTTTATTTATTTATTTGTGTTAATGTATTTTTATATTTATATTTCCAGCTTTGCGGCTCTTGAGGAGGAATGCTGTGTTTCGTGGGAGTTGGATTCCACGGTTTTAGGTGAGTAACTTTTCATGTAAAAAGTCTCAGATCGGAATGATCTGAGATTTTTACTTTTTATTTATATTATGATTAATCTTGTTTTGTTTTCTTTTTAGGGATATTTATATAAGGCCAAAGGCCTAGAAAAAATAAAAATTTTCTAAAAGGAGAAAAAGGAGGCCCGAAGAACTACAGGCAATGCCTATAAAGTGCCAGGAGTTGCTGTGGCACTTTATATGTACATATAGTGAGTGTTTTTATTTATATTTGTTTTATATTATTGTTCCGCGACGGAACAGTGGAATTATCAGTTGTTATAATATGGCAATGTAAATTTGTATATGGTAACTAATAGAAGATTTGTATTATGTTTATGAATTGCCAATAAAATACGATCTGTTGCGATTTAAGTGTATTAATAAAATAAAATTATTGACTATTAACCATTTCATCAAGATAATAAAAACAAGTTCTTCTACATACTAAAGAGCAATGGCCCTAGAATCGACCCCTGTGGTACCACAAACTTAAGAGACACTTTACCAAATAAGATGTTGTCTATATTCCCCAATTTGATGCTACTAATATAAATAGAAATGGATGTGAGGTAAAAAAATTTAAAAAAAAAATAACCAGTGACTTAGTCCAGTCGGATTTGACAAAAAAAAAAAATTACGATGCGAACATCGTATCGCCTTACTATGTTTTCTTTTTAGAAATGTTCACTAGGTCTAAAACCATAATCTAGCCCAGTTGGTGCGCCAATATTTTTAAAAATAGGAACTGTGCCCTTTTTTAGCCCCATTTTTTTTTTTTGTGAAGAGGGAAGATCAATTACGTTGGCGTGATAATGATAACTCTGCTGATGGTAAGTTTATTTTTCATCTAAAAAATGAGTAAGGATTATCATTTGGGATAAATTCTCTGAAATATTAGAAGAAGTTAATATAGAGAATCAGAGTAGAACAACAAAGGAACTGGGGGGTAAACCTAACCCAAGTTTCTCAAAGTTGCTAGGACTGAGCAAACCTCCCATGAGAGTTCTGGTGTCTATTCTTACTGGACACTGTTCTCTCAGAGGTCACCAACATAGAACAGGACTGGTTGAGAGGATGTGGAGAGGAATCCGAAACGGTGACTCACATTTTTTGTCACTGTCCGGCTTTTTTCGGGGGAATTGGATGAAGCAGATAAGGAGGGTTGAGAGCCAATCTTATGTATTTTTGTAAGAGCGTCTGTTTGGAACCTATAAACTTACTCATGGGTCCTGAGGACGAACAATGGGTGAAGATTGTTCTAGGCCCCCCTCGCGGCGGACTCAGCCTCCTTTCAATATCCATCCATCCATCCATATAGAAAACCAGACTTCAGATATATAAGTACCATAGATAATGCTATAAAAGAGTAGAATGAATGAAAAATTACATATCGCAATAATGGGCATGTTCTGCTTTGATTCATTCTTCTCCATGTTCGAAGAATTAGTCTTGGGGGATTTCTACATATAAAATAACTACAAATAATTTTCATAGACGCTTATAGTCATCACACAAAAGATCATCCATCAACTGTCAATATTAGAAAAATGGGTTTACTTAAAAATTTTCCTATACTGAGATTTTGTTGTGAAAAAATATTTTACTCCCATTTTACAGATAACCAAGAAAACTGGAAAGAGAGATAGAAACAAAAAATGTGAAAGCATTTATGCAATCGCTCTGAAATCATTACATACTTATGTAGGTGCTCTGCTGTAATCGCCACTGGATTAAAACAAAAAAAACTACCAACGGAGCGCTACCTCAAATATGTGTGTACGAACGAAGAAAGTATATTCATCATCTTCGGTGGTTATATGTATCTTGTTTAACGATCTTTAACATTTGCTCGCAATTAAACTTTTGTACCTAGAGCTAGTTAGATGGCTTGCATCAGCATAATAGAGACAGACAGACAGACAGACAGGCAAACAGATAGTTATAGCGGAGACATAGATTCGTTTTGGGTGCAATAAAAATTGAAATCATTTATTGTTTAAAGAAAAATGAAAAGCCAATTAGCTCATCCAAAGGTGCGAGGAAATTTAGATGTTGTTCGGACATCGACCGAGTAAGTTGAGTAATTGATATAAAATCGAAAAATATCGTGTTTCAATTTTTTATATCTACCACCTACCCAAAGCCAGACGATACTGAGCTTCCTAATAATTTACATAAGTGATTTTAATTTTTTATTTATCTTTTTTTTCTATGTGTATGTTTTTTAGTTTCGATTCAATGCTTTTCTGTACAGAAGCAGTCGAGAGGTAGTGCTACAAATGTTTTTCGCAAAATAAAACATGTGGAACTGTCTGCTTAGCATGATGTGCACAAAATACGCCAAAGCAAAGTATGAAAGATTTTTATACAAGAAAATTAGGATTTTTTTGATTGCTAAATTAAATATCTTGCAAAAAGATACAAAACTTTCTCCCAGCATATATTGTTCAAATTTGAAGCTTTAAATTGAGTGAAGTGATTCTGTGAAATAAGATATAAGAAAATGTATAAAAAAAAAAAAATAAGTGTGAATTGTGTTTTGGGTATGAAACTTCATGAAAAATAAGTGAAAAAGTTTTTTGTGTATGCGGCCAATATTGAAACTTCATTAAAAAATAAAATTTATAAGAAATCTTCGAATCTCACTATTAATGGAGGCAAATAAAAAGAAGTTTTAAATCAAGATTTTCCGCGAATTTTTTGTCTGTAAAATAAGTCCTTGAATTTCAGAATTCCTTTGGTATTTCATTTTGATTAGCTCGAGTAAAAATCTGTATGTTAGAATATTATCAAACGTGCTGAGTTTAAGGTTGGTTCGCCTATAAACTGCAGATAGTTTTTCACTAGTGGTTAGATAAACAGGATGTTCCTGAACCAAGTTATCTGATGATAAAATTGTATAAGGAGGCAGTGAAAATATTTTTTAAAAAACAAAGAACTTTTTCCTGAATTTAACTATAGGAGCGTATATTTTGGCTGGTTTCGCGAAATCTTAAATCGCGCTATAGAAAAGTGGTTAATTTCATGTTTATAATCGTTTAATGGATACGGATTATTATGGATACGGATTATCTCCGGAATAATTGAGATTTAATTCTTCAAATCCGGGTATCCTCATAATCTCAATCGTTTTAGTCGAAATTGTGTTGATCCTAATCTGTATCTGAACTATCCGGATGCAGACTAAGTAAAAGAGTTTCAAATTTTCCACCAGATTAAGTACATCGTTTTATTATGAGCCTGAAAATCTCATCGAACAAACAAAAAATATGATAAACAGCAACATTTAACATCCCTCACGATTCCTTTTAATAGATATCCTCCCAGGTAAATTTTATATGGACAAAGGGAGAAGAGAGTTTAATTGTGAGAATGGAGGCCTCGAGGGGTATTATATGTTGCTGTTTATCTAATTTTTACACTTCGATCAAATTTCCAATTTCCCAATGAAGCAACACAACCTGATGGAAATTTTCAAGCTTCTTTGTTCAGTACGGAACCTATATATGGTACAGGGTACACTGTTAGTCCAGAAAATCTACATAGGTGTACATATACACCCCGGCTTTAATTAAATTGAAAAATCTTAATATTTCCTACTTTCCACTTAAATTTGGATGTGCAAGGAAGAGACCAGTAGAACTAATTTGTTTTTCTTAATCTTGATAAAATTGTCGTGCAGCAAAATCGAATTGGCACTCCTATTCTTTTTGATGACTTAAGTTCTTGAGGAATATATAGCTTTTTTTTCTTTCATAGTTCCTACATACTGTGCGGGCACTACTTTTCAATTTGTTAATTAGATCCATTAACGAGAACCTAATGTCTCCCTTGATATTCCTTGTTAGTTAGTATTCTCTATTAGCTCGCAAGTTTTTACATCGAACGTGTTAGCACAGTTAGGTTTCGTGGGATGCTATCATTACTTTTCCCACTCTAAGTGAGGGCACTCGCAGTATTTTTATGAAAGTGGCATGTATACAAAGCTTCAGCTCTTTATATCGTTGCATTCTCCAAATTTTTGTATGGTAACCCTACGAAGGAGTTTGTTCCATTTTCGAATTTACATCTAATTTTATTTAAAGACACAAAAACAAAAAAAAAACAAAACCATTTGCAAAATTTCAACACGTTCTCGATTTATCGTGAGGAAAATTGACTGCACTTTTTCCAAAAAGTATATACAAATTGAAATAGATAAGATTTCAGAATTATATTTTTAAAATTTTTAAATTTATAACCAAACAATCATAAAAAGATGTGTATAAAATTGGGATAGCTCGAAGTGACGAAGTACTAAATTCCGAAATTTAAAACACCAACCTCAGAAATAAAATAGCAAACCTACGTTTTTTCCAAAAAGTAGCCATAAATATGTTCTGCGATTTTCTGTTCCGGGATAGCATTTCTTAGCATTTTATTTTGTAACTAACTACCAAACTCGTAATTCCGTTATTCACACACAGATCCAAAATTTTGGACATTAAGAGATTTTCATCTCCGAGATTTCATACCAAAAAAACCTGGTTAGGTTAGATTTTGAGATTGAGATTTTCAAAAAGCTAAGCTAGAAGTTCAAGGACGATAAAACTTGATTGTATAGGGAGTCAGTCAAAGTTCGAAGGATAAGTATGAAAATCCTGAGAAAGGAAACTTGACAAAAAAATTCCCAATACAACAAAAACAACATTCCCAAAGACTCGAAAAGAATATTACCTTGAAAGTTACTTGGGATCATGTTTTCAGATAGAAACTCAAAATCCCTGACAAGGAAACCGAATTTTAAATTTGTTTTTAAATTCTGAAATTTCATAATTCCGAAAAATATAAAAATTAAATTCAAAAATAAATTTGAGTTCCCCGAGAAATACATGTATCTCAAAATGTGAAATTCAATAATAGGAGGGGGTACGAAATGTCAACTTCAAAATTGCCGATTAGGGTCAGAATTAAAAAAAAAAATAAAAAAAAAAATAAAGAAAACTAAATTGCAGTACAATTCCAAACCTTTAACCAAATCCAATTTACCAAAGAATTAAAATTTCCATTTTTCGAAAAATTTCCATTATAGGTTTGAGGCTCTGATAATCGGCATCCCGATTTTCGAGACTATCATTTCGAAGATTCGACAACAACCCAAATTGATTGAATAATTTAACTTTTTCCGAATTGTTTTCAAGGTTTGGCATAAATTTTATATAAATTTCGATTTCCGGAATTTTTTCCTTCAGGACTTTTTTTGACTTTGTCTTGCATAATTTTAATGCCCATAGCTTTTTCTTGTGGGACTCTATTTTTCTGGATTTGCTACTAAACCTGGTTTGTATCGATAGACGTCGAGAATGTGAAGAAATACGAATTTTTAAAAGCCCAACAGATAAGAAAAAGAAAAGATAAAGAATTTCCACTAAATCTCAACATTAGTTTTTTCCTGTTTTTATAATTTAATTGACTAGGCAAGCAAAATATATGTAGATTTCGGGGCCTCACAACAGAGAAAATATCAATTAACGCTCTACTCAAAATTTGCATTTATACAGAAGACTTCTGCATCCAGCCGGAGATACCAACCGTTGGATAATTAAATACACCAACTTATTCAACCAAGAGGCAAGAAACTGATTTAGGCGGAATCGGATGCAGCGTTAGAACTATCTTTTTTGAATCCGAATAAATTCTATGTATATGCAGTAGCCACACTTGAAAAGTAAAAGGTTATTTATGAAAAAAAAATCTGCAAAAGAAAAACCCAAAACAAACAAACAAACAAACATTTACCACGAAATTAATTTAATCACTTTTCAAGGTAAACCCCCCCACAGACCTTTCCTTGGCTAGACAGTTTTCTTATGTAGCAGATGAAGAACGATGAACTTGAAGCACCTTTCTCATAAATCAAGCAGTAAACAGTAATTATAATTGCAAAAATGCGGTATACTCTCGTAATGCTTTTCTCAGAAAATTTAATAAAAAATAAATCACGAGTGGTCGAGCACCTTAAATATATCTGCAATGTGGAAATGTGCTGCTTTGCCTATTAACGGAGACTTATTATGCCCAAAAATCTCTACAAATTCGAAATAACTAAGTTTCTCATGAGGAGACAATTAAAATTTTTCACACTTAACTGGATCGTTTACATGTAGACAACTTTCTTGAAGATCAATATCTCAAACAAGTTCACGGTCACTGTATCTAGATAATATCTTCTCTGGTTTTGTGCACAGTGAATTAATAAATTGTTTTGATTTAGGAGTAAAGGAGCAAAGATATTTTAAATGCTAAAGTCCATAAGAAAAAGTTGCTGTTGCTGCTGTAACATAAATTAAATGGAAATACAACAGCAGAAGGAAAAACATGTTTCATTTTTAGTCTTGACTACTATATTGTTTTTTAGACCCCTCTCTCTCTCTCTCTCTCTCTTTGTCATACCGATAATTCCTCTCTGATGTCATGCCAAAAGGTAAATGGCATCCATGACTTTCCCTGTCTACTTGGATTTATTATTCGAACAAAGTCAATGGTTCACACTAATATTTTTTGAATACTTAAACTTTACACTTTCTCTATTAATTTACATCTATACGAGACTGCAATAAAATTGCAAAATGTGACTAACTATAATATTTTTAATTTTCAGGCAGGCTGCAAATACCATGGGCCAGGAGAAATCTCTGCCAATTCGATATAATTCAGAATCAGCAGAGTATAAACAAAATAGCTGCCACCAGCACGCCAGCAACAATAACAACGACAACCTGAATCATAAAATTTCCTCAGCACCTCCTTTACCATCGAGCATTATTCTCGAAAGACAATCACGTTTGAAAAAGGTCACAAGTTTAACATCTTCTCGATCATCTTCAACATCAGATCAGTCGAACTGTTCGTCATCTTCATCATCATCATCAGCATCAGTAAATAAGCAAAAAGATTATCTAAATCATCATTTGTACATAAAGTCTTATTTGGATATTCTGGAAGAGGATACAAAGGCCAAAGAACACTTTAAACCTGCTCGGCCAGGAATTCGAAATTATACTCCGAAAATTCTTATCGAGAACAAAAGAGTGAAAACAGAAGTGGATGTTTGGATTTGACATTATCGTGACAATATGGTGCCCTTTACAGCAGTTACGTCCATTCTTGGTATAATTCCACTATTAGCGATTGGTATTAACTACTATAAATATCAAAGTATTGATCCAGAATCGAGGATTACGGAAACGAGTGAGGTGTGTATGTCTTATGGTTATACAAAAAAAAAAAGTTGTTCCGAAGAAATTCAGTAAACTTTTGTCTTTGTCTCTTTGTCTTTTCCTTTTAATGAACTAGTCGTTCTGCTAATCAAGCTAAGTCTGGCTAAGAAGTCAAACTATTTTTTTTCATATAATATTTAGTATAGGGTTAAGAAATCAAACAGAGGAACACTTCTGTTTAAAAAGAGCTTTTCTTTCATATTTCAACTGTTGAAACTCGATTTTCGAAAATCTAGAAAATTCAAATTCGAAAAAACTTGTATATCTTGCACATAAGAACAGATGATAACTCTGTATAAAAAATTTCTCCGAAAGTCCGACGCTTTGAAGGATTATTTCAAGCGATCCACGATTTCCCCAAGAATTTCGAATTACCATTTAGTTATAAGATAAAAACGAAAACCATGCTGAGGTACATCTCTCTTGGATCCCCACTACCTGGCTACATATCCAGAAATTAAATAAACTGTTTTTTACTGAACAAAATTACCTTTTATTTAACAGCCCATAATTCCTAGAATGTACCATTTAACTTGGAATAGACATTTTCGAAAGTCGAGTTCGAAAAAACCTATCTTCATATTTGAATATCAAACTGAAGAAAAACATCTATTCTTGGAAAATAACAAGTGTTTTTGAAAAACTTTTCATATAGTTCAGTTCACAAAATATTAGTGGTGGGATTACTGTTAGTTTCAAATTTTCTACAGCAATTTTATATCTGACGTATTGTTGAAGTCTAATTGACTGAATGAATAACTGTTATTTTTTTTTAGTAATAATAAAGAATTGGAGCTACAACAGAAAACTTTATGTGTAGATTGAGTAAAATTGATGTTTTTAGAGTTCCGTTACAACAAAAGGAAAAAAAATTAGCACTCATACGATCGCTCTTGTGTCCGTCTGTCTGTCTGTCTGTCACAATTGTTTTTCTCAAAAGCGAGGTGACGTGTAAATTTGAAATTTAGCAGAATGTTAGATGTTCATATTTCAATAGTCAAAAATTATGAAATAATACATTTTAATATTATATTTAGTAGTACGGAAACGCACACTCTCGTGTGCAAATGAGTAATAAATTGTGTGTGATCAAAGCGCACATACTCATGAGTCGTGTCAAAACCCTCGAGAATACTTCACAAGCCATGAAAGAGACTCCCTCCCTACCACATGCGAGGCCCAACGTAGTCCTTACATTCTAAAATATTTGCAGTGTTCTTATGTAAAACTGACAAAAGTTTGATTTGAATAGCTCCTCCGGCCTAAACTACTATTCACACCGAAAAATGGTGTTCTGATAATCTTAAGCTTGCTTTCTTATCTTGCGAACTGTAATAAAATTTTCATACCTTTCCTAACAAAATTATTTAAAAAAATTTATTTTAACCAAATGACTACGATTTCTCAAACAAAAATTCTCAGCTGAGTAATCATTGTAATGTCGCTGTGCCGTCATGCGATGCCGTGGGCTGGTGATATCGAATGTAGCTGCCTACAGATTCGGACTCCGGCTGCACATACACACATGCACAGCTGAGAGGTATTCAGCGTAAAATGGTAAGGTTACTTTGTAATCAAAACTATTTTATTATTTTGTTAAGGAAGGTATGTAGTAAGTGCAGCCTTTGGGAAGATAAGGAACCAAGCTGTAAATTACTAGAAGACTATTTTCCTGTATGGATAGTAGTTTGGGCTCTATAGCATTTATAAAATCAATGTTTGATACTTTTCCATAAGCATCAATATATAACATTTTAGAGAACGGACTCCGAACGCACACATATAGGTTTCTGTTTCATGGCTTGGGAAGTATTCTAGAGGGTTTTGGTCGTGTGCGATTTTCTTGCGCATTCTACGCATGCACATGAGTGAGTAATTCAATATAAGGAAGCGCACACTCGCGTACGCACACGAAATCTGTCACTGCTCAATACTCACGAGTGAGTAATTCAAAGGAAGAAAACGCACACGAAATTTCTCATTGCTCATTTCCAACTTGTGTGCAATTTCATTCATGAAATATCTACATTATGTAGAAAATGTGGATAATTAATATTTAAAATTTTTATTCGCGAGTGAGCGTTTTCTTCCCTTGAATTACTCACTCGAGAGTAATGAGCAGTGAGAAATTTCGTCTGCGCTTTCTTATGTTGAATTACTCACTCGTGATAAATTAGCAGTGGTAAATTTCGTGTACGCACGCGAGTGTGCGATTTCTTATATATTGAATTAGTCACTCATGGGCGCGTGCGACAATAACAATGACAACAACTCACGCATGCGCACATGAGTTTTTAAAAATGGAACCCGCACGTGAGTCGTAAATTACTCATGCGTCATTCGTGTGCGTTTCTTTACTCCAGACACATAATACATGCGTGTATATTCAGTTCAAGCTGCCAAATCTAAAAACATACCGTACAGCAAAGCTTAATGTCATGTTGAGCTTTCGAAATTTGGCTAATTCAGGCTTACTGAAAATCTCGCAACCGTAGGTCAATGGTGTTATGAATGTATGGTTGCAGGACTTAACGTTCTCCATTGACTCGCGAAATTTTCGGTCAAGAAACAGTCTCGGGAAAAGAAAGTCACAAAGACGAAGTTCGAGAAAAAATCCCGCATTTATGTAAATAAAAAACAAAAGTAAAAAGACACAAAATTGATTTTGAAAATTCAATATCTGAAAAGTTGTCGCTGACACGTTAGAGTTAACCATTCAAACCCCATTGTTCATGAGAAAAAACTATAGCTCGAACTGGTTGGTCAGAATCGCCAGAAAAAAAATTTGGAAATTAAAATTCCGCATACCTTAAATATTCCAAAGAAAAAATTTCCCAAAATTTAAAACTCTTTCAAATTGCGTGCAGAATTTTGTTTTTTTTATGTTCATTATACTTTTTTTTTAGAGTAAAAAATTTAGATTTTTTTTTCGAAATTGTTTTCTCACGATTTTCCTTTTTTGAGTTTTTGCTTTCATGATTTTTGTGCATATTTTAGTGGTATATATTTACTCTACTACTAGATTATTAAATAGATGAGATTTTTCTATGTACCTACTAGGTATTTGAAATTGGTTCAAAACGCTCGCAGCAATTCAACTATAACTGATAAATTCCACCTATAATTCTACTGAAATCTTCTTTGCCTTAATATTCTCTGTAAATTTAAAACACAGTTGTTTCGTGCTATCAACACCCCTATGGCGACAAGTTATATCACGCAGAGCAACGGAGGTGATCCTATTTATCAAAAGAAGCCTCAAAGACCTACACACAAATACATATGTACATACATATATATAAACTTAATTATTTAAGTAGTTCCGTAAAAAAGCAAGCATGTTTGTAATGGATTCATAGTTGACAGCAAACACTAAGTGTGGAGCTCTAAGAGACTACAAAAGCTATCGCTTTGTATCCTTATACCTATCAGGAAGTACGTTGTAGCTTAAGAAGTCCTCCTTCAATTTACGTATACATGACGAAATTTGTAGACATGAAAAAATTACGTGAGTAGTTAGAGATAATTAGTTATGGAATGTATGCAAAGAAATAATTATGTAAATAATAATCTGTGCTGAGCTCAAGACTAGTATTCGCAAATCTCTGCTATGAAGAAATGAAGAAATGAAAAGTACTTAATTACTGAAGAATAAATTGCTTCTATGGATGGAGTCTTGTAAAAAAAAAAACTATCTTTCAGAGTTACTCGGGAAAAATTATGTAAATGAGATTCATGTGGAAAATCAGATGTTTTTCTTGCAGTTATAATTACATCTACACTAGATCTACTACGTCATACACACGCACACACACACACTTACACTGTACTACTTGAGTAAAATGAAAGAGAATATTTATTTAGATCAAAAAACATTTGAGTAGTTCCGACAATCACGTAAACATGACCTACATTGATGTGTTAATGGATAGCCCAAATGTTCTCTTTATACGACCGATATAAGACTATATTGCGACCAGTCGTATTTATATGTTCGAATAAGTGTTGCATAGTTAATTCAATATGCATGTTGCATAGAAAAACATTATCCTAGGACCTTAGTACATCCGTTATCGTATGACAGTTCGGTTAGGTAATTTTAAACTCACAGAGTATAACTGAAATACCACCGAAATATGTTAAAATTAAATTTAGGCAATTGTATCTCTTAACAGATGAAAAAAAAAAAGAAAAAGATAATAATGATAATGAGATATTAGGTTTCCCCTATAGCTATTCTTTGATTGTTCTGTCCGGGGATAATTGACAATCGGCAATAATGACAGTCCTTTCAATCCTGAAATTAAGATGTCTTCGAGCAGCCCCGAAGGGTACAAATTGACGCATACAGATATATAGTGGATTTTGGAATTCCAGAGAATTACGTAAAAACTTCGTCCACCTTGTCCTTTTACAAACAAAACCTTGATAGCTTTAAATTGGAAAAACTTGTTGGTTCGGCCACTTCAATATAGTTTGCTGGCACTCCAACACCAACTGAGATCTGGTTACATGGAAGTGATATTGGTTTTAATTCCTTTGTGAATATTAGAAAAGAATAGTAAAGATCGTTTCATTGTTGAAGATCTCTTGATATCCTTGTACTTACAAAATAAATTTTTATATGAAAAATATCTACTCTGGCGTGACTCACCGTCAAAATATAGGCTCTGAACATAGGACAATCTTACTAGACACCAGCACTAAGTTCTCTCTCTCCCAATTTTGTACCGAAGCATTGTGTAGCAGATGAGTTTTTATTATTCATGTCATCAACTGCCATATTTGGTCGTTATACAAACAACCTTATCTTAAGAAAAACAATATGCGACAAAACCTGCAAAACCTCTGAGAACAAAAGATAGACGGAAGAGGTTCATCAAATACCCAATGATCTGAAACGCATTAAACTCCTCCGAAAATCTCACAAATTAAATAACTAAAATTTTTTTAATACTTCTTCTCCATTCTTTTTTAATAGACAATAATTTTTTTTTTTTTCAGATTCGACCACACTACGACTTCATCATAATTGGTGGAGGTTCCGCGGGAGCAGTAGTTGCATCTCGTTTATCTGAAATTCGTAACTGGACAGTATTATTACTCGAGGCTGGAGGAGATGAAAATGAAGTATCTGATGTTCCAGCATTGGCGGGCTATCTACAACTTACAGACATGGACTGGAAGTATACAACAACTCCATCTGTGGATCGTTCCTATTGTATGGCAATGAAAGGTGATCGTTGCTTCTGGCCGAGAGGAAAAGTTCTAGGAGGATCAAGTGTCCTAAATGCTATGGTATATGTACGTGGAAATCGTAAAGACTATGATTCATGGGAACAGCAAGGAAATCCTGGATGGGGATATTCTGAAGTTTTAAAATATTTCCTCAAATCAGAAGATGTTCGAAATCCATATTTGGCTCGAACACCATATCACGAAACTGGCGGTTATTTAACAGTACAAGAATCATCATGGCGTTCACCGCTTTCTATTGCTTTTATTCAAGCTGGACTAGAGATGGGCTATGAGAATCGTGATATAAATGGAGCAAAACAAACTGGATTTATGATAACTCAATCAACAATGCGTCGTGGTTCACGATGTAGTACAGCCAAAGCATTTCTTCGGCCAGTTCGTTTAAGAAAAAATTTCGATATTCTTTTGCATGCACAAGCAACGAAAATTCTAATAGACAGTAAACGACGAGCGTATGCAGTGGAATTTCTTAAGAACAATATCAAGTATAAAATTTTAGCAAAAAAAGAAATTATATTGTCTGCCGGTGCTATCAATAGTCCACAACTTCTTATGCTATCCGGTATTGGTCCAGCTGATCATCTTGCAAAATTTCAAATTCCAATCATATCAGATCTACCAGTTGGAAATAATCTCCAAGATCATGTCGGTTTAGGAGGTCTAACATTTGTCATAAATGATCCGATCACAGTAACTAGAAATCGATTTCAGAATTTTGGTGTAACTATGGAATATATAGCACATGAAAGAGGACCATTAACATTTTCCGGTGTCGAAGGTGTTGCTTTTGTCAATACAAAATTTCAAGATCCTTCCGATGATTGGCCTGATATACAATTTCATTTCGCTCCCAGTTCTATAAATTCCGATGGAGGTGATCAAATTAGAAAGATTCTAAATCTTAGAGATGGAGTTTTCAATACAGTATACAAACCACTAATGAATTCAGAAACATGGACAATTTTACCTTTACTACTTCGACCAAAGAGTACCGGTTGGGTAAGATTACATAGTCGCAATCCACTTCAACCACCGAAAATCGAACCAAATTATTTCGCCCATCAAAAAGATATTGATGTGCTAGTCGAAGGTATTAAAATAGCCGTAAACATATCAGCAACTAAAGCATTTCAAATGTTCGGATCTCGACATCATACAATACCAATGCCGACTTGTCATAATTTCAAATTTATGTCTGACGAATATTGGGCATGTTGTGTAAAACATTTCACATTTACAATTTATCATCCTACGGGAACGTGTAAGATGGGACCAAGTTCAGATCCAGATGCTGTAGTAGATTCAAGACTTCGTGTTTATGGTGTTTCAGGATTAAGAGTTGTCGATGCAAGTATTATGCCGACAATTGTTAATGGAAATCCTAATGCACCTGTAATAATGATAGGAGAAAAAGCTTCAGATATGATAAAAGAAGATTGGGGAGCCCGCCGCAGGAGAGGAAGTTATTAGTGTGTATATATCAAAGAAAAAAAAAACATTTTGGTAACTATACTAGACTCAGTGGAATGATGATATTAACTTAAAATTATTTGACATATGAAAGAAGGACAGGGGTTGGAGAATGTGTTCGAATAAAATATAACTCTGAAGTTCTCAGCAGATATACAAAAAATTAAATTAGCATTTAATAAATAATGAAAGTGTGTAAATAAAGTACGGAAAGCTTTAAAATTTTAAACCAATTAGGTATATAGAATTGTACCCTGCGGCACACCATCTAAAATTAAAGAAATTATCATAATTAGTTAGGCAGACATTAAAAATGGCATGGAAACGATATTTTGAAAGTTATAATGATTTTCATATATACCACAAAAAATAAGTAAACTAAGTAAAATTTATCATTCTACTGTGATGCAACTTTTATTTTAATTTTAGTAAGTATATGTATAAAATCAAATGTAAAAATTTATTTATAAAAACTTCAGGCTAGTCAAAGTGATTTTAAATATAAAAATTATATTTTTACACGACATACATAAATATGTATAAATTTTAGATTTTCTTAACTGTAGGCTGAAGGTAAAGTATTAAATACCACATTTACAGTCTTAATTTAACACAATGTCTGCTGGCAAGACAAATATATATCGGCTAGCAGACATCAATGAGTCAATAAAATGTATTTGGTCTGTAGATTTGATAGTTATGCTAGTTTGGTTCTAAAAGAAAATAGATTTTGATTAAAATTAAAAATTAAGTCAAAACTATTCTGTTATAATGTTTATGCAGAATTTATGTGTTATTTTTACACGACATACATAAATATGTATAAATTTTAGATTTTCTTAACTGTAGGCTGAAGGTAAAGTATTAAATACCACATTTACAGTCTTAATTTAACACAATGTCTGCTGGCAAGACAAATATATATCGGCTAGCAGACATCAATGAGTCAATAAAATGTATTTGGTCTGTAGATTTGATAGTTATGCTAGTTTGGTTCTAAAAGAAAATAGATTTTGATTAAAATTAAAAATTAAGTCAAAACTATTCTGTTATAATGTTTATGCAGAATTTATGTGTTGTAAATAAATTAATTTTTTTTTTAATAATAAGAAATCAAATGTGTTTCCTTTCGTAAGTTTTGGTTGGCATAGAAACGTCTGGTTTCAAGGATTTGCGGACAATTTCCCTAAACCAATTTCAATAAAACCAATTTCCCTATGGTTTCCTAGAGAATGCGCTGGCATAATTGCTCGACGGAACTGCGCCGGCGTTCGATGGTTTTGCGTTCTTACTTGCCCGCGTGATTACGTTTTAATCTATTCGTTCTTGATTCCGACGTAGTTCAGTTCCGATTTTGTGCTCGTTAAGATCGGTGTGTGAACGAATTGAGGTGAAATGGCAAAAAGAGTTTATTTTACGAAGGGGGAAGATAAACATTTAATTGATTTAATAAATTTAAAGCTAAAATCATATAAAAAATTATTGGTGAAAGAAAATATATGGAAAAATATTGCAAAAGACATGAAAAAAGAACAGGTAAATACGTTTTTTAGCAGTTTATTCCGTTATTCCTCTGGTTACACATTGTTTTTTGCCAAGGCAAACTGCCGTTTTTACTATTAAAGTAGTCCTTACAAATCTCGCTGATTTTAATTGAAAACATTCGCTAATTTCAGTCTGATCGTCTTCTACAGACTGAGTGAAGTTTTTATTAACGCATTTGGGTTTGTACGAAACCACACTACTCGCAATTGCATTGCGGAATTGCGTCGCGCATTTCCGACGCGCAGTTCCGTCGCGCAATTACGCCAGCGCATTCTCTAGGAAACCATAGCTTTACCCGCATAAGCGCTTATGTGGGTAATTCTTATTTAGGAAAAATTAGGGAAATTGCTTGTTAGTAAGATTTCAGATATCAGCACCTCTGTAAGCTAAAGACCTAAGCACAATTGCGACGGGGACCGCAAACGCAGTAATAAGAACAATTTTCTCCAGGAACGTTTTATGGAGCGTGTATTGCATAGGAATCTGCAGTTACCGTCGCTTGTTGGCCTATCTCGCCAACGTAATTGAATTAATTGAGTTACGTTCCTGGAGAAAATATACATATATTCCAAGGATGTAGAGATATCTAAAAATAGCAGTTATACCCAAGTAAAAAGCGGCTTAAAATTAGAGTCAACGTCACAAAAGATCCAATTGGTAGCAGTCAACAATTCGACAATCGTTACAGGGCTTGTAAACGTCAATTAATTCATTCATTTTTTTCTGATAACACATAAACACATGATCCTAAGCCAGAAATACCGGACAATTAGTTTCACTCATAAGGTCGTCAGAAATTCGTTTTTCTGAGCTGCAGAGTTTGATGACCCGCTTCCATTCGTTTAACTATGGAAAATAGTTTATTTGATTTGTGAAACAGTCTATACCCAGATAGATGTTCGGCGTAAACCATAAACAGCTTAAAAGAAATTTAAAGAGAAATTGCATACTTTTAGGGAATTGTTTGTTTTTGCTAGATATGCAATAGAAAAAGTCAGTTTTGCGCCTAGAATTATATGATGTTGTCTGTTCGGCTGATGAGTTTCATCTGGATCAAATACGGCCAATAGGTAAAATGTGAAAATTTTCGCCGTGTATTTATCTACAGTGGAGTAAGGGGACCTAAAATCTCAACAGACTGATTCGCTCAAATGTGATGCCCTATTGCTGCTAGTGCTAAGAATTCTATGAATACTATAAAGTAGGTTACAGACCGACACCACACTATCTAACAATCTATTCCAACAGTCTGAAGCTACAAAGGAACTACCTACTGCCTCGGTCTATATATACTGTACGAATTGGTTACCCCTACCCCACCATTAGGAGTAGCGAAACCAACGGTAGAGATTATGAGGAATAATCCACTTGGTATTTTGTTGGAGATCAACCACCGGGGTAAGCAACTGTTGGAGCTTATTAGTTTAGCCGTCTTTAAAAGTTCAAAAACTAGCTCCCCAAGGCATGAGAATCGATAATTCTGGAATGGAATCTTCTTTGAAGAATATAATTACAGCAGTTGTCACCACCACCAAGAGTTGAGTCTTATCTTAGAAAATGCCGTGTATACAAGCAAAAGTATATAACAGATGAAAGTTTTCTAATTGGATTGAGATAGTTTGTGATACAGTACTAGGGATAAAGTAAAGTTATGAAATATTGTGTTTTGAATAACGGACCAAGGCCACGCTCGTAAAAATATGTATACGGTGACTGTACGGTCAATTTTCATAAATTTCAAAGTGCTTTTATTCAATAAGGCCAAATATACTTGCTTCAAGAATTAATAAAACTTTTACCCGATTCAAGGAAACTTTAACATGGTTGTGAAGAATTACAAAAGACAGACCTTTGTTAACTTCAAGGGGAAAACTTGATGTGTATTACGGAACGAATAAGCTTGATAAGGGCACGGAAAAGTGATCCGGTAGGTTAACTGAGGACACTGATAATTCCTACACGAACTCCACAAAAGACAGTTATAGCCTTCTGATGACAATTTTGTAGCCAGGAAGAGATCCTCTGACTTGGTCCCTGCTAGAAATATTGAAAAAGTGAAATTGTTGTGTCAATTGCTGTTTTAAGCGATAAAAAAAAATTTTTTTTGATGTGCTCCTAACGTAAAAAAATGACGAAGGAAACAAAATCCTATTTTCATAAGGCACTGAAGGTGAAATTAACAATTTCAAACTTCCCAGTCTAATGGACGGATCCAGATAACATCGCTTTTCGATATGTTACTGCAGCAAGCGTATAAAAATGATGAAGATTACTTTCATTTCGAAGAATGATTGCATGTCATACATAGACCCAAAAAGTGTCCTACCTTAAAATGTTTTCTTTTTTATCTTTCAAAATATCTAAAAGTTGAAATTCAAAATTGGGCAACAAAACTAAACACAAATTCAATTCATTCTGTACTTTTAAATTTACAATTCCATTAGTGCGGTAATCATATTTGTACGTCAAAAATCTATTAGCGCCTCATCATTGCGTCATTATTGTCATATTTAAGCCTCTTTATACTCTCAAAATATACACGGAATACCCCGAAATGTTTGAACTGTAAATTCAGAGTATTAATAAAATTTTAAATAAATAAAAAAATAAATATCATTAGAGAAATTCCCAAAAACTCTGCAAAAAATTTTAATTAACAGAAATACGCCCCGAGTTTAAATAAAACTATAGCGCCTGACATTATGCAACAGCTTGAAGTGATAGCCAACGTCGATTATTCAAATAACAACAACAAAAAGCTTCTTTTTCTTCAGCAGATTATTTCGTTATAGCAAAAAGTATGGCATTCTTCAGTCGCCTTTTGCACCTTTCATAAAAACACTTAAGCCACCGAAAACTGCCAGAAATTGAAAACCAACAAAACTATTTAGGTGCTCTTAAGTCGTTAGCCAGCAATGCGTACGCGTGCGCGCGATTACTTAACACTTTCACCTGATTGCACTTAACAAGTAAGCACGAGCCAGATAGAAGGCATGATTCAAAATTATGGCTTAGCGAATGATATAAGTAGGTACCTACTTAGCTATGGACGTATGCGCACACATATTATGGCATAAGTAGTACGTACAAATTTAAATGCGTGGATGGATTAACAATGTTTTTATGCAACGCCTCCAAAATTTGAACGAAGGGTAAAAAAATGAAAAAATAAACTTAGAAATTTAGGAGCATGAGAAATGACACGTAGACCTTAATCACAAATATTCACCATATTAGTACGCAGCATGCGCAATGGTGATACGTTGATACGCAAATGAAAAACAATGTCTAAAGTAGCCTTATGGACAAAAAACTTCAGCTATTTTTGAAGTGCATAAAAACTTTTAAAATTTAATATAAAAACTACCCAAGAGTGCAAAAAAACATATTCAAGACTTTTTCTATACGACATTTTGAAGTGCTAAATTTACGATGTTAATAAAAATGAGGCATATACCGTAAGTTATACAGCGACCATCGTAATTTTAGAAAGTGGTCAAACTTTGGGCGCCACTTCCCAATGCGGCAAGTTACAGATAAACCAATTCCCCATTAAGTAAAGTATGTTGGCATGTCTTGCGTGGATAAAAATTTAAGTTCTCAACAACATTCATAAAAACAAAATTTGATACCAAATCCAGCAGACACTACTCCAACATTCAACTACATTCCAGCAGTCCTTAAAAAAGAGTATTTTGACTCAAAGTCAACACGATTAATTTAGATCCGCATGCCGTTAATTATCTAGGGTGATTCAACCTACTTCGATATTGGGTTATAACACAGAAACTCTCATGAATCCAAAATCAATGAAATATGAATTTAAAACCTTGAAAATATCCTGAAGGATTTCTTCAGTTCTTGAAATGCTCCTATACTGCCATAGCTAAATTATCTGCCTACATAACTTTAACTAAACTATAAAATTTGGTCGGTATAAATCAGAAATGAAAATATTAAACAGATATGGACCTAGAACTGATCCCTGTGATATGTCGATTAACAAATTGTTGATTTTTTTTTAACTTAATTATATCGTGGCTAAGTAGGTACCACCCAGAAGATCTTTGGTGATCATATTATCGATAGCATAAGCTAAAGTTTTACTTCGGCATCATAGACATTTCAATAAATTCAAGTCAATAAATGCAACACAGGTCTTCAGTGTCTGTGGGCAACTTCTGTGCAATCTGAAGCCTGTTTGCTAGAAATTCTCAAGTATTTTGTAACCTATTTTATTATACAGAAGCCTCTTTAGAAATTTGTAGGACATAAGTAAGTTAGGTTGAGTTCGGTCCGAATGGCGACCACCGAGTTGCCTTACTATCAGGTACACTTACAAAGACCTTTCAAGTTGTCTGTTGTGAATCTAGCATAATGTGTTTCCGAAAAAGAAACAGGTTGGAAAATTCACCAAACAAATATTGAAATGTATGCTCTCCATTCCCTCTTCGTGCATACGGCTACTACAGAATTCATTAAATGGAGACTGTACTTTGTCAGCAAAAAGGGGCTCTGCTATATGTTGACTGCAGTGAGATTACACACATCAATAAGGTTCCTTATTAGAAAAAGCTTTTGTTTTCCTGTGACATAATATTTCGTACGATATCTACCTTCAGGGGCCGAACTCTGCAACAAGCAGAGTTAAAGATTCTGGGAGATGAGAATTTTCGGTTTCTCAGAGTTAGAAAAAACGTGAGAAATGTGAAAAAGTCCCAACCGTAAAGGGTATAAGTTTTTAATGTAGAGGCTTGCGTTTTTCTTTATATTTAAGGTACGTGGGTCTATTAGGTACCTCCCAACGTCTAGAGAAATCGATTTTTTTTTTTTTTAGAAAGGTGGTTTCTGAGGAATGTAGGAAGCTCGGGACGAATATGATATGAGGGAAGGCGGAGAGGGTGTGGGGACAAAAATGGGAGCGGTTTAATCGATAAAAATTTCGATAATGTCCAATTATATAACATACTCAGTAAAGTTATATTATTTAGTTGATAGTTTTCGAGGAAGTTATTTAATTTTCCAGATTTAATGAAATATCATATTGTGGAATTTTTAAATTCTATTCAAATGGTGCCAAACTACAGAATTTCATTATAGAAACGTAACAAATAACATTTTTACCTCAATTCAGAGGATATTCTAAGAGGATACCTTAAAACTCTTAAATGCAGCGTTCACTCTTTCTACTGAGTAGGGTTGAAAGTAAATTAATAAGTTTTCATGAACTAGGTACTCTTGCCATGCTGATGATGTGAATTTGTGAGTATGCACGTGTAAAACATGAAACTTGTACACCATTTTAAAACCTTTTCAGTAAAATCCAAGTATTCTTATACTTGATAGTTTGAAATTCGTGTCTTCAATCACCAACCATAAGTCTACTTATTATACGTATGGCATCTTCAACAAAATCTTCAGCTGCCTATGAATTACCACTCTTCTGGAAAGTAATTCGAACCGACTATCATAAGTAAGGTTATTAGCGAGTCAGCAGCAACAAAATGCCCCAGACTATGGCCTTGACGTGTAAAAACCTACCTTTCCCTATTACTCACCCGACTTACTCTTCATTTCTCTATCTTCTTTTTTTTTTACTCCTGCCACAGATTATATATATACTCCATAGCGGTTTAACTCTATTACGTAAATAAAGTCATTTATGTCAAAATATTCAAAAAAAAAAAAACAAACGAAACAAATTGTCTTTTTTTTCTTGTCCGCTTATGATACCGCCAAGAAATAATACGACTCAAATTTATCGAACTCAATGTCAAAAGAAACACCAAAAATGACAAGGGTGCCACTAATGAAAGTCCCAAAATCATCTCCGTAAATAAATAAATCCGCAAAAAAAATTTAAAGAAAATAAAATTTCACTTCCATTACCCACAAACAAAAATAATCATAAGCACAACAATAAAATGTCCACTATCGGCCTCGATTGACCCGGTGGGTAGATACCTATAGAAAATATGAAATCTATCAACTCCCAAAAATAACTAGTAGCTCTAAAGGCGTGACCAAAAAATAGCAGGTTTGCACCAGATTTAATTGAAAATCACCGACGTTCGTCAGTCAGATTATCATCGGACAAAATTCTTATTCAGTAAGCAGAAAGCCCAGAGATCCCAAAATTACAGTGTTCCGCGTTATGAAATTATCCAACACAGCACAGGTAAGGCGAGGCTCTCCCCTGTTAATTTGTACAAATTCAATTTGCACCTATAATGTTGCGCCACAGCTTTGCTTTTATTACGAAATGGTTCGGAAGAAAGTTTTGGCTTGCTTCCAATTTGCACTAGGTGAACACTTGGACGCTTGAGGAGCACTTGTTGCTAACAAACCTTTTTTTTTTTTTCTTTTTTCTTTTTTATTTGACTTCCATTCATGCGTCTAAACGCACGTAAGGCGAGGATGCCTTTTTTCACACCATGGTTTTGATTAATATGAGCAAACGATTTTACTGAAATTATAATATACGACCGCAAGCACGTCACACGTCATCGTGGAATACCTCGGCGGTGGGAATATTAAATCGCTCGACTACGCGAAATTTCCACCATAATTTTCATGTTTGCATGTCGCCCACTTCTTCATGTCACACAAAAGTCTGATCTCATGATTGTTACGAAACTCTCCTGATACCGCACTTAAGTGACGAAAAGAAAGTGATCAAGCGTCGCAGTCCGTCTGACTTTTTTTTTTTTTACTTCCTTGTTGCGCGAGTCGTTTATATTGCTGCCTACATATAATTTTCGATTGTTTCCCCCGCCAATATTTGTTGTTGTTATTATTATTATTACTGATCGTGCGCACAAACCATAATTGATCAAGTGACAGGTATAGAATATTCCGTCATTTATGATTACGCTCGACGTTTGTGACCAAATACACCTTCTTCAGCTTAAAATGAGTGGTGGAAAAGGAAATTGTGATCGTGAAAAGATCAAGACATGATCCGAGTGTATTCGATCGTGTCGCGACCTCTATCTGAAGTTTAGCTAGCACGATCGGTGGGCCTGATTACATGGAGTTTATTATGCTTATCTTGAGTTATTCACGTACACTCTGGTAACAATGAGAACTGACAATGTCTGACATCTAATGATCGTGGATATTTACATAATACGACAGCAGTCGTTCGGATTATTTTAGGATCATGAAAGCAATTCGCTCTGATTCATTTGTATTTTGTTTAAGAGTGCTTTCTCTTCTAGGGCTTTTTACAGGAACGCTTGTAGATGATGATGACGAAGAGCCAATAATGCCGAATTGCTACTTAAGCAAATAATGAAGAAGAACGAAGAGTTCTAAATTACAGACAGACATTCAGGATTATCAACATAAGTATTTTTGATAAGTGATCAAAAATGAGGTTCTATGAGTGTATTCTGATAATACTGTCAGCCACAGATCTTCTACAATTTGTCATATTGAGTTCAATATAAAATTTCACTTATTTGCTTATCTTGTGTCATTATATAGTTTAACAGATTGCTCAATGGCAGATTAACAGATTGCTCAATGGTATAATATCATATTTCCAACATGTTGCATTTGTGAAAGCAGTACACTTCGGATGAACTGAATATACTAGCAACAGTGTTTAAGAGAAAGGAAAGGTGAACAAAATTTTTTTTACATATTTTATTCAATTAGTGCAGTGACATATTTATGTTTCGATTCGGCCTGTTTTAGTCGATTTTGAGAGAAAAGTGGAGTGGTTAAGGTGCTATTTTCTAGTTGTATTCAAGATAGACTGAATGAACATTGAAGTATATACGATCCTTGAGGCTCTTAAATTAAATCTGGTAGAATTAGATGATGCCAACTAGCGACTAAAATCTCAAGTGGTTGGTTAAGTGACATAAGGCCAAAAAGATAGATCACCATATTATAAATTTTACGTTATTCGATGATCTATAAATTAATGCGACATATTCTTTTTTTTAATTGTTCTCCTCCAATATATATCCTTTCGCAGGTTCCAGTCTAAAGCTTACATACCTGATAGTACAATAGGTCTAGTCATGGCCGCAGCGATACTTCAATTTGCGCTAATTACTCTATTTGACAAACCAAGGCCTTATCTAGATCCCTTAATTTTAGGGTGGTATTCCTCTATTACACTCTTTTGAACTTTTATAATCCAATACATATCTTCACAGACTTTCAACATCCCTTACTTTCCGTACTCAATTGCTAATCGGGAACGCATAATAGGTTCATTATATGACGATCCAATCAGAATTTTTTACTAGGGCAGGTAGAATCTTGTCGAAGTTAATACATCGAAAATTCAATATTAATTGCATGACGAAAATCCCACACGATTCTGTACCATGCTTAAGAAAATCACTTGCTTCGGAGGTCCGCATAGCCCCCCCCCCCCCCCCCCCACCTTCCTTTCAATGCCAATACGACCCGAGGAAAAGAGAACACAAAAGTTTTAGATTAAAGAATTACCACATAAATCCTAAGTGAATTAAGACTTTTTTGGCAGGATTTAACTAAGGCGGTTATGTATGGTGCAAGATGACGTCGTCCTGCACCCCGCATTTTGATTGATTAAAAATCCCACTAAACTTCGAGTAGAACATTTTTAGATTTGGCAAAGAATGAGCACATAATAAACACATAAATCCTGACTAAATCAAAAATTTTCTGGTAGCATTCTAACTAGGATAACATGACGGACGAAGTCGTCTTACATCCCCATTTTAGTTAGTAAAAAAACTCATTCAATTTTCGAGTAGATTATACAAAGAATTATGCAAAGAATTATCACATAATTAGCACACAAAACCTGAATGAATCAAAACTATTTTGACAGCATCTTCAATATGGCGAGGTGGAGGATAACGTCACGCTGCATCCAACTTTTGATTTTTTAAAAAACCCATTAAATTTTTAAATCCAAAATTTTTAGATTTGGCGAAGAATTATCACATAAATCCTGTCTGAATCGAAACTTTGTTGGCAGAATTAATACTAGGCCGGGGTGCAATTTGGCATCTTCCTGCACCCAGTCATAGTTATACCAACTGTAGATTTTAAGTAATATAATCTTGGCTATCTTTGTAGGTGGGTATTATCCGGTGGAAGGCCACTAACTAACAATTTAAGAGTATTGCTCACAGGTGACCAAAATCGGATGGAAGTATTGAAAAGAGGTTGAGTCCTCCGGGAGGAAGACTCTGGAGCTTAAGTCACAGCAAGGTCCATTGTTCACCCTCTAGAACTATGAGCAATAGCTCATAGATCCCAGCCGGACGCCCTAACAAATTTCAGAATTGGCCTCCAACCCTCCCTGCCTGCCTCTTGCAGTTCCTCCAGGAGGTGTGAGCCAAGGAATCTGTAGTGCTTACCGGAGAGTGCCGGACAATGACATAAGAAATGAGTCACCGTTTCGGGTTCTTCTCCGCGTCCTCTATATATAAGATCACATCAACAAGTCTCATCTTGTGTAGGTGACCCCTGAGAAAAGAGTGCCCAGTGATAAATGACGCCAGTGTTCTCAAAGTTGGCTTGCTCAGTCCCAATATATTTTTGGTCAGATTTGGGTTAGGTTTATTCCACAGTTCCTTAGAAGTTCTACCCGTGGGATCATCCAGCCAGAGGCCAGGCCGAAATTTTAGATTGTAGAGGAAGATTCCTCTGAGGATGCACCAATACGAGCGAGCTCATCCACCCTTTCGTGCCCGTTGATATCGCTGTGACCTGGTACCCATACAATGAGTACCCTGTTATACAGCGAGAAGAAAATTAGGGTGGTTTTGCACTCCAGTACTAACTTGCAGGTTACAAAAGGTCTTGACAAGGCCTTTACAGCTGCTTGGCTGTCCGATTAGATGGATTCGCCGTATCCGCGTTGAGGAGGTACCTTCCCGCTTAAGAATAGCCTTGACTTCAGCCTGGAAGACCGTGACATGGTTTTCACGGTGTATAGTGATTTACATACAAGGCTCCTCACAGAAAATACCTGCTCCGGTATTTTCTTCAGTTTTGGAGCTGTCTGTGCAAACAATAGGATTTGTTAGTGGTTGAAGCACGGAGTGCGACGCCCAATCTGTCCTAGATGGAATTATTGATTTAAATTCGCTTTTCAGTAAAGTCTCTAGAACGAGGGCGCTGTCTCTGCTAATGTCAGGAGCGATGGATTGCACGACTTCCAAGTGACCGAAATTAAAATACCATCCCAACGCCAATGACTTACATAGCTGCCGAACTGATCTCAAAATACTTTAAAAGCAGACAAATTTCATTTGTTGGCTATGCCAGCCAGGTGTCCGAAACACACATGACATAGAAGTACGAATTATGAAAAATATAAGGGACTAGCTAAAGTTGCTCGATCTTAGAACGGTTCCCTCTTAAGTTTGTAAAAAAGAGCTTTTGGATTCTAACGCGTTACAGACAGAGTTTGTGCTTTTCTTATATTTCATTCATTTTTAACAGCATACCTCTTTGGCATAGAGATGGCACATCTTAATCACAATTTTTTTTTTGTACACAAAGAACATTCGTAGGAATACGATTAATGTCTTGTTTCAGTCCAGTTAAGTCACACAAAAACACGTCACATCGGGTACAACTGACATTCATTCATCCATGCCGCGAGTGCTTAGTATCTAGTCATAAATTTTTAATAGGAATAAACCGGTTCATTTTACAACGATTATTTACACACGCGATTAAATTACATCTTTAGGACTGTTAAGTGGACAATATTATGTTGCGGCGAGTCTATAATTTCTAACGCGACCAGTGTAAGTGTAATGCTGAAGGTTTTCATCGCTAATCGATACTAATGGAAATAACTATTTAATTACATTTGCTATGTAATTAGAAATTATATATTATTAGCGTGTTTCCTCCATTAAAAGAGAGTCTAACTGCACCATCTGTGCAGCATCTTCACCAAAAATGGAAAAGATTTCAGGCCCGGAAGAATATTATCTTTCAGGCAAAATTGTTTATTATTTATTATTATTAATAATATCTTGGGCTTGGTGTCGGCTCGTTTGACAAGTTTTCACAGAGCCCAGCATAGATCTGTATATTTTGATAGGTACCTACAACACTTATCGCATAACCATGAAACAAATGTAAGCAAGCGAACAACTTTGAATGAAAATGAAGAATCACAAGTATCCGACTAGACAAGAGAGAAATAATATGGATATCTTCTCCCGCACGATGGAAAAGTACCTACCATTGGAGAGTAGCAACAAAGATCTTTCACTTACGTAACTTCAGTAAATCGGGGAAACATATGTACAAAACCGTGACAATATTGCAACATTCGAAGGAGGTCGGTTGACATGATAAACAGAAAAAAAGAAATAACATTATTCATGAAGAGTATCACCCGCAAAGACGGGTAATTGCGCACATTGTTTAAAACCCATGCGTGTATGTATGTAAATGCGTTTATTATAAGTGCAAGATCTTATCGGGGGCAACAAGTTATTTGGATATAAAATTTCAATGATTATTGCATCTCATCTCTTCTTCCGGAGTAAACTGAAATATTTTACAACTTTTGAGATAAATTTAAATTGCGGAAGTGCAATAACAGAAGAAATTTATTTTAATAATAATAATAAAAACGATTTTTTTTTTTTTTATATTTCTTTATACAGTTTCGAATAAATGATAAACTTAAAACTTTATTTTCTGTAGCTGTAGAAGTTTTTCACCAACATAAACAATTTTAACACCGTGTAACAATAATGACACTGAAAGTTTTTTCAGTCCCCCACAATGTTACATATTATTATGTCGACAGAATTTCATTAAAAATTTTATGAGATGTTACGTCCGTCGATAAATTTGTGCAAAGCATATTATTACTATTATTACATTGGAAAGACTCCATCCCCTAAAAATCAGTAGGCCAATACTGCAAAGTAGAAATTAAGAAACAAAAACCTTCAAGAAATCACGGCATTGCATAGAGCCTATGCTACTTTAGACAGACCGCTTGATGAGCATCAAGTTTTTAGAGACACCGTAACTTAAACAATACTCTGCAGTCGTGGTATTACAGAAAATTACAACAATGTTATTAGAAAAAACACAAATTAGGAAATTAAAAAAAAAATATGTTCAGCTTCTTCTTCTTCTGTTTTTAGTACTTGAACTTTTGGGTTACACTTCTGAAGGCCGGAGATCCAAAATACCATGACACTACCTTCAGAGGTCGCGAAATGTCATTAGCTTAGTCCCCCTGCCTAATATAAGAGCAGACAAACTTGAGATTGGACAGAGAACTCGTACTAAAAAAAACTTTTCCTATTATACCTACTCTTTTAGAACATATGTAGGGGTAACGGTAAAAGGCAGCAGGGTATGCCGAGTCTTATCAAACACTGAGTGTGAGATCGATTTTTGTTTTTCATTCTTCACTACACTTCTTGGGAACGTAGGAACATAAGAAAACGAGATTGGACAGAGAGCCCGTACTAAAAGCAGGTTTTTTTAGTTTACCCACTCTTTTAGAACATAAGTAGGAGTAATGGTCAAAGGCAGCAGGGGACGTGTCTTATTAAACACTCAATGTGAGGTCGATTTTTGTTTTTCATTATTCACTACACCTCTTGGGAACGTACGAGTACAAGGAAGCGAGATTGGACAGAGAACTCGTACTAAAACCAGGTTTTCTTAGTTTGCCCAATGTTTTAGAACATAAGTAGGGGTAATGGTAAAAGGCAGCAGGGGATGTCGAGTCTTATTAAACACTGAATGTGAGGTCGATTCTTGTTTTCATTCTTCACTACACCTCTTCGGAACATATAACCATAAGGAAGCGGTATATCGAGTGAAAACCTAAGCCACTCACTGACAGAAGTTTCAAATGTATTGGTGCGCAATAGTTTTACAAACCAATAAAATTGAATGAAGCTTTATAAACAAGCCTATTTGAAATTTCTAATGTTTATTAATAATAATAGACTTGAAAAAGTCCCTGAACTCCAGGAACGGAAAAGTTGACTTTCAGAAATGTCAAAATCATTCTTATTAAGTGAAATTAAACGTCAGTGAATCGCTTATTCACGTATACTGTATTCACTCGGGTATCTTTTCACTATGCCTTCTCCCATCTGTTTTTTGGAGCCTGTTCCGGGAAGCTTTTGGATTTTGTCATATTTATTCTTTCGATTGACCACTCTGGTTAAGACGAAGAAAACAATGTGATTACATTCTAAGCAAGTACGCCGCTAAGGTAATCTTTTAGAGTACTCTAAGTACCCTGAGTTTCGCGTGAAAACACACTTAAGACTTGATTTCATGTATAGCCAGTGTTGAGCTTTACTCGATATCCCCTACCGTCTTTTATCTTCACCATCATTTATGATCTAAAAGGGTACTATGTTTTTAGTATAAAATGTCTCTCCCTGTGTATCAGAGGTTAAAGTAGCTTCTCCAGAGAGTCTATCCATATTGAGCAAATTGAGAAAATTTCTTCTGATGTGCGGAGCAAGTAACATGGTTGGAACCTCTTGTAACCATTCAGTTTTAATTAAATTTTTCATATTGGTGAGGACGTCACACATCGAGATCCTGGAATCCTTTACTTCCAGAAACTGAAAAGTTTTCTTTACTTTTACCTTATGTAAAGCTATCTATGCTCACCTGGACAATAGTTTGGAACTTCTCGCAAATAGAGTTTGAAGTGATAATGGCGATCAATTTGAACCATTTGCTCTAGCTAACCTATAGGAGAAAATGAACTTTCACAGATAACAAATTTAGATGACTTCCTTATCTTTTATCTGCACCTGTTCTCCACCTTGCAGAGCATTTCTATACTAATCAGAAGGATTCACTTCTTGCTGACATTGCAGCTATTGATTTGTCATATATATTTTGACTCTGAGAATTAGACACCCTTCTTCTTCACCAACTCTATAGGGGGATGGTAATGAATTTCGTACGATGCACAGATTTGTTTTAACGTTTCAGACCAGGGTACTTTCGATATGATGCTTTAATAGTATCCTCAACTGAAGTATAGTTAAAGATTTTTAAACTAGCCTGTATAAGTCCGAAGTGTCTGCTAATATTGACCCAAATGATGTCAAAAACAATCTCTGTCATCCTTATATGCAGCCTGTTATGTCACCATTAAATCTGACTTTGAATTAGCCTATATCAATAGAAAATAGCAATCTCATCAAAGCCAAGATCTACTTGTCTCTTCTGTCCTTGCTGGTATTTTCTCACTTGAAAATTGTAGTGAGAGTGATGTTATGACTGTTATGACACATGGACCTGATACTGTTCCTAAAAAATATTCTTCAAAATTATCCTTCCGTATGTGCAGGATGTTCCAATAAGAATGTCAGAATTAAATTTCCCGCCATTTCGTGTTTCTTTGCAGTTTCCATTTTTGATCTTTTGACATATGTCATCTATGAATGTCTCGATTAGTATCTATAGTGCACAAAATGAGACTAACTTTGGGAAACGGAGATGAATCAAGCAACTCGTGTGCGTCATCGTAACGCGAGATATAGTGAGAATATTGCCACGGTGAATAAAAGTATCGTTGAAAACCCGAGAATGTCAATTACACATCATTCACAGTGATTGGACATTCTAAAAAACTGTCTTCAGCGCATTCTTATCTCTATTCTCTATGCGTAAAAAATTCAACTGACGAAAGAATTCAAGTCTACAAATCATTCTGAGCGACGACAGTTCGTCAGTTGAGTTTTAGAATAACACGAATTGAATTGTGATTTTTCGAGAAAATATTGGATTTTTGATAATTGGGCGGCTGTGAATGTGAGGTTATCATCGAACTTCTATGGTAGGCGATCAAAAATAACCATACTGATGAGACCTTTCTGATCGCTGGGTCGAAAAGTATTTTCTGCATTCTCAATGCATGTTAGAAATTCATTGAAATTATTTTCTGCTGTAGACGAGAAATAATCCCACCTGTTACCATTAACGACGTTCGTTATTGCCACATTTTGACCAGAGTTTTTATGGTACCAACTCGATGGCATGAATCTCCAGGGAATGTGGCTCCAATTTGTAATCTCACATGGTGACGACGGCTATTAACCAACATGAACATGATCTTATGATTTTTTGCCGACTGATTTCTTTTTGTTGAAGTTTCTTAAAACCGAAGAAATATGTCCACAATCCGAATTCAAAATAAATCCGGTGCTGTTATTGGAATACACTTTATTATCCATTAGCGGTTGTCACATTAATAAACTCTTTAGATGTTCACATTTCCTACGCTATTGAAAAACTAGACTTATCTTGCCTATCTCTAAGCCCTGGTCATTTGACTTCTTACAAGTTTTTCATTTTTAATCACATACATCTCTCAATGTAACGTTAGACATTAAATATCACAAAAATGTCTTCCCACAAAGTAACTCGTATATATTCAACTACCTACTATAAAAGAGGAGAGAGAGAAAGAGAACAAAAAACTACAAGAAACTGTTAATCTTTTTTATTTACAGCTGCCATTAAAACTATTAAGCTAAAAGTTCCTTTGTTAGTAATCTGCAACATAATCCAACCGTGGGATCAAAAAGTTTTCTTTTTAATAAAATAAAATAAAATAATGAAGAAACCTCAGAACTGCCCCAAAAGAAAAGAAAGACTCTCAACACTCCACAGCTCCAGTGGTACAGCATACGATCAATTTTCCTCAACAACATCTCTTTAGGGCATTTTCTATATCTAAACCCATGGCAATTCCCCACTTTTTCTTTCTGATCTGCGCACGCAGCGCAGCGCACTTTAAATTTATACTTAGCGTTTCATTTAATCGCCGTCGCGTAAAACTTACACTCGAAGAAGTCAAGTCAGTAAAGTCAGAGGACTGATGGCGGTTGTTGTGTCGCCACAAACGCTGTCCCATAAATCTGCAGAGTTGTCTTCTTTCAATTGAAATTGTCTCTACGCCTTTTAGCATAGAATAAAAGAAGAAAAACCGTGTGAGAAGGTCGCTTCTATAGTTTCCCGAAGGATTTCTTGTTATTGTTTGAAGTGAATTCAAGTGTGTTTGACCCTCACGCATCGAACTGTGAATTTTTGTATATGGTGACGTGAAATAATTTGCAATTTTGTAATATATAAAGTGAAATATAAATAGAGAGAAAATAAATACTAGTTTGGTGTTATACTGATATCACAAAAGATTTTAGCTACTCGTGTATTGTGTCTATCTACAGTTCCAGATTGGTTTCATTTTGTGAAGACAACATTTGAAGGCCATTTAAACAAACTGTACATTATTGTCACAATAACAATACAAACGGGATAAATAATAGACAAAAGATGATTTTAATGCATTTAAGACTATGCTGAGATTTTTTATAGACATCCGCCGGTAAGTTTATTGTTTTTTAGTATAATTTTTCTATAGCTATATACCAACTCACAAGTATTGCACATTGCATTTGTTCTGGACTATTTGAATTTAATTTTGTAATTTAAACAAAAAACCCAACAATAATTGCACAACAAATTAATTGAATTTTTCAGATTCTTCAAAGTGAATTAGAAAGGAATTCCATAAATTAGTCACAGATATTTAGTTACACATAGTACGAAATTTTATGGTGTGATTATTGTGGCAAATTGATTATTTGGTTTTGTGTTGAAAGTAGATATGTTAGGTACGTGGTTAGATAACATTGATCCTAACATATAATGTGAAAAAATTAGTTTTTTGCTATTTTATGTGCGAAGATTGAAAAACTTATCGTTATGATTGATGTTGATATATTTTTTATTAATTTTAAACTATTGAGAGAGGCATTAATTAGGTTCATCTTAGACCAATAATGTAAGGCGACTAGTCTAATCTAGTAGAAATATTCACACTGGCGGCATTTTTACTTCTCAACATATTTTTAGATCAGCTGTAGCCATGCCAATAATGAATTGTTACGCGCATATGTGTTTAACGACTGGTCTAATGGAGTGAATTAGGTATAATACAAATAATAAATAGTGAGATGCGTGCACATCTTCATCATTGCCTATAAGGAGATTTATATGTATCAAATTAAATTGACAGGTATTTTAGACCTTTCTTTGATAACGCGACTATTTTTGATTCGATGTATTTTTTCAATCAAGAAGTAGTTTGACGGGATTCCATTATTGAACCGGTACGTGAAGCGCCAATATTGCACTTATCTCCTTATTTAATGGTCTAATCTAATAAATAGATGCTTTAGAAATCTAATTATCGTGTATCAGAAGACTCTGAGTAGATGCATATACGAGGGTGGATCAATAATTACCCGTGTTTGAAGTTAGATGGCGCTGCTGAGGAATGTTGCTGTTACCAGTAGATACTGTCACCTGTCAAGTGACAGTATAGGAGAATTTTGACTGAGTTCATAGTTTAGCTTTGAATTGAGAATTATTTGTGTTGAATGTTTTTGGTATTTTACGCTACAACGGAAAAAGAACAGTTTCGATTGTGAAGAAGTAAAAGCGAAGTTAGATGCAGTTTATGAAAACCTTTCGCCAACTATGATAGCAGTTTGATATTGGTGTAATGAATTTAAACGTGGCTGAATGTCTGTTTCTGATGAAGAACGCCCAGGCCGTCCATCAGACGTGATGACTGAAGATATCGTGGGAAAAGTTCATGATCTGATTCTTACTGATCGCCGATTGAAAGTGCGTGAAGTAGCGGAGGCCGTAGGCGTTTCTTACGGATCGGCAATCAAAATTTTCCATGAAAAGTTGGTGATTGAAAAAGCTGTCGGCCGGTTGGGTGCCACGATTGCTCACGTTAGACAACAAGCGGATACGACTGCAAACTTCGAAGCATTGTTTGGATATTTTCAAGCTAGATTCGAAGGAGTTTTTGCACCGGGTCGTAGCCGTGGATGAAACCTCGATTCACTATTATACGCCAAAAACCAAGCAGAAGTCAAAACAATGGAGATTTCCAGGCGAATCTGCTCCGAACAAGGCAAAGGTGGTTGCATCGGCCGGGAAGGCTATGGCTACGATATTCTGAGATTCCAAAGGAATAATCCACATCGACTTTCTGGAGAGAGGAAGAACGATAACAAGGGAGTACTATGGTCAGTTATTGGACCGATTCGACCAAAAATTGAAAGAGACTAGTCCCCATTTGGCTAAGAAAAAAATTTTGCAACTAGTTCGATTTAAGCCTCTGCCTCAGTACTTCGAATTTAGAAAAACCAAAGGTAGGAAAACTCAGGACAATTTTGCTGTTCGCATCTTCAATCGCAGATAACTCCTCATAGTCAGCCACCAGGGAGAGAGCATTATGGCTTCCTTTCCTATATTCTATCATTATTCCATATCCACTTAAATCTCTTTGCGTCATAAAAACTGTCAAGCTTGCATGATCTTGTCAAGGATCTTGACCTGTTGTACTATGTAATTTTTCATTGCCGTTATCATCGAGCTGCGCACAACTCGACCAATACCTTGTTGACTTGCGTTAGACTCAATGATAAACGAATTGATAAAGTTTAGACTCACTAGAAACGGAGCAGTGATAAATACAAACTTAAGTTGACAAAGGAGGTCTGATCTTCGCCGTACTATTCTTTAAAGTTATCAGTAATAGGCGCTGTTTGATTCGGTATAATTAGAGATAAGTCGTGTATACCATCCAGCCATACTCAGTAGGCATTAAATCTATCGAACATTTTTAGGTGCCGCATACACTCAGTTATGACCTTGATCTTATCAGGATCAATTTTAATTCCTCCAGTACTAATGGCGAAGATCAAGTATTCGGTCTCGTTTTTACAGAACTTGCTCTGCTCAACTTTGATAGTAAGTTTAGACTTTCTCAGACAATCCAACACTAATGCACGAAGGTTGGCACATAGGTCAAAGAGTATTAAACAATTGGCACATCGTCTGCATAGTTCTACAATTATCGAATTTTTTTGGTGCAGAAACAATTGATGAAGAAGCATCGCATTTTGTTAAAAATTCGGTTATGTCTAATGAGACTGTTGATTCCGCTATAATTATTGCTCGGAGACTTTATAGGCTTGTCTGACCACTACAATTAAATAATTAGTTAGTGATGAAACCGGATAATACTCACCGGTAAACATAGCCAAGATATTTCGAAAATCTGTAGTCTGAAGCTATGAGAAAATGGTTCAACGGATTTTGGTGTGGGAGAAAGGGAAAAATTTGGCCTTTTTTTAGAAATTAAGTTCAGTTTTGGGCTTTTTTGAAAGGATGTTCTAGGAGAAGAAAACATTTTCTGCTTGTGCTGTATTTTTTTTTTTCTCTAGTGAAAAAGTTATCTATCTGTGTCCAGATTAAAATGTGAAACTTGAATTTTATAATCGAACCACTGTGTATGCGCTTGCTTTTCACATAACTCTTATAATCCAGATAAGCGGCCAACTTCAACGTTAATCCCACTAAATAGATCTTAAAGAGCTTTTTTTTTCTTATTATTTCTTCTTTAAGACAGAATCACTTATCGTTTCTGCTTACGTATTTCTGCCATTAGGATACTGTCACCAACAATAGATCACTAAACATCACTTTCTGCACAGCGTCTGGACATGGGACATCTGTGCGCTTAAATGCTATTCGTAAATTGTAAGGAATCCTTTAAAAAGGACTTTACCAAGCAATTCTTCTGCATATCATTGTTGTGGTAATATCAAAAGCTAGCCACAGAATTAGAGGAAGAAATTTACGAAAGATTTCGTATCCTCCTTCTATACTTAACGCATGATCAATAAATCCCTCACGGGGATCCTGAAAAATAAGGAGTGCAGATTAAAAAATGACAAATAACAACAAAGTTTCGAATAGTAGATGACCAGTAGTTTTTGAAGGTTAAGAGAAATGCTATTATTAGTACACCAATAAAGATTCTCATTTCCTCGCGTTACAGACATTATCCAGAATCTTAAGAAAAGCTCTGCTGTCAATGATTTTGAAAGTAATTTTTATATGGACAAAAAAGTAGTGGCTCTAGTGGAGAACTTTAGGGAATTCCATTACATTTTCTGTATTATATCCTCCGAAATTTATTTTGCAAAATCCAATCTGGATCAGCAGCAGAATTTGAGAAATTAAACGTTGCTGTTAGTTTTTGTGAAAGACTAAAATGATCTTCACTATTAAATTTCAGCGAGTCTTGACGAACAATTCGATTATCCTGTTTGGAAGAACAAAAGTCGAATTTACCGAATTTACAGATTTTTCTTATTACAGCAAATTTCGATAGAAATTCGGAAGGCGAATCTTTAAAATATTTCCAATTTAAGCCTTAAAGAAAACTCAGAGGTTAAACAAAAAAGGCAATACTATTGCCGTGCAAGAATAAAAGGGAGTAGGCATTGATACGATTATATGGGAAATGAAACTATTCACCAGCTTATCTAAATCTGGTTAGCCAACGTAATACATTTCTACGTTCACACTCAATCGTAGGTGTCCCCACTTGAGTGATTGAATAAAATATCAAAAATGCGCGGGGCATAATGCAATCGGATGGGATGCCTTAGAGGAAGACTAACCCTAAGACTCAAAAAGAAACCCAGACTTTATTTTGACATTTGATAGGACATTCTGCGAAGAAAATTAGGTCTCGCCATATGGAAAATATGAACCTTGATGGAACTTCACCAGTGCCCTTTAGAATCCCAAAAAGGTTTTAATTTTCTCCGCAAAAATTACAGTGAACCAATACACCTTGTGACGCCTAAAGCGACCCGCATATAATTTATAGTGTCCACTAACAGTTTGAGACCTTGAATCAATTTTATGCACTCTAAAATATTTAATTTTTCCAACTTTAGGGTTACATAAGATGTGTTGCTTCCACCTAATCGAACCATTAAGAGTAGGTCACCGAGTCAATAGTGAAAAACTTGCGGAATACCCTTTCGCATCAAAGCGCAAGATGATAATGATGACGATGATGCTTGATGCATGGTCAATCAAAAGTTACCTAAGTCTTCTGCAGCCGAAAATCGTGTGGTTACGCAACCATTCAAAAAAAATTTGTTTACGTTTATTATGATGCCAGCCAATGATTGTTTGTGAAAGAAAGTAGATATAGTCAGTCTGTGCTAGTAGATGCATGCTTCGCGATCCATAGCGGTACCTAAGTGTATTGAGATAAGTATACATGCTGTGAATTGGATACGAGAAGGTGGTGTTACAGTTTCAATTGGAAACTTGCTCAGTTGTTTACGATAATGCAAAGAGGGTCTCGATGGAATTCGCAGCAGCGCAGCGCGTAAAGCAAAAAAAAAAACAAAAAAAGAAAGGGCACTGCATGAAAACGAGTTATGGCACGAAGATTTGGGTCACTTTCTTACATAATTTTTATTACTTTAGTTGTTTTCCACTTGGAAAGCAATATACTCGCAAAAAGCATCTGCAGTTATACCTGCGTTCATAAATTAAACAGAGGTGTAGACATGTTTTAAGAAGTACAAGTTTGCCTGCATGCAAGTGACGTAAGTAATAATTGACTTAAAAAAGTTTCAATTTGGCATTTCGGTCGAAAATTTGGATTTGGATTTTTTTTTTTTTTTTTTTTTTTTTTTTTTTAATGTGTGTTTGAAATGTAATGTTGTCTTTCTGCGCAACAAAAAATCTGTGAAAAAATTAACACAATCACTTCGTTCATTATGGTAAACGCACCAACTATACTTTCCAAGGGCTCTGGCCTCGAAACCCACCTTGACACAATGCATTTCCTTCTACCTAGTCTTTTAGCTTCTCTTCTCCCATAGTACCTAACTCGACCTATCAAAAATTCCCTTATGCCTAATCCAGCAACACCATAATATTCAATACTCCAGGGAAAATGGGAAACATTAGCGGGATTTTAAAATGTGTAAAACTTTCACCGAGTGCAGATGCGTCAACACATAGAAAATGTATTACCACAACCAAAAGCATGGACGAATTTGATATGTTTTCCTAATAAGTGAAAGACTAATCATCATAGGATAAAGGTTATTTATTTATTATTATTACGGTCTACAGACAAATTTCTCTTACAGACTAGGTAGAACAAAATTTAAATAAGCTATAAAGAATAATTATAACGCATGTATTATGTGAGTTAAACTACAAACTTTAATCTTAGATGTCCCTTAAGTTTTAATTTAAAAATAACCCTATTGTTATTCAGATGTAAGGACTCGCAGTACTGGTTGAATTTAATAATTGACCTCGTAAGCGGCTATCTAAAGCCATAACCGGTTTTATGTTGTGGGATATAAAGCATTTGCAGAGAACGGATATTTCTTTCTGGTGCATATACATTAATCAATGCAGTCTTTTTGCCCCGTTGAAATAAGCCCTCTATCGCTAAAATCGGTGAGAACTTATTTTTTGAATGAAAAAAGTGCAAAGGCTATAGTCCATGCTTTTTTCGCGAAATTTCAAGTAAAATTTTTTGTCACCGATTTTGACGAATGAGCACTCGTTGGACGCGGAATAATGAGAGAAATACACTTGTAAAATATTTCTGACTGGAACTTGCTAGTTTCAGAAATATGCCACAAAAACCATTCGTGTACGGCCCGATTTCAGGTGGCCTTTCCTATGCAGTCTTTTTGCTCTATTTTAAAAACTAGACATTTTTTTAGCGAAATTCCTTTTTATATCGTTTTGTATTCCTTTCCCCGTTAAAATAAGCCCTCTATCGCTAAAATCGGTGAGAACTTATTTTTTGAATGAAAAAAGTGCAAAGGCTATAGTCCATGCTTTTTTCGCGAAATTTCAAGTAAAATTTTTTGTCACCGATTTTGACGAATGAGCACTCGTTGGACGCGGAATAATGAGAGAAATACACTTGTAAAATATTTCTGACTGGAACTTGCTAGTTTCAGAAATATGCCACAAAAACCATTCGTGTACGGCCCGATTTCAGGTGGCCTTTCCTATGCAGTCTTTTTGCTCTATTTTAAAAACTAGACATTTTTTTAGCGAAATTCCTTTTTATATCGTTTTGTATTCCTTTCCCCGTTAAAATAAGCCCTCTATCGCTAAAATCGGTGAGAACTTATTTTTTGAATGAAAAAAGTGCAAAGGCTATAGTCCAGGCATGGCCAAATTGCGGCTCGCGAGCCGCATGCGGCTCTTTGAATGAGTGAATGCGGCTCTCGAAAAGAAATGAAAAAATAAATAATACATATTTAATAATTTATTCAAATTGCTATAAAATTGGAAGTAATACATATGTATAATGTTTAATATAATATGATTTAATAAAATCAATTATTATATTTGTGTATATTTTGTGCTCTTAATCGAAAATGTCTACGAGTGGGATAATTCCCGTAATTTTATATATGTAGTTGTGTTTGGACTCACTTGAGATTTTCGGTCTTATGCGAAAACCTTTGTTATTCTTTATTAGAGGTTTTAAAGCCAAAAATGAAGAAATGAGTATGCGAAAAAGGCTATTAGCGCAAATACAGGCTTAACATACAAATGTTAAATGACGAAAATTTAAGATAGGCTACCCCCTAGTTTAAAGCAATTTTTATTTAATTTTCATACTTTCATTTTCATCGGTTTTCGTGCAAATGTACTTTTTATTGCAAGTGCGTACCATATTTTCCGTTGCGCTGCTTCAACATAACTTTGCATTGTATGAGTGTTAAAATGTCAAAACGAAATGCCTGCAATCCCTCAACCTAGCATTACAAGGCAAAGATAAAGTTATTACTGATCTTTTTCAAACTGTTCTAAGTTTTATTAAAAAAATTCAGCTTTTTAAACGCTATTTAAATGCAAAAATGTTGAATTACTTTTCTCGTCTGAAGACAAGACTCTCTAAAATTGATGAAAAAAAAACTGAGTGAATACGACAGTAAATTAGGAGAATTATTAAAAGAATTTCACTTCCGATTTGATGATTTGAATAATTTAAAGATTTCTCTAAACTTTCTTGTATGCCGTTAATAATGGAAAATAACATCAGCCAAATGACCACCACGACCACGCCTTCAGGACCATATCCTTTTCATGAAATTTTCCATAACCAAATCGCAAAGTGGCTGCCCTATGTCCTCGATAGCCTCACGAATTCCATCTTTGAGGTCTTGAATCGACGCTGGGCTGTCGGCGTAGACCTTCTCTATCACGTGGCCACAAAAGAAGCAGTCGCAAGGTGTTAAGTCACAAGATCTCGGTGGCCAATTGTGATCACCTTTTCGAGAGATAACACGGTCCGGAAACTTTTCCCGTAAAAGATCAATGGTTTCGTTGCTTGTAGCGCCGTCTTGTTGAAAGTAAACGTTGTCCAGCTCAATACCATCCAATTCCGGCCATAAAAAATCATTATTCATCTGTCGATAGCGCAATCCTATCACCGTAACTGTTGCTCCAGCCTCATTTTCGAAAAAGTAAGGTCCAATGACCCCGCGGGACCATTAACCGCACCAAACAGTCACACGTTGAGGATAGAGAGGCTTTTCAACAATAACTCTTGGGTTTTCCGAGCCCCAGATGGGACAATTTTGCTTGTTGACGAAGCCATCGAGGTGGAAATGGGCCTCATCACTCAAGATGAGTTTTCAATGGAATTCCGGATCCTTTTCATGCATTTCAGGGACCCAATCAGCAAAGACTCGACGTTGTTGATGATCGGCCGGCTTGAGTTCTTGTGTTAACTGAACTTTATAAGCCTTAAGACCCAAATCTCTATGCAAAATACAGTGTACTGACGTTTGTGGAATGCCTAATTCCAAAGAATGACGAGGAATGGACAAACCTTTCTTGAGCGACGTGCACGGGTTTTATTCTTCACATCACTAACTTGTCCCGACAGCTCGAATTTTTCTACCAATTTCTGTATTGCGGTCCGACAAGGTGCTTCACGACGACCCAAAAATGTTCGAGTTTTACGAACCGTCGCTGCCACATTTTCACCATTTTTATAGTGAATTTTAATAATTTCATTGCGTTGTTGAATCGTGTATCGTTCCAGTTTTATTAATGGCGTAGTTTCTACTTGTCAAATGTCAAAAAATGACAGCTCCAAAAGTGACATCTACCGAAATAGCGAGCTAATTAAAATAACACCTCTTATTGGAAAACCCTTTAGTATCACTTTGACCCTAATTTAAGGAAAGCTGCTAGCAGATTACTGTCCATATTCGGCACAACATATTGTTGTGGGTCACTTTTTTCAACATTGAAGTTTATAAAATCAAAGCACCGTTCACAAGTCACAAATGAGCATTTAACGGAATTAATTCGTACCGCGCTTACTAACTATGAACCCAATTTCAGAAAATGCTCGGCTAAGTTACAAACACACATGCCATCTACCAGCAAACAATAGCTTAACTTAAATATATGTATGCATATGTTTGAAGACGTATTCAAAAAAATACAAATTCCATGCAAACTAATGTTTTTGATAGTTTATTTTTATGTTGGCTCCCGTCACGACAGATTATTGGAATTCGGCTCTTCTAGGAGTGAAGCTTGGCCACCCCTGATAGTCCATGCTTTTTTCGCGAAATTTCAAGTAAAATTTTTTGTCACCGATTTTGACGAATGAGCACTCGTTGGACGCGGAATGCAGCAAATCCATATAATCGACAACATTGGACAGAAGATCCCTAATGAATAAAATTTCAGCTCTTCTTTCTTGGAGAGATTCAAGATTCATAAATAAGCACCTAAGCTTGATAATGCGGACAAAGGCCTTGCCAACGGATTTTGTTAGAAAGATAATTTGTAAACTTTCTTTGAATAGGCTTCAACCTGGAGTCATAAGATTGCATATTGAAATTCCAGACTGAGGATGCATATTCTAACACAGAACGCACCAAGGCAATGTACAAAGATTTAAAGGTAAACGGGTACGAAAAGTAAGCTCTTTATCAAATATTACCCCCAAATCCAGCACCTCAAAAACCCTCATAACCTCATGTTGTATTTCATCAGCAGAGGCTGACGTGACCGACCAAATGACATAACTTTGCATTTGGAAGCATTCAGGCTAAAATAATTTTCCTTATACCACTTAGAAAGGCTATTTAATTTAGATTGAAATGATTCCGAATCATTAGCGTTTCGAATTTGAGCAAATAATATCATATCATCTGCATATAGAAGATATTTGCAGATAGAGAAGCTTTTGGCAATATCATTGCTATATAAAAGGAATATAATTGGACCCAAATGGCTACCTTGGGGAACACCTGACATAGGTTCTACAACATATGAAGAATGTCCAACTATTCTCATTATTAATTTGCGGTTTGTTAAAAAGGATTGCATCCACTCTAAGAACTTAGAGTGAAACCTAGAGACTCTAGTTATTTTATTAATAATATCAAATGGTTGACTCTATAGAATGCCTTCGAGAAATCATTTTCTATTGAGTTTAAAGTGAAGTTAGTGAAACTTATTAAATTCCGGTAGATCTTTTATTCATAAAGCCATACTGATCTTCAGATATTAAATTTCTTATAAGAGAAAAAAATAATTTTTTTTATTATGGCATCAAAAATTCTAGGAATAATGCAGAATTTAGTAATGGCTTGATAATTCTTAACATCATTCTTATCACCAGATTGAAAGATTGGAGTTATATAGGAGCGTTTCAAGCATTCAGGAAAATTGCCAGTCGATAAGAATAAATTCAAAATGTAACGCAATGGAAACAATAAGGAATGACAGCACTTTTTTAATAGAATAGGGCAGATTGAGAAGGAGTCAGAACAATACGAGTCATCCAGCTCTGATATGCAACGTACTACATCATTGTCGTCCACAACTAAAGATCCCAAGTGCAATATCGAATTGATATCTCAGCTGGAAGAGTTTAAGATTTCCACTGAGTTATCAAATACATTTTTCAAAGAAACGAGTGCAAAAAGATCACATGTGGATTGTGTGTCCGAAGCAAAAACGTCATTATAACGTATTATCCTAGGGAAACCTGTTGTTGTTGATTTTTTACTATTGAGAAACGACCAGAATACCTTGCTATTCTGCTTTATACGGGATTCCATGGAATTTATGTATTGTTTAAAAAGAAAACGATGAAGGAATTCAACTTCTCTATGCAACCGCTTGAATTTCATATAATCTGTTTCCACATTACTTTTTTTTATACTTTCTGTGTGCTTTATTTTTCGCATTTTTTTTAGCCTTATCAAACCTTTAGAAAACCATTTAGGATGTCTATGATTGAAATGCTTAGCACTAGGAACAAAAGCATCACAAGCTTCATAGAGTATGTATAAGAATTTTAAAATGCTACCTGATAAATCTAACGTGCGGAAAATATTGGACCAATTAATTTCTCCTAAATAATTATTCATACAAGTAAAATCCGCTCTATAAAAATTAAATTTTATAGAATTACAATTGTTATTTTCATTGTTAACTGGTGCAAAAGATTAAATATTGAAATCCACATATACTGGATTATGATTTAAACCGGTGCGAACTAAAGGTTCTACCTCCGAGACTACCGCATCAATAAAAATTAAATCTAGAAATCTACCAACAAAATTGAATCCATAAAGTAAGACTCGAATTCCAAAGTTACATTCGCAGGTAGTAAACATTTCTCCTCCTCCATCCAATTTCACGTAATCTGACTCAAGTTAAAGTCTCCTAAAGCGCAAATTATATCCGATTCCTGACAATTTGAGCACATCTCATTAAATACATCAATATGGGTTTTATATATGTCAATAGGGTTAGACGGAGGAATATAGCTGACACAGATGTAAGCCTTTATTGAGCCCATGATCACTAAGACCTGTAACTGTTCAACTGATGAATGTGATGAAATCAGCTGGTTCCTTAAATAAAATCCAAGGAGGTTAAGTATCTGTTTTTAATTCACAATAACAAACTGAAGTTCTTTGTGACAGTATAAGAGTAGGTACAAATAGTCAATGATTTGATATCACACCCTATGCTTGATTTGCTACCCCTGGATGTTACAATTCAGAAGGTACCAATGATAATGAAGGCTATTGTCAAGATATTTGAAAAAAGGTAATAACAAAATGAAAGGATAGTGGAAGAGTCTTGTTGGAACTCTGGAAGGTTAATATCTTCTATACATATGTAGATAGCTACAAAACCTCTAATGGTAGAAGCACTGGACTAAAAATTAAAAGGAATGGGCACCTGTAGGAAAAGTCAGGCTGCACTCAGAACTTTCGAGAAAATAAAGAGGAAATTTAACTTCATAGATTGGGAACACATTTGCATTTTTCATACATATCATCCCGATCGGGTTAGGAAGAGATACTTTCGGAAAATAGGAAATGAAGACTGTATCTCTGAGGTTAAGACCAATAATTAGTTCTGCACTGACGATGAGTTGAATAACTTCCAGCTTACATACATACATCAAGATCTTTTGAAAAGAACTTTTCAAATTGGGTTGGAACACTATGGGCGCCATCGATGATACAGCTTGCAATTCTTGCTTGAGGACGATGTACTGAAAATTGAAAATATCTATTTTTACCAAGAGAAACTCAAGCCTGCTACTCTGACTTGTACTTGATTGACCTGGGATCGCTGATATTGAGTCCTCTCCATGAATGAAAATTTAACTTTACTGGAGTTGGTAATCCAGTGGGTAAGACAGGTAGTCCAAACCAGCAAAATACCGCAATAATTACTTTGCTTCCAAATGCTAAGCCGTCCTTTAATGAATTTCCAATTGCCAGTTGCCAATTATCATGAACTTTGACGAACTCTACCGACGTGTCTTGTAGTGTAGCTAGGTTGTTAGCAATAAGTTCCCCATCCACACTTTTGACCACGTTTAAGTCAAATACTCCTAAATTGCTTACAAGGTCCTTCTTTTGTTATTATTTTTCGAAATTTGTTTGGATACAAATTGCCTTATTAGGTTTAGGACTGTTTTGATTTCATGTGAATCTTTAGTACTATCTGGCTTGGTAGATTAGATATACAGGGTGTTTTCGCCATGGTGACTCATCGGGCAAGAGATAATAATACTCACCAACACAAACAAAAAATTGTAGCGGGGGTGGCATCTTAACAGTTTCGAAATTACAGGGAAAATATGCTGGCTTTTCATAAAACACCCTGTATCTTTAAAAGTGCAAGGTGTACGGTCACCATTAAGAACTCATTGTATGACGCACATCATGGTCTTTCCAACGACCTCTCAACCAGCTCTGTACTCTTCTCCTCCATTTTTTGTACATACCTATTTCTATATAATATTATGTTCCGGGTTGTTATATTCATCAGAATACGTCTAATCATACTTTCCGCAACATTACAACAAAAATTGATTTACCAATTTGTCGCTAAGAAATTCGACGAAAACAGCTCTTAACTATAAGTGCCATTACCATGTTAACATCATCCAAAGCCATTTACAAAAATTATCTATCACCCATAAGCTTACTCCTCATTTCCGTCATCGCGTCATCCCATCAAAAAGTGTGCTAATGGTATTCGAATTTTAATTGCCTGTGACGTGTGAAAAGCGAACAAATTGCAAATTGCAGATCTGGTGATCAATCAACTGCACACAGCTTCAGTCGACCGGATAAAATATACTTTCGCTGCATGAAGAGGCAGGCCATGCTGCTTCAGTTGCTGCAACCAACTAACTAATCATTAGCGAAGCTCTTATTCCATTGTCCATTGGATTTTACGCTCAATTAACACTCGAGTTGTTGTCGTCGTGGAAAAGGTCATGTACCTGAACCAATTTAGGAAGGAAAATGCTGGAAAAACTTAATTCACCAGGCATCTCAGAGAAACGTACAATCCCCTCAAAAGTCGGTCGTTCTCGTATTTAAGAGCACCTCAATTAACTCATCTATGTAAGTCAACCGTCAATGGATATGCTTCCCTGATGACAACTTCTCACAAGTGTACGGAAATCCATAGATTGAAAATTCAACGAGCTCTGCTCGTTCAGCCGGCGGCGTTTGGAGCAAAAATTTTCCTCTACGAGTGGGAAATGTTAATGACCCAGATGAAGCCCCAAGTGTCAGTGTGCTGTGGGTTGCATGTTAGCGTTTTTCCGTGTGTGATAATCAAGTGGTCGAAGATGAAACCTATGGTTACCAGCAAACTCGTTTCTATATTAAATCTATAAATGAGCCGACAATGAAAACATATAGACGACGAGGTATCAGGTAATTACGGGAAATATGGTGACATAAATATTTTCGTGATTTATGGAATTTATACAATATTCAAGCAGATGACCGAAATGTTGCACAGAGGTAGCCTAATATGATTCAGTTTAGATATGAATGGATATTTCTTTAATGGGAATAGAGCACTTCCACGAAGTGGCATAAATACAAGCGAAGAAAACGGACTGAAGTACACCATTAACTTCCCTATCGATTCAGAGAGTCTCAGTCAACTTCAGCACGTATAAAGACAATTCCAAAAGTGAATGAAGATAATTAGACAAAAAATAGAAGTAGATTGCAGAAATCTCAAGATTTCCCATAGCAGACAGATTTCATTTCTTTTTTTTTTTGCGCTTTGCAGATCTAAAAGCGTTTCTTCAGCCAGTACCAATCTACAGCTTTGAGAGCCATACAATGAGAATGTGATGTGGCACCTTTACCAATTGATACTCGAGACGACACCATTCTGAACAGAACTGGTAGATGTTTTTAAATCAGTTATATGGCAGTCTTCGTCAACTTTCTATTTCCTCCAGTTGTGCCTGTCTGTGGATTTTCGCAGGAAATTGGCGATGACTCTTATTCTCCCCCATTTTAACTATGGGAGCCTTATTTTTAGCAGACTCGACTCAATTTGTCAAAGAAGAGTTACTGTAGCCTTTAACGACGACATCCGTTATATTTATAAACTTCTTCGGACCGCTCGTGTATCTGCTCTTGCTACGTCCCTACTCGGTAGCTCTGTAGGTCTATTTGACTCGTCGGAGGCTTATCTTCCTTCATAGGCTAATTTACACTAAATTCCCTGCATATCTCTCCGAAAGCCTACAGTTCCTGTACTCGAATAGAGGTCTGCAACTTCTTGCGCCGATATGTAAATCTAGATACGGTGAGCGCTCTTACTTCGTCCAAACTGCCCGAAGATGGAACTCTCTTCCAAATATAATTCAGCGCACAGGTTGCGGCCTGACCTTTGCTCAGCTAGTCAAAGATTACCTTAACTAGTTATTAGATTGTGATTGGTATTTATTCTCAGATCTTAAAATTCTTGTTGCATTGTTTTAATTAATTCTTAATTTTATTTATTTTTTTTTTGTGTCTTCTCTTTTCTTTTAATTTGTTCTATTTTTACTTATTTTTTATTTTTGTTCTTTTCGTTGCCTCTTTATCTCTAAGTTCTCTTTTTCTTTTCCATCTTTGGATTTTTTTTGTTCTCTTTATTCATTTATTTATTTATTATTATATTTATTTTTATTATTATCTTATTTTTGCTTTAATTTTCATGTTACTTATGTCTTTTTGTTCCACCTAATTATACGTCATAAGATTTTGTAATCTTCTGTACAAGGCCGAATAAATGTATTGTATCAATATATTGTACTACATACAGATAAAAATGGGCAACTATTGCTGTTATATTTCTTGAGTTGCCATTAAGTCGATGTTTTATAACTAAGAATGCATACCACTATATTCTAGGCTGACGTGAATAACCCTTCAAGTTGCTTGCGATCAGTAATGATTATCTAACACCGATCAAATCTAGGTTTAACATCTGGTTCAAGCCTGCCCTAAGCTAGTCCCACACAATAATTACATCCTTCTTCAAAGAAGATTTGCACAAGAACTATTGATGTTTCTTGTGAATATCATCTTTGATGAAGATCTAATGCACAAACATTAGAGCTAATATACGCAGGTAAACAAAACTCCTCCTCTACGCGGTCAAAGTAAGAATTCAAGGACTTCCTTTTAGAGCTCCAAAAGAGGTACAGGAGCACTGTTAAATTTACGCTCTCTTTGTGAAAATTATTATCGATATGATTAAATTGGTTGGTTAAGCAGGAAGAATGGCTTTTGAATTGGTGAATTGTGCACCATCATTGTATGATAATCCTTATCTTATATAATTATGACGCCATCACCTGAAGCTATTGCACTTTATCAAGAGGGCAATTCCAGTTAAGGTTTGAAGTAGAAGGCCCACACTTTGGTATTCGTGCTTAAGACTTTGATACCCCTCAAAAGAAAACCTCAAACTGGAATATTACCTGAAATAATGAAAGCTAACGATGGGAAAAATTTATAATAATTCATCCAAAGAAGTGTTTTTTACTTAAGTATAAGAAATTCATCGAAAGTAGAATGCATGAACATTGACTTCCATTTATTCATCTTGTTGTTGATGAATAAAAACTCTGTAACACCCTGTTGATAAAAAAAAAATATTTGAATGCCTGAAAATATGCAATTTAAAAAATTATTTCCCAATAAGTCTCTGACGCAGAAATAGCCAGATTGTCATGAACAATCCTGCGCCTAAGATTAGTTCAAGCAGTCAATTCAATGCAGCAAACATTTTACTTTCACCAGCCCAGAGCGCCACTCTGATCACAAAAACAACCGAACTGGGCAACTTAACCAGGTTCGTCAACATTCACGATTACATAATCTATTCGCCTTGACATTCGATTAACTCACGTACATTTCTTGTGATGTAACAGATTTCAATCTCGTGGGTTTTAATTATTTACGCTCCTAATAAATTTCGTGCATAAAATAATCTTTGATGATGGCGGTCGCACATTATGCGAATTGATCGACAGAATTTTTTTTTTCTTTTCTAATTTTATTTATTTTTATTTTTGTTGTATGAAAATGATTTCATTCATAAGACAAAATATCATCCAAACAGCAGAAGTTGAATTATGCGAATGCTGGTAGTTGAATAATTGAATAATCAGTAAGTAGAGTGAAATTAGAAACTGGATCTGAATGTGTACAAAACTAAAAACTTTAGTTATGGCTTGAATTTTATAAAAATTATATACACCTCTGCAGAGTGTGCAGACACACTTATTTAGAACAGGGTCAACCATTTGAGATGAATTAAGTAGATTTTATGACTCTATTTATCTAGCGTATACAATTTCTAATTTGGGTTCGGTTCTAGCCTAGCGGCAGCGAGAAAATAGAACAATTATTTCAGAATTATAATTTAATATCACGAATAGCGCACCTATGTATGTAGTTATGTTTGGGTGAATACAAAAGAAGACACAAGTCGAAACACGCAACAGCAAAAATTCACGTGATACACTTGAAGAGAAGTTTTCAAGGCTACTGTGTACAATCTATAGAAAGGTCGAAGGTTTTTTCGTGCGGTGATGATGTATCAATCGCAAAAATGTACTTTTGAAACTTTATGATGTTTCATTGAAAAAAAAAATCTTCAAATTTCTAGAAGGTTGAGGTTCTTACCCTGGGTTATATTAACACAAGTTCGTGTTCCTCTTATCAAACTCTATTATCTAATTATAGAATCTGATGACATCTACATTTCAATTTCTAAGGCATTACAGTGTAGAACCTTAGGTATCTCTCGAGGAGAAAGAATCGAGAGAGGGGCTCAATAAATTCTCGAAAGATACGGTGGTAGGAAAAAATTCATTTTCAATTATAAATTTGATAGCACATAGTCAAATATAGTTTTCTACTTCTCCTTCAAAATAGCGATTTATTTCTGATACCAATATGTCGCTCTTTAAAAACTTTCTTTCGCAAAAAAACCTTTTTAATTTTGGAAATATCCAACATACACCTAATGTAACTACAATAAAACATCTATTATGTAGCTCAATTCAGAATAATATCGAGATCTTTGATTTCACACTAACACCACCAGTTGAGGATTAAACCACACTAGTTAGGAACTCTAATCTTTGACCAAGATGGAAGATGTCATTGGCATATTAAGTGAACGTGATATAATTGTAAAATATTGATTTGATGTAAAGACTAAAAAGTTGAGGAAAAAAAATTGAACCTTAAGGTACACCATAAACTAAATTAATGCTGATACATATATGTATTCATCAACAATAATCTGCTGAGTTCTATTAGATAAAAAAAGCTTATGACAATTATTTCGAAGGATGCTAAGTATAGTAACTTCCCGTGATTTAGGGGCTATTCAGAACGTTAGAAATATCAAAAAGCATTAGAAAACAAATCTGGCTCCAATACAATACAGAGTTTTTCTTACGTGTATTATCCGCCTTAATTATATACATATTCATATTTCTATTGTGAAAAGTAAAGTGCTAGAATTTAGGTATTCCACAACTGATTATTGACTAGTCACTCAAAAAGTACAAAAGTATAGGCCAAAAATCAAATAGAGAGCTAGAAAATACATGTTTAACCAAAAGTATTATTATTATCAAAATGGTGTATAACTCTTTGGCTTTGTTCTTTCATTGTTAGGAATTGATATCAACTTCTCCATTTTCGAAATAACATCTACCTTACAATCGTTCCAAAAATAACGCAGATTGACCTAATAATAATCTCGCCACCAAATTTCAATGCATTTCAGTTAATAAAAATTTAAAATTTTCTTTCATCTACCCGTAATTCTTTATATTCTTACTGAAAATATTTATTGACTTCTTTCCAATTCCCATCTAAATTTAAAATGTGGAGTATGCAGTAGTGTCGTCACCTATTGGATTTTATTTAATATAGCCAATAACGCATACCAGTTTTGTTTTATAGTATAATTAAAATATTTTACTTCTCATTGACACCCCTTGTAAGACAGCCAAATAAAAAAAAAAAGGAAGTTACACAAAATTAAATTAACCACATGTGTCAAATTTTCACGCCATCTATTATTGGCTAGTAAAACTTGAATCACAAGACTTAAAATTTACTTTTAATGTGAACAAATAGAATATTATCATAAATTGTCCTTTTTAAATAATAGTATAAATATATGTATGAAATTTATTTTAAGAATTAATAGATTTGGCCATTCCCAGGTGGCCAGAGATAGAAGGTTTAAGAGAGCTAACCAACGGGAACTGGGTTGAATTAGGAAGATGTAAGCTTATATGGTTCGGCTTAGATCGAATTTTTCGTAATCTTAGGTTAAAGCTAGTAAAAAAATAAATATAAGCCCTTTGTTTAGAGCAGACCTGTCGAAATTTGCAGGTCATTATCACTTAACTCACTTTGTGGGTTATTTATTGTTGTCAGCATGATTATCTAGTTTAGATTTCAGTTTTGACCGTTAACTTTTTTGAGAATTTTATTTGTAGAAATAACAATTTTCTTCGTAATCCTAGCGCCTCAGTAACATAAACGATAACACCCTTTGAAATATTTGCACGACCTTATAAGCTAATTAGGGATATCAGAGTTATGAACCGAAGGAAAAGCAATACCCACATAGGATTTATTAGTTTTTCAAAACAGTGAAGTCAACCAACAAATATGATATATATGAAGATAAAAAAAACAAACCAATAGATATGCGCATGTGCAAATATTTTCCATTTAAGATAATTTTAAAAAAAATTTCACTACAAGTCATATTTCGATTAATCGATTAAATTACTAAAAATAACAAGCCAACTACATCTATTAAAATTCAATTATGACAGAACTATAAAGTGGGGGAGAGGGGGCGCTTATATCTTAATAAATTGAATAAAATAAAAGCATCACAGTCAAACAAAAACAAAACACAGATGCTGAAAGTCTGTCTGCAGGAACGGATCAATCACGATCACCTGATCTAACATAACCTTAAAGAAGCTTCAAAACTTATGAAATCAAATAAAAATTATTTTTGCTTCATTTTTACTATCCACTGAGCACACACACACACACATATTCATACATAGATGACGTCCGATCAAAGGTTTCCCTATCAACCGGAAATAAATTTTACATTGACATTGACCACACGGAGTTCATTCATTACAAAACTTGGAACTGAGAAAATTTCGTAATGGTCTATGGTCCGAGATGCCCAATTTAAATTAATGAGAATATTCAGTTTTACCTTGGTCAATGCTTACCTGATGTTAGCCGGTATACGTAAACTTGGGTCAATGTAAAGCGGAAATTTGAGGAAAAAGACAGAGAGAAAAAAAAATTTCTAATGGTTGAATAAATTTTGTAATTTATTTAGATAAATTTTTGAGGTCGCAGCTTGAAACTTCTTTCAAACGAGAAAATATTTATTAAAAAAAAAAAATTATACCACTTATAGGGCCACTTTTGTTATAAATGATTTTATGCAAACTCAAATTTGTTATTTCGAAAGCCCACTTAAGTAAATAAGAACAGTTTGTTTCTGCAATTACTCTTTATCTATATCGTAATTCGATTGAAAGGGGAAAAGTCCTCTATTGAATAATCATCGGTATAACAGATTACGGTCAACAAGTTCTTTCCACCCTGTACCCAGAGCCGGACTGGCAGTACGGGCGATCGGGCGCTAGCCCGATGGGCCGGTGGTCTCCACGTTACCGCGACCGCACGTATACAGGGTGTTTCCCACTAGGAGGTCAGTAGAGCGGGAGGTGATAGTACTCAGATAGATGAACAAAAAATTGTATGGCATGAGGGGGGCATATCAACCGTTTAGGATTTACAGGGTGATTAAGAAAAAGAGCTAGTTTTTCACAAAACACCCTGTATCTTAAAAACTACATAGTACATGGTCACAGTTGGGCGCTCATTGTATGCAGAACTTCATGGCTGCTCAATCAGCCCCATAGCCCTCTCCCATCACGAATTATGGTTGTCTAAACTCAAAATTTCGAATTTTCTTACCTATTTTTTTAATTTAACTTCTATTATTTTTGCGAAAAGGTCGTTAACATACCTTTTTTTTTTATAAAAACTGTAAACTTTAGACTCTCCTCTTTAAGTTGACCTATTACACCCAATGTATCTGAAGCCCTTTAAGAGTTATTAGCTCTAAACCTATTCTCAAACCTATTTTCAAACCTATTTTAAACGATAATTTGTTCCCTTAGCACGTCATTTTACAAAATATCGTCTAATTTCGATGTGACCTGAATAGGTTATGAATTAATAACTGTTTAAAGGCTGGTGTTAACACATAGGGTGTAATAGGTCAACTTAAAGATGAGAGTCCCCTAAAAGCGTAATACAATAACGCTAATTAGCCCACGGCAACGAGACCATCTGGGCAGAGGAGAGCATCTTGGGGCGGAGTTTTTTATATTTCTGTCTAAATTATTATTATTTATTAATAACATAACAATGTTGTAATCCACAGAATCATTTATTTGTAATAAGTATTTAACAAAAATGCGTGCTGCCCCGACAGTCCTTATCGACGTTGAGATTTTTAAGCTTAATCACGTATGTAAACAAACATCAGCTGTTAATACTTTCTTTAGTGCTATTGTTGTTATTGTAAACAGAGCTGTTAATCTTTCTTTAGCGCTATTGTTGTTATTGTAAACAGAGCCTCCATCAGTCGTGGACATCGCCAATACGGAAGAGGAACGCATTTGTTATCTCATGATGGTTGAAGCAAAGTTAACTTAAGAGCAAGTTAGGAAAAGAAGAGATTTCCTTCCAATTTCTTAGAATTTGGAGATTTTGTATACATGATATAAATTCATTTATTTATAGTTGTATTTACCCCCCCCCCCATGTTGCCCAAAAGCAGTCATTTTGACTGCTGAGGTAATTTAAATTAATTAAATTAATTTTATTATTGAATTTGGTAAATTTTTTTATATGATTTAACGAGCAATGAGACGAGCAATAAACATTCATTTCTTCTTAGGAATTTACAGAAAATATTTCGGCAGATTCTTATTTACTTTGGTGGTCGACTGGAGTTATTATCACTCAAATTTTGCATAAAAAACATTTTTTTTTTTAAATTTGATTGGTTTTTTTGCAAAAATATTCTGTTTCTGTCACTGGTCAAGATGTTAAGCGCAGTGTAGAAACTCGTTGGAACACAAGAGAAGATGCGATGACTGTTGTAAAACTAGATCAGGCGTTGGAATACTACTCAACTCAATGCAATCTTTTTTTTTTCTGTGCTACCTCCATTTATGGGGATCTATCCTTTTAAAAATTAATGACGCACAACAATACCGGCAAACAAAGATTAAATATCTTTCAATAGCTGCGTCTTTTTATATTGATCCGGTTCATTGGAAATTTCAAATTGATTTTCTTCTTAAAAATGTCTGTAGATAGATATGATTTTACATATGTTGAAAAGTATCAAATTGCCATGATTTCAAACGTCAAAATAGAACCAGAATAAAATTTGGTTTTTACCCTACAAAACCTTGATAATTTCCTTTGATCCGGGATCATGAAAAAAGAATGCGGCTAATGTGATTTAAAACTGAATCCTTTACAAACGTATATCATTGGACAAAGGGACATCCTAGTGAAAAAAGCAGTTACAACAGCCAAAAAAAAGAAGAAGAAGGAAAAAAATTATGAGTGGTAAAGACTCGCGAGACGTGGGACTATCTTTAAAAGAAGAAATACAAAGAGAAATATTTTTGTCATTGGATAGAGTTATCCACGAAATAAAAGTACGGCTTGAGCAACTACATGTCCTTGCAGCGTAGAATTCGTACCCCAATACCATCTAATCTTTTAAATGAACATTTTGAATGTCACGTAAATAACTTTGTTAACATTGACAAGGAATAGTTTCATATTGAAAGGAAAAGGATCCAGAATTTTATGTCTGTACCTGATGTACAAGAGCAAGGCAAGAGGTTGGAAAAGCGGGGAAGAGCCTTTTGAATTTTTAATATTTATCGAAAAATATAGGTTGGAAAACATATTAATATTATTAAGAATTTTTTTAACAATAGCCATCAGTGTCACTAGAACTTTTCCAAATTAAAATTAATTAAAAATTATCTTCATTCCACATTGAGTGATTTAAGATTACGAAATCTAGCGATACTGTCCATAGAAAGAGAACTAACAGATAATATAAATTTTGACAATCAGGTCTACCGGGGAATTCGATTCGATATTGATTCGAAATAAATAAATAAAATAATAAAATAAATAAATAAAATAAATAAATAATAATAATAATAAATATTAATTAACATACGTTTTATTATTATGTGTACAATCTGTTTAAACAAAATCAATAAATGGTTTTACCCATTTATTTATTTATTTTTGTTCAATAATTGTTAATAACCACTCTTGATTTTGATTACGTTAGAAAGGGCGGTAAATTCAGGGCCGCCCCAGGCGACAAAATATTAAGCTACGCCACTGAATGCCGGTATTTTATTTCTGGAATTTTTTATTCGGGATTCTATAATCCGGTATTTCGTACCCAATTTTCACAAAATACAAAATCCCGAAAAATACTGGAAAATCCGTTCCATTTTCGAGTTGGTAATATAAAAATCCAGAAATATTTAAAATGTGAGGTTTCCTCGGAGAGTTAAGGCCGAAATTTAAAATTCCGAATTTTTTTTTTTTTAAACCCAGTGCCATTTTCCTAGTTTTCATCATTTTCGGAAATCTTGAACGAAGGAATTCTGCGCCATGAGATTTTTAATTTCACCACATCCAGAATTTTCTACCCGGGAATTTTGAAGCACAAAATTTTGGTATCATTTTGCATGTTAGAACTGGTACCAACGCAAATGCTATAAAATGGAGAAAAAACTGGATGATGAATGATTTCACATTTCAGAAAGTAAAAGATTAAGAAATGTCGTCTATCGAAATGATTTCAAAACGTTTTAAGACCTCTATTAGTACCGGGCTTTGGTTCATTGGAATACACGAATTATTCCTAGATTCTAACGAAAACCGACCACCTCTCATACGAAGATGCTCGACATACTAATAGCAACAGACTGTAGACAATCGAAAAAAGGAGGTTTAGTAGAAGGAGGTAGACTGGACAAAGGGTGCTCGAATATTGTCTGGAATAAAACTTATTTCGATTGGTGTACACAATCCCCTATATCTTATATGGGTTTGAGGACATTGGGGGACAGTTGGAAAAACATTTATATAAAGAGAGAATAAGAATAAATATCGTATATACTCCTCGATAATGATTGATGTTAGTTATCCCGTCCTATATGATATCTATCCATAATTGTCCAATGCACTTGCAGTTATACTAAGTTCTTTTTAAAAGGATTCGATTGGAGAATTGAAAAATACCTACACTAATTGAGTAAGAAAGGTCACAGGGCTCTTGTAGAGTTTATTATAAAACGCAAGACATTCTACCATTCCCCCTCTTCAATTAATATATACCAACGACTTCTGTAATATCAAGACTGTATAAATTGAAAAGTACGGCACCCGAAAGTGAACCTTGAGGAACACCAGAGGAATCAAAAACTAATTCGAAAAGAAATTTTAGATAAGTCAGTTGAAATATTATTTATGCGGAAGGAATATAGCTTTATAAATAGAGAGAGCACTCGTAAGTCTGAGGAACGAAAGCTAAGATCATTGATTCTATCTTGCTTACCACGTCTGTGGTGGTGTAGAGTTAATTGTAGGTGTAAAAATTTGACTGAGTCGGCCAGGAACAAAAATAATTGCGATGTTAACAACATTTCACAAGAATAAATTACAGAAATTGATAAGAACAAAAATCTCACTTACCAAGCTCCTCTACACACTTAAAATTCTGTAAAATGTCACTGTAATGCTTACCTGAAAGGGAAAAGAAAATTTTCATATTATTATTTTTCCTTATCCAAACAAATTTTATTTACATGCATATTTAATTTATTACAGGATCCAGCTATTGATGTCTCACCTAAACCAATGATCTTCAGTGGAAACACAATGCAGACAAAGATTTTCAAGAGTTTAATAGATAAAGGAAAATATCAAACCTTCAAATAGCATTAAAAGCAACCAACAAAGTCTTGAATAGTTCACACAACCGAAAGCAACAGCAACAGCAGAAAGAATGGTACTAAATTTACTCTTCGTCTCCACTGTGATAAAAACAACGTTTGGCGTTGTTACGACTGGACTCTGGTTAATACCTTTAATGGTAGCAGCAATTACTTTCTATCGATATGATCTCCTTGACCCAGAATCTCGTCCTTTCGATCAGAAAAAATTATTTCGTGAATACGATTTCATTGTCATTGGTGCAGGATCAGCTGGAGCTGTTGTAGCAAACCGTCTTACAGAAATCCCAGGCTGGAGAGTTCTTCTATTAGAAGCCGGTCCAGATGAGAATGAGATTTCCGATGTACCATCTTTAGCTGCTTACTTACAATTAAGTAAACTAGATTGGCAATATAAAACGGAACCATCGAACAAAGCATGCCTAGGAATGAAAAATAATCGTTGCAATTGGCCAAGAGGAAAAGTTCTAGGAGGCTCAAGTGTTCTCAATTATATGATCTATGTCCGAGGCAATCGAAAAGATTACGATCATTGGGAGTCACTGGGAAATGATGGATGGGGATATGATAGTGTTCTTCATTACTTTAAAAAATCTGAAGATAATCGCAATCCATATCTTGGCACAAATAACAAATACCATAATTCAGGAGGATACCTTACTGTCCAGGAATCACCGTGGCACACTCCATTGGTAGCAGCATTTGTTGAAGCTGGAACAGAGATTGGCTATGATAATCGTGATGTAAATGGTGAAAGGCAAACAGGTTTCATGATAGCTCAGGGAACAATTAGACGAGGAAGTCGATGTAGCACTGCTAAAGCATTTCTTCGACCAATACGCTTAAGATCAAATTTTCATTTATCAATGAATGCGCATGTTACGAAAATCATCATCGAACCTGAAACGATGAGAGCAACAGCTGTGGAATTCGTCAAGAATGGCAGGACATTTCGTGTAAGAGCCACAAAGGAGATTATAATATCGGCAGGAGCTATTAATACGCCACAAATTTTAATGCTATCTGGAATAGGGCCGAGACAACAATTGGAAAAATTCGGCATTAAGGTCTTAATGGATTTGCCGGTCGGTGAGAATTTACAGGATCATGTCGGTATGGGTGGAATGACATTTTTAGTCGATAAGCCAGTTTCAATTGTTCAAGATCGCTTCAATCCGGCTGGAATAACTTTTCAGTATGTCCTTAATGAAAGGGGGCCAATGACAACATTAGGTGGAGTTGAAGGTGTGGCTTTTGTACATACGATATACTCGAATAAAAGTGCAGACTGGCCTGATATTCAATTTCACATGGCTCCAGCTTCGATAAATTCTGATAATGGTGCACGTGTTAAGCATGTGTTAGGCTTGAAGGAGAACATCTATCAAGAAGTTTATAAGCCGATAGCAAATAAAGATAGTTGGAGCATTATGCCTTTACTGCTGCGGCCTAACTCAAGAGGATGGGTAAGAATACGATCTAATAATCCATTTCATGCTCCTCTTATGCACGCTAATTACTATGATGACCCGTTGGATATTAAGACAATTGTGGAGGGAATGAAAATAGCACTTAAGGTTTCTGAGGCGAAAGTTTTTAAACAATTCGGTTCACGTTTGTACCGGAAACCATTGCCTAATTGCAAGAAATTCAAATATTTGACAGATGAATATTTAGAGTGTCATGCTAGGACAATATCTATGACCATATACCATCCTTGTGGAACAGCAAAAATGGGACCCGCCTGGGATCCAGATGCTGTTGTCGATCCCAGATTACGAGTCTATGGTTTACGAGGACTAAGAGTAATCGATGCCAGTATAATGCCTACAATAAGTAGCGGCAATACAAATGCACCTGTGATTATGATAGGAGAGAAGGGATCTGATCTTATTAAAGAGGATTGGTTAATGAATCCAGACTATGCAAATGCTGACGCCACATTCAGGAGTCTTGAGTGATTTGATTTTTTTATAATCCACCGGTGAATACGAGCATGCGTGCCATTGTTAAGATAGGAAAGTAAGTAAGGATTAAGTGCATACATCCAGTCATAATTTTTATTTATTTTTATGTTAAATCTTCTTTAGGTATAGAAGCTGCTATAGAATTTATTCATAAGCGTTGTTAGGTGTGTAAGCGAAAGAAAGTGTTTGTAAAATTGTAAATAAAATTGTATTTTTTTTTTTAATTTTTTTCTTAATAACTTTCTATCAACTTACAGACCCCTGACTCAGAAACTATGTGTCTGAGCGCCTGAGAGTGCCGTACGTGATGAGAGAGTTTTAGGGTAGTAAAAGTAAATGGATTTACATGGGGTTTTTTGATTTAGAATGAGTGAATGGCGAGTTTTCCGATATGGTAAAATTTTCTTACGTGTTGGGGGTTTTGGCGCGAGAGTGGTACCATCCATCCTTGGGGTCGAGGTTCCAGAATCGAAATTTGAGATTCGAGGTTCGAGCGTCTAGATTCAAGAGTCGAGGTTCCAGATTTGAGATTCGAGAGTAGATATTCGAGAATCGAGATTCTTGAGTAGAGTTTCGCGAGTCGAGAGAGTATATAGAATTTATGATTAAAAAATAGAAAATAAAATATATTAAAAAAACTTTTAAAATAAATAAATTTTGTAAATAAAATGCACTAAAAAGTAAAAAATATTTTTTTCTTTCTCACTGATATACACAAGAAAAGTTTAATTGCAAAATAAGAAATGCAGTTAGACAATTGTGATTATGGTTATGGATGCCCAAACTTTTAAGATTTAATCTGAGTTCTAGCATTTCTTATTTTACAATTAAACTTTTCTTGTGTATATCACTGAGAAAGAAAAAAATTATTTTTTACTTTTTAGTGCATTTTATTTACAAAATTTATTTATTTTAAAAGTTTTTTTTAGTATATTTTATTTAAATTCTGCTCGAGTATTCAGAAGAACTCACACCACAGTTCTGAATTTGGTTTATAAACCCGAAATTTTTCTCCTAGCTCATTAAAGCTTTTTGGGTCTTGCTCAATATAGTTAATATTAATCAGTTAACAGCAATAAAACAACAAAATCTTTTGGAGTTATTTTTATATTTCAGTGAATGAATAATTTTATACTTTGCACACTGTTGTCCCCATAATTCAAATCGAGGTAAAGGATAGTCTTTTTTTCTTTTTTATTAGTGCGACCTATAATTTTGCGGCTATAACAGATCTAAAATGTTATTGTTGTTGTCATCAAAGGATCGTTTCATAAAATTCGTGTATTAATTCCTTAATCTGCAGCTTCTTGAGTGGCCAGGCTAATCCATCTAGAAATTCATATATCCTGCGTGCAATATTCTTATGTGGTGTTCCAATTGGAGCAATGCCCTACCTAGTAGTGAAGTAGCAGTTGATTGTGTCACTCCCAGGATGCAATTGTAAGTGTGTGTACTTTCCAATATAATCTGATATATGTTTACGATTATTAAAATTCTTCTCTGCTTAAGTTGTAGAAATGTACAGATGTAAATGCGTACGTCAATCGCCCTCAGTAACTATCGTTGCTCTCAATTTATGTACAATTCAGCAATAAAAGTACCAATCGAGTAAGTCGCGCCTTTTAATTTTTCCCATCGACCATCCTACACAATGGTTTTATTGATTCTGACCCGTTGATGTTCGATTGTATGGGTTTAATGCCTATTTGCAGAAGTTCATCAGAAGTGATATCTTCTACCAAATGAGAAGTGATCGATAAGTTCGTGGAATGGAGGGTGTGAGGGTAGTTGTTTGCAGGTAATTATATTGTACAACTCATTATTAGTATAAATACTCAGTTTCAGCTCAGTCTATCAGTAACCTGCAGCTTACGTGGACTCTTGTTGGGAACTCCAAAACTTATAAGTGGTGACATCTTTTCAAGCAAGGTAGAGAATCGAATAGAGACGGCCTGTCGGAATAGCGCCATTGGAGAAAGTTGAGAAGCTTGTACTGAGAGATGCCAATTTAAAGAAAGAAGCAGCCTCCAGAAATTGTTGAAGTAACACCTGTCATGTAATCATTTTTGAAATTCTCCATAATCATCTTAACATGGCAGAGGTCAACGCAAGATGGGTGCCAAAAATGTCCACGCCAGCAGCAGCACCATGTCGCGATTTCTCGCGAGTTTTTGGACTTTTCAATGGTAAAGACAAGGACGACATTTTGAATCAGATTGTTACCGAGAATTTAACTTATGTTCACGACTATAATGAACCTGAGTCGAAGCAAGAGTCTATTCAGTGGTACAAAAAAAACACACCACTCTCTAAGAAATTCAAGGTTTTGCAGTCGGTTAGGTACTGGAAAGCTTATGGCAACTGTTTTTCGCTGATTGACTACTAAAATAAGAGTGTCACAATAACGGGCGAGTGCAAAGAGAAAATGAGAGGAAAATGGAGAATAAGGACAGTGTTGACTGACAAAATTTCCGAGCGCACGAGCTAAGCTGTGATGGCTGCCTTCTAAATGCTCAACGACCCTCCTTCCTACAGGCCAGATCTATCCTTGTGGGATTTATTTATTTTTCCAAAAGATGAAAGAACAGGTTCGGCAGAATAAGTTTGAGAACGTTAGAGAAGTGAATTCCACGATTGGTGTATATTTTGAGACGAAAGAAACCTCAGGAAGCGTATCCTTGGAAGCTCGCAGAGCTTCTTTTTCCAGTTCATTGCTTTTTAACATAGGCAAAGGAAAGAGCTACAATGCTGTTCTTAAGAAGCGCTCATCAAATAATCTTCTATAGAGCTTCCAAGTGATGGCTATAGAAGCAGCTCTTGAGTCACTTACATGCGCCTTTGGTTATTTTTCTGTACAGATCAGTGAATATTCTTCTAAAGAGCTCCCAAATGATGGCTTTTGAAGCGTTTAAATTGTGCTTCTTTCAGAAGCGCTGGTTTTCCGTTCCAATGGGTACTTTTCAGAAATGTGTTAGACAAAATATATTGAAAAGGAACAATAATACTCCTTGACTTTATTTCCTTTACCTTCATTCAGCGAAGTTATCAACCCTTATCCCTGATATCTTTAAAAGTTAAATCCCTGAATATTACATTTTTTTTTATTTTTATATATATGCAGGAGGGACGAGTGATCCTAAGCAGGGCGGCTCATTATGATATCTAAATATTACATTACTAATGGCATAAAACAGATGAGTCGACCTGATCAACAGTGACTGCCCAGACACGATCAATTTGTGGATTGTGTGTGTTTTTTTTTTTATATTATTAAGCCAAGTTCAGAGGACACCCTATGATGCAAAGCACAGTATGGCAGGAAGGAGAGACGGAAAGGATTAGGGGATATGTGGAGAGTGGCGGAGATACCGATGGATGTCGCCCTTAAACTTCCGCAGATTGTATGCCGGAGGAAAAACAGAAGATGGTGAACTGTTCCACATTCGTCCTGTTCGGGATAAAAAAGCATCACGGAAATTCACTGTACGGCCGAAAGTAATTTGAATGGTAAAAGGATGTGCGCGGTTTACAGCGCGAGTATTGCGTGCAGGAATCACTCTACAAGGGATTAGACTAGATATTTCATCAGAGCATGTAGCGATAAAGGAGCGAAAGGCAACCAACATTGCGGCGGTGCTCGAGTGAGTCGATATGACAAGTTATTGCCATATCACCAATGAGCTTGAAGGCTCTCTTTTGGACAATATCCAATGAAGCTAAGGCTGTGCGACCAGCCCCGGGCCCATATATGGGAATTGTATTCCATTCTAGGTCTAATGTAGGACTTGTAGAGGTCTTGTTTTAATGAGATGATACAGCTTTGGGACTTAGATGCATTGAATTCGACGCGATTCGGTTTGCCTCAAGCGATGATCATGCGATTTCGTTTAACACATGCGGCATTCCCCCTGTAGTCTGCAAGAGTGTCAAAGGAGTAAGCGAAATCAAGGGTATTGTCATCAGCAAAACTATGGATAGGATTAAAAGTAAGGGAAAGCAGATCATTAATGAAAATTAAAAAGAGAGTTGGACAGATAACAGAGCCTTGAGGCACACCAGCATTTATGGGATGAAGTTCAGATGTAACGCGATCTAATACAACACGTATTTGGCGACTAGATAGGAAACTTTCAATCCATTATAGATGAGGAGAGGAGAGACCAAGTATTTGAACGAATTAAACTACAAAATAAATTCGTAATATTCTCCACCCTTTTGATGGCATTTAGAGCAATTTTGTAAAAAAAATTATTCTACCTTTCCTAATACAATTTTTATATTTTACTATTATTAATCGATTTTTTATATAATTTTTCTCTCCATAGAAATAGATAGAAATAGCAACTCACCAGCATTCGAAGGATAATTGTAAGAACCGGACTGCAGAGGAAAATACGGTACAAAGAAAAATACTCTACACAAAACACATAATTTACATACCTACTCTACATAATCTACACTAATATATTATTAAATTATAATTAGATAGTGTAGACAGGCAGACACACATCACTGCTTTCAAAAATTAGGATTACCCTGATCGCATTATGCAGCTGCATTTTTACATAACAAAACGTTCAAAATTCTCTCGTGTTTCTTTCATTTACAAATTCAAAACAAAATTCACCTCTGAAGGTGAACTATTCGATTGCATTTACTACTTTCATTTTAATTAATGGAATGAAAAGCATCTCAAGAGCAGTTATTAATTACAATTTGCAAAACATTTTCTTTTCGTGTATTGTTTACTCCTCATGTTGTCCTTGAAAGCAACAGAGCTTCACTTTCCTAACATAGTTGGATTGATAAATATTTATTTTTGTCTGTAAGTAATTGTGAAGCTCAGTTCAGAAGCATTCCCTGAAATTGTCATTTTGTAAAATTACTCAAATCCGTGGACTGTTTGTCTGCACGCAAGCAGAGTATTGAGCAAATTTACACATTTCCGTAGTACGACCACAATTGATGAGGATCCGTTTACTGTCAACCTAGCAAAATTGTCTGTCTACAGAACCGCGCACTACATTCGACTATTCTCAATGAAAGTATAAGTGTGAACGTCTCTTATTGCTTCTTTGTACCTATGTATGTATATGTATGTACACGAACTGTCTAACAAAAAGTCAACGTTCTTGAGAAAGCTTTACTAGGCCAAGGAAGTTCAGGTATGGATTTTCCGCTATTACATTCAACCACGCATAGCCAGTAATACAGGTGTGTAGTGTTATAGAGCAAGAAGTGAACAGTAGAGAAGGTATCCAGCCAATATAGGTACCCTGAGTGGTAATACTTATGTAATTTTTTTTATTGCAATTATCCATGTAGATATGAAAGTATCTCGTGCTTATACTTGAGTTCGATGACTCGCCAATAATTTTCCGTGTCACACATTTGTGTTTAAAATACATGGAAGTAATGAAGATAGTTATCGCCATTCTCTATGTCACCAACATGATTCTGTTTCATTGCTGTTGCTCACCTGTTTGGAGAGGCGCATTTACTACATATGAAAAAAAAAACAAAAAAACAAAAAAAAGTGATAAAAGTGAGCCATATTAATGTCCATAATGCGATTGATGCCAAGATCACTAACTTTGATTGATGTCGATAAACTAGTGTGGCAGGTATAACAGTCAAATTCGGATATCGAAAAACTTTTCGGAATTTATAAGGTGTTCGAATACACAACATGGCGCAAGAGTTATAATTAGCGGCGCGCGGCGTGGAAACAACATGGCATGAGCCTTAAATCGAATTCGACTGTATTTTAGTTGAGATTTGAAAATTCGAAGATTATTCTCTGGCCCCAAATATAAAATTTCGTAATAAGTTAAGTTTTTTTTTATTGCTTTGTTTTACTTTTTTTTTTAACTAAAATAATTTTATTAATAAATTCACACCACTTAGACACACACACAAGCTCAAAAGAATCTCAATGATGAAGGTTACATTAATACTAAAAAAATGTGTTTTTTGTTTTTTATTCTTCTGTCTCATGATAGCATCTTTTCCGGTATCAAGGCGTTTTTTTTGTTTTATTATTATTTAATTAACGTCCTTCGTAACGGCTTTCGTAGGACTTATTTATTTTTTTTTAACAGAATATATTTTCACTATTACGGATTATTTCACCGGAAGATATTTGATTTATTTGAAGTAGATTACTTGCATATGTAGACAGAGGATTACTTCCTAATTTTGTATATATGAATTTCCGTTCAAATATTTTAACGACTTTTGTTTTTTTTTTAAAAACCCTGAAATGATTTTATAAAAACAAACCTTCTACCTTAAGACAATTAGCGGTGAACACGTTTTATATTGAGATAGCATTAGATGTAAGACAAGTTCAACATTTGCATACGGTTTTCATTGTAAAATTTATACGAGAAATTATGAAAATAAACAAAAAATTAATTTTAATTTGAAATCACTTTCATTCTTAATGGCGGGTGGAATAGGCAGTGTGGTGGGAGTGAGACTTTTTGTATACAGATAATTGTCCTAAGTTAAATTGTTTTAGCTTGAATTTCTTAACACGTAATTATTGTTAGTGTTTTAATAAAATCAACAACTGGAGTTGTCGTAAATGGACACATTTAAATGATAAATTTTGAGACACTGGGCCGTGCATCATATTTTTTTGATTGAATTTATTTTATATTTTTGAACGAACTAGTTAGATGACGGATTTTTGGATATTATTTTCAGGAAAACACTGATCGTTTTGTTGTAAAACATATAATTTTTTATTACATTTGCTCTGATGTGCAAAACAAACAACAATGGTCAAAGTATGAAGCAGTGTTGGGAGTAATCAACTACATTTGTAATCAGATTAATAATCATGATTAAATCAATCATGATTACCCATCAACCATTAATTATGATTACATCGAGTAATCTTAGGAAAATGTAACGGTAATCATGATTACATGATTACACTTTTTTTTTTATTACAAATGAAACTTTTCAAGATATTTTAAAATTTAGTTATAAGAAAATAAACAATCTGTGAACGTAAGAAATTTTATTATAGAGAACTCCAATATGATGTTGAATTATGTATTAATTGGAGTCAGTATAAGGCATGTAAATGTTTCGATTGATAGAGACTCTCATATATCTGATCATCAAAAATTCGAGGATTTTGATTCTGTGTGAAAAAGATAGCGAAAAAAATTAGATTTCTGGGGCGTATAAGATAGTCTTTGAGCATGGAAAATACAATAATGCCTTTTAACGCTTTGATTTTGCCACACTTTTCATATTGCTCTACATTGTTATATTCTAGTTCGAATGAATCTATGGGCAGAATGCAACTATTGGAGAATAATAAGTTATTCTGAAATGCAGCATATATACACCAGTTAGAAGCATGCTCGAAGCGCGGCAATGGGTAAATATTACTGACATGACAGCAGAAGTGAGGATGAAAGATTAAATTTACTAACTACTACCTAACCAAAAATGGTACAGTATTGTTGTTGGTATCAAAAAGAAGATTCTAACTCTAATAACGAAACCGTAAACGAAATTTTCGCTTTCTTAATTGCTAATAATACCGTTTACCAATCCACAGATATCAGATACTCAATTGCCATCCTACTACAGATATGTGCTTACAAGGAATAGTTTATGTGCCACTACCGATCTCGGAATAGAAATACAACAATGTTTGTTTTCTTTTAACTACAATTTTAAAACTCTTGCAAATGTGTACGGTTACGATTGATCAATCAATAATCGCCAAAAATGATTGCAGTTCTGATTAATATTATCAATCTGAAATCATAATTACAGATTGTAATCGTAATCATTAATCATCAATCAGATTGCATTTTTCTCAACACTGGTATGAAGCCTTTCAGAACGCCAGACATTGACTGAAAGCCTACATACGTAAATGTATGCGAGTTTAATAGCAATATGGCTAAAGTGAAATTCATTTGATAATTTGTCGAGAAGCTTACGCTGATTAAGCCTGTCAAAAGTCTTATTGTTAGATAAATGCAACAGTACCATCAGAAGACCACTCGCACAATTCTGAAGTTTTTCTTCACACTAAATTTCGTAAAAGTCGTCAATTGTCCAAATTGTTCAATTATGCTGGGTGTCCCGTAAAATGGTGTGAAATCCTAAGGCTATGGATATTGTCATAGTTAGATGAGCAAAAAATTAATTGGATGATGTGGGAAATCCTAACGGTTTCCGAGATAACTGGACTTAAAAATATTTGGGTACGTTTTCATAGATCACCCTATAACATCTTAATGTAAAACCCTATGATATGATTTTTTCTATTTAACTACTATTTTTATCAAAAAACATTTCATCAAGACCAATTTTTCATATAGGATTTAAGAAGCCGAAAAGCTTAACTTTAAAATGACCTATTATACTCTGTACCCCAAAAGTGACGTTTTCTACGTTTTTTGCACTTTTTCTTAAGCAAATCAAATTCAAGAAAAATTACAAAAACCGCGAAAAAGTTCACTTTTTGTGTACAGAGTGTAATAAGTCATTTTAAAGCTAACCTTTTGGGCTTCTTAAATCCTATATGAAAAACCGGTCTTGATGACGTGTTTTTTGTTAAAAATAGTAGTTAAGTAAAAAACAAAAACGAGTTAAAATTCCGAAATTTTAACTTTATCGAGACATAACTTCAAAAGAGGGTGGCGATGAGGGGAAAAATTTATTGACCGTGGGAAAGGTTCAACAATTGTCTATCTACCAAAGCTTAAATCATCATCACAGGATGTAACGTGGAGAAGTTACATGGTGATCTATGAAAACATACCCAAATACCTTTAAGCTCTGTTATCTCGGAAACAGTTAGGATCCCCCCCCCCCCCCCCCCCGATACAATTCCTTGCTTGGATAAGTATGGTTTTCACACCACTAACGGGACAGACACCCTGTATTTTAGGATCCGAGATTGACTGCAGCTTGACGGTCGGCTTTCTAAGACGTTCAAGGCTGATAATCGAACGGCGAATATAGGTGCGGTATACGGGAGGCAGCGACCTTGTTCCTTCACATTGTTTTTGTTTCTACCCAGAAAATAATCAAGGTCTGGAAAATTACTATCTGCTTTTAATAAACATATTTTTCTATAGATAAACGCCTCCCAGGCATTCTGATCTACTGAGGAAAAAATTCGGATATACTTAATTCGAAATAATGAATAAATTTTATATTTAGAATTCAGATTTCAGAATCCGGATTTCGAATTCAAATATTCAAACTGTGAAATAATATTATCAATGATATTCGGATTACACGAAATCCGGATTGAGTTATTCAGTGGAATTTTATTTAGTTTTTCTCAGGAAAAGCGTAAGCGCTTGCTAACTATGTATATAGTGTGTTCAGGGCGAGCCGAAATGGCCGAGGGCGGACAAAGACATTTACTCGGGAGGGAGGGGATCTCCCCCTTCGCCCCCTGTATCCGCTCTTGTCATCTGTTGTGAACCGGCCTGTATAAGTTTTTTCTTTTCATTGCAGCATCCAGATATCGTCCGAGTTCTTTTATTGATATAAGATAAGTTTTTGATCCCGTCAGCATAGTAAAATTTGGTCCCATATAAAATAGACATTAAACACTTCTTACTACTGTTATACTGCTGGTGTTTTTCATAAAAAGGTCGCTTGCATTTCGTTCAAACAACATAATTTCCAGAGCTGTGCTAGAATTTCTTGCAAATTAAAGACAACGTTTTAAACATTGTTTTCCAATAATTTCTTTTCAAATCGACACTTTGTTAAAGAAATTTTCGAGGAATGCTAATTAGGTAGGCTATGATAATTTTCCTAACATAATACGTTTCATCAAAATACGCGGCTTTTGTGAGCTTTCTATCATAAAAAATGCTAAGCATTTTCTTGTATGTACTGAAAATTCCTTAGTGATATTAAATTTTTTGAGAGTAATTTATATCCAAAAAAGAAAGAAAAAATATTTTTATAACAAATAGCTTTTTAAAAAAATATCTAAAGTTTTACCTGTTAGGTGCGTACCATTTTATGTGTCATCGGCAATTGCCTGCTTAGGATTCCGGAAACGATTTACTTAATAATCAAGGAGAAAAGTGTAGATGACGGGGATCCCAACTATATTCCGCCACTAAGGCGGGCTGCCATTAGGAGCAGTATTTTGTTAGTAATATGAAACCTATGGGGATTTATTTCCACTGATGCTTACATTTGTGAATAAATTTTAAAATTTACAAGGTACACAAAAAAGGCAAGTCAAAGCATGAAAATTTTAAAATTTATATAGACAAATGTAGATTAATATTTAATTAAATTCAAAATTATGGGAAATTCTAAAGAACTTTTATGATGTATTCATTAAGTGAACAGAGAAATTATTTTCTATTTTGTAATGCAGTCTCATTTTTAAAAATTAATTTTTCTATTTGAATTGATTAGAGTATAAATTTTGATTTTATTAGAGCTTTAGAGGTGGGAGGTGGGGAGGCGTTTGAGGCGATCTGACTGGTGTGTGCCACGCAAGTAACTTATACATCTCCAATCGCCAAAAACCATATTAATAAATAACGAAAATGGTGACTCTAAAAAAGGATCTTTGCGGAATACCATTCCCAAAGTAGACCAAATTAGAAATTGACTCATTAACTTTGCTTGCTTTGCTTGCGGCCATACATACATACATAAAGCCATACAAATTTATGTAAGATACGCCAAAAAACAAGTTTGGAGAAAAACTTAAGATGGAAATCGCTAATTCAACTAATCATTTTCTAATTCGTCTGAATAATACATGACAAGATATATATGTTAAAAATATTTTTAACCCTAGATTAAATCAGGTAGGTATACTAAGTTTATCATTCCGTTTGTGACGCATAGAAATAATGGCGGTAGAGCAAAAAAGTTATTTTGAGATTTGCATGTCCGTCTGTTCGTCCGGCCGTCCTCACGATAAATCGAGTCGAGAGCACGTTCACCTAGAGAGCTTAAATTTCCCACACACAAAGTAAATTAAGTTCGAAAATGGAGCAAATCGGGTAACTACTTCGTGGGGTTGCCTTACAAAAATTTCCTTTTTCACTAATATATTTGGACACTGCCTGAGAACACCTCAACGTAGAGAGCGGAAATTTTCCACACGTCTTTTCCATAGAAATAGTAACTATAAATTCAAAAATGCACTAAATCGGACAACCCCTTCTTGGTGTTGCCATACAAAATTTTAGTTTTTCACTAAATATTTGGAAACTGCCTGAGAAGCGTTTTCATAAAAATAATAAATAAAATCCCAAAAATTAACTAAACCCTTCTTGGTGTTGCCATGCAAAACTTTGGGTTTTCACTTTATTTAACTTTTATTTTCATCGAGAGTATAAATAATTTGTCTCAAACCATTTATAACTTTTTCTCTTGTTTTTACCATAATTAAAACTCACCGCACTGAATTATAATTTATCAGAAAATAAAATGTATTTTATTACTCCCCAGAATCCTGTTATTATAGACATATTCAAACGTGTCACTGCAATAAATCTTTTTTAAAAATTATCGAATCCTTTTTTTCTTTTTCGTTCTCTTACAAATTTTCCTCTGTGATTTTGCATTTTTATTATTCCTTTCGTGGTAACAATTTTAAATTCGCTTTTCATCAGTTCTACAGTGACCTTTATTCTTCTAAAAAAAAGTTTACATCCGCAAACTTTTGTAATGCTTTGTAAAAATTTACATAAAAAAACAAAAATTGAGTCATCAATGGTCGATTAACTTAAGAATTTATTACAAATTATAAAAATTATAAAAATGAAAGAAACCCACATGCAATTAAATATTTTAAAATTCAACAGACACAAGTTCTAGACCATTAAATTGCTATTTCTGAGAAGCGTTTTATACATAATAAGACAATCTTTAAATAGAGGGGAAATTCCCACAATAACAAAACTGTTGGCCAGGTAAACTTCTTCATAAAATAAGTAAATAAAAATGTAGAGGTAGACCCACCAAGAATAATCGTGAAGATTTTACGTTTGATAATGTCAAAAATTACTTTGCAAAAGCGATTACTGAATTATATATTACAAAAAACAAAAAAAAATGCAAATCTACATCTCACGAGTATACGAAGATAACTTCAAATTTCTTACATTTTTATAGGCAACACCTTCAGATTGAAAACCTGAAATTAGTAACTTCCCCATAAATTACCTTACTCTGAGATACCATCATCCAGAGGCTAATAAGAACCCAGATCAGAACGGATGAAAAAAATGTGTTTTTGTGTTTTGTTTATGTCAGGTTGCGGCAATTTATTATAAAGGTTAACAACATTCATTACCATGAACCTTTGTACCTTTGAACTGAACACTATGATTGAATTGGTTACACCTCTTTATAGTGACCGAGGGGAATTCCCATTTTAAAAATAATAATTATCTCTACATACGTAAAGAGCTAAGGAGGACTGAATAAAAACTTTAAAACTTTCTTGCGTGTCAGTCTTTTGTAAGAAAATGACAAATTTTGGTTTGTTCTATAAGGAAGCCGAAGTAAATTCGAAGAAGACGAAAAGAACAATGCTGTTCAAGAGAAAAATCGAACTAGGACGGCTTTAGAATTTATTTAGAAAATCAGAGGTTATGATATGTTTTGGTGACTGTGGTTCGAGCCCCATAGACAGCAACCACCAACATTTAAGATATTTTCCTGCCAACAGATTATTCTATAACAAAGCCATTTGTAAAATGTGTGAATGATTTTTCAAAGCCCCCCCCCCCCCTAAAACCAGAGCACGCATTGAAATAATATGACAGAGACAAGAGTTTAGAATGGTAGGTGTGGCATAGGAGAAATAGAAACTAATAGTGATAGGTGGGATAGTATCAAAGTGACTTAACATGAACTGAAATGGTAATCAACGTTATCGCACCATTGATTTACTATGTGATTTGTTCTGTCGAAATGGCGTTGTCGAAGAATCAGAATGTTCATTCATTTGTCCAAATTGCTCACTTTAACAATAATATACAAAATCTACATAAAAAAAAATGCATGGTGTTTTCTCATCTTCAGAAACCAAAAACAAAGAGAGGTGTAGAAATACAGGTCGAGAATAAGGCACTGCAGCAGAAACCGGAGCATTCAAATCGAAGAAGATCGACAACTCAGTTCTCACTGTAAAAAATTTGTTTTCTCGAAAAAAAAAATGTTTTTTAAACAAAATGCGAGGTATGTACGAGTATATATGCCTAAAGGTGACTCATCTGATAACAAAATAACTAAACGAAATTCGATAAACAACAATAACAATAATAACTGAAAGTGGCATTTGTCGGTCAAGATCAAACATGCCGCCGTTTAAACATTTCCACCTAGGTACTACTTATGGCCAGCAGTCAGTTATGTGTCTACTTGAATGGATGGATTGAAATGAGGTTGAGACATGTGTCTACATATTTACAACTAAACTGACCGCCCTACCCAAAATTGGATTTCTCCTTCTAACGTCTTAAACTACGACGAATTTAAAAAGGAATAAAGCAGAGCAAGAAGAATATGATGGAAAGGAAGAAAAGAAGAAGATACGAGGAAGAAACAGGAAACGAAGGAGGAAGAAACAGGTAACGAAGGAGGAAGAAACAGGTAAGGAAGGAGGAAGAAGAATCCAAATAAAAAAAAGGATGAGGAAAATTGGCGAAGATAAGGAAGAAAAAGAAAGAAAAGAATAAAGATAATAAGAACAAAAGAAAGAGAAAAGTAAGAAACAGAAGGAAAGCAGGAACGGAAGAAAAGAATAGGAGAAAGAAGAAGATTAGGTAGAAGAAGTAGAGGAAGAATAATATCAGGATGAAAAGGAAGAAAAAGAGGAAGAAGAAGATAATAGAAAAGAGTTATAGATTGAAGAAAAGAAAAGCTGCATACACAGGCAGACAAATAAGGATTTAATAAAAAACAAGTTCATTTGACCTTTCATGGTCAACAAACTTGATTTCCACCATGAATCGGGAACAATTTTTTAAACTTTTGCTGAATGGTTGCTAGCCATTGAAGAAAGCTTCAAGGATTATCAAACAAATTTTAAATCATCATTAAGTATAAGGTGATTCGTAAAAACAAAACGGTAACCACTTTTACATCTCAAAAATGTACATATTTACACTCCTGGTCCTTCCTCTTCTATTCAATATTTATTTTTTCCGATGCAAGAATACACCTGCCAAAATATATATTTATGATGTTAATACAGCCATAGTTCGCCCCGTCCTCTGCTACGGCTCCACGATCTGGTGGACGACACTGACGAGGAAATGTAACCTGGAGGTGCTGTCAAAAATCCAGAGAGCCGCTTGTGTGGGAATAACTGGGTGTCTGCGCACCACGCCTTGGGCGGCACTGGAAGCCATGCTTGACTTATTTCCGCTGGACCTTTATTGTAGAGGTTTTGCAGCAATCAGCGCTATCTGGCTGAGGGCGGGGGGCTGGTGGATGGAGAGGGGAGAGGGGTTTTGAGCACTCCAATATACTCCAGAAGATGGACTGTAGTGATTGCAGGGAAAAAACAGACTGCCAAGTACCCATCTTGACTTTTGGTGGGGGTGTCAATACAATGATGCCCACCGGGAAGGACTGGGAGAATAAGGAGGTGGTCATAACATCCGATAATTCTATATTTACGGATGGATCCAAGACTAGTGTGGGCATAGGGGCTGGAGTGTACTCTAGAGATCTCCAGTGGCACGAGTATTATAGACTGCCTGATAAATGCAGTGTTTTACAGGCACAACACGCAGCGATTAACCAGACGGCAATATTGGTATCCATGTACAGACAGCCCGCACGGCACATCTGCATATACATATACTGATAGCCAGGCAGCCATTAAGGCGCTGGATGCTGTGCTGGTAAAATCATAACTGGTGCAGCTATGCAAGACCTGTCTTGAGAAATTGACTATAAGGCACAAGGTGACCCTATGCTGCGTACTTGGCCATAAGGATTTTTCAGACAACGAGATGGCTGATGAGTTGGCTAAAAAGGGCTCCGCATTGGATAGCTCCTCAGTAGTAGGTTATGTGAGGATCTCAATCGGAGCTTTAAAAGAGGAAATCATCAGTGGCGCCTATCAAAAGGCAAGTCTCCGGTGGACCAGTAGGGATACATGCCATATTGTGGGGCAATTGTGGCCTGCATATGACAGGAAAAGGACAAGTGAACTGCTTAATGGCAGCAGGACAAATACCAGGAAGGTAGTGAGGGTCATAACGGGTCACTAGGCCATAGGGGACCATGCTAGAAGACTGGGTATAGCGGCGAACGATTTCTGCAGGAGCTGTAAGGACTCGGAGGAAATCGAATCCGTCCAACACGTGCTTTGTAGGATTTAGATGTATCTTGAGTTTTCTGAGAGAAGCATGATGGATCTAGGTTTAAAAGTCTCAGGTAAATCCTGAGTTTCGTAAGGAAAGCAAGATGGATCTGCGGCTTGTAAGGTTACCCCATGAGGTCTAAGGGCACAATGGATCCATGGACCCAACCACAACGTAAAAAAAACAACAATCGTTTTTATTTTCATTAAAAATCCTAAGTTGACATCAAATCAGTATAGTATACCTCTCATTGGAATCTGCCCAATACTTATAGCACTGCAAAATATTGTATTTTGAAATTTGTCGTTTTTCTGTCGTTATTTATTTCGCGACTGTTATTTATTTTATAAAAAATTTTTGCAGTCTTCACTCAGTTAGTTCAACAATTTGATCAAATCTACGTAATAGGATTGCAAAATATTATATCTTAGAATTTGTCGTTTATTTATCGTTAATTTCTCGCAAAAACTAAAAACTTTTTTTGTGTCCATTTTGGAAATGAAAAGAAAGAATTATATGCGACGCTAAGTTAAAAAAAAAAAAACTTATGGGATTGCGCAAAACATTACATTTTGGAATTTATCATTTCTTTGTCGTTTATTTCTCATCAAATTATATTTTACTATCTCCAACAAAGTTATGTACATATATGAGCACATGATGGGATATGGTAGTTGATACAAAAAAAAAATCATTTGGAGAGATAGTATTGCCTACAAGAAGGCGTTAATCTTCGCCATGAATACAGTTTTCGGTTGATGTAAAACTAATATTCCCATTTTAACAATGAAAATTTCAATGTCATGGGGCTGCCATGGAATAATTTTATCTCCTATGAATTTTTGTGTACATTTAAGAACATACTTAACATGAAAGTAATTAACCAACGAATAAGTCATAATTATATAACTGAACGTCTACTAAGTCATAACCCTGACTTAGCTTCCTTCATCTCTTGTCTGATACACTTATTTACCCTTATTAATTTAATAAAAAAAAACAAAAACAATCCGTCAATCCCAATTGCTTTTTTCCCCTTGTAAGATTACTAAAAATACAAATCCTCTACGATAATAATTTCCCAAGGACATGAATGTTCCGCACAAACAGCTATTGATCAACATAGAAATATTTTCATACTATATCTGTAAATTCTAGTAATTCTATGCAACATCTAGACTAACTAGCATACATTAACAAATTAAAAAAAAAAACCAACGTCCTTCCAAATAAAACTTGTTGCCACAAATGTCGTTCTTGCATAGCGAATATTTCACAATTTCCCGCGAATACTTACAACTTTCGTAACAAAACTTTTTGGGTTAGTCGGTCTTAGAGCACCATTTGCAGTCGGCTAGCAAATCCAACGAAGTCAGATTGCTTAAGTTATTCTTCTGATGGTGCAGAGTAACTATGTTCTAGTTGCAGTTTGCCTGGCTACATACAAGTACATACTACTCCGGTAAGATATGTACTGGTGGCATTTAAAGCCATTGAACTATTCGCAGCCACCACAGGTATACTTAGTCACTTCTACCAATAGATGCGTGTTGTGAGGAAATTATACAGAGGGAAAGAAGAGGTAGAGAAGTTTGTTGTACAATAATAAAATAATTTTATGCAAACTCAATGTCTAGATTGGCGGTTCTAATGATTGAGTCTCGCCAATTTTAGTAGTTACGATCACTGAAATTACCTTGATCTTTTGAACTCGTCAGATAATGTCGGACAACGCTGGTTTCAATTTAACGTGGTGATCTTGAAAGAACTAATGGTGGTGGTAAGAATTGAAACAAAAACAATTTCTGTTTTATGAAATTTTCTATGTATTTTATTTTAAGTTTAATTTTAATGTGTGACTAAATATTTTTTTATTTATCTAATTTTAATTCCACAAATTCTATCTAGAAAGAATGTATAGAACCTCAAATTTGCCTAGAATAAAGTTGAACAATTGCGTATAAAATATGTTCGTAATATATAAAACTAGAAATTACGTGAAAGGCAAAGGAAAATTTTTAGTTTACTGCGCATTCTCGTAATATTTTTACTGTTGTCTTACTTACGTACTTCCCCTGTGGAATCTACTCAAGTTTTTGTTGCAGATAAATTACGCCGGTAACCCGACAGAAAATTCAAGTTTAGTACTGGCCTGTTTTATACATTTTTAATTGCACTTGTTCCGGGCAACTATCTTGGTTGAATAAATTAATTAAAGTTTCATACACACATGCGCATACTTCATAATGGTTTTACGATGATTTTACAAAATTTTATATAGCATAATAATTTGACAATAAAATTTCCCATACGCATGAATATATTTAATTTCTGCCGAAAGTTTCAAATGGCGACAGTAAAAAAAATATATGTAGAAGAAGGGGGAGAAGAGGAGCTAACTAATTTTAATTTCAATACTATAATATTGTTGGACGAAAGCCGCACCAGGAGAAATTAGATATTTTTTTTTTAATGCTCTACGATTGTACTTATAGGTATCCTAGAAAAATAAGAGAATGTTGGAGGTGGATGGATAGGAACGGAAACAGCTGTCCATTGGACAATTTTAACTTACTTCATAATATTTCAGTTGACACGCGACTTCTACATATTAAAGACTCTCCTAAAAATGTTCTGAGACTCTTTGTATGATAATATACGGTATCCAGTCAATGAACTTTCTTGCAATTTTTTTCTCTCTCCCCTCTCTCTCTCTTTCTCTCCTTTTTCTATCTCCCTCTTTCTCACCGCTCTCTCCTTTTGATTTCTCCGTCCATCCTCTCTTAGTCTGACCGGCAGCGTCTCACACTTTTTCATTTAAAACTCCATCTTTTTAGACAATTTTAAAGTATTCGACGTAAACCGCTATTAACAAACGTTTGTAGGCGGGGGTATGTTATGAATGGAATGAATTTTTACGATCTTGTGTGAAACATTGAAGATTATACATAAATTCAACATCACACCATTTGCAGATATTAGAAAATATATATATGTGTAGCAACTATGTCGAATCCAAAAAAATATACTGAAGAAACTCAAGAGTTTCGATTTAACAAAAGAACGATTACGTCGATAAGTAAACTGACTTGAACTCACAATGACCGCATCTAGTTGTAAGACATAGGAGAAGAAAGAACCAAAACTAAATCGCTTCGATGACCTTAAGGGACAAGATGTGGCTAGATTCCACTTCTGTCATATTCCAAACTGTTTATTTTAGCTTCTTCGGTATCTCTATAGATTCTAATCAGTGGATTGAAGTTTGCTTAGGGTTTGTCTGATAAGCCGGTATTAATCATTAAAGCAAGAGGTCCTGGATTCAAGTCTTCGATTAAACTCGAATAACTTTGTTCAATGTTCTGAGTAGAAAAATTAGTTTTGCTTATGGCTCATGGCTCTATGGGTCAAATTTCGAGACCTATTGGGTTCTGACACTCAAATATAGATGAAGCGTTCTGCTGACAGCATTTCGTCAATCACAGAATACATAATAAAACGTATCCGAAATAAAAATATGTTTCGCTAAGCGTTTATTCCAGAATGTGTTTTATGTACATTATGGTACTACATCCACACTTATTGGAGGTACCAATATCTTCCATCAAAATAGTCCAATGATCCGTTTCCGTTACGAGAAAAAAATGCCGTCCTGCAGATGGTTTTCGTATAAATAAAACAATAAATAAACTAATTAAGCTTCCACTAAAGGGTCCGTTCCCGACCGGACATTAAAAACGAATTTATTTAATTTATTACAAAATTAAAATACTCAAAAACAGGTTGTCATCTACTATGTAGCCTATGTCGTTACATGTAAATATGTTTGTGAGAGTATGTAAAGGCGTAGCCTTCCTGGTTATAAAGAGAATGTATTTCAATGTCAAATAAGCCTATAAGCTATTACAGTTAATATTACTGTATTTAACATACTTAATTGTGAGCGTGTATTTAACTGTTGGCCTCCATTTATTTTTGAGATTCTTTATAAAACTTTGTAAAATTGGCGGTAAAAACTGGTTTAGTGATTTTCTGTGAAAATTATATTCCCATCAAAATGTATACATAAATATTGGCCCTCAAGGAAAACTAATTGCAAAAATATAAATGAGATAATAACGGAAATAAATTTAGGTATGTATGTATATAAGTCAATAGGTGATAAATTTAAATTGCGCGCATATATGTATATCTATGGAGATTTCTCTATTTATTTAGGTCTATTGAAGGGACCCTGAGAGCTCATGAAATTCAATTTTTCTGCTCCAACAACGAAGCATCTGATCGGAATCTTTGAATTTGAACTGGTTTTTGAAATCAACAAGGTCGTCTTGTTGATTGGAGATTTCGATCATCTACAATTTATAAATCAAAGGATTTTTTCCTTATAATAACCGTACAGATCATACCAGCCAGGATACTGTCACATGTGATCTACAGATATAGCAACAAATGAAAATAAGATAAATAGATAAGAGACCTTAGAATATAGTGAGAACAGGAAGTGCTGATACCTATAAAATTCGTGTAGGGTAATTCGTGGAGAGATGGGACAGGAGGTGAGATGGGACAGCTTAATTTCTCTTAACTTGCAACTTGTCGAAACACGAAACAACATGCATTGTCTAATGCTCCACTGAACTATGATGATTGTCAGTCGTTAATGAGTGCTTGTGTGATGCGGTTTAGTTCTTATCCCTTGTGAAAGTTTTTAACATCTACAAAGTAAAACCTTACAATTTCTAAGAATCCAAAAAAATCCAAGTGATAAATATTTTTTAAGAAATTGGCGACTGGAACACATGTAAGTAATGCTCCTTGATATTTTGTGTTTGATAAACAAAGTCAGTTAGAGATTAACATTCTAAAAAATTATGTGTTTTATGAAGTGACCTGAAAAGGAGAGATGGGAGATTTTTCCAAAGGAGAGATGGGACAACATGTTTCTTAAAATTTTCATTTATTAAAGTTTTCAGTTCTTTGTATTTAATAAAATAACTAACTATTCGGCTTAGATTATACTCTTGTTCTATTAGCACTTAATTAATATAGGTTTTACAGTAGGAATGCCGACAAAGTACATTCGAAAGTCTGCTTTAAGGGGAAATTGGGGCGAGTCTAATTTGTTGGAGGCTATTGCTCAAGTCCAGGATGGCAAAATGAAGTTAAGTGAAACAGCCCGCCATTTTAAAATTCCACATTCTACGTTAAGCCGGAGAATAATCAAAAACGACAACAAAAAACATGCACTTGGTCCAAGCTGTACCTACACTAAGTGAAGAGAATGAGATGAAGATTGTGCGACACATAACAAAACTGCAAAGGAACGGATTCGCTCCCTCACGAGATATAGTGAGGAGAATGGCATTTAACTTGGCAGAACAACTCCGGATTCCGCACAAATTCGACAGGCAAAGTGGAATGGGAAAGTGTCTCTATAAATCGTTGAACAAAAGGGATGTACGAAACTATTTCGAAATTTTGGAAAGAGTCCTATTAGACAATAACCTTCATGATAAGCTTGGACACATCTTTAACGTGCACGAGACAGGTGTCCAGTTAAATAATAAAGCAGGACAAATTATTGCGGAAAAAGGCTCGAAAAACGTAGCAGCAATTTCGTCCGGAGAAAAGGGTGAAACAATATCTGTTATTGCATGCTGCAATGCTGAGGGGCTATTTATTCCACCAACCTGCATTTTGAAAGGTAAAATAAGGAAGCCAGAATTTGAAGAAGGGATGCCCCCTGGTTCTGTTGTCATGATGTCGTAAAAGTCGGCTTATGTTACTGCCGATATATTTTACGATTGGCTGAAAAATCAGTTTGTACCAAGAAAACCAACTGGACCTGTTGAGCTGCTTCTTGACGGACATTCTGAATCGGATGTTATGGAAAATTCGCCTACAGGTTTGCAAGTTCTTAAGCCTGCTCCCCACCAACAGATATCAAAAACCACAAGGAGATTAAGGCACGGAAGAATCGTTAAAAAGACTGCAGTAAAAAAAAGAAGCATAGACTTTTCTTCATCGGAAAGATCGACAACCTCTCTTCACGTGGATGAAACTGATAACGCTTCTGAGCCGGAGTTCGATGATAATAAGTGCATTGGTTGCGGAGAGGACTACAATCAAACAAGGAAAACATCTTGTTCTGTATCTCAAAAACAATTGATTTTTAATGTTATCCAAGCTCACCAAAATTGCCGTGCCCCCCCCCCCCCCCCCCTGTTCTGTTCAAAATATTCAGGTGAGGAGTTAGCTATTGTAGTCCAATCAACTAGCATAATGAAGAAAGAAAATGCAATTGCCTCCCACTACTCATATACGAAGCTTTACTATTGAAGATTGGAAAATGTCATTAAAAAAAATTAGGTTAAAAGGTCACACCACCTGAGACGTTATTTCAATTTAAGCATAAAATCAAATCAAATCAAAATCAAAAACGGGACAGTAACCTTTGACCAATAACTGCGTAAAAAGAGTTTTATAAGTGAAATAACAAATATTGGGTAAAAAAAAAAAACAAAGGAAAAATCTTCATCCTTCAAATTTTTAAGAAATAAGTATGCAAAAAAGAAGAAATCTAAAAACTTCGATGGTCAATTTCGCGTTTTTTTTAAATTATCCAACTGTGGCCAAATAGTGGGTATCTAACAACGTGTATCGTTTGATCATCAGTAACTTCTGGTAATACATAATTGCAGAATCTTGACACGAATTTGTTTCTAAAAACTAGAGTTAGTTATGAAATCTCCGAGATGCACTCATAAGAAAATATGGAAAATCTTTTCAAGTAAAACTGAACACGAGCGCAATTAGTTATAAATAAAAAAAAAACCAACATAGAACTGGTCGGCAGCGGCCGGTATATAAATTGAGTTTTTGTATGTATGGTGGTCATTCATAAACGTCATAAAGTATCTTTCCTCCTTTTTGTTCAAAGTTGAGATTTTTATATTGTAATCAAGGTTACATGATGACGCTCAACGATAACAACAACAAAAAACTATCTTCGTCAACGACAACGACGACCTGTTCATATAATTTGTTCCGGATTTACCCAGAAGAGGTAGTAGAGGTGTGTTGGCATTGACATTGAAAACAACTTATACCACTAATATTCAAGATGGTCAGTTGGATGGTCAGACAAAAGTTTGGAAGCTTAACTAAACCACACACACACATACATATATACAAAATTAATCATTGCCACTTCAAATGTATTCTTCTTGCCATAGATATATTTCTCTAAAATTAATTGAAGACGAACGACCAAATCGGACGGTAATCTTAAGGACGCAAGCATTCGATTATAGTTTTCATTGATATAGCGAAATTCTTCTTTTTTTTTTATAGTCAAATGCTTATAATCTGAGTGCGCATGGTCAGAAGACTCATTCGCATTTAACAGTTGGCGCGGTTAAGTCTTCTATGTATATAGAGGTCTAGATAGCGCGCGCGCTCTATTTCGATATATTCCGGTTGAAGAAGTTTAAGAAAGAACCTCGCCATCGGACTTTTAAAAATTAATTTTTTTTTGTGTGATACTCTTTCGAAAAGTGATCAAGACAAGAACCGGACTCTATCCAGCAGCTGCATCTTAAGTAGTTCTAGGTGAAAAGTGAATGTGTGTACTGTTTGTTGTTGTTTTTTTTTCTTGTGCAATGTTATTCTACCTTTCGCATTTCATGGACTGAAATTGAAAAAAATTAATCGGAAAAAAAATGAATATCCACCAAATCAGTTTAGTTTACTTAGGATTATCGGTGATAACAGTGACGAATGGACAAAATGGTATTCAAAGTGCTTTTGATTTTCTTGCACGCGGAGATATGGAAATGCAACTAGATAATTTGGATAATAATCCTCTAGAATCGGAATATGATTTTATAATTGTCGGAGCTGGAACAGCCGGTTGTACATTAGCAGCTCGACTATCAGAGAATCCCGATTGGAAAATTCTACTTCTCGAAGCTGGCCAACATGAGACTTTGATCATGGATATTCCAATTGTGGCTCATTTCTTGCAATTGGGAACAATCAATTGGAAATATCGTACGCAACCAAGTGATAAGGCATGTTTGGCTATGAACAATAATCGATGCAATTGGCCAAGAGGAAAAGTTATGGGTGGATCTAGTGTCCTAAATTATATGATGTATACAAGAGGAAATCGACGAGACTATGATAGATGGGCGGAACTTGGAAATGTTGGATGGAGTTATAAAGAAATTCTACCATATTTTAAAAAACTCGAAGATAGCAGTGTACCAGATGCTGATCCTGATTATGTAGGACGTGGAGGTCCTGTTACAGTATCATATGTAGATTGGAGATCTAAAATAGCTGATGCATTTGTAGAAGCTTCTATTGAAGATGGACTACCGTACAGAGATTATAATGGAAAAATTCAAGTTGGTGTATCTCAATTGCATACAACAACAAGAAATGCTACACGAACTAGTTCAAATCGAGCATATCTATATCCGATTAAAGGAAAACGACCAAATTTAACTGTTAAAAAATTCGCAATGGTAACTAAATTACTTATTGATACCGAAACAAAAACAGCATACGGTGTAGAAGTGTTCATTGAGAATAATTATCGAAAAATTAAAGCACGTAAAGAGGTAATTGTTTCTGCTGGCTCTATAAATACACCTCAATTACTTATGTTGTCCGGTATTGGTCCAGCTGGTCATTTAAAAAAGATGGGTATTAAACCTTTAGTTAATTTAGCCGTTGGATATAATCTACAAGATCATACAGCACCGGCAGTTTCATTTACAACAAACGTATCATCATTACAATTCGATGATTTCGCTAATCTTAATCTATTGACAGAATTCATGAGAAATGAAGGTCCATACGGTTCACCTGGAGGTTGTGAATCGATTTCATTTTATGAACTTGATAATCCAAATGATCCAGATGGATGGCCAGATATTGAATTATTTCTTGTTGGCGGATCGATGGCAGCAAATCCTGCAATTAGTCGAGCTTTTGGTTTGAAACAATCAATTTATGATTCAATGTTTCGTGAAATCGAAGAAAAACATCTGGATTCATTTATGATCTTTCCAATGATCCTTAGACCGAAGAGTAGAGGAAGAGTTATGCTAAAGAGTAATGATCCTTTCAAATATCCTTTAATCTATTCAAATTATTATGGTGAAGCATATGATCTGGATATATCGGTTCGTGGTATTTTGAAATCTATTAGTCTTATGGAAAAGAAAGGTTTTAAGAAAATCAACGCTCAATTATGGGACAAACAGATTCCAGCTTGTAAGAAATATGGTTATAAAACTTATAAATACTGGGAATGTTATGCACGTCATTTTACATTTACGATTTATCATTATTCGGGTACATGTAAAATGGGACCGGATAGTGATAAGAATGCTGTCCTGGATCCAAGATTAAAAGTTCGAGGAGTGAAAAATTTGAGAGTAATAGACGCAAGTATAATGCCAGAAATTATAGCAGGACATCCGAATGGGCCAGTTTATATGATTGCAGAAAAAGGAGCTGATATTGTTAAACAGGATTATGGTTTTATACCATGAAAATAATTATTGTTATTATATTTATTAGCTCGTGTGTGCCAGTTAACGGATAGGTAAAAATATGTATATACAGTTAGGAAATAGTATTGGTTCTGTCTATACGTACTACCTAAAACTATGCTTAGTACTGCTGCTACAGTGATTTTGTATGAAATTACGTTTTTGTACATAGTCTATTTCTATACACGTAAGGAATTTAGTCACACCATAGATTTAAAATATTTTTATTTTTTTACTCTTTATTTTCCCTTATTTTATTTTATTTTATTTTATTTTATTTTACAAAAGATGTGCGCTTTAGTTCAAATAAATTTATTTAAGAACTGTTCTGGTATTGTTTCACTTACTTTGAGGAGGGAGAGGGGTAACGGGAAAAGGGAGGGAGCAAATACATTTTTGTAAGTGCTGACCAAGTTTGAAATTAGCCACCAAAAATTTCGGGATTTATTTCTATGTGAATCTGCGAATTTTTCGAAATTTAAAAAAAAAAAAAAAAAGTTGGTATTTAATATTGCAGGTGTAAAATAAAATGGAATTTATTTTCAGAAACATTGGAACTGAAAAAAAATAATGCCGAGTCAACAGAAGTGTTAAAAAATGGTAAATACAAGAAGCATTTAAATTGTGATTTGTTTGACACCCGAATTCGTTGCAAAAATGAATCAGAAATTAATGTAATAAAATAAATAAAATATTTTACAAATCGGAAATTAGAGGGAATTCATTTTTATTATATTACGGCAAATTTTTTTTCAATATTTTTCACTATCGGTTATATTACCAGAGCATTTCATTAAAATAATAGTGATAACCTACTTGATTCGATAGGTTCTAGAGAAAGACTGCATCCTGGCCACTACCAGCAGCGAGCGTACGTATATAAGCTTTTTAGCCAAAAAGTTTTAAACCTTGAGTAGAATTCTTTCAATGAAACTTAAATAACGAAATCTGTATTAGTAGAACTAATTTTATGGACAAATGAAGCTACATTTATGAAGTATGATGCAGCAAACTTGAACAAAATGCATTATTGGTCAGCCTCTTATACGCACTCGACGAAAAAGAAACATTTTCCAACAAGTTTTAATGTCAACATCTGGATCCGAATTAAAGGAAATTTCTTAATTGGCCCTTTCGAACTAAGATTATCCTCTCCAAATTACTTAGCACTTCTTCAGGAATTTATTTATTTTTTCCCGGACAGGAATCGAACCCACACTTATTAGAATCAGTCAAAGATGGAGAATAGAAGAACTTTAAGAATTTTTATTTTTAACGATTCTAAATCAAATCATAAAAGAAAAAAATTCTTAAAATATTCTTCTGTTCTCCATTCAGGAATTTAGCTTTAAAGAAGATGCTCCTTTATCTGTAAGAACCCAAATATTGTTCCAACGTGATTGTGATGCTGCTTAAAAAAGTATGGAGTTAAAGCATTTTTGATGGATAGAAAGGGTGTGGTCACTGAAATTATTCTTTTGGAAACTAAGTAGAACTCATCCGCACATTTTTGGCTGCAAAAATTTAGGTGAGCTATTGATGTGAGATTTTCCTGAAAGGACAACAAGGTAAGGATGTATTTTATTAATACTGTGGCTTTGAAAATGCGTCATATATTACAAAATAAAGTTTATGCAAAAAATCATTCCATATAGACTCCTCAAACACTTGAATTTTATCGATATCTTTGCGCTGTGAATACTGAATAGTTTGAGCCAAGTAATAAGCACATAAATGCTGTAACTCTGTTACCTTTAGTTACGAAAAATTCCAAAATCTTCACTTATAATTCGAAAATACTTAGAAGAAAACTGTTACATCATTTTCGATTGCTAATAACATCTAATTTGAATTTCTTAAAATTTCATACCATCTTGGCGGATAGAATGTTTTACTTATAAAATCGTGGCAATATTATGAATTGATTTTAATGAAATTTTAACTATTTGTAGAGAACTTCGAAGACAATATAAAAATTAGTCAGAAATAAATATTGTTCAGTGCAATAAATGTGACTATATGCAATTGAAAATAACAAATGCACTTCGTTTTGCATACCAATAAGACACAGTTCTCGGTAATATCGCTGCTGGTATAATTTTCCTATTTGTATTCTTAAATTGGAATGGTAGTTTTGAAGAAATATATGTCAACAATAGAATTATACATCTTCTTCTTTAATACTGTAGCTTTTAACACACCCAAAGAATAGATTTCTTGAGTTGCAGTTCTATAAAATGGCAATTAATTGAGTTAGAGTGTCTATGGGCACACGAATTACCATTTTATAATTCAGATTTGAAACCTTGAGTTGACCTGCGAATAATTGACAACCGGCCAACAATTAGTCTCGGTGAGACAAGTTAAAAATTTTACAGTAATTGTGAATCCCAATTTTTTGAGAGGTGAAGTGAATTAACAATTTTTTTTTTCATTTTTATGAATCACCCTACACCCTATTACGATACATTCTATGATAACCTATAATTTTTCCCCATCTTTTTTCCCCTCCGTTTCAAAATGAAGCCTCAATAAATACAAAATTTATAATTTTATCAATTTTTAGGGTTCCGTACCCAAACAGTAACAATGGGAACCCTATTACTCAGATTTCGCTGTCCGTCCGTCACAAAGTTGTATCTCATGAACCGTAATAGGTAGACAGTTGAAATTTTCACAGACTGTGTTTTTGTATTGGCGATATAACAACAAATAATAAAAATAAAATTAAATTAAAAATTAAAGGGTGCACCCATACAAGAAACGTGATTTTTTCGACGTTTTTTCCTCGTTTTATTCTCATTCATTATTATTATCATAGGTAGGCATTTTTTTTTTTAATGACAGCATTTTGTACGATGGTACGGTACGGAACCCTGCGTGCGCGAGTCCGACTCGCACTTGGCCGGTTATTTTGTTTTTTGCTTTCATATTTTTTTTTATATTGGGCTTCTTTAATTCACTCTATGATTTATGGTGTAGCCAAAATGCAGCAATTTGTGTTAAATCATTTCATTTGAGCTTTATCTGAATCTCCCCAATGTAAAACGCTCTAACGTGAAAAAACTTTCTTCTTCTTCAATGCATTTTAGACAAAAAGTTCAAAAAATACGGTAAGGTTTCTTATATTAGATGCGAAAAACTGATATTAAGGATACAAATTTTTGAAAAAATAAAAAATAAAATGAGTTATAATTCCGAAATTTAGAGCTTTTGAACCTTAGGTCGAGAAAGGATTATATCATTAGAATCATACTTCAGTGATATTATTTATATTTTCGTTCAGAAATTATAAAATAACCAACCATACAGTTTTTTTATTGTTTCCATTATCCATAGGTAGTCAGCTGTCAGTTAATGTATCTGGATAATTCTAAGCATCGTCTTCATACAATTATTCATAACGAATTAATAAGGTGACAAACAGTAAGGGAGCAAGAACAGAGCCCTGTAGCACTTCACATAAAAACGGAAAAGTCACATGAGGTATTGTTACACTAGTGATAAGAGTGATAAGATTTGATTTGATAAGAGTGATAAGATCGAACCTACTAACTATTATGCAGAATTGGAAACAGCAAATCTATGTATATCTAGAAAAACAAAAATAGTAAACTAATCTCATAATCTAGCGGTAAGATGATCTTGGAAGATTTTTATACAAACGCATTTTCAAATAGATAACTTCATAAAAAAAAAAACAAAAAAATGTAAAACAACTGATAAAATTACAATGAATTTAAAATACAATCATCTCCAACAAGCAACTGAAATTTTCAAATTGGACAGAACAAGAAGGAACTGATGCTTTTAAGCGGGAAACACAGTGCTAACTTTTCCAACCTAGACCTCAGTAAAACTTTAAGAACCTCAACCCGGTGATCTTTGCTTTTACAACTCACAATGCGAGCTTTGACAACTTCTGTATGATAGCAGGTAATTTGGCTGTTGGCTTAAAAATTCAAATTTTTTTGTAATAATTTACTACAGTAGGAACAACTTTTCACATTAAATATGCTTCCCAAATTTTTTTCAAAAAATTTCCCGTACACTTTTTTCCGATAACAATAATTATCTGTCAAAGCTGACAAAGCTCCAGCAAGAGAGTAGACCTACTCGAGTTCAACCTCACCAACTTTGCCATTAGGTTCTTCATAACCTGATCCTATATATTTTACAGAACTGTCAAAATTGAGGCTGAGGTTGGAAAGGCTAGCACTGCGTTTTCCGCTTTACGGTGAATTCTTTTCACCTGAACGGAGCCGTAACTCGTTCAGTTCCTAAACCTAAAGCAGAGCTGGGCAATACTTAAGTAAAAAAAATACTTAAGTACTACTTAAAGTACATTTCCAAGACTTATTACTCAACACTTTTGAAATGCCCCTACTTAGTACTTGAACATAAGTACTAGCGTCTATTTACTTGTACTTAAGCCTTAGTTTTGTACTTAAGTACCAAGAATTTTACATAAGTATTTCTGACAGAAATTCAAAAGGTTTTATTAAAATCACTTTTCAACTTCCCGCCAATGGTTTTTTCAATGTTGGCACCGACGTAAGAACTCTTTTTGACACAAGCAATTGTGCCCACGTGAAATAGAAAACTAAGCAGTCCATATTATAGTGACCAGTGGACATAACTAAGGGTAAGCAAGCAATGCTTCGCTCCAATATAAAATCAACGATGCCTCGACCTGATGTAGGCAAGGCCTCAATTTTTTTTAGAAATTTACTGGAAATTTTTTCCATAGAATTGTTATGCATTATTGGAGGATAATAGGTGCTTGGGCGGACCTCTAATAGTTCTTATGAGTGTAGCAATGAGAGATGAAAATTTTACTCTACCTGCAGTGCCGGAAACTATAAAAAACTATAAATGGTAGACACTCGCTACTATACATATTATAGTTTTCAAAATGTATTTATTTATTAATATCTATTAACTGAACTCGATAAACTTCATTATATTATTGCCAACGTACAAAGATTCTAAAAAAGTACTTTAAAAAATACTCAGTACTTTTTACAGGCTTAGTACTTAGTTACAAGTACTTTCATGCATGCGGTACTTGTACTTACGCTGAAGTATTCAGGCCTTCGGTACTTGTACTTGTAAGTACTTCTTCTTTGGTACTTGTCCAGCTCTCACCTAAAGTGTTTTCTTCACCACACTGAAACAGAACTGGTTCCGAACGTATGTATGATCTTTTCACAGTTGTTCATGTTCGGTATCTGCACCGGTTTTGAACTTTCTTGTTCCATGAAAATTTGTGATTAAGGTTCGGAACTAAACGTCAAATCTGAAGTATTTGTAATTAAGTGGGGATGTGGGCAAGTTATGTGAAAATACAAATATCTTATTAAAGTGGTTTTTTTTTGTTTTGTTTTATTAAAATCATAAAGGACGAACATTTTTGAATATTCTCTTTTCTTACATTCTTTTCAGCTATTCCCTGTTCGGGGCAGAGCTAAGTTCAGTGTAGATCTGACAGATTCTGATTCAGTACAGTGCCTGTTCGGTTTTGTTAAGAGAAGAGTGGGAGAAGATACCAATAAGCACAGTTTCATATCTCATCAAATCAATGCAGATGTACTGAAGTTGTTAATTCAGGTTAATTGGAAAATATCTAAATTTATTTAGTCAAAATAAATCTGGGTGGGGAAGTGGGAAAGGATTGTAACATTTTTAAATTTAAAGGTTTACTTGCGGAACTTGAATTTGGAATTGAATGAGAGCTTACTAACAAAATTTAGATTTTTCGGAGACAGAAAAAAGCTTTTATATTAAGATGTTTACCACGAATCCTTAGAATTCGCTAGATTAAACGAACCTGAAACCAAGACCTTTCAATATGGATAGATCAAGAGCGATTCGACGTAGAAATAAAAACGAGAAAAGGGAATTCATCACACACTTTGATGTGATAACTTCAACTGTACTTCACGAAATAGCTTCCAATGAAGTGCTACTATATTTGGCATTCAATTTAATCCCAGTAAATCATCACGAAATTGAAATTTTCTTTTAAAACTAAAAACATTATTAGTTACGCTGCATTTTTGTTATGCAACGTATGAAAATGTATTCATCACAAACAGATGCATACTAGGTACCGACATACATTACCAATCGAATGAAAATTTACAAAAACTTGTTCATTAAATAATTAATAATAAATTATAATATAATTATCTAAAATTATAGTCTTGTACGTAGTGCTTTGAGCAATTAATTCTTTTATAATTATAATTGTTTGTGCGGATTACATAATTTTTTTTTCTGTTCTTAAAATCAATGACAGAATTGTATTCATAGTTCTGAAAATTATCAATTCTTCAGCAATAACAGCTATATGCAGAGTGGAACTTCAGAGCTTCGTCAATAAACGAATTACAGACTCTATAACGAACTACGTATACCGTATAAATTTAGACAGAATCTGATTTGGCAACAGAAATTTAAAAGAATAAGGCGAATTATACGGATGCCGTCCATACGAGAGACTTACATAATTATATTCATGGGGCTCTGTCTCTGACCGACTATTAACTATAATTCGCTGAATCGGTCAAGTTAATCAACCCCATTTTAATAATTACTAATCCAAAAATTTTCAACTTTAAAACATATGGTAACCACCACAAAGCGAAAGTGTTAGTGGGTGGTGTAATGGAAAACATCTACTCATTGTCCAATATAGTTGAGCATAAATATGTAGCAGTAGCTTTGGTTGCCCTATTCTGATTCTAGACAGACAGACATTGGCACATCATCAGCATACAAATGAATAACGATATGTTTTAGTACTTGATAATAAAAAAAAAAAAAAACAAAAATAATAAAGTAATAGCGGTCCCGAAATCGAGCCTTTCGGTACCCCATAACTTTTTTTATAATGATACAAAACCACGGGGTATACGCTGTGATATCGATGATATAACCTAAGCACAAAAAGAAAGAAGGGGTAAGGAATAAGATGTCAAATAATGAAATTAGAACGGATACCCAACATTCCTCGAATAAAACATTTCGAAGTAGTAGGTACTACGAAGAAAATTACTTCGTGGCTTTAAGTTATCATTTTAGGGTGCATCATTATAAGATGATTTATTGTAATGAAAGTAAATTTGTGAACCCTTTCTATCTTATTTTGTTTAAATCCCAAACGAATAAAATAAGTCCACAAAAATTTGGCATTCATTCCTCTTTATACCACAGTAGATGTGATTTGCTCACGGATTATATCATCAACGATTCCAAATTAAAAAATTCTGCATAATTTCTTTTTCTGTTCTGTAGCCATTTATCTATGACATGCCTGATACACAGCTATTTCCACACCAGTAACCCTAACCACTAATTGCAATTCTCTTTCTACCGAGCATAATTTTGTCATTTCAAGAAATATCACGGAAAATTCTTATAATTCAATAAAACTAGTGTCGTGTCTTCTGCATCGTAGATTCATAGATAATTTTGTTATCATCGACTTTTTAAACGTCTGCTAATCAACGAGATTGCATTCGAAATACAAATATAATTTATACAACCTAGTTTTAGGTGAGTGACTCAAATTTTGCTTGTCAGTTTTTTTGTTCTTGAGGGCGATGCTATTTGCTATGGAAATACTTTTCTATGTCAGGACTCTCGTTTGTATCTTTCTTGAATCTCCTCCCTCTATTACAGAACTCAAACAAAGTCAATCTCTTTTATGGAAGCAATAATGCCAAACGTTTTCTTTCAGCTATGATCAGATTCAGATCAACAGCTTAACACGAGGATTAGTTTATGTCATCTGAATTTTTTTTTTTGTTAATTTTACTTAAAAATTATAAATGGAAAGATTATAGATAACGCCCAACTATGTAGGTATGTAAAATTAAAAGGTATTTTTTGCAGGCCTTCCAATATTTTTGTAGACACTTTAGCATAGTACAAAGCTCGTCCAACAAGATCAAAATACAGAGTAAGATAGCTGTGGTCAAGAGAAGCAAACACAAAAAAGACATCCATATGGAGATTCTTTTTCGGGATGATTTTCTTCTCGTCGGTCAACTGAATATCTTATAATAATTAGTAAAACGCAAGCGGCGCTTACAGTGACACACAAACAACAGCCATGAAAATATTCAAAGAACCTAAAAAAGATTCAATGTGATCATCATTCTGTTTTGGTGATTGTTTGCTGGGTAGTCTTTCATCAAGATTTCTCAGCACTCCATTTTTGTGAGAAGCGAAAAATATACCAGCATGATATGCCCTAAAACGTTATGAAAAGATAATTCAGTGGATGAGAGATGAGTTCTCCATCAGAAGGATTTGGACTCCAGCACGCCAAGCCAAAACTGACTATGGAGCAATATTACTGATATTATTGCAGCAGAAGATTAGATCTTGCGATGCCCAGATTTAAATCCACTTGATTAGTGTTTGTGATCAGAGCTGGAGGATTTAGCCTGCAATACTTCTTACAGAAAATGTTATCTGATTCGGGAATCTTAAGGTATCCTTTATCTATTTATAACCCTCCGGATACCTTTTACCTATGAGGGTAAAATTACGAATCATCAAAACTTACGTAATGCCTTTTGTCACATGTAAATTCCAATTGCTTGCAGTATAAGTGTGTTCTTAAACATTTGTATAAACTTTAAGGCTGTTCGCACACCCGACGACGATGTCGTTGCCGTTACCGTACTGTCGTGCATATAAAATTTATAGAAACTAATTAGCCGATTGTACACATGACGGCAAATATAGCAATTGTAGCGCCCTGGCGTCATATGTACAAGAGGTATCGTTTGCGTGCAGCTCCTCCAATAAACTAAGCGCCTATCGTGATAATACCTTTGGTCATCCATAAAGCATTAGAAGGACGTTTTACTCGCTTAACTGTCCCAATTTAGAAAACACAATTAAATTAAATTAATGCATTAAATTCATCTACAGAAGAAAGCTTCTAACAAACTAATGTCACATCCATACTTACTGGATATAATCAACATTGCAATTTAAAACAAACTGGACATACCTGGAAAGAAGAAGAAAAACAGATTATATAAAAGTAAGGCAACCTGTTAATTGTCATTATTTCATATCAAAGACAAATGGAGCTTAAACACGTATTAATTAAACAAAAGGGTCATTGAGTAAGTGCCTCTAAACTTTTAGGAGGAGGAACAAAGTAGCATCCTGTTCATTTCCCTTTTATGTTTATGAAACCCTTGCGAATTGTACTTTTGTGACGTCCCTCATGACACATCTTCTCGTTATAAAGGAGCTCTTTTCACTCGGTGCACTTTCCTTTATTTTAAGGACTACGTGTACTTACATGCAAAAGAATGGGGTTTTTTTTTTTGCAATTCGTAGACCCTTTATATGCATACATGTTGCCGTGCGTTGCATGCAATAACATTTGTGATAAAAATAGATTGTGCTTTTGTATATCTACTTTTCCCACGAAGGGATGTATTTTGTATGAGTATTTTAAATACGCGCTTTAAAAGGGGTTCATTGGATTCATGTCAATAGTTTGAGGAATACTGACATTTAAGCTTTTTGGAGAAAATTAAAATTTTGATTTGCTTTTGCATACCGAGAGGCTCATTCAAGAAATTTAGAGTTCAAATTCAATTTTTTATGCTATCTGAAATCATTCAAAAATGTGTTCACATAAAAATGAAATTGCATATTTTTAGGCTGTCTACTTCATTTTATGCTACGTAAATTTACCTTGTCGAATGGAACGTAAAGGGGTGAAAAATGGAAAAATAATAATATTAAATAACGTTTCTGCATTGATTATTTATTTATAGATGTGGCCAGAGAGATGTGGAGATGTCGTTTGCTATTTCCAGCGTTAAAACTTTTAATAAAAAAATTTTCAATGACTTGATATAATTTTTTATTTTGTTTTTAACCGTTTTTATTTTATATGCTGGTAAAATTTTATTAGTGCCATTAAATTAAAGTTTGTATCACATTTTTTGCACACTCTTTGCACATACGTATATATACAATGTGTATTTTCGAAACTTGATCAAACGAATCGTGCGAATACTACACACCTAGGCAAACAAAAAATTTTATTGCAGGAGGGATGGCGCATCAACCGTTTGGGAGTTAGAGGATGATTAAGAAGAAAAGCTAGATTTATAACACCATGTATAAAAAATACATAGAGAACGGTCACAATTAAAGACTCATTGTATGCAAAGCTTCATGGCCTTTCCAACGTCTGCTCAACCACTCCGTACCCCACTCGCCTCAGGAGTTATAGGGGTCTAAAATAAAAATTTAGGATTTTCTTACCTTTTTTTTTTAATTTGACCTTATTATTTTTGCTAAAAGTTCGTTAACATTACTTTTTTTTTATAAAAAGTGTAAACTGTAGACTATCCTCTTTAATTTGACGTATTACAGCCTAGGTGCTAAGTGTAGCCCTATTTTCAAGCCTATTCAACGATAATTTGTTCCCATAGGACGTCATTTTAAAAAATATCGTCTAATTTCAGTGTGACCTGAATAGGTTATAAGTTAATAACTATTTAACGGCTAGAGTTAATAATAGAGTTATAATATGTAATATATAAAAAATTATAAAAAAAAATAATGTTAACGACCTTTTTGCAAAAATAATATAGGTTAAATTAAAAAAAAAAAGGTAAGAAAATCCGAAATTTTTAGTTTAGACAACCGTAATTGTTGATGGGAGAGGGGTATGGGGCTGGTTGAGCAATCGTTGGAAAGGCCATGAAGTTCTGGATACAATAAGCTTTTAACTGTGACCATTCGCGTTGTAAATTTAAAGATACAGGGTGTTATGTGAAAATCTAGCTTTTTTTCTTAATCACCCTGTAACTCCCAAACGGTTGATGTGGCCCCCACCAGCCATACAATTTTTTGTTTGCCTAGGTGTCTAGTATCCGCACATTTCCTTTGATCAAGTTTCGAAAATACGCATTGTATAGAAAAATTATACCAGAGACAGACTTGCGGTTCCAATGTTGCACTAAACCGCAAGTGTGTCTCTATATATACTGAAAAACAACTCGGTATACACTCTGTGTACACTCAGTATGTAGAACATTGGAAGTCTTTATTGAAATTGCGAAAAATATGCGCGGTATACGAGTTTATTGCAATATGATCCTAGTTATAAACCATAATCATAATCGAATTTTATACTGCAATTTTAGCTGCAACTTTTTCTGACATTTAATATTTGACACTTGTTACTTGAAGTGTCTATTTCGTTTTTATTTTCCATGTAAAGCCTACATAGTACGCAGATCGAGCAAAAATTTTGTTTGCATTCTGGGTATATAATTCTACACGGAAAAGAGTTGTGGTTAAAACGTAAAATGGAATTGGAGAGTGAATAATTGCGAAATTAATTGTCAATCAAACTTACAGTCAATTTCGTTGTCATCTACGTAATTTATTTCTGCCATTGTGTCTACTTCAAACATATACAGGTCATATTCTTTTAAGAATTCAATAATTATAAATTTTTTTTTCAATTAACACTAAACTGAACTGAACTAATAGACGTAAAATTACAAATTAAATAACACAAATTGGTTATATATATGTGCCAAAGCGCCAAACACCAAACGGTATCAATAATCAATCAATCTGCCAACTTTTCGGTGCGAAATATACCTAAGTCTGAATATACAAATCGCTGCAGAAAAATGTCTCCACTTCATATTAGCGCCATCTGCTTTCCATCACCTAAATATTGATTCTTTTTTTCGAACAGCGTACTACTTTACGAAATCTTGAACAGAAATTTCAGTGGGACTTTTCGCCCCCTTTTTTTTACATAGATTTTGTAACTATAGGAAACGAAATTTTCGCTTGATCAGCGTACTAGACTTAAACAAGTAATTTCACAATATTTGCTCGCATTTTGTACTTGCGCGAATCTTTTCTTAAGTCAAATTAAATGACAAATCAAATGCAATCTCTAATTAATTGCTCAGTGTCGTAAACCGCAAGTGTGTCTCTGCAATTGTATATTGCAATATGACATAATTTTAATATCAATATCTCAATATTGAAACCACAAGTCTGTTCCCGGTATAACTCACTGACCTCGGCTAAATGTATTATGGACACGAACCAAAATGTATATTAAATATTGGTATCTGATCTTATATGACTATGCTTGACCTTGCACTCATTTTATTTCCATCCCATCGAGAAGTACATTTTTTTCGGCTGATGTGATATTATTCGTGGACGTTGGATTGATTTGGTTGCCGGAGCTTGGCAGATATAAGTTTTTTGAAGCGTACATAAGTAAGAACTTTTTCTCAGGAGCTTCTTCTACAATTTTGGCTCTGAATTCGCATGCCCTATTGATTTTGGTAGCCGACAGCAGTCAAAAAAATTTCATTTGATTCGTGTGCTCAGACCGGTAAAAATATATTCAATGTAGACAAGAGTTAGTTTTTTTTTTTTATTTGAATTTTCATCGACTATATTTCTCCAGAATTCATGTGCATTATTGATTACTAAAGACGGTTCGCAAAAGTTGTTTATAATAGTACAGCTGCTTCCAGCATTACGTCCCTACTACAATAGTAGTAAATTTGGTACCTTTTTCTTTTAAAAAAAAAATTTACTACCGCACTATTAATACCTATCTACCGTTTTAAAATATGAGCGATTTTTGAACAATAACCCAATCCAATACTAATTTGAATTTGAGGAAAGATGACAACAGAAGTAAATTTTTGGATAACCACAATCGGGTGTATTATATTCACTAAGGAGCTAATAGTCCAGTCAATAGGGACTAAAAAAAGAGGCCATTGCCATATAAAAAAAGGTGAAGTGGAATCGATTTTGATATATGTATGCTATTTAGTTCCGACCAATCCAAGTTTTCACTCTTGGGAGGGGTTCAAAGCAGTCCGCTATCGTGGACTAAAGTTACAAAACATTGGTGTCTTTTCAAAATAAATCCTCAACGGTTGATCCTACGACAAAAATGTCTGATATAAATTTGAACAAGACTAAATTTCCCCCAATTTTTTTGTATAAACACTTTTTTTTTATAACTCTGATGTATAATAAATTACAGCGGCGGAATAACGTAAACATTCTTCCAAGACGGAATACGTAAAGGCTCGAAATCTTCGTTATATGCAGTTTTCATACCACTGTCAGAAGTCGTAGAACTCGAAGATAACAACATCAATTTGTGAGAAGTACGTTCAAATGTACATATTTGTTGTTTTCGATGGATATCCATTTGATGGTGACAAGAAAAATACGAAGAGCGCAGAAATGCTTCGCCGAGTGAAGAAGCAGATGTTTGCGGAAGATTTTTTTCCATAGGAAAACGACCAATGTGGCTAGTGAAAAACTTAAAGCCCGTCTGATTTCGATGCTGACTAAAAAATTCGAACAGTCTACTTTTAAGGGAAGAAGATGCTGATGTCAACTATTTTTACCATTCTGCTGACAACATTAGAATCAACCAAAAAACAAGATTTACCTTCGCAAACCAGATAGAGGCAAAACTGCTGCAAGAGTGTATTCCGCGAATAGTTTGAAAATGAAGGTAACAGCCGAAAACATCCTGTTTTTACATGGGCTCAATCTCGTCATTGGCATCTTTATAAGAGCAGAATGCCAAACCACAAGCAACTGCAAATGCTGGAGCACGCTTTCTCGTTGCTTTGTATAGTGGCAACATGGAAGAGGAAACCTTGGAAGAAGTCCGCTACCAACGTTTCGCAAAATCGACAATAAAGAGCAAATTCAACTTAGCTTCTTTATCACCAACGAAAGACGCTGAACGGTACCATGGCTTTCGAACCGATCTACCACCAAGTTCAAAAATGGTAAAAATCCATCCGGTTGGGGGCTGGAAACTTAGTACCGAAGTGCTCACCGAAGAATATTCTTATTCATTTCTAATACTTGTTTTAAAATTTTTAATTTTATTTTTTTTATTTCGTTAATATTAATAAATCCATCCAAAACCAAACTCTGAAATTGTTTTACTTCCAAAAAATCATATCTACTACCTTTTTCCACTAATTTACTTCCCAAGTATACAAGAAGGGGGAGGTAACGCTGGTTACATCATTAGTTTTTAAGAGTGTATACCACAAACAAATTCTAGATCAGACCTAAAATGGAATGTAATTCATACATTTGAGCCATATCACGGCGCACTGTATTAGATGCACCGGATGGGACCCTATCCTAATATTCAAATATTCAATTCAAATATTAGCTATCTTGACACCTTAGGCACTCGTTTCACAAAGCTGGTTGAGTCTTTTCTCACCGACAGGAGGGTCAAGGTCAGAGCAGGAGGTCATTTCTCCTCTACCTACGTTTTAGAAAACCGCCTGCCGCAAGGCTCTCCGCTCTCTGTGCACATTTTTTCAACTTACACTCACTCCCTGTCGACTCAACTCAACGCAGTATCTGACCTTTCCTACCAAATCTATGCAGATATAATATGCTACGCATCTGGCAACCCACCATTCGTGAATTCAATTCTCACTCGGACACTGAGGAAAATTTCTGCCTGGTCCGAAATTAATGGTGCTAAGGTTGCCATAAACAAACTAGAAGCGCTGCACCCATTACAGAACGAAGTCAGTATTTTGGGTCTGCGCATCTCCAAAACGCTAGATTGGAGTAAACACACCAACATGGTGGTTGAAGACATCAACCGACGCAACAACCTTCTCAGGATCATCTACAGAAAGAACGCGGGACCCCCGCTCAAACCGCCATTCAAATTGTCAGACAGCTGATCATGGGTAGGATTGACTACGTGATCACTATCTACGGATTCTCCACCAAGGTAAACCTAAACCAAATACAGAAGGCCATCAATGTTTCAGCCAGAACGGCCATTGGTGCGCTACGTACAACCCCTATTGACAGTCTGCTCACTGAAGCTAGCTTTACCACCTTCTCAGCTAGAAGAGACCAGCTTACTACTAGTGTCTTTCTCAAAAATCTCCACAACCCCCAGGCCCCCTTCACGACCTGATTGTGGACATCCTGTCCACCAAACGTCAACGTACCACACGCACAATATCAGGCCTTCACAGATCTGTCGAAAACGTTCCCACACCTGTCAGATCCCCTCCCTTTGATCCTAACACTCTCAACCCCCCCCCCCCTTGGAGAATCAAGTCCAACAGGATCATTACTATCGAACTACAATATAAAGACGTAAACAACGACAGCAAAAGACGGCTCCACCACGAGACCATAAACAGACTGCAAGCGGACAGAATACTCTATAAAGACGCCTCCAAGGCAGACTCCGCTGTAGCAACAGCGGACACAGCAGCGAATGAAACCAGACAGGCACAAATCTGTCACAAGCTACCTGACTGGAGCAACGTCTATACGGCCGAACTCACAGCAATCTTGGAAGCAGCCAGGTGGGCAGCCAACCAAGAGGGTACCACGGCGATCTTTTCCAATAGCCTGGCGGCAATCAAGGCCATTCAAAACCACAAAAACAAAAACACCCTGGCGGTAAACGTCAGAACCACGTTACAAAATGGCAGAATCTTGATCGCCTGGTGTCCTGGCCATGTAGGCATACCACGAAACGAAAAAAGCGGACTACCTGGCTAAACGCACAGCTACGAGCGAGGAGTCCCCCATCTCTCCTCCAGCCTTTAGAGCCGCGATCTCACACTACAAACGGCTTCGAGACGCAAGCAGACAACTGGCGTGTAATAATTCCATCCACTTCCTGGCGAGCTATCATAGGGAAGTAAAAACACTGGACATGTTCGATCTGCAACGACGAACTATGATCAAGATGGCCAGAGTCAAGCTGGCCAACTTCCTGGCCACGAAAGAACACCTCTTCCGAAAGCAATCGTGTCCCACTTGCAATTTCTGCGCAAACTCACCACCTATTACAGCGCACCACATTTTTCACGAGTGCGGAGAACTACATAGTCTACTAGACAAAAGAGGCACTACGACAGGACCAACAGAACTCCTCAAATACACTATAGAGGAAACGAATGCACTACTCCCTGCACTCAAACACTATGTGACATCAAATGGGTTAACCACTAGACTTTAACGGACAAACCAACATTAGAGTTCGATTTAGAATTAGATCTAAATTCAGATCTCATTTAATAAAACTAAAGTCACACTTACATATATATAAACTAAGGTTCTTACTTGGAGTTCGAAGTTAGGTTACATTGAAATTACAACTTTACCATATAAGTACGCTAGGTTTAGTATTATGAATTGTACAATTGAATTTATGATTTAAAAATAAAAACACAAACCTTGTAGTAGTTAGTTTTAGAATTAGCAGTAAAATTATATTCACGCATCAGACTACAGAGCCCGGATGGCCTTGACGCCGTGGGCCAAAAACTTTATTGTCATAGGCTTAAGTTTAGGCTTAAGGTTTTTAAATAAAGGAATTTTTTAATTTGAATTTGAATTAAAAATAAAAATGGTTAGGTGCCTACATGTGGCCAAGATTAAATTTTGTTATATTATTAACCTTCAAGGTAAGACAATGTAAGTCAAAACAACTTATACAACTATTTACATAGCTTGTGACTGTAAATGTAAATAAATTTCAGTTATAAAATCCACTTTTAGTTAAGTTGATTCGATTTACATAACATTACACCTGATATTTGCAATATGCCTCATCTAATGTTGCAAATGATCCCTTACATGGGGTACTTTGCAACATGGAAAGTTCTTCAGTAAAATGTCCTATTTTGCAAAAAATAAACATAAGATCTATAGTTTTCTTAATATGTATTACTTCCCAATATATTGAACTTTTTCTAAAATTAAATATTTTTTTTTCTACAATTGGCAGTTATTAACAGAAATAGTAAATTTGTTGCAACTATCCCAAATCTCCCCTAGTTCCTGTAGTTGCGCTATATCGGGTACGTACACATCGAGGCGAGGCGAGGCCGTGGCGAAGCTAGGCTAGGTACTTGAGCGAGGCGAGGCTAGGCTAGATATTTGAGCGAGGCGAGATAAAGATACACCTCGAAGTTTAGTGTTCACAACAAAGCGTTTAGTTTCTTGGTAAATCGCGAAGTGAGAGTATAAATTATGTCATCAGATTCTGAAGAAGTAATATTATGTGTTTGTATAGTATACCTAATGTAACACATATGTGTACTTTCCGCTGTTTTACTTGACTTGCCACCCGATAAATACGAAACGTCTGGAATTTGGTAAATTTCATCATCTTTTTGATGATCTATGGACTGATCCTGATAGATCCTTCCAATATATGAGTAAAGAGCCCTTCGATTATATGAAAGAAAAACGCTATAAGAATATGCCAGCTTTCAAAATTACGCGCTGCACCTTGCGAAAAAAATGAAAAATTTTATTCTCGAGCGAGATACATCGAGATGTGTCGCCATATCGCGCGGTGACACAACGTTGCTATGAACACTCTCATAGTACAGCATACAATCATTTTATTTCTTCAATTTTTGATATAGCCTCGCCTCGGCTCGCCTCGTTGTAAACAATCTAGTTACTTTAAATAATTTATATAATTATTTGAGTAGTTATATGAAATGAATTAATTAGTAGGTATAGTTAAGTCATTTTGCTTATTCTGTACGAGATGCACTCCGTAAAGTAGAATTAATAAATAATAAATAAATGTGCCCACCAATTCACTATATCAAAAATGTAATGTTTGTCATACTTTAATTAAAAATCCATTAACCGAAACCTGACTAATCTTACTGAAGAACTTGCAACTAGCAAGAAATAATTTCAGTGAGAGCTTACACAAATCAAGAGCGCCATCTCAATGCCAAATCAAGAATGTAAACACCATTCACCCGTAAGGAAGACATTTCTGCAAAGTCGTCGACAGGGAGTTTAATCACATCACAGTTCATGTATTTATTTCAGACAAAATCGAAGGACAAATTGAAAGATTGCTACTAGATATGTGTTTGTATGTATGTAAAAATACCATCGAATAGTATGCAATTGCAGAAAAGAGGTTCAATCTATTCAAGACTATACATATATCTACCCCCTATAAAGTATAAACCTGTGATATGTGGTCAGATTTCCTCCTTCCTAACTTTTCTCCTTGATGTGAGCATCTTGCATTCCAAAAACTGCTATCATCTGTCATCTGCATGAAAAACAAGATCTAGTAGCTGTGGTAAGTTGCAAACAAAAAAAAAAAAAAAACAAAAAACTCATGCCATGGAGTGCACAAAGCATTAATAAATGATATCTAGACAATCCAGTATATGAAAACCTTCCGGCTTTATAGTTTGAAACAACAAATTACACATTAATCGGTCAACAAACAGCAAAAATCTCCAAAATACCTTTACAACTCACTTCGACTATTATTATTGAAGTAGGATTTTGAGGAATTAAAAAGAAAAAAAAAAGTTGCATAAACCAAAAATGTAAAAACTTTTTAAATGCAGTACAAAAAAAAACATGGCATACGTACATAGATTATGAAATTCGTATTACAACCACTCGATCTAATTATTATTTACGCATAGACTGCCTGTGCACCTTCCTATCTCTTGCTATAGGTTAACCCAAGGCCAAATTGAAGTAATTAAGAAATTTTGTAAACAAAATCAACAGCGCACTAGTAATGGTCAAATCTCGGAACTCTCATCGTTACCCCGTTACTTCTTCATATTTCTCTTCAAAAATGTATTTTCTTGGTGCTATATACACACCTCCGAGCAGTAATGGACCAATTACGGGTCTTACCTTACCGCGCTGCCATTCTCCAAATATTCGCATGCAATTTACTCTTTTTGCACCCTTTTGCTCTGATTTTAACTCTGTTTTTCAATTATGCTAAAGTAGTGAAATGGATGAATTCAGGTAGGTTGATTATTTCAGTTTTTTTTTTATCCAAAAATTCCTCTTCTGAATATTATTTGACTATTTTATACCTGTTACCGGTTGTATATCAGCACGTGAACGAATATACAATTTAACCTCCAAGAGGTCAATAATTTTTGCAAGATGTATTTTGATACCATTCTTTAGTGAAGAAGTTAAGAGTTCTGCTGTGCTAAATTAAGAGTTAAAAAAAAAATGCTAAAACTCCTTTCTGATATCTTATCTGAGTGGTGGGTAAAGGCAAGAAGGAGTGCAGATGGTGCGCGAGCAGATTTCTTTTCTTTCTTTTTAAGTCGACATACACAGACAACGCAGTACCGAATTCATTCGTAGTTTGACCGTGAATGCAGACGCATCGAAAGTGAATTGAAATGAATCGAATCATTGTGCACTTTTTATTATACGCGACTTTATTATGCACCAGTCAAAAAGTACTTGTTCAGTCGATTTTTTTTCCTGGTAGATTCGGGAGTCTTATTTTTGGTAATGGTGGTAATAGTGCACAAAGATCTCCGTCGTTGGATCGAATATTGCGAGTTGGATCAGATCTGATTACAATTCATAATAATAACACACCTTTTAATGAAAGTAAGTGTAAAAAAAAAAGAGTTATGCTGGTTTTTTGCGTTTTTTGTTTTTTTTTTTTCTTTGGTACTCGTAATATTGAAAGTTGTGAAAAACTCATTTAGGTACCATGTGAAGAGTTGATGCCAAATTTGTTTTTGTTGGAAATAATTTTATTAAAAGTTTTTTCAGCAAAATTATGCAAATTTAAAATATTAAAAACTGATTGACTTGACTTAGAAGAAATAGTAAAAATAATAAAAAAAAGGTTCTATCTTGTGTGGTGTGATCTACTATTGCTATCTAACGGAATTTTTATGTATACATATTTTGTTTTTTCTTTTTTTCTTTTTATCTTCTGAATAGATTCTAGAAAAAAACTATTAAGGATAACATGATAAAAAAAAACGGCAATAATATTTATGAAATGAAGAAAGAAGAAAAACATGTTATCAAGTGGACAGTCACCTTTGTGAAGAATATAATACTAATACCGGTTTGTGTTAATTTCATGTTCTATCACTTAGAACAAAAAAAAATCTCAAGAAAATGTTATAATAATCTGTGAGAATTTAAAACTATATCGAAACCAGTGAAGGCTGGGTCTATGTCATAATTGGGATAACTCGGTGCACAGTTAGCAAGATGGGACGGGGCGTTAAGATTTTTCAATAAATCGCAAATTTATTAATGGAGTATTTATTTAAACACCTAAGGCTACAAAATAACGTTTTCTAATTTTTAAATTTGTCCGCCAATTTTTATTGAATATGATTTAAAAATGAAAATTCAATGATTTTTTTTAATTTCTCTGGTTTGCGGGGCGGGTCTGCCACAAATTTGAAGTAAATTTAGAAAAATTTTAACATAAGCTTTCTGAAGTAAATAAGCAGAAAATAACGTTTTCCGAGTCTTGAAATTCTACTTATTTTTATGAAAACTGTATGCAATAGATTGCTTTCTTAATGGGTAAAATGCGGGTAAAGCAATCTATTGCGTCAAATTGTCACAGATATAAGTGGATTTTTAAAAATCGGAAAACGTTATTTTCTGCTTATTAACTTCAAAAAGCTTACATTAAAAATTTATTTAATTTAGGTCAAATTTGTGGCAGCCCCGCTCCGCAAACCAGAGAAATTAAAAAAAAATCATTGAATTTTCATTTTTAAATCATATTCAATAAAAATTGGCGGACAAATTTAAAAATTAGAAAACGTTATTTTGTAGCCTTAGGTGTTTAAATAAATATTCCAATAATCAATTTGGGATTTATTGAAAAATCTTAACGCCCCGTCCCATCTTGCTAACTGTGCACCGATTTGTCCCAATTATGACATAGACCCAGCCTTAAGTATGTCTTTCAGAGTATATTAGAAAAGTTTTGTTTGGCTTTGTTTACGAATTCAAATACAAAATGGGTGTAAAATTTTTTTACTTATAAAAACCGCATTAAAATTAGTTTTTGATATTAAATATACATCAACAGAGGAGAATTATATCGATATCCTTTTAAATGACCCAAGCCGGTCAAATAACTTTAAATGACTCTCTGATAATCTATAAAAGCTGTTTTACATACATGATTGACTTCTAGTCGTACAACTGCTATCACAAATCTGTTTAACAGAAAAATAATGGGTTTCACATAACTGCTACTTTAAATTTTTTTTTTATAAATATAACATAGTACCCACCTACCTATATAGTAGACGTGCAGTCTTTTTGCATACTTGTAATTTGTAATGGAATTAGAAGAAATTGTTTTAGCACTTTATTTATTTAAAAAAAAAACGCAAGAAACAAGATTTTGGGTTAATGAACCCTTTACTAACTGCGTTATTTTCTTATTTTTGCATCTCATTACAGAGGACATTTTAACAATATCATTATGATTTATTGCCAGGTAAACTTTACCCTTCTTCAAGGTCTTTTTTTGGATTGTTGTTGTAGGTACTGGAGAATCCAAAAAAAAAAAGCCTTCTCGAACAAGTATAAAGTTAACCAGGCAATAAATCATAATAACCTTGTTTCTTCCTCCTTTTGTGAAATACATATAGGAGAATTTATCTCATATAATTCACACTGAGAATTCATTCTAAGTTTATATGAGAAGAGATCAATTTGATTTTTTTCAAGCGTCTACGGCAGGCAGGAATCAAGCCGTACTGAAGAGTATAGAGTTTCTGCTAGTACGAAACGCTCATTTTTTTCTGGGATTTAATTTTTTTAGATAAATTTTTTTTTCTAATTTTCTCAATTTTTTCATTTTTTTCATTTCTTTTCATTCTTCTATTTATCATTTGTTTTTTCAAGTCACTCAATTTCGCTATTTGGTAGGACTTTTTGATGAGTTAAACCAAAACTTGAAACTTGCCAAATATACAATTTTTTTCGTTGTTGTGCCGTAGAATCCAAATAAAGCCTTCTCGAACACAGATATTTTAAGGAAAGATACAAATATTTGACTACAGAGAAGCAAATTTATAAATATATCTTATTATAAAAAATTTGTTGTAACTCTACAGTTGTTGCATGTGAAATATTAGATGTCGATGATAGACCAGAAAAGTGTACAAAATTTAATTCTGTCACTATCTTCTTTTTACTATTTTTACTGCATCTAACTTGAACGTTATTGTATCTGTATTTGTATTGTATTTTCAATAGGTTCGAACAAAACCTTCATTTGGGGGAAAAATATTGCAACTGGTCGCAACTCTTTTGTTGAGTCGTACAACAATTTTACACAGAGCATTGGCGCAACTTTAGCAGAATATTCATTCGTGCGTCTTGTTCTGTTGTGCGTCTCCGTGTGTAATGTATTATTGAAAATTACAAAAGTGCGACAGCTGTCGCTCGTATGAAACAGCACTAAAGAGTGATTAGATCGGGTCTGAAGTTGCAACATTGAGTATCTCTATACGTTATGTGTACCTGAACAGCAAGGAAATGTGGCCAATGAGCTAATAGATCTGCTTGCTATATAGCTGACTCTAGCACTCCTTTTCACAAACTAGACTACTACAGCCTATCGGAAAATTTGATCACTTCAGTGATTTATTTAGTTTTGTTTTTATATATACATATGTATTTACATATGTTCAGGCGGCAAATAGGATACCCTATGTATGATGCGGGATATTATTTTTGACAGGGAAGGGAAGATGTATGCTAAGGGCTTAGGGCTTTAAAATGAGAGACAAACAGATTTAAGAGCACGAAGCTGTGTAGTACACATATTTAGAACGGAAATGGATTCTTTGCTTGGGATTTAATAATATCACTGCCGGGGAAAAACGCTTTCAACAATTTTTCGCGATTCTTCCATTTTACATTGAAATAACTGACAACTGAGACTTCGTAAAACACTAATTTTTTTATTCCATCAAAAAAGACTAAAAATCTCTCCTGGATCCAGCTCTAAATTTCATTTTCAAAATAAGAAATGTAAAATTTGCAGGGTGTCGAAGTGAAGTAATTGCAATTACAACTGCTCAAGAACGCTCTGGAACAACTCCAGCTGGATTCAAAAACAGAACACTATCGACCCAGTAATTGGAGGGTAGCTGTACGTCGGATCGATATATCAGCTCTGGAGAGCTCCAGGTGCGGAGCTGATTCCGAAGCGCTCCGGAGTGCTTCGAAGCAACTCCAACTGGAGCTGAGCAGAGTAATAACTAGAGCGATTGATTGGAGCAGTAGTGAAAAAAAAAGATTAAATTATTTAATTTCATCTAATAATATTAATAGTTCACTATGCTTGCAATATACATATGCACACAATTTTTCGTTAAAGTTGGTCCGCTCCGGAGCAGAACACAGGTAGAGCAGTAAACTGCTCCAATCCGTCACTCTGAAAATTTTCCTTATTATCTCGAAACCAATTAAAGTGAAACGAATTTAAATTAACTTCTCTAGATTTTTTGTGATTTACTTTAGTTTCACAAAAAAAAAATTGAGAAATTTATTTTATCAAAGATTTTGACACCTATATATAACAGACACGCGCATTAAGCAGTATTACTCCAAGTGCACCAAGTGCACCGCATAGTATAAAAAAAGGTTCGCAACGAAATTTTCTGTAAAATTATTTTACTTTTTTAGAATTATACTGAACTCAATAAGTAATTGAAATTTGAAAAATTAAGTAATTCAACACAAAAAAATTCCACAATTACATAATTATCTCTTAAACCAGTTTACTTTAAAAAAAAAAAAAAAGCACAAGTGACGCACTATTTATTGAACGCTTGCATTACTCTCTTATTTTTGTGTTGGTATCATGAACCCCATCCAATTTTAAAACTGCCAAGTTAGTTTTTCTTATCGGCATCTCTTTTAGGTAGGTTTTATCGCTTGACAATAATTATCATTTTATGTTAATCCTTGTGTGAATTGTTTACAAATTAGATTCGCATACCATTTTACAGCTTAGGTACTCTACGTAACATTTTGGCAATAAAATTAGTCATCTTTTATTGCACGTTGAACTTCAATTTTTCTGTTGTACCATAAAAAACGAGTATAGATCTTTGCACAAAAATTAATTTAATATAAAATTTAAATAAAAAAAAAAAATGGAAAAGAATTAGAAACCAGTTTTTCGTAAATGTATAAGGAACTGTTTTTATTTCTTTTCCAAATATAATAAATTTTTGCAAGGTTTTTAAAAATAAAAAAATAAATTTTATATCTTCCTCATTTTATGTTCATAAGTAAGCGTAGTGTTGTTGTAGACGGTACATACAATTTTATTTGTCACAGTAATTTTTAGCAATATTAATCATTTCTTCATGAAATCTCGAAACGTACAGTGTTACCATTTCTATATGGATTTAATCGGAATTTTTGAAATTTGTCAAATTAAAAGTTTTCATAATTATACGCACGATATTATGTTATCATTTCTTCATAATGACAGCTGTTGTGTGTTGCAGTACTGCGACATTTCCCTAAAATGTATATAAGTATGTCATATACATACGTATTAGAAGTGAGAACACATTAAAGCTTTTTATTAAAGTGAAAATATCGAAATTTATCTTAACAAAACAACATTTGCTGTAAGGTTTTTCTTCAGCAAATGGAAATATCACAGCATGGTAAATTTGTTGGCGGCAATCGTTCAATTAATTACATTACATTACATAATTACATGAAATTGAAAATAGACGGGCTATATCCACTGACATATATATAAATGGACTGCTTGATCTCCTGTTTCATGTGGCACCAATTTTGATTTCAGAAAGTATGCTCTCACTGTCAATGCTACCAACTGTCGTAAATTGGCGCTATATTTAAATTATTTGCGAATTTACTTGTATGTATGTCAGTGGGATTTACCGAATTTACCACAAAAGTATTTGAGACTATTTGTATCGTCAAATTTTAATTATGAGTCGAAGAAAGTATTTTTATCAAGGATTTTTACAGGCAATTTCTCGTTCCTAATCGTTACAGTTCAGTGGGAAAGTATGCTCTCACGGAAAGAGACAGGAATATGAAAGTGGTGCCATTTGCTTTCATGCATTTTTGGTTCAACAAGCAGTCCAATCAAGTAATCCAAGATTTTCTGAATTAAAACGAAAGTCCTGTCAAATTTTTATACGTAATTGACAGCACATTGTTAATAATTAAAATTAAAATTAATAAAGCGATTTTGGAACAATTCAATTACGAACGAATGTCATTGATTTTTCCCGTCTGTCCAGGGTATAAGATAGACCAGTTGGAGCAATAATTACATAAGAATTTTTTTTTCATTCGATTAAACTCGTAGAAGCGTTTTAAGGATTTTTAACAGATGAAGAACTAAAATGATAAATTCACCTCCAAAATTTATCCGCTATTACCGCCTAAATTAGCTTTTTTTAAAGCCTACGGACTGCCAAAAAAAAGGGATTTTCAGGACTTTATGGCATCGAATGTTTTGAAATTTAAGGATATTTTTGTGTATAAATTATGTACAGACAGTATTTTTGTTTTTGTATGAAAATATTCAATCTTCAGCGAAGTATGCCATCTCCCGAATCTAAAAAAAAAGGTCTTTCACTGCTGCAGTGATTGCGGCCTGAAGAGTGTCTAAAATCAAAAAATCAAAAAAGTTCATTAAACTAGAAGGTATCATGCAGAAGGATTGTGAAAAAATTGAAAACCATAAAAATGGCGGAGTTTTGAAAAAAACAATCGAAAAACTGGAGGTTCGTGGTATGAAGGGGCAAATACTAAATACGCTAAAACAAGATTCAAGTCGATCGGATGATTTGTATTCGAGTTAGAACTGCAAAAAATTTGAAAAATGCTAAACCGCTTTCCAGGCCCATAAAATTCTTCCCTTTCTTCGAAAAGACTATCGAAAATGCAAGCAAACAAAAAAATCGATTTTTTGATAGTGCCCCTTAAAACGTTTTCACGCTTCTACAAATACCACAAAAGTCAGCATATTTCGCCAAAATCTATACGCACATTTTCAAAATAAAATTTCCATAGGGTCCGTTCATCGAGATTGTAAACAATTTTAAGGAGTGAAAGATTACCTCATTTGTAAACGAAAATATTATAAAGCATTTTTTCCGAGTTCACACTATTTTAAAAGTTATAGGACCTTTTCAAAATTGTTGAGTCTTATGACGCCTTTGAGACTTTAAATCAGTCCAGACTGAAGGACCATTTTATTTTTGTTTTATTCATATCATTACTGGCTCTCATTCGATATTCAATCTCGCACATAAAAACTTATTTAGTTGTGCATGTAAAGGGTTTTCCAATAAGAGGTGTTATTTTAATTAGCCCGCTATTTCGGTAGATGTCACTTTTGGAGCTGTCATTTTTTTACATTTGACAAGTAGAAACTACGCCATTAATAAAAATGGAACGATACACGATTCAACAACGCATTGAAATTATTAAAATTCACTATAAAAATGGTGAAAATGTGGCAGAGACGGTTCGTAAAACTCGAACATTTTTGGGTCGTCGTGAAGCACCTTGCCGGACCGCAATACAGAAATTGGTAGAAAAATTCGAGCTGTCGGGACAAGTTAGTGATGTAAAGAATAAAACCCGTGCACGTCACTCAAGAACAGCCGAGAATATTGCTGCTGTAGCCGAAAGTGTTGAAGAAAACCCAGGTTTGTCCATTCCTCGTCGTTCTTTGGAATTAGGCATTCCACAAACGTCATTACACCGTATTTTGCATAAAGATTTGGGTCTTAAGGCTTATAAAGTTCAGATAACACAAGAACTCAAGCCGGCCGATCATCACCAACGTCGAGTCTTTGCTGATTGCGTCCTTGAAATGCATGAAAATGATCCGGAATTCCATCGAAAACTCATGTTGAGTGATGAGGCCCATTTCCACCTCGGTGGCTTCGTCAACAAGCAAAATTGTCGCATCTGGGGCTCGGAAAACCCAAGAGTTATTGCTGAAAAGCCTCTCTATCCTCAACGTGTGACTGTTTGGTGCGGTTTATGGTCCCGCGGGGTCATTGGACCTTACTTTTTCGAAAATGAGGCTGGAGCAACAGTTACGGTGAATGGATTGCGCTATCGACAGATGATTAATGATTTTTTATGGCCGGAATTGGATGGTATTGATCTGGACAACGTTTACTTTCAACAAGACGGCGCTACGGTCCATACAAGCACCGAAACCATTGATCTTTTACGGGAAAAGTTTCCGGACCGTGTTATCTCTCGAAGAGGTGATCACAATTGGCCACCGAGATCTTGTGACTTAACACCTTGCGTCTTCTTCCTTTGGGGCCACGTGAAAGAGAAGGTCTACGCCAACAGCCCAGCGTCGATTCAAGACCTCAAAGATGGAATTCGTGAAGCTATCGAGGACATAGGGCAGCCACTTTGCGATTTGGTTATAGAAAATTTCATGAAAAGGATATGGTTCTGTAGGCGTGGTCGTGGTGGTCATTTGGCTGATGTTATTTTCCATTATTAACGGCATACCTTCCTCTTTATAATGAAATAAAGATCCGATCATTTATCTCAAAAAATGGCATTTTTCTTTGAATATCAAAATAACACCTCTTATTGGAAAACCCTTTATATGTAGTAGGCGCCACTTCCTCCTTCGATGAAATCAAATCAGTCACTACATAGTAGAATAACATTTTCCCGTAGGAAAAGTAGTTTCAAAATTTTGACGAGCTAAGAAAATTTTTAATCTTTACTCAGTTTTCTACAAGTAGGTACCAACACATGCTCAATGCTCAATGCAACCTACCCCAAGGTCTTAATGAAAACTTCTATTTTGGACCTGTTAATGACTTGTAGATTTTAGAAAGGTGATAAATAGGGGCTGATAGGCTACTGTTGTGCAGTGACCTTTTTACCAATTTAAAATGTAGGAAACGCACTCTCAAGGAATAAAAATATTTTTTTCTTTACCAAATGACCTTACCTGTACACGAACTAATTATTACATTTTTTTTTTTTTTGTATAATAGGTGAGATGTTGTCGTTATGTATAAACAAGTTATACAGATATGTCCCCAATCTATTTACACATGTATGATAACAATTTAAAAAGTTAAGAGATAAATTAAAACATTTTAATCGAAGCCACTAGTTGTAGCTGGGAGAAGACAAGTTGTCGTCGAATGTGACAACAAAAAATTGACAAGCGGATAAAATGAAAATCCAGTTTAACAAGAAACTTACGGTATGCATGCGTGCAGGTTCTTCAAGGTCAAGTTCATGTTTATACCTATCAGATGAAATGATAAAAGTGCAACAGGAATAGTTTAAGATTTTTAACATGTAGAATGTCATGGGAATAAATTATTTATAGGAGAAGATGAAGAAGATAAACTGAGAATAACTAGATACTTAAAAATAGATTATTATGAGACGTGTAGCAAATGCTTTATTGAAAAACTAAAATTCCTATAGAACTCAAGAGAAGGCTCGAGAATCATTGGTGCGGTAGAGAGCTATCATTAGGCTAATTGGAATATACCTATGTGGCTCCCGGTAGCCATAGATAGATCTTATTGAGAAAATAAAAAATATTATAAAGGAGTAAAATTTTGCTTTAAATTTGTTAAAGAACGTCAAGGTAATGACACAGTATATTTATACAGTAGCCCAGCTTAGAACAAACTACTGAAAGTGAATTTTAGAATTTTAATTACAAAAAAAAAACCTCAAAATTTCTCCCATAAGAGGGAACTATTAAGTATGATACGGATGTAAATGAACGAAGAGTAGCTAGTTGCACAATGGTTGGGAGAAGTATTAGTTTTATGTAAGTACACAGCTCAGCACCAGTCTGCAAATGTATTGTTCCATTACCAAACAGCTGTTTGATTGCAAAGTGGTGTTCGTTCCATGGACAGTGTAACAGGCAAAATGGCTGTAATAACTTGAATGTATAACAAACAGGAATGGTGATAAACCAAATTTTGCGTAATGAATTTCTGGTTGTGTTGGTAGTCCATTTTTACATGCATTTACACGCCATTCCTATTCTAAGCAACTTGTCAATTTGCAAAAAGTAAACAAAGGTTTTGAGCGGAGCATCTGTGGTAAAATATGTTCTTTTTCTACTTTATTTTGAAACAATTCACATAATTAATTTATATAAATCTTTGCTTTTATTAACAAAAAAGTTAATTTAGATAGTGCAGTTGCCTCAAACAGGATTTCCCTAGTTCATAATCCAATTTATATTTGCAAGCACTGACCGAGCACTTCATTTCTGTTTTTCTAATAGATATAGACAAGTGGCACTATAAAACTTTGCACTAAATAAACTTCAAAGATAAATAGTTTTGAAAAGAATTGATTACGTACTTTTGTTAAATTTCACAAAAGAATTTTAAATTGACTAAATCTGCTCACAAAACAAAAGCAGATTTGACAAATTACTCTCATGTACACGAATTATACACGATTCAATCATTCCTATTTGCTATATATCTAAGGTAATAATGTTTGTGACAGTTTGATAGGACTAGGCATGGGAAGTGGAACAAATTGTTTTAGCTTTTTTTTTTCTTGCAGAAATAGTTTTGATTGTCATTTTGTCCCTCTTCCTCTACCACAAGTTTGTGCATGCTGTAAGTTTTGTTTCTTCCACCTTAGATTTGCATAGGAACCTTTGCATTAGAAATTTACTATTGTGTTAGTTAGAACTGTTGAAAGAGAAAGTATAGTCTCTTTATAGAAGCATCCTACTTGCTTGACAGTTTTGACAGAGCTGGGCTACTGTCTGATATATACTGTGGTAATGAGGCTTGAATTCACTGCGATCTGAAAACGTAAATCCCTGTTAGTTTATATTTCCACCATTCTATATTAATATACAGCTCCACAGATGGTTTCATCATGGAAGAAGGTAATAGTCTACTCTTGGTATGGCAATCTTCGTCTTGTTAGTTGGTTAGTTACGTTAGTTAAAGAGGAAGATGAGACGTTATAAAATTCCGCTGCCACTAAAAGTGCCTATTGTGCTCTCACCCTTCCATCATACTAAAGCAGATCAGTGCCACTGAGCAGGTTTAAAAATCCGTGGAGCTGTCTGTCTACCAATTGACTAGTCTCCAAGTGTGATTTATAAAATCTTTCCATTCTGCATTTAGCTATCGCCAGGCATTCACACAAGATATGTAAAAACAGTCTCATTATCGTTCAGACATAGTCTGCAGGTAGGATCAGAGCCCACTTCAATAATGACAAAGTGCTTTCTCAGTTGGGAGTAGTCGGTAATCAGATCTAACATCGGTCCTATAGGTATACTATACTTCCAAAGTTGCCTCGCCCTTTCCATAGACGAAATCGCATTGACAAACTTGTCATGATTCTACCCCACGATGTTCCTCCAATACATGCTATGGGCCTCTAATATGGATATCGGCTCTAAGCCAAACTCCGTTTTGCTATTTCTAAGCAGTTGCAGAACATTTTGTTTGAGTAGCCCCACGTGAAAAAATTATAGAAAACTTAAAATCTTGCATAAATACCTACTTAAAACTGTTTAGAGCAATTATCTGAAAATGTGTCTTAAAAAAAAAAATATTTTTCATAATTTATTTGTAGGGAAATTGCTTACAAATACATGCAATTTTTTGTTTGTCTATATGAGTACTGTGCCAGAGTTGTTAAAGAATGCAGCCTTTTTTGGTTTTAATTAAAAGGAATGAAGAATGCATATTTAGCATTCTTTCATTCCTCTTCAGTATTAGGAATTAGGAAATACAACTCCGCATTCCTCAAAAAATATTGCCGAATGCATTCTTTTCCTTTTAGAAAAAGAATGCATTACTTTGAGCTGCATTACTTTGGAATGCATTGCATTCATTGAAGTCTGTGTGAATTCACTTGCATTCACTTGCATTCAGTGAAATTATTCCATGAAATTATTTTGTGATTAAGAATGAAAGAACAAATAAAGCACTTTTGAGCATTTTTTTTAAAGAATTTCAAATCAAATCAAAAAGTATTTATTACAGAGACCGAAAATAATGATTATTTTTCATTTGTTATGTGAAAAAGTCATTTAAGTAGGAAAAGCAGATGAATTAAAATATGCGAACAAAATACATCTACTTTCATTATGTGGTAGAATTCGACAAATTAATTAATATTTGAAATTCTTTTAAAAAAATGCTTAAAAGTGCTTTATTTGTTCTTTCATTCTTAATCACAAAATAATTTCATGGAATAATTTCACTGAATGCAAGTGAATGCAAGTGAATGCAAGTGAATTCACACAGACTTCAATGAATGCAATGCATTCCAAAGTAATGCAGCTCAAAGTAATGCATTCTTTTTCTAAAAGGAAAAAGAATGCATTCGGCATTATTTTTTTGGGGAATGAATTCATTTGATTCCATTCCAATTCTTTAAACATACTTTGACTGCAGCTTCCAATTCGTTCATTTGAATGAAAAAATGTATAGGAATGCAGCTCAGAAATAATGCATTCTTTAACAACCCTGGTACTGTCACCTCCTTCCTTATTTTTTTGTTTTTTATATTATTAAGCCAAGCTCAGGGTATACCCTATGATGCAAAGCACAGCATAGCAGGAAGGAGGATTAGCAGACAACAGGAAAATGGCGGAGATGCTGATGTATGTCACTCTTGTACCTTGGCAGATTATAAGCCCGAGGAAAAACAGATGATGGTAGACTATTCCACATTCACACAGTTCGGAATAAGAAAGCATCACGGAATTTTACTGTACGGTCGAAAGGATGTGCGCGGCTTGCAACGCGAGTATTGCGTGCAGGTATTAATCTACAAGGGATCAGACTAGATACTTTATCAGAACATTAGCCATGCATGTAGCGATAAAGGAACAAAGAGCTCGACTGAGTCGATATGACAAGTAATTGTCAAATCGCCAATGAGCTTAAAGGCTCTCTTTTGGACAATATCCAATGAAGCTAAGGCTGTGCGACAAGCCCCAGCCCATATATGGGAATTGTATTCTATTCTAGGTCTAATGTAGGACTTGTAAATGAGCGCTAGATTTGACGGGCTGAAATATTTCTTACACCTTTTCAGAAATCCAAGACATTTCGTTGCTTTTTTTGCAACAGAGAAGATGTAGTCTATCCAGCAAATGAAATCGGAGTGGTTAAGTAATGTGATCTTGTTTTAAAGAGATGAAACAGCTTTGAGTCTTAGGTGCACTGAATTCGACACGATTTGCTTTGCCCCAAGCGAGGATATTGTCAAGATCGTTATTCAGTGATCTAATCATCATTCAATATCGCTTCACAAATGTGGCATTCCCTCTGAAGTCTGCAAAAGTGTCAAAGGAATATGCGCAATCACGGTTACTGTTATCGGCAAAGTGTAAATGGGATTGAAAATAAGGGAAAGCAGGATCATTTATCAAAATTAGGAAGAGTTATGGAGATATAACAGAGCCCTGGGGCACACCGGAATTTATAGAATGAGGTTCAGATGTAACGTCATCTAATAAAATCTGCATTAGGCGACCCGATAAAAAACTTCCAATCCATAATCGAAGAGGACTGGAGAAACCAAGTGCTTTAAGTTTGTCTAATCATCAAAAACTTTTGAAATATCTAGCGCAACGATTTTGGACTCACCAAAATTGTTTAGACTACGGTTCGAACGTTCCGAAGAATATTCAGCAAGTGTCCGGATGAGCGACCAATCCGGAAATCATATTGGTAATCGCTGACGAGTTGATTGGTTTCTAGATACTTCATTAATTTGGAGTTAGTGACAACTTCAAAAACCTTGAAAGAATCGAAGTGATTGCATTAGTGGATCATTTGAGGGATCGCTACCCCCTCATTTTTTTCAGAATTGGTTGAACGTAGACTAGTTTCGAAACAGTTTTTCGTCTATATTTGGGACTAAGTAATTTCCAAAATTCCAACTTTTGTTTTGGGATTCTTTTCAAGCATTTTGTATGATGGAAAATGTTGATGTTGTTATGATAAATATGTTCACTGAGGTATTGGGTCAACCGATCAGATAGGCGATCATGTGCCAAGACGCATTTAAAAATTTAAATTCGAGGGAATAGATTTATTTAACCGGAGTAGACTATAGAAAGGAAGTCATCAAATAATGCAGAACTAAAGAAATTTTAAAAGACTTTTCTGAAGTTATATGCGCCAAGATTTCTGTTAAGACAGTTTTCCGTGGTGATGTCAAGTTTAGTGGAGCCTTTCCATATCGAATGTTATTGAAATGTTAGCATTTTTTAGCAATGCTCGATATAAATATAGAAACACTTGTCGGGGTCACCATTTGAGAAGGTCTTTTGATTATCCATGCCTCTGGGTTGATCGAATGAAAAACGTTAGATTATCAACTCTCCAGTTCAATGTACCTACCACAAACGAATATATTCCGTTCCATTTTCGGACAATTATAGATAATTCCTCTTACTTCTTTACCCAGCCTACATCGCTTTCAGTTGTCTTTTTGATAGTCGCGAATTACTGTAAGTTTTGAGTTCAAATCTCTGATAAATGAATTTGTTTTTTTTTCTACGTCTGAATATAAATAAAAATCATAAAAAATATAAATGCACCACTGTAAATCGAGCACATGTCCGGCGTCTACGCAAAAGCTCTTCTCTACGCACTACACAAACACTAACAAATTATTTTTAACTGTTTCTACAAAAATATGATAAATTTCAATAATTAAAACAGCAAAACTCGTTATTTTTCAGATCCCAACATACTGCTAGCGAAATACGACTTCATTATAGTCGGAGCTGGACCAGCAGGATGTGTTTTAGCCAATCGTTTATCAGAACGTAACAACTGGAAGATCCTCCTCATCGAAGCGGGACAAGGTGAAAATCTATTCAATGAAGCACCAGTTCTTGCAGCATACTTACAAGGTACCGATTATAACTGGAACTATAAATCGGTACCACAAAAGCGCTCCTGTTTTGGCATGAGAAACAATGTATGCGCCTTACCACGTGGAAAAGCTATCGGCGGAACTAGTTCAATTAATTACATGATTTACAATCGAGGAAATCGAAGAGATTTCGATAGATGGGCTGCAGCAGGAAATGTTGGATGGTCATATAGAGATGTTTTGCCGTACTTTATTAAATCAGAACGCGCAAATTTAAGAGGATTGGAAAATTCTCCATATCACGGTAGAGATGGTCCTCTAAGTGTCGAAGATGTACCCTATCGAACAACTATGGTTCATGCTTTTGTTAAAGCTAGCGAGGAAGCTGGTTTGAGAAGAGTCGATTATAATGGAGAATCACAACTAGGTGTGTCCTATGTACAGGCGACAACTTTAAGAGGTCGCAGACACAGCGCTGCAAGATCACATATAAATCCAATTCGATATAATCGAAAAAATCTTCATATTCTCGCCAATACTCGAGTTACTCGTGTTCTGATTGATCCAACAACGAAACGTGCTTATGGTGTTGAATTTTTAAATAAAAAAAAATTATACAGTGTTCGTGCAGTGAAAGAAGTAATCCTATCGTCGGGAACATTTAATTCCGCTCAACTTTTATTACTTTCAGGCGTTGGCCCTGCAGAGCAACTCAATGCTATTGGGGTACCCTTAGTGAAAAATCTTCCGGTAGGAAAAATCATGTATGATCACTTGAGCCATTTTGGACCGACATTTGTTCTCAATTCGACAGGAAATTCATTGCGTGTAGCTGCAATAAATTTAAATGATATGCAAGATTTTTTTCAAGGCCGGGGAAAAGTTACATCTATTGGAGGTGTTGAAGCTTTAGCTTTTCTAAAAACTCCAAACTCAAATGAGCCAGCAGATTTTCCAGATGCTGAACTTATATTTGTTGCTGGAAGTTTTGCATCCGATGAAGGTACTGCTCTTAAGGAAGGTGCAAATTTACGAGATGATATCTATGATAAAGTCTATAAGCCACTCGATCAGATAAATCAGGATTCATATAGCGTTCTAGTGATGCATTTTCATCCAAAATCATATGGTACAGTTCAACTTAGAGATAAGAATCCACTTCATTGGCCTATAATTGAGCCTAACTATTTTGCAAATGAAGATGACTTAGAAACAATATTGAATGGAATTAAAATGGCAATTAAAATATCAAAATCACCTGCTCTACAAAGATTGGGAGCAAGACTGCATGATATTCCATTGCCAGGATGTGAAAATTTCCACTTTGGTTCTGATAATTATTGGAGGTGTTCGATTCGTACACTCTCATATACGCTTCATCATCAGATTGCCACTTGTAAAATGGGTCCAGCCAGTGATCGTACAGCTGTTGTTAGTCCAGAATTGAAAGTGCATGGAATTGATCGTTTGAGAGTGGCTGATACCAGCATTATACCCTTTCCACCAACAGCTCACACAAATGCAAATTCATTTATGATCGGAGAGAAAATTTCTGATATGATTAAAAGAGATTGGGCTAAGTGATTGTGTAGCCTAGCACCACAATTATGAATACACACGCAGGGAAATAGTTGGAATTTTTGGAAATTCTCCCAGTTACATAGGATATAATCCAAAATCAGGAACAAATGTGTTTTGTAGTCGATTTAGTGATATTCTTAGAAGACCCACCCTGTAACCAAGGGTTCAATGAAATAGTTATAAGTTAATCGTTTTAAATATAAGGACATTACGCATAGAATTTAGTATTATATCTTTAACTGTTTAGGATAGATTTAATATGTATAACCTAAGGTAGTGTCACAAGTGATGCTTCGTAGACATACATTAAAACAGAGAAACACGTTTTTATTAATTTTTTTTTTTTTGTATACTATAATCTCTGCCTACACATAGTCCTCACTCCCTGTATCTATGTACATCTGGTTTTGTTATTTATTTTTTTTTTATTTGTACATCTATAGAAACTCACAACTCGCATAATAACTGCTGATGTACTAAAATTGAAAAGTCTGACGATATTCTATCCAACGTTTACGCTATCAAAGGCTTTGGAAAAGTCTAGAATTATCAGAGCAACAAAATTTCATAGCTTACCTTTAGGACATCGCTCTGACAGCGACGAAAGCCCTATTGCCAACACGTCAATATATTATTTCTTTCCAAGTATTCGGAAGAAGTCTTGAAGCGGGAAGGAGTCCCCTTAACTCTTAACACTGACAACACGGAGATCGCCATCTGCTCAGACAGCCAAGCGGCTGTCAAGGCTTTATCACTACACCCTTTGCAACCACCAAACTAGTGTCTATTCTCACTGGGCACTCTTTTCTCGGTGGATCACCCTTACAGGATGAGACTTGTTGGAAGATCCTATATGCAGGGGTTGCGGAGAGGAATCCGAAACGGCGACTCACTTTTTTTCTCACTGTCCGGCATTCTCAGGAAAGCGATACAGAATCCTTGGCTCACGCCTCCTGGACGAGCTGCACGAGGCCGGCAAGGAGAGCTGGGGCTAATACTTAGCTTTGTAAGATCGTCCGGTTAGGATCTATGAGCGATTGCTTATGAGTTTAGAGGGTGAACAATGAACCATGTTTTGGCCTGCGTTCAAGGGACTGCTTGGGGTCCCAATCTCTTTTCAAACTTGAACATTTTTAAGTACATATGTACCTACTTTGATCAGAAAACACAATATGCTAATTGGACGATAATTAATCAGAGGCAGACACTGGGTTTGATGTTGGCAGTACCATGGCAAGTTTCCAGATGTCGGGAATAGACGAAGACATTAAACAGAAGCTAATCCTTATACGGGCATTTAGGTCTGTGCAGACCTTTCGTTAAAAAAAAAACAAAGGAATTCACACAGCGACCTTACACTTCCATGGTATCTTCAGCTGACGAGTATACAGGGTGTTTCCGCCTAGGTGGTCCATAGAGCAGGTGACAGTAGTAATAGTAGTGATTCTAGTTTTTTCGCAAAACACCCTCTATCTTTAAGTGTACGGTCACTGCCAATTGCTCATTGTATGCAGAACTTCATAGCCAGCGACTGCTCAACCAGGAATTAAGATGCGTTTGAAATGGCAGACCAGATTGCATTGTCTCTCCTTGCATGAAGCTTGTACTCTAATATAAGTTCTCCGCGTTTCTCACCCAGATTTCACAGAGTAGCATCAGATTAGAAAAATTCCTAATCTCACGTTGGTGAGATGATGAAAGAAAATGCAATCTGGTGACTTCACTCTACCCTGCCTTTGTAAACACTCCTTTATGTTGGTCTAAACTAAAACTTTCGGATTTTATTACCTTTTTTTTTCTTGTAACTTTTTTTACAAAAAAAAAAACTGTGGACTCTCGTCTTTAATTTGAACTACATATCTGCTGACTACAGCCGTTAAAGAGTTATTAACTCATAACCTATTCAGATCATACCGAAATTAGACGATATTTTTTTTTTTTAATTACATGTTTACAGTTACTAAAGGAAAAATTATATTTGAGTAAAGCTTTGACAACCTGTACTTTTTAAGATACTGGGTGTGTCTAGAAAAATCTTTTATTAATCACTCTGTTGTAACTCCGAAACGGTTGATATGCCCCATCCCCCCTGCCATACAATTTTTTGTTTGGTTGAGTACTATTATATCACCTTCTGTTCTATAAACCACCTAGGTGAAAACAACACCCCTTATGTCTACAATGGACAATACGTCAAATCGTTTTAAAATTCCCGAATGGAAGCAGCCAGAAGTGGTGTTACTCGTTACTGTTCGACGGAAAGGTATGTTTATATATATTTGTAGTATAATTTGTTTGAAAAATTAAATGGAAAAAAATTGTTTCTTTAATTTTGGTTCTTTCAAGAGGTTTGTGAGAACGTGTTGAGGATGTTTATAGCTTATGGTATTAGAAATTGGGACTATCAACAGCTTACCTTACCTGTTTAAAGATACCTTTTATGACGAGGTCTTTGCATTATTGAGGTCTGTTGGAAGTTGTTGAACTAAGGGTCTACACAAGGGTTGGCTATATTTAATATGTGCCAATCATGGGACATAAAACTTTTATAAAACGCGATCACAAATTGTCTATGACCATTCGCTTCCAATTTAATAGAGAAGTTAGCTGTCAAAAGTTCGTTTAAATTAACCTTTAGAGCCTTGGAAAAAAAGGAATCACTCGAATTCACGCCTGCGAGTGATGTTGATGAAGTTGATATCCTGGTGAGCTACACCTATGTCAGACTTGGTTCGGGTGAATTATTTACGGAGACGAAGTGCATGTTAAGCTTATCTGCAGATAAGCCTCACTCAGTTCTATCATTCTGATATATACTTTTTTTTATAATTTTATGTGTCTTTTTCAACAGAATAAAATCAATTTCATTAATATCATATGCAAACTAATAAGATTTAAGACAACCATAATTTCTCCTACATAATATAAAGTGAAACAAAGTGAAAATTTCTAAGTCTTACAATTCCTGACGTATGCAAACAGACCAATTAAATTTCATATCCGTGTTTTAATACAATACTTGATGGGGCTGGCTTACTCATCCAAATGTTTACTATTGGACAATGAATTACAGAACTCTCAATGTACAATATGATCGGGCAATGCAATGTGATTTACTTTGAGATATTCATCTAGAAAACGTATTTCATCACATAAAACAAATCAATTTTGTGAAGGAATCCCATTTGAACCAGCATATTAAGAAATACATCTAATTTTACAAAAGCTGCAATGAGCAGCTCGCTCACATGCCAAATTGATTAACTCCATAAAAGAAAACGCAGAATATGTTTTTAATTTTAATAAATTTCTTGTGAAAAATAAAAATATTTATTATTCAACGACGACATAAAAATGTAGCTATGTAGTCTCACATGACACTGCCAATTGTGAAAATTTTTAATTATATGGGGAAAAAACTTTTAAATATTGAAAAGTAATTATAAAATTAGAAAGATAAATTTCTATACAAAATAAAAAAAAAAAAGAGAAATATCAGCAAAACCAATCATACCAAATACTGAGGTGACTGACGGATCCAGCAGTGAGCAACGCTACATTCTTTAATACTTTGTACTCAAATATAATTGAGCGTTTTCACCTTGACATTCACTAAGCCCATAGCATTTACTTTAATTAGAGATGCTCTAACATCTTTTTTTTTTGTTGGATTTTGTTATGAGTTCAGGACAATAAAAGCTAAAAGCAAATTTATTTTTTTCAACCTGACTCAAAACCATATCCACCTACTGCATAAAGTCTAGAAAAGAAATATCTAAAAAAAAAGCTTTCAGTCCAATCACACGTCTCAAATAAAAATGCGATTATGTAAAAAAAAGTTTACCTTTCTTTTTTTTTACTATTCTATAAAGCTTTGGCTTTGACTACCGAGCACTGCCTTATGAGAGATTTTATTTTATTTCATGATTTATTTTAGAATATGTGAAGAAATTTAAATACGACAAAAAGCCTACATATAGGCGTAAACACAATACATAATTGCGATGCCACGATCAATCACAGTGGAAGCGAAAATCTATACTGCGGCTATCTAGAAAATTAAATTTTTGTTTACATACATTTTGGTTATCATTTGTGATAAATCATTTTTCCAACTCCATCGCGATTTTAAAAGAAAAAAAGGAATAAAAAAGGGAAATTCAATCCACGGTTTATGGGCAACGTGAAGTCTTTTTAAGTTCTGAGTTAGACTTGGCACTATAAACAATAGAAGAGCTATGAATAGATGATGCTTAAACAAGCAACATATTGTACATGACCCTGTAACGTTACACCCTATGATAATGATTTAAAATTTGTTAGATTGATAATCGTTGGACCTTTCCAATGGATTATCATTTTCCCCCTTTTTCTCTCCGTTTTGAAGTTATGGCTCCGCAAAGTTAAACTTTCGGAATTTTAACTCCGTTGTTTTTTTTTTATATAAAACCCTCGTTTTTAATTACAACTAAAAAAAAGCGAAGCACTTGTTAAACAAATATTGCATAAATAAAACTACGTTAAAAATTACAAAAAGCCCGACGGTTTTCACCTTATTGGGGCATTATCAAGGGCTCGCTACTGACTGAAAGCAACATTTAATGACTATATTAAAATAGACCTGGTTTATTAAATTAACGGACTTCTGTCTGAGAAATCTATCTATCCATTTTTTTATTTAATAAGTATTTTTATCAAAAAACACGTCATCAACACCAAATTTTCATATTGGATTAGATTTAAAACGATCTATCACACTCTCAACCCAAAATGTAACCCTTTCTGGGTTAATTGCACTTTTTCTTAACATATCATCATCATAAGGTGTAACGTTCAAAAGTTACAGGGTGGATCTTAAGTCCCGTTATCACGAAAACCATTAGGATTTCCTCTACCGAAGCAATAGAATTTTTGCTTGTCTAAGCATCACCTATCCACAGCCTTCGAGTGCAAAACCACAAATTTTGATCTAGAAAATCTAGTACCGAATCGAATACCTTAGGTCCTGAAAAGAAGTTTGAGTACCCCCTACTCCTATACTCGGAGGCCTAAATAGCTATTTATAGCCATCCCCATGCTCACTTTCTTAGTAGGGTTTTCCAATAAGAGGTGTTATTTTAATTAGCCCGCTATTTCGGTAGATGTCACTTTTGGAGCTGTCATTTTTTGACATTTGACAAGTAGAAACTATAAGAATGGTGAAAATGTGGCAGAGACGGTTCGTAAAACTCGAACATTTTTGGGTCGTCGTGAAGCACCTTGTCGGACCGCAATACAGAAATTGGTACAAAAATTCGAGCTTTCGGTACAAGTTAGTGATGTGAAGAATAAAACTCGTGCACGTCGCTCAAGAACAGCCGAGAATATTGCTGCTGTAGCCGAAAGTGTTGAAGAAAACCCAGGTTTGTCCATTCCTCGTCGTTCTTTGGAATTAGGCATTCCACAAACGTCATTACACCATATTTTGCATAAAGATTTGGGTCTTAAGGCTTATAAAGTTCAGTTAACACAAGAACTCAAGCCGACCGATCATCAACAACGTCGAGTCTTTGCTGATTGGGTCCTTGAAATGCATGAAAATGATCCGGAATTCTATCGAAAACTCATCTTGAGAGATGAGGCCCATTTCCACCTCGATGGCTTCATCAACAAGCAAAATTGTCGCATCTGGGGCTCGGAAAACCCAAGAGTTATTGTTGAAAAGCCTCTCTATCCTCAACGTGTGACTGTTTGGTGCGGTTTATGGTCCCGCGGGGTCATTGGACCTTACTTTTTCGAAAATCAGGCTGGAGCAACAGTTACGGTGAATGGATTGCGCTATCGACAGATGATTAATGATTTTTTATGGCCGGAATTGGATGGTATTGATCTGGACAACGTTTACTTTCAACAAGACGGCGCTACATGCCATACAAGCAACGAAACCATTGATCTTTTACGGGAAAAGTTTCCGGACCGTGTTATCTCTCGAAGAGGTGATCACAATTGTCCACCGAGATCTTGTGACTTAACACCTTGCGACTTCTTCCTTTAGGGCCACGTGAAAGCGAAGGTCTACGCCAACAGCCCAGCGTCGATTCAAGACCTCAATGATGGAATTCGTGAGGCTATCGAGGACATAGGGCAGCCACTTTGCGATTTGGTTATGGAATATTTCATGAAAAGGATATGGTCCTGTAGGCGTGTCGTGGTGGTCATTTGGCTGATGTTATTTTCCATTATTAACGGCATATCTTCCTCTTTATAATGAAATAAAGATCCCATGATTTATCTCAAAAAATGGCATTTTTCTTTGAATATCAAAATAACACCTCTCATTGGAAAACCCGTTATTTTCCTCTTTTTATTCGAACTGAGGTATAGATTTTTCGCACCTTAGATCGGCTCTAACTCGGTAGGGTTATGTCCAATCGGGTAAAATTTTCTCTTTATACCTTCACACCCAATTGTCTGGCTTAAATGGAAATAAATTTATGGAGAAATGACATGGTTGAAACTGAAGAATTAGGCCTATTTTCCCAATAAAGTCAACTAAAAGAAACAATTAAGACCCCTTAAAAAAAAAAACTTGAAGTCTCAATCAAACTTGGATTTTAAATTAAATTCTTTTTAAATAAATCCCTCCCAACATCCTTGAATAACTTTAGTAACTTTTCGCAATCTTATAACAACAGTCTGTTACCCTGTTACCCAAAATCTTAAATTTGTCCTTGGACTATGTCTGAATATTACAAATCGCTCTGAATCGCTGCAAATACCACCACAGATAAGAAATATACAGATATCGACGGTAGTACCAGCGGGAAAATGGGAATGCCTAACTTAGGTAAGGTTTACTATTAACATTACCTGGAATGCATTAGTAATGAGTACATGAACATAACTTACGTTTACCTGGTTTAGGAAGGCAGGCGTAATGTATTCATGAGTCGTATTTTTGAGCAAGCTATGTACCTTCCAGGGAATACTTAGAGAAGACAGAGGTAATGAGTAGATATATTCGTTCGTGTTGTTATCGAAAAGAGATAGAAATTTGTGTCATATAGTTTCATTGTTTTTCTAAGAACAGATGAAAAACATTCTGATTTGTGTATTATTTTAGAAGAAGTGGATTATTTTCATTTAAGTGCTTTCCGGAAAACTCATGCTTAATGGTTCCATACACTTTTCTGAAATGGCAGAATAAATGCTTCCACTGAATTTAAAAGTGATCCTTCTTTTCACTTTCCAAAAAGTTTAAGAGCAATGCTTCTTCCCACCTTCAAAACAATGCTTCCATTGACCTTCCATAAAATTAATAAGGAAGGCTTCCATTCACCTTACAGGTCATGCAGGGATAAGATATATAACCACCTTATATACCTTTTTGTCGTAGGACTTCAATGCTCTAAAAGAATTGAACTGGGTATGAGAGCGTATTGCTTCCATAGAATGTTTCCGGAATGCATCAGAAATGCTTCCGTTTCCCGCTGGGTACCGTCGATTCCACCTAATTAATTAATTAATGAGTGCAGACTATCATCAACTTTCATTATCCAAACGAGTTGATCTGAGTAAGCATAAACATACTGTAATCACACAAATACAGGGAGGCCACGGAAAATAGCAGAATGCATATGTACACAATCGTACTCAGTTTGAGAAATGTTATGTATAGAAATTAAGATGAATATGTGGCTATCAGATTTTTTAATTGGCTTTCTAAATCCCAGAGGATTGCGTATCCAATTTTTGTTTACTTCATGCACACACTTCATTCTCTAGCAAACCACAAACAGGGCACCACTAATCATCATCCATATAAAGGGTTCAACATGTGTGAAATATATTTACGTACCTAACATGCTGCTGGGTGCGCTATTTACATGGGATAAAGCTATACGACCCCCACAATTGCTGTACGTAAATAAACAATGAAAAACTCATAATCATTTGCTCCCCAGTTTTAGGAAATTTGTCCAAAAGGGAGATTTATTTTGTGTCCCTCTCTTATCAACCCTTTGTCCCCTCTCGAGCAATCATTCGGAACAATTATTTTATATGGGGATATTATTATAAACTGCCTTCAAATTCCCTTCTTTACTAAAACTTCAAAAGAGTTGAATGACTCAGAATGCCCCCCTCTTCCTGCACACAGGTCTATGTATACATCTAAAAGACCGCAACGGCAACTGATGGATACCCCTACTACGGGGGAGTGGGTAAATTCCTTTCGTTCGATCTTGAATTTTTCTGGATGGGGCTAACCCATTTCTGAGTGCCTATTTTTTTTCAAATCTCTTCTGCCACCATATTACGTTCGCTTTTCGTATGACGTAAATTGGTGAATTCATTAATTCATAGCACACACACATACACACACGAAAACGTAAGAACTGGTTGTCAGGTTATGGAAAAGTGGGAGGGGGGTGATTCTTTTCATATTTCAATTCCTTCGGGGTCTTTTGATGGAATTAAAGGGGAACGCGCTTGACTATGCTGTGCTAACGAGTGCTCATGCTGGAAATTGGAAGTTAGTCGCCAACAAAATAAAGCGGATGAACGACGATGATGGATCGGGTGGAGACCTACAGCTACAATGTATGTGCGGAGCGGAGAGGAGAGTTCCTTATAGAGATAAACACTTTATAGGCGCGTCAATTGTGGACATGGACGACTCTGTTGCTGAGTGTTGGCCCCAATATTTCGCTATTTTTAGCCAAGGCACTAAAACTTGTAGTATTACATAAAAAATCGCGCGCATAATACATACTTTGGTATATTTCCCTCTATGAGTATACACCATATGTATGTAGATATACGTGACCCCATCATATCCTTACATACAACACACATTTTCCCATTTCAGTATAGATATGTACGTCTGTATCTAATGACGTCACTTTTTGGCATAATATTTCATGAGGAAATTTTATATTTGCATTGTTAAGCGATGGATGGGCGTGTGTTGTTCGTAGTGTTGGATTTTCTTTCTGGAGTAGTTTTTATATGTGTAGAAATGGAATCCCCATGGATATCCCAGTTTGGCGCCTCTGAGTTTATACATTACATTGTCAATTTACCCTGTGCATATATTTTGTTAACCGATTGAACTAAATATTTAGACCGAGAGAAAAAGTTGAAATGATTTAGATCAATTGGAATTTCAATTGGTTCAGCCATAAGTTCGTATATGTAATAATAGTTGACCTCAAAATTATGAGAAATGTTACAAACTAATAAAGATAAGGTTATGGAAAATATTTCAGAATCATTTAAGAGACATCTTGAGACATATAGTAAAAGGGGGCTTTCAGTACAAGAGGTCAAGGTGAGTTTTAATTTGTTAGATTATTTGTACCAGTTTAATGTCTTTATTAATATTCCGAGTTTGCGATCCTGAGTGGCCGCCGCTCACGTCACCATATCGGAAAATTGGTACCGAAAACCAATTCTTCGACAATATCTTCTCTCTAGCGACACCTTGGTAAAAAATAGCTATTACAAAAATTATAGAGCATGAAATTACCTGCAGCTTTTGTAGGAAACTTTTTCAATCAGATGAATTGTTCACGACTTACAGCGGAATCAAGCTCAGCAAATCTTTACAATTTGCAAAATCGCTACATTTCTTTAAATATCGATTACTTAATACGTACTAGCGTTTTTTACTCATTTCCGTAGCTCCATGAGGTAGAAAGAGAGAGACAGAGAGATGCAAATTTTTTTTTTTTTTGCATGTCATTATATTCATTAATTGCCTAAAGAGATTTCACTCTAAACTGATGAAAAACAGTTCTATTTGATAAAGAAAACGAATTCTCTCCAAACACGACAATGAAGCAGTTCACAACGTCTGCATTTTCTATGGCCAAAATTTCTATTTTCGCTACTCCATCTATACAGCTTTATTCAGATCCGTCCCCTTGAGACCTCTCTTTTGCAGAGGGTAAAAAATCGTATTTTTTGGAATAACATTTTACTTGAATGGTCATCGCAAATCTTTATTTTACACAAGCTTTCAAACCAAAGTTGTGTAATTACAATAATGTGTATGCACAGCGCACACATATATGTACACACGCATTTATACTCAACAAAATTCGATTAATATTTAACGAACTAAAACAAACAAACAAATAAATAAAAATATGAAAACTCCCCTCCAAATATTGCAGTAGAAATGTCATTCTCCTGCCCACTTAAGCAATCCCTTATTGTGAACTCACAGAATGTTGAGCCTAGAAATAATTATAAAATCTTCCACATACAACAAAAACACAACCCCAAAAACGTTAAATATGAGCCTACAGGCCGATAAGTGTAGAGTCGCCAACCATCCCCATTCAAAAAGTTTTAGAATCCAGAAATTGAGTATACAACGCGATGGTCTCGTCCCTATATTATTAGAAACCCTTTAAACACTAGCCATTTTGAAATTGAATCCTCCCCCTCCCCCTCCCATATCCTCAGCCAGTCAGCATAAAGATCTGGGGTGAACGGGGTTGCTTTTGAACTATCTAACCAACCCCCATCCCCTCCCCTCAAATACACGTACATACAACTGGATTTATTTTAACAAAAACTCCAGGTCAATGACTGAAGCAATATTCCTCGTGGATTTGTTTCTGTTGCATAATTCGTTTTGAAAATGATTTTTTTCGTTCAGGTGTGAGAAGGTTCGTGCGGGAAGGGTTTGTTATTTTCAACGATGTCTACGTTGATGGACAGAAAAGATGTTTTTATTTGTGGTCTTTAATGGAAAGCACTGCAAGAATAAGTTCACTTAGGGGGTGCCGTATTAATTGGATCTTTTACCTTGTGGACGAACTTTTTTCCACCCGCTGGCTGGTTTTTAGCTTGATAAAGACCCGCTCTTGACAATGTCTGGATATTTTCACTTTTTTTTGTTTTTTAAGGAAGCATAATGGACCAAACTTGAATACATATATATATAAGGACTACTCAATTTTTTTTTTTTTTAGTATATTGTGTTTAGTATGTAAAACATTTAGACAAAAACACGACTAAGTTATGCCTGGTCAAGATTAAAAAAAAAAAAAAAAGATGGTTGCGTTCTTGAGAAGAATCTTGAAAATTTTTTAGTAAAGCTTACAGTAAAAAGCGAAATCAACTCAATATATATTCTAGTGCGAATCAAATGGAAAGATTTTAAGCCAATCTTGCTCTAACTTAGCCCTACAAAGGGTAAATCCCACAAATCCCTTCTAAACAGCCCCTTTGCAATCTATACAAACCGCAAATATAGACAGAAGATCAAACCGTGATAACATACTCAAGGATGAGCTTTGTTTCATTAAACTTCTTGGATCATTTCTGTACAAGAGGCATCAGAATATCGACAGGGTTAGCAGGTTTTGCAGCTTCTCTTTCTTCCGACGCAAAACCTGCCAATCCTAGCGACGGACGAGTATAATTAAGGAAGATATCCAAATATTTAAGAGTCCATCTTAAATATAATTTTAAGTATACGAGAAGAGTATAATGGTAGACGCACTCTTACTAATATTTAGAGGAAAACAGTTAAAAAATGTGCAATCTATATGAAAAATATTAGGTCCGACTTGAACATTTCATAATCGCTTTCATCACAAACAATGCGAAAAATTTACTCATCGAATCAGTGTGGATCATAAGTACCTATATTATTGTTGTAAATTATAAAAAAGCAGTGACCCTAGATGGCTGCCCAGAGGAACACCAAAAGTGCTACTTGCAAAGGCAATTGACAAAAAACAGTAGAAGAGCCAACAAGAGTCAGGTTGTGACTGAGGAATCTTTGTGATTGGTTCTGTCGAAATCATTACTTAAATCCTGAAACATTCAATTCACTTGTTTTTCGCCCTTAATGGCAAATATGTATATAAAAATTGGGTTACGTGTCGTGGCATTATTGACGATGTATTCTGGGAATAACAATCCACTGCTCAAGATTTAAGCTATTTTGTGTTCGGCTGAAGTTTATTTATGTGCAGGCAACATAAGCTAATATCTGCACGAAAACTTCTTCAGGAGACAAAACGATTTTATCTTTTTCAAAAAAAAAAAGTTTTTGGCTTTTAATTTTGGCACTTTTTCCACTACTTCTTGGATCCGACTTTTGCAATATTTTCTGCATCTAGTATAAAACATATGCGGAGGACTAGCAATCTATGATGCATTCTACACCAATAAATTAGGAATGCAGGCCGATTCACACCGCCGCGAATAGCGATAGTGATAACCAAGCGGCAGCTACACATTGTTTTGAATGTAAACGCTTACACCAACGCGATGGATCACAGCGATATAAAAAATTTCTGCAGCGTTTAACCAGCGATTCAAATGTTTATCGCATCATGCACAATTTCAGTCGTCTATCGCGAGCTGTGGATTAGTGAAAATTCAAGTAGGTGTTGAAAAATGAATTAAAATCATACAAAGGAATTGTCAATTTTATATGATCTGTATTTAAAACATTTTAAAAATAGTTGAAAATGGGGCAAAGTGGCGGTTGATATTGCCAAGGAGTTGAATCCAGGTTGAGTTAGCTTAAGAGTATTGGTGACTTTTCCACTGTGACCCTGTGGACATCGCCACCAGAGTTGATTTGTTGTGTCCTTCCCTAGAGAGGCTTAGTCTTGCTTAGAATGCAAATGGGAAGTGTTAAACGAAGTGAGGTTAGTTACCAACTCAAATTCGCCCGACTTGACTCGGAACTATCTCATAATTTGTCGTTAATTTGTCATGCCCTTTGCACTAAAGGAAACTGGATGTGGTGCTAAGTTGATGTCAAGTTAGCACCGCAACCCACTAGAACTCGACCAAAGCTTATCGGAATGGAAAATTTCATATCTTGGGATTTGTCGTGAAAACCATAAATTTATCGTATCCTTGTTAAAGGAAACTAGATGTGGTGCTAACTTGACGTATTGCAAGTACAAAAACGTTGTTGGTTTTTTGAAAATTTCTTCCGTTGGTCTTCCTCCATTAACTTTAAAATATATGAAACCCCCCATTTTTTGATTAAGACGGATCTAAATGAAAGTTTATAAAAAAATATGAAGTGCGTATGGGGCTTTGTTAATAATTGTTTCAGCCTGTCTTGCAGTAGGATTGAATAAAAATTCTCCATTTTGCGACGAAACTCCAAACGCGTTTTCAATTATCTACACTTATAAGGCTGTGTAAATTTAAGTATTGTACTGATTTTTCTAAAGCTCTTGTCGAGCATATACCTTGCTGCGAAAGGATGCATCAAGTAAACTTAGAAAAGAAATAATTAATCGACAATCGAGCTGTGAGGTGTTCTTTGATAAAACATGTGGTGGTATTCTTCGAACAAATCGTATTCAAATTTCATCTATATATCCGAAACATTTAAAACATCTGTGTCATTACTTTTTCCATATTTTTCAACGTCCACATATAAAAATTTATATTCGACATCAAAAATGGTTAGTAAGACAAACTTTTTCAAAATTGAAAAAATAAGTCGCCCAGTATAAGTCGAGCTAATACACATTGAACTGACACATAATCGTAGCATGTCCACCATCGATACCAGCCAATATAACTGGGAAACAGTGATGCCACTTTACTACAATTGTAGCAACTTTTATTCTGTTATTCTGTCTAAAATGCTACTTTTTTACAGAAATTCAGACAATCGAGTTTATTAGATACTCAAAGTAGAAGAGGAAGTTAGAAATAAATTTTCTAAAAGAATATCGGAGTTTGGAGAATTTCAGGATTATGCTGGTGTAAAAAATCCTTGACATAGCTCCAACGAGCTGGCTATCTTTAAAGAAAGTTGTTGACTGAATTTTGGTGCAATAGCAAGCTCTTCAATTATTTTTTATATCATCTTCATTAGAAGACGAAATGCTTTAAGTAAAATATATTTTAAGTTTTTGTCACAAATCTTTCAAGCACTATTAATTTAGAGTTTCAAGCAGAAAAATTTAGGTTACATAATTATGCAAAACAATTTTGTCGTTTTTCATTACTTAATAAATAACTAAGATTGCCTGAATGACATTGACCTACAACATCCAAGAGAATTATTTGCCACTTAATGAGATACACATCAGTGCAAATGCTGATTTATTTATTGCAGAAAAGGATTTAGTGGATTCAGTTTTGACAACTGTAAGGTCACATATCTTTTCGTTTTATGTTGAATTGTGTAGTCAAATAAGAAAACGCTTCGATTTGAAAAGCGACATCTAAAAACACTTTTGTTGTCTACATCCCGATAGAGCATGCAAATGTAATGATTCTATTTTGCCATTATTAAAAGCATTTCCAAATCTTTATAAACATTCTGATGTAGAAGAAAATTGGTACACAATGGTGAAACTTAAAGGTGCAATCGAATTTAAATCAGTCGACTGATCCTGAAAGTTTTTTGACTTTAAAAAACTCATTGAGGCAATAATTATTTTTTTTTTAAAACTTTATGATTTCGTAATGAATTCAATGTGTCTAACACACAGTTCTGCTGCCACTGAACCACTGACATATATACAATGGACTGCTGACGCTATAAAATTGCTTACATTAATTGACATTATTATGGGATCACTTTTGTATGGTTGTCTCTTTTTGGTTTATCGACTGGATTCCACTGAACTTGAAATAATAAGTTCTATTCGAAATCCACCATAGTCCAGTTTCAGTTCAGTGGTTTTCCAAATGAATATATAGAATAGAAATAGATGGCAATACAATGTTTGTAATCCTTTCTCTGTCCCCCATAGCTACTTTTAGGGACAGGCAGACAAAAATTGCGTAAACTTATTTCTTTAAAACTCAAGTTTAAAAAATATTTGGTGTTGTAGAAGATAAGCTCCCAAGAATAGAAATAATTTCGAATTTCGAAACTTGAAATTAAGATAATTGTCACACCCTGCCAACGAAAGTTGACCCATATGAAATAGAAAACCAGGCAGTCCATGTTATATATGTCAGTGCACTAAGCTAGTCTTCTCAGATCTCCAACGTACTAAAACAAATAAGTCAAATAGATTTGACATAAAGACCATTGAATGCATAATGTTTGCAAAAGGGCAAGTAGAAAGTAAAAAAAAAAATACTTTGTCTGGACATCGGAATTACATAAAGCAACTTAAAATCGCGTTTAATAGTCATAAATATCGAGATAAAATATATTTAATATAGTACATACATATATATATATGTACTACCTTATTTATTATGTGCTGTAAAATGGAATGAATTTATTTATGGAAAAAAAATCAATATTTTTTGTTCAACTAAGCTCTTCATATATTTTCTAATTCTGCGACTTATTCAGTTTTATTTTGTATGAATTGTCTTAATTTTACGTTGTTTTTTTTAATAAAATGTTACTATTAATTTATACTTTTTCTTTAAGATTGCTACTTTTTGCTACTTTTATTCCTACCTCTTGTGGCAACACTGCGGGGAAACTGTAATTTGTCCCATGTTCACATTTTCCCCAAATATCATTATTTGGTTCATGCATGTAACTATCGCTGTGATCTATCCCGTTGGTGTGAATGGAATTGTGCCGCTAGTTTGTCGCTATGTGATTATCGCTATTGCGGCGGTGTGAATTGGCCTTAAATGTCAACAAAATAAGACGAGGAAGGTAAATTTTTCTGTTTCTTTAATTAATTCTTATATGGAAGGTCACAACAAGCTAAGATCACAGATGTTGCAATTATTCTATGGAGTCCCTGAAGGATCCATAACTCAGACTACTTTTTTTTGTTCTACACATAAGTAAATGGCATGCCTGAATTTGTAATTCATGATTATATGCAGATAATATACATACAACATACCCTCTATACTGTAGAAGTTTCAAGATTGTTATACCCTACCAAATGATAAAATCTTGGAGGGTATACTAAGTTTGTCATTCCATTTGTAGCGCATAGAAATAATGCTAGTAGAGCAAAATGGGTTGGACACCCACGCATAATATTAAAAGTTAATATGATTTTGCACACGGCCCTTTTAAAAACAATTTTACTTGAAAAAAATTTAAGTTCGAAAATGGGACAAATCGGGTAACTTCTTCGTAGGGTTGTCATACAAAAATTTCGTTTTTCACTATATATTTGGAAAAAGCTGAAATTTTGTGCACGCCGTTTTCATAAAACTTATAAATATAATTTCAAGAATGAACTAGAGCGGGCAACCAACCACTTTCTGGTGTTGCCATACAAAACTTTGGTTTTTCATTTTATTTAAGTTTCATTTTCATCTAGCTAGGGTATAATGCTAGGTAGGTATATAGGTCATCTATCTCCTAGCAAAACATCTGATAAGATTTTTTTATAAAGTTTCTAATCCTTTTATTGTATACATATAGTAAGACATTTTGTTTTTTTATTCATATACATAGATATTGCTACTTTGCTAGTTGTGTCACCGATGAGCAGAACTACAAGAGAAATGTGTGAGAAATCCAAGCCAAGCTCAACGAAAAGATTATTGGACCGACCCTAGAAACTTTCGTATCCATTTTCACTGGACACTTCTCTCTCAGAGGTCCCCTACACAGAATGGAAATTGTTGTCAACCATATATCCAAAGAATTAAGACATTTCAGGCACGCTTTACAAATTCTTTGGCCATATACCTACCAAATGAACTGCATGACGGGGGGATGAGATGATTTGGGACAATTCAAAACTTTAGCAGAGCGTCCGATGGGATTTATAAAAAATAGTTTGCTTAGTCCGGTGACACACGATGATACACACGCGATACATCGTACTAAAAACTGGTTCTCTTAGACTATTTTCGTGTTATACCTCAATTTAGAGCAGAGAGTTAGACTCGGATATTACGCGAGTGTTTTATTACATGTGGATGGGTGTACTCGGTTTGTGTGCGTATAGAACATATGGAAATGATGAATTTTCTTTGCTGCCTCAAGAACGTGTATCAACCGTGTATAAACTACGTGTATCATGGGCTGATACACATTCGATACAAAAACCGGTTTTACGTCGTGTCTAGTCTGGAGTGTGTATCATGTGTGTCACGGGACTTACAAATCTAGAGGAAGCACAATTGTCCTTGTATTGTAGTAGCCCTAGTTTCAGGGTTCTCAACTTCTTTCCAATCCATCCAATTCCACATTTGCTAATCTTATGTTAGCTGTGTTCTTTTGTGTCTGCAGAACAGGGCAGAACAAAAGATACGAACAGTACAAAATAGTTCACTTCAATCGACAGAGCAACTTGTTCTCTCCAGTATATGGGAGTTCTAGAACAAGATACACAAAAGAACACAGCTTTTGTCTACAGTTTTGATTGTACGTAGGTGCAATAGCTAGTCTATTCGGACAAATTTTGATTAGGTTTAGGCTCAATTTGTCCTTCTTCTTTGGTTGTCTATATGTTTCCCTTATTAGAATCCAATATTGTTGGTGTGAAATACAGGTTTCATCGGATACATGAAAGTTGTAATAAACAAACTGAAAAATATTAAGTCAATTATTTTCTGTTAATTTTTACTTAGCTTACTTACACATCTTCTCAGTGAAGTGAACACTTTTCGTTCGTTCTTTTTTTCTCATTCTATTTGAGCCAATAGTAACTATTTCGCAATTTCTATTCATTTTATTGATAACTAAAAAACATCTATCTGGGCATTCGAAGCTCGACCCACTCGTCTTAAGATAACCCAGATGTTTTCAGCGGGTGTTTTCCAAAGCAATTAAATATTTTTGATATAAATTTTTTCATGAGTTTTTCAAACTTTTTTTTTATATATATGTACATGTAAGTCGTAAGTAAGATGCATACATACAAGGCCACTATCTTTAACCGAATATCTTTATTATCAGCCTGTAATTAAAATACTTTAAAAAAACATTTAATCCAGAGCTGCCTGAATTTATCTCATAAACTTAAAACATTTTATTTTTAGGGACCGATGACGACAACATGGAATTCCACCAACCAATCTTCCATCAAATCTGTATTTATATAATGGGGCTCCGCATGCATATCCACAGTTTTCAAATATGTTGTACATATGTCGGGGATTTATCTAACAGCGCAGCTCTAGTGCTAGATCAAGCTTCTTCTTAGACATGATTACAAGATCCGAATAAATTCCCATTGCTTATCAGCAGAGTACCTACTAAAGCTAAGCAGATAAACCGTGAAATGACCTCATCGTCGACAAAAAGGCGCCAACAGAACATAGATGGTGGAGAAGGGTGAAAAAAAAAAGCTTTTACAAATTTATCTGTAATACGGGGGGCTTGATACAATACGGTTAACAATGGTAGTGGATATAGGAATACGACCACAACGAAGCGAAAGCAATTGCGTTAGGGTGGTGTGGTGGGTCGGTCGGTGAAGGTGAGTGAAGACAGGCATCGAAACGATAATAGGAAAGTAAATAAAATGTGAATCCCCTTACTTTTTCCAGTTACAATAAAGCGTGCAGCGGGTCGAGAGACGAGAAATGTAAAGGAACCAGGAAAATGAAGTTCGGACCATGTTTTTCGGCGTTTTATTGATTTTTATCCTTCATTCTATACAGGAAAATCGATTTCCTTTCCACTGTATTTCCGCATTTCTATGTGTCATAATAATAAGAGGTTGGTTGGAGACGTTGAAGTGTAACATTTTAAAGTGAACAAAAACTTAAGCTTACCTGAAACAATAAGAGCCTCATTTGGTCCTGTTGTATAGATATTTCCCATGATGAAGGCTGAGATTAAATCCTTATAAATTTCAATTGGTAATTTGAGAAGCGCTCGCTCGATGTATAAACGCACCAAGAAGAGAGGAGAATTATTATACTATACACTTTTCACCTATAATAATCTCCTAAATATAGACAGCACACTATTATTATTTTTCTAATGAACACTTTTGCTTTTAAATTAGAAAATTAAATAAAAAAAAACAACTTCATTTGAAAAACATCAGCACTGGAGCACTTAATCACTTTTGGTCAACCACTTTAAGAGCACTGAAAATAGAAAAAGCCTCATACACTGCACGTTCGGAACAATGAGAAACAGTGATGGCTTGGCTGAGACAATTTCAATTACAAATTAGAATTATTCTATGCAAATTGGAAACTATTTTCTTTTTTTCTTTTTGTGAAATTCAACTGGGCGATAAGAGTGACAACAAATTCCAACCAAACTGAAGAGTGCACTCGATGTCGGGAGATGATGTTTTGTCGGTGCCTTCGTTTTGACACTTTGCAGCGTTTCGTTTACCTCGTGACTAGTGCAAATAATTCCGTTTAATTGTAATAAATTACCAAATGTGTAATTATCTAAATCAAAACAAATATTTACGCGATGACTTGCTTTGCAAATTATTCGTTCTACCGTGGGACCGTCCCCTAATAACTTTCCGACCGTGTGCAACACAAGCAAGCGCTTTGATTGAGAGAATCGTTCGGACTCCCCGATGATGAATAGATTTTTCCGTGATGGCCGCTTTCGGAAATAAAATGTTTTTTGTTTTGACCTACAGATGGATGAGAATTTTCTGTCCATTCCACGACACTAGCGACGTAAATTGAGTATCGTAAATACAACGCCGTGGAAGACGCAGAAAACTCAGTTACTTCTATGAATATATAGATGGATGCAATGCAAAGTTTTCTGCCCCTTCCGTGGCGCTGGCGGCGTAAATTTATTCTTTGATTTGAGAATATAAATTATGGCACTAACACACTATCAGATTTGTCGTTGCATACATATACCAAGATGGCGTTGGAGGTTTTCTAAAAACAGAGCGTTCGGAAGGACTTTGTTTCTGAAAGAACTGCATCAAAGAAGACTATATCCAGGTAAAATTTGCTTAAAACTTAAGTTTTTATTATCTCTGATAAATATATCTTCTTTAATATCAAGAATGTCTGGGAACATAATCTCTGTGTTACGCGAATTAATGCAACCTACGACGAATCCAAAGCAAAACTTCTTTGACAGTTCGATTTTTACTACACTTTGCAACGTTTCGCCGAAAACAAGAGCTATGTGCTAATTATTTTTTAGATGCTTTGTGCTTTAATCAAAAAATTAAATGAATAATATTCTATGGGTCATATTTTAAAAGTCACTCGCTTAAACTTGGCTGTCTGATTGTAATGTGCGTAACTTGGACAAATTCGCGGGCTTTCTTTCTAGCCGTGGTAGTAATTACATACCTGAAGGTAAGCTATGTAATTGCAACAATTATTGAAAGTACTCGAAAACTACGTCTGCAGTCGTCATATTCGGAGTGTGCACACAAAAATGTTGAGACCATTAAATCAAAGGATGAGATTATTGCTAGGTTCGATTTTCTTCCTCTTTTTCATGAGTTCGAAAATTGCAGATTTCGTTATGTTCACAATTTCGTCATTGTAATATGTAATGAATCTTGTATTCCTTCCGGTCGGTTAGTGATCCCGAGCTCTCCCAAATAGGCTGTGGTGTTCATTTTATACACAGGTTTGATTCATACCTCAAAAGACTGAAGTGCATAGTTCATTACTATTTTCCAATTAATTCAGCATGTGTCAAGACGATTCTTCAATGGTGTCTATGAATTTCAAAGTTATTGTCGAAGTCAGTACAAAATAATGTTAACTGCATGATTGACTACATCTAATTTCTCCATGACTATTGGAGCTCGTTCATAATTTTCTTAATCTCTTACGTCAATAGATAGGTCTTGGTGCTGCCTGCAAAATTCATTCGTGTAAAGTTGAGACTGATTGCTCCGGAGACGGGTTTACTATGTATGATACGAAAAAAATGTATTTAATATTATTCTATGGTATAAGAGCCTCGATTTGTCCATTGGTGATAGGCTGCTATCGGTGTTTTCTTTCAGAAACTTTTCATTCAGATACCGTACCCATTTGTTGTTGTCCGAACTAAAAACTTGAAGTGCTGCACTCTTAAATAAATCTTATTAAAATTTCATTCAAAATGTGGTTCATTGTACTCTACATCCAGGACTATAGTCGGCATCTTCACTGATGACGATGATGATGGTCATGAATCTATTGAAACTTACTTTTACTAATATTACGAGATGTTATCTTTTGCCGTTGGATGGATATTTTCGAAAGCTCGCTCATGTTTTGCAGATCAACTGAAATATAATCTCCACGCAAATCAAGATTCTGCTGGTGTCCTCTGCCAAAAGCGTTACCCTTCACGTTATATTTTAACTGATATCTCACTCAGTCCAATTTCATGTGAAGATCCTAATATTGCTAGGCCAGATAACTGTTAACCCCATACAAAACTGTAGAAAGCAATCAATAGCATTTATGAATCACGCATAGACTACTTCACGAGCAAAATTATATATCCTTGTGTAGCTCCAAAATTATAGAAACTTTTGTTCAGAAACTGAAGCTAGGAAAAACGTGAAAACAGTGGCTTTCTATTGGATTCTGCTCCGTTTGATAACTGTTAGATCACCACATAAACACCAATATGCCGGAACGCATGAAATAAGGCTAGTTCTTCTTTCTATGCAATGTGTTCCGAACAAGAGCCTACTAGTTTGCAATATTATTATATCGTAGCGTATGGTCAATCTAATCCCATTTCGCTCTCTTTATTTCGATTTTCTAGAATCTGAAGAAAACCTATCGTTTACAACGTCATGGGATTTTTCCGTTTTTTACATTGCAGATAAAAAAATGCAGGTTTCTTTGAACTAAATGCTCATCAGAATTTCGTATCCCGGTTTGCTAATGAAAGGTATTTTTTTTTTGTGCTTTCTGGAAACTTAAGTGTCTACACCAAAAGAAGCAGCATGCTATTGAATCTTATTAGCTCGTGCCCTAATTAATGCAGCATATAAGTGCCTTGTTCGATGCGTATTTTAAGTATATCCACTGATCATGTTGCATCTCAACCAACACACAAGATGTAGAGTCAGAATATTGCGCGCAATCTACTTGGACGTATATAAGCATGGTGTTGACACAAGAAGTTGATAACCCAGAGTGCTGGATGTGCACAGCTTCTATGCTTTCCATTTGAAATGGAAAACAAATGCACATTCCGAATGTTTTTAAGACATTTTTCGTTTCCTCTTTCTTAGTTTGCTATTCATGTTATGGGCTCATATATGAGAACTCGATTCTTAGGGCCTGTCCGGATCCAAGTCTTCGTCTTGTTATTACAGCTAGCGACGTATATCGAGACAAGCTCTATCCGACCGAATCCATATCTATGCCACCGAGCTTTGCTACTTTGTATAACAGTTTTGACATCTGATTAGCTTGATCACCGAGTCAAGGTTCGAGTTGACTTATTTAAATAGACAACGTTATGTTTGTTTGCTGTCTGTGAAATCAAGCTGAGCAAATGAACGAATTCGGACAGGTTAGCTTCGTCTTCATCTAACTATTATAATAGCTGAGCTTGTTGTGTTACGTCACTAGCTGTAATAATAAGACGAAGACTTTGATCCGGACAGGCCCTAAGTATCAAATCAAGATCGAATTGTAGCAAACTATATAGACAAGAGAAAAATGAATAAAAATTCCATGAAATCTGACAGTAATCAACCAAAGAAGAAGTGAGCAGATGACTGTTTTGTGAATTGTACTGACAATTAGCTCAATTACATTGACGTGCAAGGGAGCAAACTACCTGCAGCATACGCTCATCCGTGGTGTATTCACCAAAATAGTTGTGTGAGTATTGCGCGCCAATTTTGTCTTGTTTCCTTTTTCCCGTGAATTTCGACGCAAAGTTTTTCCCAAGCTTCCGCGAAACTCACGGGCTATGTGGATATATGCCTCAAGGGTTTCTTATTGAAAAAATTAAAGTTGTAAAATTATATAATATGTATGTCCTTTAAGTGGTTCGATACAATACAAAAGAGTCCTGACGCAGGGACGCACTTCTTTAAAAATCATGAATATTTGATGAACTGCAGCAATAAGTTTATCTAACTCAGTGTTATCCTTATTCGGTGGTAGACAGTAAACAGAATCTTCTCTTTAAAATTCAACTAAGATATTTTCTATAGAATAATCTGAAATGTGCAGTGTTTTCTCATGGTCTTTAACAGATTGTAAAAAATAGAGCTCTTTCGGAAAATACAAATGTTTTTGCAAGTCGTTCAGATTAAAACTTTTTTCGATTAACGATGTTCTGATATCGGTGATGGCCTCTTACAAGTGTGCTCTACTGAAGCTGCTACTAACATGTGCATGATGTCTATGATACAAGTTTCTCGATCTACTGATTACGACGTCTAAAGCTAGCGTCACTCAAAAAATCTGATTGGAACTGCAGAATTTTATAAAGTGCAGTGTGATTAAATGATGAACTGCATATTTAGTATATGATCGATTGCCTTACTAATAGATTTTAATTGCAATTAACGCTAGCTGGAATACTTTGTGTCCCTTCCTTAGCATATTCGGGCACTTACACTTCTCCCCATGTACCCCAGGGCTCTATACTAAGCCCAATAGTATAAAAATATAATATTTTTTTAATTTAAATTGACCTTGATTTAATTACAATATTTATTGGGTGATTAAATTTCATTTCAGAACGCTCATCACACATCACTTATTTTTTATGTACAGGGCTCCACATAAAATATATTCTAAAAGGACGCGACTTTATCCCAACATATACACTCATTACACACACACAAAACTATGACAGATTATAGCGATCTCGATCGTCAAATAGAGCAACTTAAGCGATGTGAAATAATCAAGGAAAACGAAGTCAAAGCTCTATGTGCGAAGGCTAGGGAAATCTTAGTTGAAGAGGGAAATGTTCAGAGAGTAGATTCACCAGTTACAGTCTGCGGAGACATACATGGTCAATTCTATGATCTGAAGGAACTTTTTAAAGTTGGCGGCGATGTTCCGGAAACAAATTACCTCTTTATGGGTGATTTTGTCGACAGAGGTTACTATAGTGTGGAAACATTTCTCTTACTTCTTGCATTAAAGGTAACTTAAAAAAAACGAAGCGGGGCGGCAGAAGTGGAATTACAAAATATTTATTTTTATTTGTAGGTAAGATATCCCGACAGAATAACACTTATCCGTGGTAATCATGAATCACGACAAATTACACAAGTTTATGGATTCTATGATGAATGCCTTCGGAAATATGGCTCCCCCGCCGTTTGGAGGTACTGCACTGAAATCTTTGACTATCTCAGTTTATCAGCTATCATTGACGGAAAAATATTTTGTGTTCATGGCGGTTTAAGTCCATCAATTCAGTATTTAGATCAAATTCGTTCCATTGACAGAAAGCAAGAGGTGCCACATGATGGGCCCATGTGCGATTTACTGTGGAGTGATCCAGAAGATCAAATGGGCTGGGGAGTGTCTCCGCGTGGTGCTGGATATTTGTTCGGTTCAGATGTAGTATCACAGTTCAATAGTACAAATGACATTGATATGATCTGTCGGGCCCATCAATTGGTTATGGAAGGTTTTAAATGGCATTTTAATGAGACTGTTCTGACAGTTTGGTCAGCGCCAAACTATTGTTATAGGTGAGAGATTATCCTTTGTAAGACCAATTAAGTTTGAACGTTTTTTGTTTTCTAGGTGCGGTAATGTTGCTGCTATTCTGGAATTAAATGAACACCTTCAAAGAGACTTTACGATATTTGAAGCAGCTCCACAAGAGAGTCGAGGTATACCTTCGAAAAAACCTCAAGCCGACTATTTCCTATAAGCGTAACTCTACATCTTCATAGATTCCTTGTCTTAATTTCCATTTGTTTGAATTTGTTTATTTTTTTTCACAATTTTTTTGTACTTTTATCGCCTGAATTTTCATGATTAGTTTAAAAAGAGAAACATTAAAAATCTGAAAAGATCAATCCGAAAAGTAACGATAGTGTTTTTGTATTCGCTTGTTTTTCAGGTCCTATGTATTACGTAAGGCAGTGTTGAATTTATTTTATTCTAAAATATACTTTCACAGAGAGCAATACAATGCTAGAAAAGAATTTCAATGTTTCGATTATGTCACTCTTGATAGCGGTGTTGGTGTTGTAATTTGAAAAGCACAAAAAGGAGGCCTTTCAAAAGTCTAAATTAAGAAACAGCAAACTGCGTACCTTCATTGATCGGGCAATTGGATTTTTGTGGGTTAATTTAGTTTCTTTTTATCCATACTCTCCCTGAGAAATATTGAAGCAGTAGATAAACTAGGTACATTTATTGCACGTTAACTGTTACCTATATACCGGGCAACAAGAACTAAAGGACATGCAATACAGTTCCTCATATTAGGAAAGCCGATAATATACGGCTTAGCAGTGATTTCCAACTACTTCTAAAGAAGAATGAATCAGAACTGATTTCCTATTAGTCGGGAATATTGGAATTACTGTTCAAAGATCAATTGAGTTGTTTAAAGGTCTAAAATCATCGAATTTGCGTAGTAGTTCATCGTTGGGCACTACGGGTATTGACCGAGTTATTGAAATCAGAAGAGCATCGGTCATGTAGCTGTTTTCATTTGCTTACGTAAAATTTCATGAAGGTGTTGCTCCCATTAAAAATTTCTTTAAATACTAGGTCCACAAGTCTGAGGAAATACAAAGCAGAACCACAGAACACAAATCAGACAAATAAATTAAAGACTTCTAGGATACTATCATCTTTTCTGAAGCGTAAAACGGAGGAAGCAGAGATTACACGTCTCTAAAATAACCGTATAATAATCATAGTTGCAAAAGATATCACCACCACATAAGTGAAGAGAACTTTAGGATTGCAGTGTCATGGAACGAACAAAGGGCATTTCATTAGCCGAAAGAGATCAAGCATTTTACAGATGACAATCAGGATTATACCAAACAACTCTGATGAAATATAAATCCAGTGCATGTCCCTTGAAAATTTCAAAATCAAAAAAGGTGGTCAGTATAAGGGAAGGTGCGATTTTATCTACTGGCAAAGAAAAGCTCATGTTACTTTTACAGATGCAAAGGGCAATGAATACTAGACGAAATCTAACAAAAGAATGAAATCAGAAGGATCCACAATTAACTCAAGTGGTTTTGATCTAAGATTATCAACAGATGGTTCCAACCAGTCCTGGCAGATTAGACGGATGGGAAACAGTCTAAAAAATTTATTTTCCCGAAGTTATCATCTGCCCATGTCTTATTCAATTGGGAAAAAATGTAAATAGACATTTCCATGGGAAAGCACAGAAGTTTCTCTAACGTCCGACTGCTGTCTCGTAGAGTTTTGCGTTGGAACATTCCCAACAAAAACAACTTTACGCACGAATATCTGTTGTTTCCGTTGTTTTTTAATGTTTGCGAATACATCAATTTTTCTATCGCCTCACTTTATTTGTGGTGAAATTCCACTCATCCTGTCAATACTTTTGAAGGGATCCATGATTGTCTATCTGATTATTGGCTTGTCCCCTGTAGGAGCGGGTGAGCATACTCCTACAGTAGGCTCTGCTTGTCGTAGAAGGCGACTAAAAGGACTTGTCTCTGAACATATACCGGCATCGGGGCGAGATTCAGAGACACCTGCATGATTTGGCAGTATCATGTAATAGGGTTGTGGCGGATGATTCCAAATCTCTTTTGGAACAACGCCAGCACCTACAACCTCTCAAAGAGGTTACTGCTAAACATCTCACTGGAGCTATACTGGGTTAACCAGGGCGAGGTCCAGTGAAGGCCTACATGTTATGGCAGGATCATGTAGTAGGGTTGGTGGCGGATGATTCCAAATCTCTTTTGGAACAACGCAGCACCCACAATCTCTCAAAGAGGCTACTGCTATTTCTGGATTGACCCAATCGGAAATCCGGGATTGGGGTGTGGGTAGTGCTGGGCGATGTTCATTGATATTTTCAAAACATCGATGTTCGATATTTTTACAACGATGTCGACTCACTAAAACATCGACGTACATCGATGTTAGGGAATTACATACGTCTTTCCACATCCGCCTAATAAATGAAAAACAACAGAAGCATCGGAAGGTAGTTCGAAACGTAGGCAATCGGAAATACCCTTTTATTTAAGCGCTCCTTTGAAGCCGCTTCATATAAATCCTTTGGAATGGTGACAGCGTCACCAACTTACATATCTTGGCTTATCACGTCTTGTAGCAAAAATGTTGTCCATTGCAGCTACTTTTGTGCCAACCGAACGTTTTTTCTCTAAGCTAGGCGAGACTATAACTCAAAAGAAAAACAGTTTGCAAAGTAAACGTCTTTGCCAGTTATTGTTTCTTCAGTCTATATAGATAAGAAGTTTTCGGACCTGTGATTTTTCATTTTTATTTAATTCATTTATGCGTTATTTTTAGAAAACTTTTCCTTTAGAATTGATAATGAATGAAGTATTTACTTGTTTTGTTGTCGTTATTTTTATTAAGTTATAAATAAAGACGACAGCAACAAAAATTCTAAACTGAAAAACATAGCTTTTTCTATGATGTGTTTAAAATTCATTAACATCGATGTGATATGATCGATATTATCGCCACATCGATGCTTGTTGGGCGATGTCAGCATCGATGTTCCGTTCCGATGTCCCAGCACTAGGTGTGGGATCACTTGTGATCTCACGACGGTTGTGGTAAATCGATCTGCTCTTTGGTGTTGATTTGCCCCAGACGAGTGAGATGGTATAACCAAACGAACTTCTCTGCATGAGACGGGGGGCGGGCGAAATATATAATATAACCGCGATGCGACGTGTTCTTTTTTGGTGCGAGAACACTGAGGTCGAAATTAGCATCGGTTACCGTTGGAGGTAACGATGTACGACGTGTCGTTTTGGTTGCGGCGACACTGAGGACGAAGTTGGCAACCCACCCTCTGCCTAATAATACTGATATTTTTGGGTTACTCTAAAAACCCCTTTTTGCGGAACCTCACCTGCAAAGGTGTCGAGAGTAACCCCAGGCTCCTCCCAAAACGGAAGCGTCCACAAACAGAAAATTTATTTATTTATTTATGACTTTACAGCGATAGCTTACAGACTAAAGTCACAATTAAAAGCTACCGGTTAAATTATTAAATCCAAGTATTTATGTTAACGTATTTCATTAAGAAAAAGAAGACTAAAATGTTGCAAAAAAAATTTTTTTAAATGAGATAACAATTCAAAAAAGAAACAACAAAAAATATTCAAAAAATTACAAAAAGGGGGGAAAATAAAATTAAAATTATAAAAAAAGAAAAATAATTAAAATTATAAAGGATTAGAGAAGAAAAGAGGAAAAAAAAATATTCAATGGGTCATCCGTTATTCTGAGAGGGGAGTCTAAATCTCATTTCTAATAATTCTTTTAAAGGCACAGAGACTAAGACTAAATGAAACAACAACAACATATTCGAACGGAAAGATGAGCTTTGCAAAGAAATGTTTGAACGACAGACTACGCGAGCAAATACAGTCTGACGTTACGGAAATTTCTACACTTTCTGTAGAAACTTCCATTTATATCCATTACAAATTGAATAAGGCGTGGGAAGACTGCACTTCGGGCCAATAAGTTCTTAGACTATTTTTACGCTCTGATAAAGGGCAGCAAGATCAAATATAATGCTGATCCGGCATATAAAAGTTTACGTTCATTCACATAAAAGATTATTTCTACAATTCGTCTTATAAATCGAATCTTGTGTTTGCTGCGAAGCAATATGAGATGGTCTTCAATAATAACATTTGGATGCATGCGTACAGGAGATGCACTCTGGCAACGTCTATGTGGACTAAAATTGATTAAGCGCCCTTGGGGAACGTTTGTTCGTCAAGCAGAATGGCCAAAATACTGTAAGCTACCGTCATCGGTAGGGCGTAAAAAATTCGATTTGTCTATTTGCACGGATGGTGTAGCAATTACCTTTTCTATGAAGAAGGAAGTCCCAATAGCACGGCCGCAACCACCGTTTTAAACGCCAAAAAACAAGTAAATGTGAGGCACGTGATGACCAGGCGATGTGCGATATCCAGGCAAAATATCGTTCTGGCTATTTCAAATCATTTGTTGGATTAGATCCTGGTTGTCCTGGTTGTCGACTAATCGCTGGGGGTGTACGAACATCGAACTGAGGCGAACGTTTTACTTTAATAAAAGTAAAGAGTTCGAGATTCAACTACAACACATCTATGTATGCACGCAGTTTTGTTGGCAAAGTATGCAAAATCACTTCCGACAAGTGCAGTAACGACCACACAATCTCCGATGCAACAGGATTATTTAGCGTACACCAAAGAAAGCCTGCGTCAAAAGGTGTATGGGCAGCGCAAAGTTGCGCGTTTGCGCTTCAAAAAGATATTTGCACAGAGCGTGCAGTGCATCGCTTGGTTCAGGAAATCACCGATAATACTCGTGCATGTCATGAATTTCAGCCGAAACACACCCCTCCCTTGACAGTAATAGCTGTATTGAGGTTTCGGCTGTAGCAAGCCGAAACTTATTATGAAGCCTTGACCCCCCCTGCGGGGTTTAAACGGAGGACCGTGGGCGGTGGCTAGCCATGGTATATATATACTTATGTGTATGGCGGATATTGTGCTGTGTCCGCTAATATTATATAGGACTTCGAAGAGTTGCACAGAACAGGCTCTTTGGAAGAAATCAAGAATTTTAAGTAACTCCTTTTCTTGGATTTGAAAAAACAACTAACAATTCGTTTGTGCAACTTACACAGTTGCTAAAATATAATACATTTCTTAAATACTAACTACATTAATCTACGATCATTAATTTAAAACAATTTGCTATCTAATTGCAACAACATAATATGTACATGATTCGTTACTTATCCGTAGAACAGTTTTGGTATAACATCGCCACATTTACCGTTCAACTTTACATCAGCCAAATGATCTGCTCTAGTTTCACCAATATTAACAATTGCCACCGGCAGATTAAGTTCCTTCATCTGCAGTGCCAGACGATATCCGGAAAACACTAGCAAACTAGATCCCAGCACAAGAAGACCATCGCTATCGTACACCATTTTGGAAATCTCTGTGATTCTATTCTTGGGAACATTATCTCCAAAGAAAACAACTTCTGGTTTTAAATTGCCTCCGCAACCAGGACAACAAGGAATTTTAAAATTATCCATATATTCCTGTGGAATATCTACATCTCCATCAGGCCTTATCATTTTTGGAGCATCCTTAAATTCAGGATTTAATGAGCTTAAAATTGTTTGAAATTCGTGTCTCTCTATTTTATAGGCACATGATAAACATGCTACTGTATAACCGCTTCCATGAATCTCGATGACATTCTTGGATCCAGCTTTTGTATGTAATTTATCAACGTTTTGCGTAACAATTCCAGATATGCGACCCTCCCGCTCAAATCGCGCTAAAGTAAAATGTGTTTGATTCGGTTCGGTTTGAGAAAACTTCGGCCAACCAACAAAATTTCTAGCCCAGTAACGTTTTCGAACAGATTCAAATTTTACGAATTCCATATGTTGTATTGGACGGTGATTAGTACGAGCATATAGTCCTACACCTTCTGAACGATAATCAGGAATACCTTGAAATTTCAATGAGACTAAATCTATTTGTACACCTTCCTAGATAAATATTTAAAAAATCTTTTACCTGACTCTGTCGATATCCCTGCTCCAGTGAGTACAAGGATATTTGGTTTGGACTGCAAAAAGTCTTCCAGAAATTTGATATCGTTATGACGTACTGGTTTATGTTTTGGTACATATTGAAAATTTGATTTGAGGCTACTTATACCAGCGCCAATATTGGATGGATAAAGCAAACGCATTCTTTAAAATTTTTCAAAGCTATAGAGAATTTTATTTATCACAAAAATGACAGCTCAAAAGAGGAATTAAAAACGTCAAAATTATTCAAGTGACAGCTATTGTTATGAGCTCGGATGTGAGATGGTTTTTGTATTGACTGAAATTCGAGAGTCGATTCAAATAGTTGGTAAATGGATGCAACGAAATAACTACCAAAAAACTTCTAATTAACGGTTTACCTACTATTACTACTTGATTATTCAGCTCGGTGTCCTAATTGAATGTGGTGGTGTCAATGCTGTATGTGAGCTGATTAAATATATGTAGGTGCCTCTATACAGAAATCAATTATGAAATACAGTGGTCACAGTTAGACTACCTCAAGTTGCATTCTTAGAGCTTCGGTCCTATTAAGAACCTGAAGATTTGTAATGAAATCTAAGTGGTCAGTAGGACTAATCAATCCTCTTATTCTATTCTCACGTTTCAAAAGAAAGGTTTTTTGTGAGTTTCTGCAAGGATTTGGTGAATTTAATGTACCAGCAAGGTCGTCCGTGAGTATTCTTAAAAGGGGGACACTAACTAAGAAGGAACACGTTTCGAATCCTCTCAGTCAGCTTTGCAAATCTACTCAGATGGCATCCCCATAGTTAAATGGGTTGATGCTGGTATTTCTTTACCATTTGCCAGAATGAGGGTTTCAATATTGCATGGAATCGAGATTATCTCTTAATTATCAAGGATCAGAATATGGTTACCCCTCGTAATAGCTTTAAGTCTCCGTCCGATGACGTCGAATTTTTTTGGAAATTGCAATAAGAAACATCTAATATGCTCAGTATTTATATTTCAGCATCTTTGCGTTACGTCTTTGTTGGTCACTAAATTGTTATGGGCAATGAAAGAACTAGCCTGGTCCGTGAACCGTCCTGCCGCACATAAGTCATCTGATTATGGAGATCAGCCAATAATTAATGTAAACTAGTGCAAATTCTAGGAGCTTAGAGCGTAATATATTGTAATTGATAAAATTATAAAGCAAGGAGGGGAAGCTTTTTGTTAAACTCCAAGGCGTCATCAAAGAATAGATCCGTAATCTGAAAACACTAATCCAAAACCCACAGCCAGCACTCAATCTGGATAAGTTTGATGAATTTATGACCTGTTTAAGAAGGCTTAAAAATAACAGCTTTTCGAGCTAATATCATTCCCAAGAAAAGGGAAGTCCAATACCCTTAAATACTTCTTAAAAACATGATAATTATGCGTAAGGGATGAGAAGATTATCTCTGAGGACTATGGCTGGAAACTCTGAAAGTTGCAAATTATAACAGCAGCAGTTACCGGGCATTATGCAGTAATAATCGAGGTATCCATATTCATTTTGAATGTTACATGCAAAGTTCTATTGTATACATCTGCACGCCTCATACTACACTTATTCTGTGTATTCTAGGTGAGCTTTCTTTTACATGTCTTTTTTTGTTTGGCAAATGCTGTAAGTAAACCTACAGTTTGTAATGAGCTTCGAGCCACCGAGTGAAATATTACTCATCCCAATTGGCTTTATACTGGGTAAGCTTTTATGACTAGAACATCTGAACCATTTGTATTGTAAATCTGACTGTGTTACCCATTATATTACCGACATCTGAATACCAGCAAGCCCTCAGAAATAAAAGATATTGCAAATCCAGTTAGTAATCGCACAGGATTACAAATGATTACGCTGGAGGTACACCAAATCTTTTTCAATCTTTGCCGTGTCACCATTAACTCATCAATAGCAAAGTTCCATAGTGCGACAGCTTCCAAATCATCAAATGTCCGAGACTTTGATCCTCTGTCTAAGTTCAAAATGCGCTGGCGTACCACTGCTCCTGACACATTATTCAGACCTCTGACTTACAAAAAATAAACAGGCATAGTATGGTTTGTTCCATCCTCACCCTTACTTAGGTCGCAATTCGTTTAAAGAGAGTTACAATATTGATCCCTAAGGCTTGGCTATACATATTACAAGAAAAACATTGTCTAGTTGACTCAGAATCGATTCAATCAACTATCAATTCTTAAAATAACAAAAGAGTTAATGAAATTATATTCTATAGCGATCAACAAATCTTTATTCCACATACACGGACTTACTAAGTAACAACTTGTATTCGCCCCTCTTGGCCAATATATGTTGGAGAAAGCATTTGGACGTAGTCCAAAAACACATCAATATCTTTTCGTCCACTTCTGTACATTTTGAAAACGTCATTTTAGTTTTTTATAATAAATTAAATTGAAAAAAATATATTTTCACTTACTTGAAGTTTGTACCCTTGTCACGGAACGTAGTAAATCCATCGCCTCCTTTGGTTAGAAATGTAGTGCTAACAATCCTGTATATTTGTTTTTTCTTTAAGCCAATGTATTTCGGGACAGTGCAATTTTGGCATCGAACTTTTACATTAACAACTCTTTGACCTGCTGGTTTGGTCACATTATAAGAGATTTTTAATCCCGAAACTTGGAGCATATTAGGGGCACTGAATTTATTGGAATTTGTATAAGAGCGTGCAACACTATACTCAAGAGCCTCAAGTAAATGTTCTCCGAGCAAATCAAAAGTTGCCAAAGCATTTTCGAAGGGTAAAGTGGTTACAAGATGAGCGTAAGTTAGTTCTATTTTAACGAAAAAATATTAAAAGTAAACACAAGAATTAGAGACAATATACACAAGGCTTTTATATTACCTCCTTTGTTTAAAGTTGTCCTTACTCCACCAGCATTTATTAAGCCAATTGCAACAGTTGTCCATGACTTATCATCATTGTTCAGACTTATTTGTTTCGCATACTATAGAATAATAAAATATTAATTAGTAAATACGAAAATAAGATAACAACAAAAGCGGATATTCCAGCTTACTTCATGAACCATTGAGTCACTGACAAGGTTTCCAAGGTTACACTCATCATAGTTACAATTCGATTTCTGTAAAGTAACTTTAGAGAATCCAATTTTTTTGGTGCCCTCGGCGTCAATAATATCTTTCCATGGCTTAAGCTCTCGAACTATCTCTTGATCTAAAAATTGCAAATTTTATGATGTAAAGTTCAGTGTTAAGATTAATTATTTTTTGTTTTTCTTACTTTGTTCAACGTCTGTATCCAGATAAATTGGAGCGCCTTCATAGCCTGCAATTTCACCGTTTTTATTGAAGTAAACCGTTAAATCACCAACATATTTTGCATAGGCAGAGGCCTGAACAATTAGCACCTTACGACCTGACTGTTGAATAATTTCAACTGGATATTTATCTTGGGGATGATCAATTCCTGGAGGATTATTTCCAGTATAAAGAAAAGTATGAGAATGTCCACCGACAATGACATCGATTAATGGCCCTCCTTTTTGTGCTATAATTCGATCTACATCTAAGCCACAATGGGAAAGAACTATTATAATGTCGACACCGTTTTCACGTTTGAGTCGCTCAGCTTCCATCCTTACAGATTCACTTTCATTTAGAAATTTCAATTTTCCGGTGTTCGCTATTTGCTATTTGGAAAAATAACAATTACAAAGGAGAATTAGATTTAAGGCTCTATTCCAATCCAATTTGCATATTCATTTTATTAAGTATTAACAGTTTATAGAGACCGGATTTAAGGAATCTTAAAAAAAAAATAAAAATCACTTATGAGCACCCAATCTACTACGCTAACGTGAAAACAGGGCTTTGCTTGTATTATTTAAGTTTGGACTCCGAGCTCTTCTGTTTTTAGTTTCAAATCTTTTGCCTTGATCGTATTTGAGCTTGCCATTGTACGCTTGGGTGGAGTGTGAATCTTTGCGTACTATTCGTCAACACTTTCTTTCCTGATCTGTTGTTAGAAGGCAAGTAGATGATGTCTTCTTGGTCGAATGGTTCCATAGCGACTTTTCGTCAATTTGTCCATTGATTAAAACGAGAAAAACATTTCTGAAGTTATGATTACTTCTGGCGATATTGGCCGTACATAAAAAGAGAAATAAAGACTATCGACATTCGGTAGCAACAAATTTCGAGTGTATGTTCTGAGAGATATTGAGTTTTCGTATTAATCATTTTTTGGGATAGTTACTAAAATTGTGTAGTAACTATGTAGTCAAGTACGTCTATCTTGGTTGAGATTACTAAATACTGCTTCGGTTTGAAGCTAATTAGCGTAAATTTTTAAGACTTGGCTTGGTGGTATATGTTAAAATAATCTCGCTGTTAGCTTTCCTTATACACTTAAATCGACATAGATTATATTATCACTGGATATGCTTGAAAAAAAAAGTATTCGCCCCTATATTGTAGTACAAAAAGTTTAGCTACAGGTGTGTAATATACTTCTCTATACTATAACAAACCGAAGACGAAAGATGCAAATTGGATTGAGATAGCTTCAATGTATACTTCACTACTATCTACTTCTACTATTTACTTACATCAGTCGTTTGTAATATAACTCCAATAATTCCAATTTTTCGTCCACCTCGTTTGATTATTGTCGATTTTTGATATTTTCCTTGCATGGTAGGTTCTTCACTATCATCAATATTTGCAACGACCATTGGAGATTGTATATGTTCTAGAAATGGAACAACTCCTGCTACTCCATGATCGAATTCATGATTTCCAAGTGTCTATAAAAACAACAATTTAAATAATAATTAGTAAAATAAATGATATTTGTTGTAATGGAAGTTAAAAAAATATAAATAAATAACTAAATTACCATTGCATCCGCTTTCAGCAAGTTTAGGAAATAGCTTGTCACATTCCATCTTCCAATGTTATACCAAAGTGTTCCTTGAAAATTATCACCAGCGTTTAGATAAATCGGATTTGTGCCTTTTCGTAATTCTTGCAATTTTTTAACAATCGTTACCAAGCGAGCATATCCACCAATGCATTTTTCTCCTTTGTTACATGGTGAAGACCTTTGATTTGTTTCTTCAAATCTAAAAATGATTTTTTTTTTAAGATTGATTGTAAAAAGAAAAATATTGGTAAGTGTAGCAGAAAAAAAAACTAAACGCTCATATTGCAACATGTGTTTGTTTTCAGAAAAACAGTTTAAAATGACGATTTTACCTGATAACTCATAAGCTTGAAGTTCTTTTATTTTTTAATTAAAAACCTTCGCAGATCACCTCAAAGAGAAAGAACACTGCTCTCTACTGGTACATTGGTGCATTTGGTGCGTAAAAGGACAAATTAATCGTTACGCCTCTATATCCAAATAAGTCTTGCCACGAAGTGGGTGATTAGATTACCCACAGATGGAGTGCCATTGTAAATAAACTCGGTCTCCATCTGCTTTAAGGCGGGTAATGGAGAGAATTAACTTTTGTTTTTTGAAGGCATTACGTTACTGCCTTAATTTATCCAAAGCAATTTGATGAAAGCAGTAAGGATTTTTAACGGAAACAGAGTTTCACCAAGAAGTGTGTACTCAACTCAATTCATATGATTGTATAATATGAACAGTCCAAAAAAATATATTAAGCAATGCAAAATTCTAAGCATTCCATCGCTTTATCTTCAACTATACATAATTCAACCGTTATAACATTATTTTAAAATTTCTAATACAAACCTGGCATGAATATCGTTGATGTGAATAATTGAAATCGGAAATAAGTTTTCACGCCTTCCTATTACCTTTGTTTCACTTATCGCGATAATGGCAAAAATAATTACACAACTTATGAAACCTACTCTTAAGTTGACCATTTTTCTATAACGTTTGAAAAACTGAATTTGCTAAGAAACAAAAACAAAATTTAGTCCAGAAAAATCAAGAGGTGAAGTGATGTAATCTCCACCAACGCTGGGATAGAACTACCGTATAAGTAGATGATTTTACCTGAAAATACTTTTGCAGAAGTGCCCTCTATTCTTATCTACCTTTGACTATAGAATAAGCTTTTAATGAAAGATTAATTATCTTTCTTCAAATTAAGAGGCGGTTGTCGATGTTATCAAAATTTTTAATTTTGTATTATCGTATTATTGTAAAGATAGCTTGCCTATAAGCGTGCAGATATAACGACAGCTCTAAATTAATAGTGACAGTGATTTTATGCTTGTTAGATACTAATCGCATAAAGGACAATCTTCATTATCTTAAGGTGAAAGCAGAAATAGAAATTAAGGGGAGGCAACAGCTTAATTGAAATTACTTTTATTTCACAATTGGATTATGTTCCATTGATGTTGCCAACTGAGATTATGTTAGTGGATGAGTTCAGGACAACAAAGCTGTGGAGCATTTGTTTTCAGCCGGTGACGACGTCGAGGTTTCCACATAGATCGCAGCTTTGTACAAACTGCTGTATCACGTGGAACCGGGACGTCAAGGCCGGCAAAAACATCCTGCAAATTGGCCTGGCCCAACTCCAGGGCAGACCATTGCACCAAAACTTTTTGAGGAGTACCCACCTCCCCTTCTCCTGACAGGGAATAGCTCCTAAAGGCTTCGGCTTAATCAGCTTAAGCTTATTACGTAGCCGTGGCTCCCACTGAGGAGTTTACCGGAAAGTATAGCTAAAAATACTTAATTTGCAGAAAAATATTTTGTGAGTTCTTGAAGTGTCAGAACTGTGTTATTCATTTTCATATTTGTTACAATATATATCTACGACAAACAAGGATAAGGATGTTTTCCGGGAATTCAGTGAGATGAGTAGATTTACAAGCGAAGTAAATAATATAATTTATTTGTTACAGCCAACCGAATTTAGTCGGATATCTATGACCCACAAACAATTGGTATTTCAACACTTCATCCCTGATAAAGCTGATAACTTTGTGGTGATATTTTAATAACATACTTGTGACTTGGTCAACACGAGAGATTACTGTGCTAAAACTTACCTCTCTAATCAGAATAAGCTATTCTTTTTGGATTTTTGACAGTTTTACCGCTCTCCCGACTGTCTACATTTTGGAGTCAGTGGCTAATGCTATTATAAATATAATACCTTTCTCAGTTGATAAATTGCTGTAATCATATAGTTTTGGTGGGAGTGTATGTAAAAGAACCTAATCAGATTGATTATTCAAAACTTTTTACCAGCCCTCGGAATATACTTCTTAAATCAAGAAATAGACGAACTCACTAATACATTATAACTCCGAAGCAGACGTAAGTTGTGTACCATATGCCCAAAGTATGGGGCAAGGTGGTAGAGTTCATTTGGAAAATGCTTACAAATGTAAATTATTCTAATGATTATTCAATGGCTGCTTATTGCTTATAAGTTAGAACTTTGACCTGATTCCCACATCTTCCACTCTAGGTCAAGGTTAAGCAGAGTATTTAGTACCGCTCTTAACTATAACGGATTTCTTTCTTTCACTTCATTACAGAAAGTTATACCTACTGGATCCTTAATAGAGAAATGTTTGTATAAAAATGGCCGATTTCGAATTCAGATCTACAATTGTTACGAGAACCCTATTTATTTCATCTCTCTAGTTCAACGCCTTCTGAAATAGTGTCAAATTATATATTGAAAATCATTACCCATCTACGAACTTGTTCTTACTCTCTAATCTTAAAATTACTGTTTAGAAAATTTCAGTTCGCTAGGTAAGTAAGTAATCGTATAGTGTAGATAGACAAACGGTCGTACATTCACAAGTAGAATATGATTTGAGAAAACTGACCCCAGAATGTATAATCCTATGAAATTAGGTCATAATCGTTTTTACGGTCCAACCGGCTGTTTTAGAAAGAAGTGTTCTTTTCCCGTGCCCATAAGCCGCGGTAATAATAAATTTCCCGACTACAAAAAAATTTAGTGAGCAATTCAAACGATTATTACAATGCTCGATGAATCTGTGATAGTTACCTTTATTCCAGAGGGATGCCCCTTGCACAAACAATTACAGTCTTAGCTCTCAACAAAGTGCTATTTCTAATGTAGAGAGGGTAACAGCCAAATGGAGGAGATCCACTCATTGAATTTCATCCAGTTGATGTCATTTTCAAAATTACTCTGCGCAACTTTCCTGAATTTTGCCCTAATCAGGCAATGCTTTCCTTACCTAGCCTATAATATTCAGTTGGAGTGGAGTAACAATATGCCTACGATGATTACCGCGGCTGTTAAAATGCTTTGGGTGATACTAGCGATTACACATCAGTAAAGAAACATCAAGTTAAGGTTGTCAAAAGAATAAAACGCGATCTTGGTTGGAAATTGTGCGTTTTTCTCGTAAACAAAGGGTGACGGGGTTAAATTGCACTCAGTACGGGCACTTTATAACAATGTACTGAGAGATTTGCTATTTCATGTGGCACAAATATTGTGTTTTTGTTTATCACCGTTAGAGCACCCTTTAAACCGTTTACTACGTAAAAAAAATGTAAAACTCAACCAAGCAGATGAAATTTTACACCCGTAAATCGAGTTAAATTAAAAAAATTATTTCCTTGTGCGCAAGTGATATTTTAATCGCTTATAAGTAATTAAACTCACTCCGACTTTAATTTTCAAAAGTTATTCTTACCTGAATTATGATTACGTTAATAGCTCTGCAAAAACTGGGCTCACTGCTATATTGCTGACTCTTTCGGTCTAAGCACCAAGAGGAGAACTGTAAACAACAAGTGGGTGCGTCGAAATAAATGTTTTTAAATTAATTATCGAGGGTTATTACTGATATAATTGTTTTACCAAAGGTAATATATTAATAAGATGTGCAGCCTAAATTCGAAACGTTTTATTATAAACTCTTTTCGAGCTATGTGCTTATTATTTCAACTTCCCGCCAATGATTTTTTTCAATGTCGTCACTGGTCTAAGAACTTTTTTTGACAATTGAGCCCGCATGAGGCCTGAAACACAATTAGAGCTTTTCAGCCAGCTTTAGCAGAAAGCTGACTGAAAAAGTCGAATTGTGTCGAATTTACGCCGCCAGCGGAAAAGGTAGAAAACTTAACTTCCAAAGTAACTGAGTTTTCTAATTTTTCCGCAGCGTTGGTGTAGTCTGCAGTCTCCCGTACCGGTTACAAACCATAAAAATGGAATGTCATATTCCTCATATGGCAGCCGTATGTCATTTGACTTGTTGTTATGTCACATATTTATGGATTTTGTAGGTTGTTAAATAGTTGGAGCTAATTTAATGATTTAAGTTTGATAAGAAATTCGAATTTAAACAAAAGAGGTAAATTTTTAAATTGAACTTAATTAGCCTTTATATAGTAAATTCTTTTAGGGTGTGATGAATTTCCTACGCCAGACTTTTTCAATCGCTAAACAATTGACTAGTGAAGGTAGGAATAAGCCGGTACCCTGTGCATTTTTGTTATTATACTTCTTAAAGTTAGCAGCTTATGTTACTAGATTTTATTAAAAATATATAAATCAGGCTAAACGTGGTTAAAGAAAAAAATGAATATGTCTGTCATGGCTACGAGGATTGCGTTCACTTTACTGCCAGAATACATATTTAACTATTTGGCCATAATAATCAACTACTTTAATTCACGACATTAACTTTTATCTACGATTACCATTCAGTGTACTTTTTAAAAGTATAAAGTAACCGAATTGTTAACTACAGTTGTGCTAACTAAGAGGATGGTCAAAAAGTGACAAGGACAATTACACCGTTCACATGAAGACTGGAATGGATTACCGTACTTCGGAGTGAGATAATTCGATATTTATATCTACAAAAATAACTCCAAATGCAAGCTGATCTTAAATTGAAAACTCTCGTGCATTTAATCCAGTCCATCGTATGTGAAAGCTTGGTACTAGGATTATTCCACTCCAGTTCAGACCGCTTCATGTGAACGGGGTAAATGATTAGACTACGAAACTCAATTTGCTTAATTTGATTATTACTAACACATGCAGGTTAGCGATTAAAGCTGTGTTCTTTTGTGTCCGTATAACAGGGCAGAACAAAAGATACACAAAAGAACGCCTGATACATTTTCATAGAAGAACTATAAATGAAGCGAACAGTACTAATAGTTCGCTTCTATCGACAGAACAATTGGTTCTCTTCAGTATATGGGAGTTTTAGAACAAGGTACACAAAAGAACACAGCTATTAAAATTAGCAGAACAAAAGTATTTAAAATTATTAGAAAGGTTAGAGTTAATGTACAAAACTTAGTTAAATGCTAAGAGCTAGAGGTAATAATGAAACTTTCTTCCTATTCCTACAAATAAGGTTAATATAGTATCAAAAAAATTTCAACGAATGAAGAAGAAGACTGAGGCCGTAGTCCGTTCAGTTTAATCAATGTCAAAAGCGACTACAAGAATTACTATCATATGTGTAGCCCGAATTTAAGTCTATGAAAGGTCAACAACTGAAGCAACAATTTTCTTAAAAAATCGACAGACATTAGTAGATCAGTAGCACTTCATTTGTTGCTGGTCGACTTCACTGTTCTGAAAAAAGTAACCAATTGTTTCGCCAGATCTGAATAGCTCTTTCTTCAATTCCTCAGAACTTCTTTGCCTTCTAGACAATCTCGTGCCAATGCATTAAAGAGTACTCTCTGGCTTTTTGTCGAAATTAGAAAAAGGAAAATGCTGGTGAATGTGTTTTGTAGATTTCCTGCAGTAGATCGGTAGCAATAAACAAGTTTTATTATTTCATTCTTTAGAGACAAGGAATCTCTATAAGATCTTCGAAACTCTTAATAAACTATACTTCGTTAAATCTGGCATTCAGAATAAATTTAAGAATTTCCAGAGAGAGATTCTTGGAGAAATTTCTGGATATTACTTTACATGTGAATTTCCAGTTTTAGATTGGCGGAGAAGTTATGAACGTATATTGTAGATTCCAGCCTTTTATTGCTAAGCAGCACATATGTCAGCAAGTTCTCTGGACTGAGTAACATATAAGGATTCAGGTCTATCTTCACATAGCCTGGTGATTTTATGTAATCTAACAAAATGGCTGTGAATCACGGAAGAATTATTTTTCAGTTTTTTTCGTACGAAAATCAGTAATCCCATTACATATAATAATTGCATTTGGCAGAAATAAGAGCACATCTATATGATGATTTCCTGTAACACTACAATAAGCCCGCCACCGATCTGTGAATATTTCTAACTTTCATTAGGTCAAACAGAATGAATGACTCATCCTTTCGGTATTTGCAATGAACTGTACAATTGGTCAGACTTAAACATTCCATATTCCGGATTACACCACAAAATATCAATCAACGTTTATGAATACAAGCTATTGTTCGGTGCAAAATTTTAATCAAGCACATTTGCATATCTAAATTGACCAATGGTCAAATTGAATAGAGACGAAAAGTTTCATATCCCTTTCACATAGTGTAATCCTTATACAAAGCAGCAGACAAATTTTCACACCTGTTCATTCTTAACAAGGATGTAGTTCTAATCAGTAGCATAACTTATTGGTGTTCTCGGTGTGTGGGATTGTAATTTTTTTTTTATTCTTTAGTAAAAAAATTTAAATAGAAATGCTATGTTGTGCGGTCTCTTCGCAGTATGACACGCAACTGATTTTAGTGAGGTCTAAGTTAAGACTACTTTCTTAAAGGAGTTCGAAAACATGTAAGATTGTACGATAACATGGTGGGAGGTTGTAAATAAGTTGAGATGAGAGTAGTAGTGGTAAGTTAACTTTTCTCCTCCGATGATTTTTTGGCTTAAGATGAATTATTTCCGTCTTAAGTTATGTAAAATGGTAGGTGAATTTGTTTTTGTATTCCAATTTGACAGGGTAGTTGGAGACACCATTTTAAGTTTTTGCAAAAAGAATTGATTGAAAGGGAAAATGTTCAGGAAACTATTAAACTGTTGGTTTGCGGTAATACTCTTTAAGAGCTGGGGCCTCATTATTTAACTCAATTGTTCCGAGTGTATAAAACTCCAGGAAAATTTAATCAAAATTTTACGAAATCTGATAGCAAAAATTCAAAAAAAAACAACCGTCGTCTGCTTACTTCGAATCGACCGTTTTGTTTAATTTTGTTTCATTTTCCTATATGTACATATATGCTTTTACACACTCGACTCCATTTTGATCGAGTCGAATTCTTTAATAAGGGCCGTGTTCTTATAGTTAACAAATCTATCTGGTGTGAATATAAATCGAAGTCTTCTAAGGTTGGAAAAAGTACAGTCACTAATGACCAATGGCCTTACACAGCTTGTTTTGAAATTGGATCTTTTTGAGCTGAGAATTCTAAGTGAACTATCTTTTTGAATTGCTCGATAATTACTTTGTTTTGGCTAACACTAAAAATATGCTTTGGGTGTACATTCTTTTACTAGGTCTAGAGCGTGTTGTATCACTGTAGATCTTACTTCCGCTCATCAGTTCGTCGGCATAACTGCAGCATAGCCAATTAGGTTCAACAGTCTACACTGACCAAATCTCTAATCATTGGTCGGATATTCACTAAGCGAATTAATTTCTTAGAAAAAAAAATCTATGTGGGTTCCACACAGCAAGAAGTATGAAATTATGTTGGCAGATTGTCCTCTATACTTCGTGTTTCTTAGCAAAGTGTTTGTAGTGTATATATATATATATATATATATATATATATATATATATATATATATATTTTAGTTTAATTGAACAATTCTATTGCGCAGGTTTTACAGTAGTTTTCATGTAGTGTTGTGTCGTGTGGTTGACCCATATGGCTAGATTTCGATAATTTAACATGAGTAATTTCTCATTTCCTAGCGTAAAATTTTATATTGGCAATAAATATTTTATATATCAAAATGGGGGAATTCTTACGCGAAAAGTACAGAGTCTGACCACAGGCGATAGTAGGAATATTCGCGCGAAGACTCTTCCTTAAATTTTGGCAACGGTTATAAAATCAAATGTCTCCATAGTTTGAAATATATAAAGCTAATTAGCTATTGACTCTGACTCCTAAAAGTATGTACAAAATTAAAAATTCGCCGAATGATTGCTTCATCATAAAATCTTACAAAAGTTAAGGGACATACATATATTCCAAAAGTAATCAGTCATCTTTTGGTCAGTGGCTACTTCTTTAAAAAAAAAATACTTCAAGATTACAAGAAACAAGACACTTTGAATCCACAAGCAAATTTTTGCAGAAAAGGAACAAAGGTGTGGTCTACGATAACAATGGCTCATATTAGAGTTCTTGTATTCTTTTTTTTTCGTAGCATAGACGAGTTTAAAGAAAGGATTCGTCATAACACGTCACCGTATAGAAGAAATCCTTTTCTTATCGGCAATTTTTCTGCTCTAACCAAAAAGGAACAGGCATAACAATTGGTACTGGCTATCGTCTTTATAATCGTACCCGCAGCAGGAGAACATATGGCACGGCCCATGTTCGCTGAAATTTATATGTCAATTTCACATTTTTTTTCGTGCTCTTCCTCCTCAATAGTTCAAATTAAGAGATTAGCAAGAATATAATACAACTCTGCACAATCTATCATGTAAAGGTGACCTCTTGTCCATCCTTTTGGACGTGTGCGCCACTTGATCATGCACTGATAACTTTTTGCAAGCTAAGATTTATCTTGTAAATTTACTGGAGGTACATTTAGTTCATTGTGAAAAGATTGAATTTTTCTCATGTGTGTTTTTGCTGATATTAGTTATGAAAAATACAGGAACTTCCTATAATTTTATTTATCTAGAGTTTAGAGAGGAGAGAGTTATTAGCTTTTTCACCACAATAAAATATAATTATAAGACCTGAGAAATGAACAATTAAACACATTTTAATGATTGATTAGAAAAAAAAAGAGTTTTACTCATTGTCATTTGTTCTGCTAAACAAAAAGCATTTTCGGAAAGGGCTTTATTTCTAAAAAGTAATCCAGGTCTGATACATGGTTTCCGAATATAAAAAGAGCTAAATTAGATCGAAAGTAAAGTGTTTCTTGTCTCACGCCCATTCCGGAAATATTAAACAATTAGCCCCAAAGCTGTTCATGTACTTTATCAGGTCTGGAATAGATTTAAAAAAGCTCGATAGCCAAAGCAAGCCATTCAAGTTCTCAGTCGTAAAAGACAAGAGATTTATTGGTTTTGCTATCTGATGCTGGGTAAGAATAGGTCTTTTCCTTTTCTATGAGCCGTAAATACTAAGGCAAAGATTTGCTATCTTTTTATTGTGCTCTTAAGGAGGCTCAATAGTCCTTACTATTTTGTGTTTTGCAACTTCCGTATAGAAAATTACTGTTGAAAATTGGAAGGGGAGACATTCTTCGATTTAGTACCGAAGGAATGATGTCCAATGCCATTCTGTGCCAAAGCTGGTGATGGGTGGATTGTTTTTGCCCATCATTAGTAGAGTTTTTAATCGTTTTCCTGTAGCCACTTGAGTTATAGTTACGTCTATTTTTAGCAGGAACATCGTCAATTGCCTAAGATCTTTTCAGGCTGCCCATCTTTGTTGTGCTAATTTTTTATCAATATATCGGTTGTTCAATTAGCAAAAGACAGAAGGCCACTCTAACGCTTCGGTCAACTATATTTTGGAAGCAAACTAAATGCAATCATATTCTGAGTTGAAATCATCGCTCACTACTGCAACGGTTTTCTCCGGATTAGATACAAACACATTATTCTTGCATATATTCTTGCCCTAGAACATTTAATCAACTGCAAAAATTCGCAAATATTTGGTATTGTGTTGCGTATCGAATTTCATGCAATAAAGAGCTATCCAGTAAATTCCGTGAGTAGCTTATTCACCAGTCGATTCTAATCCCACACCCCAAAAATCTACGCGGAAAAACAGACAACCCTACCTTCCACCTAGAAATGAGCTAGGATTCAGGAGTATTTTTGTGTTGTCAACTTCTCACGGTCGGGATCAGTCAGTTGTAACTGCCTCTGTTGCAAAAATCAGCAGCCATCACCTCAGGAACGCATATAGCACTATCGTGGGAAATCAAGAGATTGCAATACTACTCACAACCTCAGCAATCCGGAAGACATCCACACATAAAAGCAATCAAGGCTACGATCCGGAGTTGAAAGGGAAATCGAAGACGGCTTCAAGCCGCCCTTATTTGTGATAATAATATTAGCTAATAGTTCCATCAATCCGGAGTTCGAACTTTATTGGCAGCTATCAATGGCTAAGGTATTCTGCTAACAAAAGAATACCCAATGAAATGTCAATAGAATGCTGTAACAATTAAAATTCCCTATAGATTCAATTACAAAATACTCCTTCGAGCCTATGTTCTTATGTTCCAAAAAGGATTTTGTGAGTAATAACCATGATAAGAGTAGTATACATCTCTCTAATATTGATTAAACAAAACCTATCACTTGTATTTTTTTGTGAAAGAAGTTTTAAAAAAATCTTTCATGCTTTTATGTCTATTGCAATTCACACTTCATACAATTCATATTCGTATAATGAAAAACTTTCTCACGGAATAATGAAATGCAAACAACAATCACCAACTTCATGAACCCTTTGAAACGTGAGACCAAAATCCTTTCAATTATCCCACCTACCTCCTCTAATAGTGGACAGTACTTGGACTTCTTCCATTGATATCTCAGTTAACCCCGATCGAATTGAAAGAAAACTGCGACAGTTGAAGGTAGTATCTCTGTAACCTCATAGAAACATTTGATCCATCTGACGTCGTGTCGGATTTTGAACATTTTCAAAAAAAAAAAAAAATGCATTTTTGCCAGGAAAATATGAATCACAACCGCGTCACATTGAATGCGGAACTAGAAAGGATGAAAAGAGGAAATAATGACTGGCCGAGAATATTATTAAACCATATTTGTATGGGCTGACCATAACACAAGATTTTCTAAAGATTAGCCATTGAAGGCTTAAGAGAGCGAATGTCCATCTGTCCATCCCCCGCTTTTTATTTTTTTATTTTATTTTCTGTGTTTGCTCTACCTTCAACCCTTGAGTTCAATTTTCTTTTGTTATCTATCGTTGCTAAGAGATTAGTTTTTCAGATGGACACAATATCATCTTGTCATTGTTCCGGATACCAAAATTATGCTAAATTATGATTTTTTTTCTCTGAAATTTGTATAAAAAAATTTTGGATTTTGAAGAATGATACTTAGACGCAGATGCTCTCCTTCTTGGCTTACATACTTAATATGTATCTTGAACGAGTTAGATCTATATACAAAAAAGAAATACTTTCAAACTCATCGAGAGGAGAAATTTTTGCGATATCTCAATTTTAAAAGTTTTGAAAAGAAAATCAGGAGAAACAAAAAATAAAGGGTCAAGAACGACCCAAGAAAGTGTTCAATATTCTTTTACATAATCCGATCATGCTGAGAAAAGGATTAGGTCAGACTACGTGTAATATTTTAGTATAGAAGTTTTCGCAGAATAGTGAATTGCGAAAAGTGCGCACATTTTTCTTCCATAATGCTTAATATACCTTTTGAATAGAGTCATTTTGAATTGTATCAATAGAATATAATAAACTACAAACTTTATAAAAAAAAAATTATTTTATTTCACAGTATTCAGTACGACATTGTCATCAGTACGTAATATGGCGACATTGAATCAAATGCATCGTACCGGTCCTCATAAAAAGAAGCGTCCACCCCGACAACCATTAGATGGGAAACCTTTTGCAAAAGGCGTCATCTTAAAAACTCTAATTAAGAAGCCAAAGAAACCAAATTCAGCAAATCGTAAATGTGTTTTAGTACGACTTTCGACTGGTAAAGAAATGGTTGCATATATTCCGGGTATCGGACACAATCTTCAAGAGCACAACATAGTCCTTTGCCGAGTGGGTCGCTTACAAGATGTGCCTGGAGTAAAATTGAAGTGCGTAAGAGGCGTATATGATTTACCGCATGTTATTAAGAAACCTCAGTAGTGTGACATCAAATTTTTATAGGAGTTAAATTCATAATTTCATTGTAAATATTTTACGCCAAAGTAAAATGTGTTTAACTTTAAAATTTTAATTTTAATTTCATGATTTATTGCGTTTAAATATGTTTTTCAGTAATAAAACGTAGTAGGAATTCTAGAGTTGGGATTTTTTATTTATGTGATAAGGAATATCATAAAAAAAAATTAATTTCAATGAAATTGCATTTCACTGATTCCGGAATTATCTTTGGAGCCTTTTTATGGAATACGAGAAACTATTAAGTTTAGTGAAACGTTGTTTAACACCTTAAAAGATTGCTTGTTGTGCTTGTTGACATCAAGGTCTTTTTGGAAATTTTGTCTATCGCTGTGTGTATTATATAGGTCTCACATTTCGACCATAGACTCCTTTCATTTATATAAGACTCATTCACAAAACATCCTAGAAATCAAGATAAAATTCCCATACAAATGAAAAACCGAAAAAAATTAACAAACGTATCCTTGAAACAATAGCGTGTCTAGAGAATGTAGTCAGGGTTGGCCACCTTTTTTACTTTTGCCCATAACTTCTATTTAAGGAAGAATTTGGTAAATCCAAGCACCTCATGGCAGAATGATTGGGTGAAAAATGAAAAAAAAAAATTAGGCATTTAAAAAAAAATTGAAGAAGTCAAGGTCAACCAGTGTTGTCTAGGTTGACCAGCCGACCAAAAATGTACTGAAATGATTGAAAATCACCTGGAAAAATTAATTGAATGAAATAAGAAGCCGAATTTCTTGCATTTTTCTGTTTCTTAGCAAAATTTTAATGGCGCATTATTCAGAATCGCATTTCCGGCAAATGTCGTTATACTCAGTACGTTTACATGAATACTTCAGTACTTGACTTGAAATCCACTTGAAGCTCAGTAGGGCGGTTGATTGAATTAATTCCAATTACCTGACTTGAATTTTTCTTGAATTTAATTTTCCAATTACTTGAGTTGAAATTTACGCATTGAATGAGCGTTTTCATGATATTTTGATTACTTCAAGCATATAAGTATTCATGTACTCACTGACTGACGCACTTCTCTCTTGCATTGTCCGAAGAGGGATTTTTCTGCGCTTTTTTTTTTAGCATCTTCCTTTAGCTGGTGTTTTATTGGCGGACTTCGTTGGGATTGGTGCTAGACGTTTTTTTGACGACTTGCAAGCACACAATCACAGTGGGCCAACCTTGATGACAAACGCCATTGCCGCATCACATGACACCACAACCAGACATGTTACAGGATTAAATTTTCCTCTTGGTTTGTTTTCAAGCATGAGCCACACAACACAATCACAATGCTTATCTTGATGATTGCATATTTTCTCCTCACTTGCTGCCTGTATTCACTGCTGCTAAAAAAACTTTTTTGAAATTTCAAATTCAAATTAGTAGTGAGTGCACAGCTCATACTTTGCGTTCGCACTCCAAATCTGTAATGTCATGAAAAGTTCGCTGTTACTGAGAGAAGTTATTCCGCGCTTGAACATTGGTGGCGCTAGTGGTCAAAACCTAGATGACAGGGCAACCCTGACGACATTCCCTTATATACTATTAGTCGCTAGAGCATCCTCTCACCCTCCGATATATGTGAAAAGCGTTATAACTTTTTTTATAAGGAAGGTGGCAATGTAGAAATTAGCAAAATGTTTTAAATGCAGATATTAAGGAGTGATGATTCTACTATAATCACAGCCTTCATTTCAGTTCCTTCAAACAAATCAATAAAATCAAGATTATCCACAATATTGTCAATAGAGAAAAGGTCTGAGCAATAAATCTGAGTAATTTGCTGTCGAAAGCATTTTGTTCGCCATTTACTTTTGCTTTGATTCTATTTTATCAGCACGATATCTAGCATATTGGGCAGGGTGTTTCGATTAATGTGGCATTATAAGCAATACAAGAAGGAAACAATTTTCTTAATTGAACATTAGTTCTCGTTATCACAGGTGTAGACATTGCATCGACACTTCCTACGATAAATCGAAATTAGAGCCGGAACAAGAACTTTTTCACACTAAGAACTGTTGCAATTTCGATAGATTTTGTGACTCTGAATGGGTTCACACTATTGTAGTTGAAGACCAAATTGGTTATGGAAATTAAAGTTGAAGTAACTTGTTTGAAATGAAGTGAAAGAGGAGCTGATTTTGCATATATCGTCCTTATAAAAAATAATGTAGTGTCTTATTCTGATTTAGGTAGCTAAAACTATTTATATTAGTATTAAATTAACAGTTGTGGTATAAAAAACCAATATAAGTCCAAAAATACAAAAGGGAGGTACAAAATAATGTGCTAACATATTTGAACACAACTAAAATATCCTTCTAGCTGAAATATTACTTAGAAGCGCCCTTATGCAACAAAAAAATGTTTTTTTCTTTTTTTTTTAAATGACAAAGAAATTTTATTCTTAACATTAACCAATCTTGCACATTTCATAAATCCTTAAAAAAAAAGGACTTAAGAGGAAGCCGTTGTCCAAAAGGCTTGAGTCAGCAATTTCTTTTGACCCTTTCACAATTGGCTACAGCGACACCTACGAAAAAGTCATCTTGTGGTCATTTGCGTCGAAATCTCTGTCCATCTTACGGTTGCGATTTTTTTTTGCTCCTAAGTGAATGTCCTTTCAGTTAAACTTAAGTAACGGCAAATTTTCCTTTTGCATACATGTTACATCTGGAATATTATTTCTGTTAGACGTTTTTCATGATGATTAGCATAAAATCTTCATTATTCATCACGAAACTCTCAAAGGAAATCATATTCTTTATGGAGGAGAAAAGGATTTGTAAAGAGTTTCCATCTATGCTTTCACATAAAAAGGTGAGCCGCTGCATTTCCGATATATTTTTTTCTATTACTATGTTTTTATTAAGACATCCGTGAAACAGTTTCATTTCCTGATTTTAATGATGACTTGATTTGTTTGGGATTTTTTTTTATTATATTTTAAAGTAAATAATTTCGATATAAGATTATTTTGAAGCGAATTTGAGACGACTTTAGATTGCTATTAGATCTATTTGCATTTTTTTAATGCAGATTAAGCACAGTCTCAAGCATGAGGGTCAGCTATTTTACTGTTCTGCTTTAAACAATCACTGGAGCCTATCAATCTCTTGATATAGCAAAAAAGCACATAAAAAGGTTCTATTCTGTATCTGGCGAGGACCAAAATTAATATCTGCGAAGGTATTCTTTGGTCTTTCAAAGAAGCGTTTGGTGCACTCACAAGATCTTAGGTTTTTATTATATTATATTTGATCAGAGACTTAATCATTGAGGTGATAATACTTACTACAGTCTCCAGTGTAAGAAGAGAGTGCTAAATCTGTTAGCCAGATCAGCTTGCTCATTTTCTATAATGCCTCGGTGGTCAGGTACCCATTGTAAAAATACTGCATCGTGAGAACAGAGCCCGAGTCCTATCAAATGCTTCTCTACTACTCCCAATATAGAGAGTAATGTAGAGGGTAACTGAAAACCTTACTTGCAGAGCTGCTGACCCCCATTCAGCGAATAGAAAATTTTGGGCACCAGTCCACTCAAATGACCAGATTGCCGTAGGCACGTAGATGAAACCGGATCAGAGCCGATTCCCGGAATACCTAACTGCACTAAGCGTCAAACTTTTTCGAGCTCCTTCAGGCCAGTGATATTGTGTTAGTCCCACAAAATAGCCTAAAACGTAAAATAATTAAGTAATATTACGACTATACGATTATAAACAGACACAAAGTGTGTCAAATAGAATGGCTAATCTTTCGCATGGTAATAGCTGGGCTCAAAAGGATTAAGACATTTTTCAAATGGGAGAAGGGTGAGTGGGACGAGTGAAAAGGCTTGGAATAGGCTTAGAAAGGAGAAAGCTTTGGTATTCTTCAATTCTATATGAAAAACAAAGTCATATATCACTTTGACTAAGAAATGCGTAATTTGTTTCTTAACATTTTGGTTATTAAAACATAATGAAAGAAAATTCCAGACTAATTGAAACTGAATAAAATTGTGCAACTATTCGTAGGATAGTAAAAAAACTAAACTACATTTTTAGCTAAACTAAAATTCAATTTAATCGATTTACTTATAGTAAAACTTGAGCCTAACTTTTACTTAATTATTATCGCAGATGAATTAAATGTTTTTCCAATGCTTATCAAAGTGTCCTGAAATTCTAAAAAATTCCCATATCATATTGAATGTAGATGAATCTCCTCATATTTTCTGTCTTCAGCCCTAATCACTCTTCGAAAAAGGATTTTTTGCTGATGCTGAAAATTTTCTCATATATACATAGGTACTCAGTTATGTATCAAAAAATAAATTGCCATCATAAACCGTTATCGGGAAGGTTCATCATCTGCATAATCTAGGATTTTTCTTTTATATTCAAAAAAGGGTTGACAGCATCATCAATTGTGGAACAAGGAACCGCAATAGTATATCCAAAGAAGCGTAAAATTTTTCATTTCCTCCTTGAAGTTGAAAACTGAATTTGAAGTGATGAATGCCTCTGTGAGAAAAGTTTTGCACCGGTAAAAACTCAACTTGTGACACTTTCCATTATTTGTCTGAAGACGAGAGGTAATAATGCAACTCTATATTCATATACTTAAAGGCTTTTTACAGGAGGAGGAGGAGATTAAATATTTACTGCGGTCTCGAAAAAAAAAGTTAATCATACACCCACATTTTGTTGCTGTCAGTAAATCCTGAAAGAACGAGTTATGGAAGAAAAAAAAATCGTAGGTAGCTATACCTCTCCAATTTTTTACTATTCCCTATGCATGTCAACTTAAAATTGAGTTCAAGTGAATGTTATCAAATGCACAATAATGCATTGATGATAAAACCTTCATAACGGTTCATAAGTACTTTGTAGGTTGTGACATTATTGCAATATTTGCTTCAATTTCTAACACCTAATTATTTATTATAATTCAAGAGTGCTAGAATTTTTCAAAAGCATACTCAACAGTGTTGTTGGGATTGGTCAATTAGCTGACAATTTATTTTTCACACTGAACATCATCAACAAGCAAAAATTGGGAACTTGGTATACGAATTTTTATCTTTTAGCCGTGAGATTAATTTTCGGTCTGTTGTTGATTGGTATGCTCATTTATGATTTCACCTGGAAATTATTAAAGATGTCGAGAGCAAATATCCAAAAAGCTCTCAGACAATTACTATCACTAATGCAGGTAACACGTATGCGCATTTAATAGTGTTAATTGCAGCTCTACAAACGCAGTCTCAGTTCAAAAGTTAATTGAACCAACAAAAACCAGTGGAAACGGTGATCGCGTCTTAAAACACAAATAAACCAATGCGATGCGAGTCATAGGTAGCCAAACGAAATTGGTTCTTAACATGGAAATCAAGCGAAAGAACATTTCTAAGTTGCTGAGATATATCTGTGTAATCATAGCATGATGTCTCTATAGTGGGTACATGGCTACTCGAGAATTATGGGGAATGTGTGGGCGGACTCGCTAGCCAAGTCCAGCTTTAGTTCTTCCTTTCTTAGACCAGAAACAACCTGCTGTTGTTCGAAGTATCAGTAGGTATGGGCAAGTTGAGCACTGAGTACCGCATGTCTTGATGAGCCAAATAGAAAGTTCACTGCCTTTCTCGTTGGGGCTCAGAAGAAAACAATTCAGTGCTGTAGTTGATATCATCACTAGCCACCACCCGCTTCACGCTCGTCTACCAAAGAAGGGAGTTGTTGACCTCGCTGAGTGTGTGTCCTTTTTGGACAGAGAGCTTGACACAACAGAGCCGATGTGCTGAAAAGCTTAGCTCACCTGCACCTGATTAAGAAGAAAGGAAGATATTGGTGAGAGGTCTGTCCCTTTAGCTCATTGGGCCGTCTTGACCGGTATGCGTGGGATCTTTCGTCCATCTGCTTTGGGAAAAAAAATAGAATAGGTGACGAAATATTTCCAGCGACGATTGAAACTTCAAAAGCGCATAATTGAGTACGACTACCACCGTAACCGTGCAGTAGAACAGCAGAGTAATTTAAATTACTTGTGGACTGAGCAGATCGGCCAACCGTTACTCTATAAATCTGCAATAGCAATGTATGTAGAACGGCGTCAATGTTTTAATAACTACAGAACCAACTAAACGTAAGGATACTATGTAAAAATACTATATATAAAACAGCTGATATACTACCATTCAATAGTAAAGTAGGTAATGACTCTCTTAAGTAACTCGAAGTTAAGGAGGATACATTGAAAACAGGGATTAAGTCATTTTTCCTGCCATACCACGTTATATAACATTCACAACGTGATATTTATATCACAGTAGGTACAAGTACCGTAATTTCAATTAATACTGAACAATTCCGGTAAAAATCTTTTAGATTCCTGCACCTACATATTCCGGGTCCTAAACACATAAACATAAAATATCCGTAAATATCGAAACCTCTCAATAAAACTCTTCCATTAAAATGTCAACCTAAATCGGAACCTTCAATTCGTAATGCCTCATCCTTTAAAAAAATGTCAACATCCCACAGAATTGCCTCTTTCAGTTTGTAAATTCCCATGCGAATGCGAAACAAGACGGACCTCTGCTCTACTGCAATTTAGCCAATATAACGGTGAACGGTGAAATTTTTAATATTATACCTTTCCTTGATGGGCAAAAGTCCACCGCAAAAATACCTGAGATAGAATTCTAAGGACGAAAATATTTGCTGAAATCCTTTAGTTCTTTGGTGGTAGATCAGCCACCTGCTGGCTTCTCTTTCTCTCCATTATCATAGCCGGTGGCGCGTGCAACTTTTCAGATAAAATTTGTTGGCCTTTTTATGGAAAGATTTACGACAGATGATGAAGTCCTTAACTTGGTAGTTAAGTTGAGATTATCAGGATTTTATTGTGTTTAGTTTATTTTATGCATGTGAATTGATATCGCATTTTTTGGTTATGAAAAGTGTTGTATGAATTGAGGTGCCGATGTAGGGTTCGATTTGTATATGTAAAATCAATTGTGGAATTTAGTAATTTAAATAAGAAACAATTTTTTTTTAAATTTATAATTTCGGAAAAATAATAAATGAAAATATCCATTTGTCTAGGCTATGAACATAATTAGTATAGAGAGTGTATCTCCATAACTGGGTATCGTCGATATTTGGCAAGACAATATAGTGGGTATTGAGACAGAAAAAAATTTTGCATGGAACATTTTTAAAAATTTTCAAATATTGCCTCTAGTTTTTTCAGATTTCCTACAAATATTTTGAAAAAATTGTTTTTTTTTTTTTAACTATAAATACATCTTATATATTATACGATACCAATAAGAAGGCACACCGAAAACTGGGTAAATAATTTTAATTGATTTTGATTAATAAGTATAGGTTATTGCAGTTTTAAAAATTTCGAAATTTCAAAAGCTGTGTTCAAATTTGTTATAGGGACCTAGGTGCCGATCCACCGGCCTATTGGTAAAAAAGGCCCTGGCCATAATGCGTTTATTCAAAATAATGTAAACAGCAAGTTCTCAGAAATATGTAGAGATGAATTATTTAAGTGCATTCCGATACTCGTGCATTTTTTTTTACCCCTGTGAAAAAGAGTCCTCCCCAGTTTCTCAAGCTAATCTTACCCGTAAAATATTGCTATCTGACATTGTAAGCGGGGCCTTAATAGGTATGTCAAGATTTCCAAATACTGCTGGAAGAATGCCACTGATGATAATTGCCATGAAGATCAAACACTTTTGAGTTTGACCCATTGGCAGTTAAGCTTTACCGTGGCTGTAAGTTGTTAAACGATCTTCCTCTCCAACTCAATACACTTAAGCTGTGACATGTCCCAGGGTTCTATTTTAGAGCCGTTGTTTTTTAGACTTTTCTTTTTGAGTCTGCTTAGAGGGTCCCGATTATGGGCTAGGAAGATTGGTCAATTGTCTAGGGCCAGGGTTTTGTAGGTCCACGGTGGTGAAATAATAAAAATGATAAAATACTTTTTTTTTTCAAATTTTGAAACCAAGGTATGCTTCTGATATCATGCAGTGCTGGATAAGACTTTAATTTGATTTCCAGAGATGACATTTCCTGGTGATATGGTTTTTCTTTTTTGGAATAACTCAATAGGTATTTGTATTTTTGTCATTCATTTTTAGAAAAATATCTTGAAGTGAACTTTAAAACATAATTACATAGATAAATTCATAAATCCAAATCTTAAAATCGCCAAATTTTCACATTCCTAACCGATGGTGGTAGCGTATACCTGTTCCTGTATTTGTAAAATTGCAAAAAAAAAAACAAAGAAATCAGTACAAATATATATCGTCTTCTCGTTATACATATATATGCATACCTATGTACATATTTGCAAAGCAATATCCAAAATTTAAGTCAAAATGCATTCCAGCATTTCCCATACACTTTCTCCATAGAATATGCCCATGACCGAAGTTGTCGCACTAATGAAAGGGGTGAAATTAGAAAACCGTCAGTCAACAGCAGAACTGACCATCATTAATCCACTCATCTGACGGAAGAATTGCGAATTCCTAAAACATCTGCCCAAAATAGATATCAGGATATCAGTGAATACCCAAAAGTGTCCACACACAGACACACTGCTGACAGTTTCCCTGTTTACTTTTGCACAGTATACCCTTTTACTAGAATTCGTTAATTTCACTGCCGGGTGGGTGCCTGTACAATATGAAGCAATGCGGAAGGGTTACGGTTAGTTGAGTATTTTTGTCATCGTCCACAAAAACATAATAGAATTCACCCCCGCATTCAAACGGGATTTATTATATCAATGCAGTCGCATCGCAGTCCCATTTCCCAAGGATTCGTACACAGACAATTATTGTGTTCAAGGAGTAAACCTGGTCTTGATTGTATTCAGTTTGACCACTAACAAACCACTTTACGACCCTCGTTTTCATTCGTCCCTCGGTTAAATTACTCCCCTTGGAGAATATTGAGCTGTCTGTCATCTCTCACCTCGATTTTCTAATATAGGGAATGCTGCATGTTGCTTCAATACGAACGAGGCTATTACGAATCCATTGCTGTGCGTACATATCGTCCTCTTACAATTTATGACTCAAGTTTAACTCCACCCTCGTTGGTGTGTTTATTGGGATCTTTCGCAATGGAGGGTTGAAAAATGTAATTGGTTTCCAGCACATAACACAAAAACCAAAATGGCGTTGATTTTTATGAGATTGAATCTTTAACTGGGATTTTTTTTTATTCGCCAATGCTAAGCTCTAAGAATGATCAGATCATTTTAATAAAATAAAAAACAAGTAGAAGTAACCAAAGTTGAATTTGTGTTATCGTCTGTGATACTGCTTAACCGCGAGACTAACAATATCATGACTGCGTAACTGTATAGAGTAGCAGAATCCAATTTCGAAGTTAATTTTGATGTAGCTAAGAAACTGCAATTTGTTTTATCAATTTTATGTCATTTTTGAATTTTTTCTACGCCACAAGAGTTTCTAAATTAATGCTTAAGATTAGCCGAAGCCGCTATGTTGAGCATTTCTTAAGCTTATCTTAAGCCTAATACTTTGAAACTATGTAAACGAATGTAAAACTTAGTTTATCACTATTAAGCTAAACTTTGGTAGATCCAGCAACTTCTTGATGACTCTAAGACGACTAATTTAGGAAATGATTTTAGTATTGCACTGAGTCGACATAACTATCTACTGATCCTATACCGATTACTATATCCCTCAGAGCTGACTACAGTCAAAAAAATTGGTAATTGGTTATTTATAGAACCTTTAAGTTATTTTTCTAACCAATAAGTTACGTTATTTATTTTATTTTATTTTTACAAATTTGTTGCAGAATAACTCTTACTTGTAAAACATAATTTACATTAGATATATTTTTGTGAATAGATATATTTATTGTGATTGTGTGAATTAGTGATGACATTATAAACAAAGTCATTGGAAATTTCATAATATGATTATATCTTAAACTAACCAACTCACTTCTGTCTATTTGATTTTTGTAAATGCTTCCATGCCATTCGAAATATTCTTTAATTAAAATTTTTGAAGAAATTGAAGTTTATTAATGAGAAAACTTTTCTATCTTAATTACGTTTTTTTATAAGAAGTTGCAAAAATGCTTATACATACTTTTCAGCTATATTTTCTAGAATTCAAATGAGAAAAGTCGCCGAAATAACTTCCTACAAATAATTTCTTAGTATTATCTATATTTAACCAGGCAAAGATAGTTACTAGACATATTTATAAACCAAAAACCAAAACCAAAACCAAAAAGTTGCTCTAATAACTTTTTAGTCATATCTACAACCCGAAAGTCAGGTTTGAGTGAAGTTGATGCTATGGGCTCAGTAGAATTATTTTATTTGTTAATGGTTTGTTTAAATAAAATGTTACTTTCGTGTGGTATGTTGTTAAAAAATTATTTACTTGTCGGCGGTATTAAAATCAATTTTCTTTTCTCTTTGTTTTAATTCAGTGAACTGTAGTAAAACAAATATTTTGTGATAATTGCCTCGAAGACGAATGATATAGTTAATTGGCACGAAGTTATTTTCATTACCAGAAAATTAGAGGGATATGTTGTAGGCCGTAGTTGTCGATGCATCATCAAACTAACAAGCAAAGTATGCTATGTAACGTCTAGTCTTCATCGAAGACGGTTTTTGTTAAAAAAGCAAACTGTCACAGACTCAATTGTAAAATAAATGAAGAGAGAAGAGCAAAAAGAATCGCGTTTTATTTAATTGAGTTCTTTGCACCTAGCCACCAAAATTATCTAAACTGTAACTGAATTAGTACTATGAGTGCAGAAAACGCGGCGAAGGTAAAAGAGTTTCTGAATTCAGCTACCGTTAAGGATTTAAAGCAGAAGCTAGCTGACATTAATATGTCTACATCTGGGCTTAAGGCTGCGCTAAGGTTGCGTTTAGAGCAGGCTTGGAGTGTAATGTCGGCAGAGGAAGTGAAGCAGCACTTGGAATACGTTGCCGCAGGGGCCGACAGAGGTGACGATGAGGAAGATGGTGAAGAAGAAATCCCTTCGGAGGTTATTAATGAAGAAAGTCTTCTCGACTCTACTCGACAGTTAGATTCGCTGCGAGAGCAGTTGGCGAAAAAGAAAGAAATTGCAGAGTTAAAACGACAAATTCGAGAACTGGATGAGACGGAATAACTCCCAAAACACGAACGATAAATCGCCGTATGCTTTCAGGGATATAGAAGACTCCGTTCCAGGCTTTTCGGGAGACGATGGATACCCGGTTAAACGGTGGATCCAGCACTTTGAAGAAGCAGCGGACGCGTTTAGTCTAAACCGAAGCACCCGCTTGCTATTTGCAAGGAGAATGTTAACGGGAACTGCAAAGTTGTTCGTAAGGACGGTGTTGGTGAGGTCTTGGAGTGAATTTAGGATGGCGTTAACGGAGGAGTTTGACACTCAAACGACAAGAGCAGAGACTTACGAAAGGTTGTGGGGAAGAAGAAAAAAACCTGAGAAAACGTTCCAGCAATATGCGCTGTCAATGGTTGCGATGTCTGTCGCTGCGGACGTGGAGGAAGCAGACTTAAAGGAATTCCGGATACGGAGAGTAATAAAATGATTTTATACAATGCTAATTCGATCAAAGAGCTGAAGTTGGCGCTAGTGAAGTACCAGAAGATAAAAAAGTTTGCGCAATCTGCTCTTCCTGAGAAGCAAACCGTCCTTACCAAACCACCATCATACCGGCGACACCGTGATGCCCAGGACAAGCTGTCTACATTCCGTTGTTTCAATTGCAATGAAAGTGGTCACATCAGTACGAAATACCAGAAACCATCAAGAGAGAGAGGTTCCTGTTTCAAATGTGGGAGACATGGGCATTACGCAAATAAGTGTTTAGGAGAAACGGTTTTGAGTGTTGCTGAACAGATGAAGAATTGACACAGCGAAAACGAGTTTGAGCATCAATTACAATGTACCTTCGTTAATGATGGCAAGAAATACAACAGCTGTACAACTACCTTGATGGGCCTAATTGATTCAGGAAGCCCAGTGAGTTTTGTGCAGTTTTGTTCCGGACTGTTTCGTTCTTCCAGAAGATGTAAGCGATCAGCGACTTTGTGGAATCAACGGCAGCATCCTTAGGATAAGTGGTTTTGTTATTTGTAATTTTAGTTTAAATAATGTTGATAATTTTCTTTGTACCTAGCCACAAAAAAACGCCTACAATACATATCAAATTCACTCAAGATTTCCGTTAAAGCTTTTACCCGTGACTTCGTGTTTAGAAAACTACAGAAAATCAACACCAAAAAGTTTTATTTTCTTGGTCGGCACTGGGTATTATACCCTAGATGAAATCTTATAGTATAACTATTCTTAGTTTGTCAATCCGTTTGTAACGTAATGCTGGTAGAGGAAAATGGATTGGACACCCACACATAGATAATATTGAAAGGTTATTCTGATTTTTAAATGCCCGTGCACCCGTCCTCACGACAACTTGAAAACGCGCTTAGAGAGTAAAATCTTTGCCTTTAAAAAAAAATATTGTGGAATAAAATTCGAAAATCGAGTACCTAAATCAGGTAACATCTTCGTAGGGTTTACATACAAAAATTTCGTTTTTCACTATATATTTGGAAACTGCCAGAGAAAGCGTCGACGTAGAAAGCTGAAATTTCGTACATGACATTTTCATGAAAATATTAAATATAATTTCAAAAATGAGGTAAAGCAGGCAACCCCTTTTTGGTATTGTTATATAAAAATATAGGTTTTCTACGTATACCGTGAAAATGATCAGTCTCAGACGTTTTTATTGTACTAAAAAGATCTTCAGAATATAAAATCCCATAAAATTGGTTATAATAATTTTTACTGTCCGACGAACCGTTCTACATCAAACTTGTCCAGAGTTCATACCAAGGACAATCATCTAGGGTATCGTAAGAATTGGTCTTAGAACCAATTCTACCGAAAGTTATCCCGGTACGTTTCGGAGGAGAGAAAGATTTCCATTCGAATTTGTGTACTTTTCCAGCACGAACAATTTCTCTAATTTCCGTGCTTATGCCTTAAAAAAAAAAGCTGGTCATTACTTTATGCTTCAATTGAACAACGCCACCTAACTACCTTACTGTAAATATTTATATAAATTTATTATGTATCGACAATATTATTAGCACTTAAGATTTCATGTTTCAAACATTTCCAGTAATGGAATATTACAAAGTCGTTGATGTTATGCAATTTCATTAGTAACAAAAACAAGTTAAACTGGAAAAGCCTCCGATGAGTACGTACGTAGCATTATTACCTTAAAATACACAGAATAAAAACGTATTTCGCAATTGTTCTACATTTTTAAAGATGTTTATCGGCAACAGAAAATTGAGCAATTTATTCGTATACCTACAATGTATATGCGGAGCGGATGTGTAAACAATCATTATTACTCACAAAAATGCAAGCAGCAATTAGCCGAGGCCAATTATAATGGTGGCATTTCTTAATTACGTTCATTGCGTCTAGCATTGGCTAACAACTATCACCACACACGTCACTATTTGAAAACATTTCTCAACAAATTTCACTTCCCCTGGGGAGAAATGGGTGAAAATTTCTCAAAATGTTTCATCAATCACTTGGATTTGGGTGTCATTTGAATTTTTGTTTGCAAAACCGGAAGACGACATCATTAGGTCTCAGTCATCCTTGGTCACATTGGTCATATTGAGTTAAAATAACACAACTTGGACCATTGGACGTCTATTGGAATGTTGGAGTGGGCAAATAAGAGTTTGTGGTACAGCTCAGGGTGCTTGACATATGACTATGTGAAGTGAAAGAAAATAAACAGACTCTATAGAAGAAAGGGGAAAGTTGTTGAGTGAATGCAAATGAAATAACAAATTGCAACTGCTGCAACTGCAACTCTGAGAACTCCGTGAGTTCTTCTTTATTTAGAAAATTTTGACAAAGAGAGGGCACGTGGTTGTCAATCTTCATCAAATATTATTTAAAAAAGGTTTGTTTTCTTAGGAACGCGGTTAGATACTTTACTTTGTTGCGTTGTGATGTAAAATTCATAAAATTTCTCATGGCGTCTAGACAGGAAAGCTGTGTGAAGTGATTATTTTGCTATTGAACAAAATTACTTTGATTCATTGCGGAATCCAAACACTTCATTTTAATTTAGGTCGGCAGACAAAGTTAGCATGTCCAAAATTTATTTTCTATTGACTTATGAAGCATTTCTTAGTCGCTTTGCACTCATTTTTTGAAAAATGGCTAGCAAACGAATTGTTGTGTATCAATCAGCTTTGACCGTATAATAACGCGGAGGTAACACTAGATAGTGCAGTTTCCATGCAAGCTTCCCTCTTCCAACGCGATTTTAAACTTGACAGCAGAAGGCAGTTCGGTTGATGGCTTATCATCTTGCATGCAAGTTCATTTAAATAATGGTATTGAGACGTAAAGTCTTGCGTATATTGGAAAGTTATAGCAATAAAAGAAGTAGCAAAATGATAAAAACCCAAGCAAAATGAAGAGGAAGGTATTGGTAAATGATGTAATGCAAATGATTCCAGAAAATATCATTTTCCCAGTATAATTTATCAATTTCTATTAAGCATTTTTTCTTCGTGCCATCTTGAAAACTGTATGTTATGTCAAATTACTATCACCTAGGTGCCATGATATTTCATCATGCAAGTTCGTTGAAAGCTGAGCTGGTTGCATGGCAGTAGGGATTACATGTGCAAGAAGTATAGCAGTGCAAGTTGTATGCAAGCTGTACTATCTCGTGTAACCCTCGGGTAATCTATAATGATTCTACTGGGAATTGTGGCAACATGACCCACATGTCCAAAGAAATAGACAAACGAGACAGATGCTTTTCTCCTTGTATTTTTTAATTTATTTAGCCTATTCAAAAACTGGACGAGGCGATTGTTTTTTCTCTTGTATTTACAATTAAATTTAGAATCGGTAAAATAAAAGTTTTCGGAAATTCTCCTATTCCATATCTATGACTGGTTCTAAAAATTGTGAGTTCGGCCTTCTGACATATTGAGTTTCCATACCTATTGTTTTTGAGTATCACGGATCAGGCTAGTACTAAAGATATTCACTTGCAGACTACAGTCCGAGGTAGAATACGGTTCATTCCAGAAAATGCTGCCTCCCAATCCTAATAAATTATAACGCTATAAATATCAGGGTTTGTTCTAACATCATACTTTAGGAAGATATGTAAGATCATGAAATAGATAACGCCAACGTCGTGATTTTGATTATGTTCATCGAAATATAATCCTCGATACAAATACACGACTTCGATAGTTGGACGTTTACATTGGCATCCGATTAAGAACCGCGAATCTAGGATATAATTATTATTCGTAACAAAATATGGAAGTAGGGTCAATATTAATGACTCATCAGTGGAAAAGATTTACTTTGTTGATATAAATTCCTTTTTCTATTCCTTAATAACGCTGCAATTTGTACAAAATTTGTAAGAATATTTTTGCCAGGAACGTGGATGTCTCAGATACGTAAGTACTTCTTTATACCTAAAACGAAAAATTATACCTTGCCTGCGTCTATTATTTCGGAACTATGTATGTATTTAATTTTTTTTCTTTTTTTTTCTTAACAAATAGTTATAAGAAAATTTGCAATTTTACAATGCTCAACCCATTAGGAAAAGCCAAGGTAAGATCTTTTCTGACAAAAAGGGTTTACTCAAATATTGCACCCGGAGACATAGAACTGAGCGAACATGCAGGCAGATTTGCATGCAATATAAAAACATATTACAAATAAGCAGCAAATTTATGACATGAATTCCCTGGAAAAAGGGTTAAGCGCAAATGCAAATCTCTTGCTGACCTTTGATGACCATTTCTCTGAAGTTTTGACATACATATTTCTTACGAGATGTGAGGTAAGGATGACCAATTTTAAAACAACGACAATATAATGTTGTATCCTCTGCCATGACGGCAGTTCCAGCCCCCTTTAAAGGAGTTTTTTTTTCAAGAAAGATTATACAAAAGATCTTATCGCATAAATCCCCTCTTCAAACAGGTATCCGGGGACCTGTAGCGCTGTACATACAGTTTCCTGAGTTCAGGCGACTATATGGCTCCTTGAAATGGGATGATACGATGGATAGTACGTACTATAAATGGTCAAGGATTTGGATTAGTTGGTCACTTGCGTCTTGGCGTGTTTTGTCATGCAAATACTGCATCTTTTTTTTTTCCTTGTTATTTTGCGGAAATTGTTAACGAATTAAATGCTTATGGTTCATTGGACTTAAATGGTAACTGGAATGATCTTTTTGCTTACTTAGGTCAACATTTTCTAAAAAATGCACTTAACAAAAAAATTCATTCATACGAAAATTTCTTAAAGTTAAAGCCATTCAAATTGCTTAGAGATCTGTTACGCATGTTTACCAGGGTGGAAATTTTGCGTGTTTCTTTTTTTGTGCACCTAGTGCAGGATGTAGTAGAAACGGAACAAACCTTAAATTTCGGAAATTGCCCTATTATCATTCACTAGAAAAATAGGATCTACTTACTGGATGGAATTTTTAAAAAAATCAATTTTTTGCTAAGAAGTTTTTATTTTTTTTTTGTAGAGAAAAGTATATTAAAATTTTAATTTCTTTTCCTTAATATAGGATTTGGCCTTCGCACCAAACGACAAGACACGATAGAATGATGGCATAGCTCTAATATCGTTTTTATGCGCATCCGAAATAAAACAACGACGAAATTAATATGAAATTTTTGCAGATAAATAATTACCGCAATTCGATTGCCGCTGAAATAGATAACATCCTTCCAGCAACAGATAAACTCCTAATCAATCTTGAAAATATCATTGAAAACTTGTAATTCCCAGTGGATTGGAAGAAAGGCATCATCAAGCTTTAAAAAAGGGGGACCTAATAAATTAGTTTAAATGTAATAACTAAAGAAATAGTTGTTAGCTACCAACCGTTCTACCCGTCACAAGAGATTTTGGAAAGAATTAAAAACGCAGGTTGATCAAACAATAGGAGTATCATTTACTGAGTACCAATCCCCCACCTATTTTTTGTTTATTATTATATTTCGACAAAAAAAAACCAAATTGGCCGTATAGATAAGCAAAAACAAACTAGTTCTATTGCGTCTTGTATTTGGTACGAGCCAAATACGATCTAACCACAGTCTGGATCCAATTAATAACCGTTGATTTATGTTAACTTAATTGTAAATGTTGAATGTTTCGTGAATGTGCACATCAACTCAAAACTAGAAAATACCAAAGCGGTTTTAATGATCCCAATCTAGTCAGTCAATACATAGACGACGACCCATGGTGCTTCTTTCACCCAAAATGGCTGGTGCATGTTTTAGTTGGTGAACATTATATCTTTGAGCTAACCTTTATTTTCATTCAACAAAGAATTCATACACAAAATTTAAGAGCGTTTATCAGTTAATATCCTCCAACTGAATTTTACTATTTTTTTATTTGTCCTCACAATATTAGAAACTTTTAAAACATACATAACCAATTCCAAAGAACTATAAAAACTTTAGTTAAAAATATTTGGGGCTGAACGTTTCCCCCAAGTATACCTACGTGAAAAATTTGAATTTTTGTATAGTAACAGTATAAAGAGGTTACATGATCTTTAATTAAATTTCGCAATTTCACTGAAATTGTAAATTCCGGCAGTTAAAATTTGAGATCTCTGGGTCAGAGCGTTCTAAACCCTTATCCAAATATACTTGAAAAATACAATTTTTGTGTATGGCGACCCCCTACAAAGAATTTTAACCGTTGTTTAACTCATGTATGTGCTGTACAAATTTTAGATCCCCAAGTCAAATCGTATTTAATCAAGTTATTGCGTGGAAATACAAACATACAAATAAATGGACGACAATGATGATTCATCTAGCGCTTAATAACTCTGGAAAATAGAGGTAGTACTTGCTCATACTGACTCCAACTTCAACTATAAACCTTAGTTTTTGTGGTATTCATAAAATTCAAATATACCTACTAGATACTACTCAAATGATCTTAGATTCACAACTGATTACAAATCATTTCATTGATTGAATGGACTAAAATTTGTGCTCTCCTAAAATGAGACTGCTCATCATTCGCCTCTAAGCTCATAAAAGGCATTTTAACTTATTCGCCGATGGTGTTTGAATCAAGCAGGGTAAACCAATATTTTTACTGATACTAGAAGAAAGGTTAAGTAAAGAAAAGATCTTATCACTGTCGTTTAATCATACATATATTACAAAATTACTAGTTATGTTTACAATAGTTTCATACAAATTTTCTTTCAAAATTGTTTGTCCTTAATACTATAAAATAGGAACATAGCGATCTAAATCCTCACTGGAATCTTACTTCTTATACTCACAATTATTTTTGCAGTCTAAAAATATCTTCCAATCAAGTTACTATTATTTTATCAATGTACTGGCTGAAGATGTAGCCTACTGCCGCGAGCTTCAAGAGCTTGAAGTCTGTAAAACATTGTGTTATTTTGTGCTTTCAACAGTTCATTCTGATGAAGCAATTCATTTTCCCGTCCTTCAATTGCTTTCAGTTTCTCTAATAGCTCCGTCTCTTTTATCTCGAATTCTCTACGTAGTTCAGCCTCTCGAGTTTCAAATGATTTTCGATCACAAAGCAATTGAACTTCTCTTGACTTAAGAGTTTGAAGTTCTAACTTTAAAGTATCTAGCTTTGAATGCAACTCTATACTTTGTTTTTCCAAAAATTCATTTCTGATAGTCAATTCATCTTCTTTCAAGCGTCTACGATCCCTAGATTTTTTTGCTGCAGCATTATTCTTTCTACGGCGTTCGTAATATGCTGCATCTCTGATTACACTGTTTTGATTTGTTATGCACATATTGTTGTTGTCGTTACGATCATCATTATATTCTGGTTTAACATCATTATTCTCTAGGCTACCTGTACTGGAGGCATCATTGTCACGTTGTTGTCGTTGTTGGTGTTGTTGTTCCAAAAATCGATCTCCATTACTACTACGATTATCATCTTGTCCACCCGGACAATTTCCGATTGTAGTTCTTCTCATTTTAGGATTTGTCATTGTTCGAAAGCCACCGTTTGAATTTCGAATTCTTTCTAGTGCTTGCTTTCGATACTCCATAAATCCTTCAACTTGCTGAAAAGGATTCGGTTTTAATAAATCACAGGCAGCAAATCGTGCAGGAATTTGATCAGGATCTCGTGGTAAACCTTTAAATGGCCGTGCAGATCTTTGATCAGGAAGCGATGATGGTGGTAGACTATATGTTGATCTAATTTGATCAACCAATTTGTCGATTTGATCTGAATATATACATGGATCTAAGACAGTCTCTATAAAATCTCTAATATGTGGAACATGTGGAAGTCTACTTTCACGAATACTTCGGCAGTACATTGAAAATAGTGCACCCGGTGAGGGAATCATATCAGGAGCTGAAAATGGATTTGGGCTGTATATGAGTTGGGTGGCATCTTTATACGGGCTAGTTGATGACGGAGTGGGGCCATCACATGAATGTATGTATTGTATGCTAGACAAACTTGTCGCAAAACTTGATGTTGAATTTGTTGGTGAAGGAGATTTACGTTTTCCAAGTAATCTATTTGGTTTTGATAAATCCAACACTTCAGTAGTAGTATTATCATCAAGTTGATGACCTTCACGTGGTGTATCCATGTTGAATGTTGTATATAATTGAGGTGGCGGTGATTTATAATCTGTAATAGAAAATAATATGTAACTAAAAATCAAAAGCTGCTATAATCTGAAAAATCAAAACTAAGTCACTTATAGAGGATGGACAAAATATCAATGACTACGAAGGGTCTATATGACTAGAGAAAGAGGGTCGATGTCATTGAACTATTATATAAAATCTAGACTCTCGAAATAAATAAAAGTCTTACAACAACAATGTGAATGTGGATAAATTAGTTAGAACTCGAGAGTGAATTAGAAATTAGAATTTATGATTCCCGTCAAACCACAAAAAGAAATTACTCATAATTTTTCAATGTCAGTTATTGCTCAAGTCTATTGATGAACCTGCTAAAAATAACTAGTGATCACAAATCATATTTACACTTTTATCTTCTTGAAAATTCAAAAAACTCCACAAAAAGTCAATTATTAATTATATTTAGCTTATGTTCAATTTTAGCCTCAACATTATTCCTTACTTATCGCAATTTTTACAACCAAAAATAGATAGAAATTGTAATGCTTTATGACAATTGAATTTTTAAAATTAATAAACAAAAAACATTTAGGAGGAAATAAGTCTAGACATCGTTTATAAAATATCAAACAATATTGAAAAATAACTCTTACCTTTTATATCCGATATAGTAGATTCTGATTCCATTTTCATTTCTCAGTCAAATAAAAACAAATTCAATTTTCAAACAAGTTCAATTTCCACACTATATAAACACTTTTAACACAAATTACTTAATTATTTTTTTTAAGCACACGTCACTTACATCGAATTGAAATTAATAAAATTAATTATTACAATATAGTAGCGAATTGCATGAAACCGAGAAATATATTTCTACCAAAATTTTCTTAAACTCAAAGCAATAACCGTTCGCCTTGTGAAATTTTCTCAATACTGACCAGACCTTACTGCTGACCTCTGAATTTATCAAAAAAAAAGGGAAAGAAGACAAATATTTTTACAGCCAATCACATTCGAGCTACTGCCATCCTCCCTTCCAGTTAAAATAATCCTAATCACACTGAACTGAACTGTTGACCCACCCTTGAAATGAAATCAGTTTCGTGAGTGCAAAGAGGAAATTTTAGTTTGCCAATGAAACTTTTAATTAGCCCCTAGCTATTAAAAGAAAAATGGGTTAGAGAAAATTTGTGAAAAATTCTTGGAAGCCTAGGACCCTGTGCGGGATACTTCACTCACTTTAGTTAAGGTAATTAGGGTATGTACCTACAATTAAAATATTTCCTTAGAGGTTTTAAGAGCACCTGAATGCTGATGGATTATTTGAATTACGGATATCGGCTCAGAGTATTTATTGCAGTTTTCTTACCATATCACACATATATAGGTACCTACCTTCTTATGTAGATATGATTCAACTGTTATTAAAGGTAAAAGTGACCTGTTTTGAAAGAATTATAAAGTAAAAATTATCTACGGATAGAGAGGTATGATTAGGTAGGTATAGATAGGTGCATACTTTTGTTCATTCACGGAAAATTTTAAGCCGAAGAAGTCATAAATATGTTTTTACATCTGTTCGACTGAGCTCATACTTCATCAGTCAATTATGAATAAACACAATAGAGCCGACTGAACTGATTTGAATTTGACTGATGCCAAGGTACATTGACTATGGCACAGTAAAGCGCAAGACAAAAACAAAATTATTTTGTTTATGGCTATATGTATTTTTCTTTATAGTCAATTATCAAAAAAACTAGGCAAGACTGCATTTCACACGATAAAAGACTGCATGAAACTAGGATTAAACTAATATTATTTTCACACTGGCAGTCCTGCTGTTTTACATTATATTTACTTTCTATGACTACTTCAGTGTAGATGAGTATGGGATAATCTATTAGATTTCTAATTTGCATTTATTGTATCAATAATGAATGTTTGCTTTTGCTTTGTAATGATTTTGATAATAAAATTGGCCTGAAGAGTGCATTTTTCTTGGATAAAAAATTATTCAATCAAGGTGAGCTTTAAAGTTGGTTGAATTTCTTTAACTCTTAATATACTCTTCTTTAAGCATCAATTAAATTATAGGAAGCCACCCAATTTCAATCAAAATTTTATTTCTACTGCACTCTTCAAATACATAGTGAAAAAATACTACGAAGAAGTTATACCATTTTATTGATCTACTACGAGACCTTACTTTTGTTAGACAGATGGAAGGGCAGACGAACGGACATGCAAAAAACGAAATGTTTCATGATTTTATGCATGAATAAATAAATCTAATTCATTTTCTCTCTAATATTTCAGATTTAAGAACTCAACTTCCCGCAATTTTTTGCAATATACTTTAATATATCCACGGTAGTTGAATTTCCAGTTTGATGATTCGCACTAAGTTTGTAGTGATGAAAACCTGCAGACGTGTAAAATTCCAAGAACAAGAGCCAAGAGCCAGTACCAGAACCTGGACCTAAAATCTTTTAAGTACAAGTACCGGTACACTGTTACTTAAAAATTTTCAAGTGCAAGTCCCGATACTGGTACTTTGAAATTTTCAACTACGAGTCCAGCTAGGTACTTAAGTACCTAAGTACGCACGTAATACCGCCATACCGTATGTTAATTATTTAAGTACGCCTTCTAATAATAGAGTTTCAAGAGCTTTCGTAAACTGAAATCAGAGATTTTGAAAAATCTATTGCCAGCTAAATGGCTATGAGGTTTTCATTTACCATTTACGAAATATCATAAAATATGTTGCAAAAAGATAGGAAATGAAACAGAATCGTAAAAGCTTTTATTGTTTTCTTTAAATTTCTAATTTTGAAATTTTTATACAGTATTTGAGTTTGCCTTTAGCAAAACAAGTTTTTCAAATGTCGTTTTAGATAATGATTGCCTTCGTGGAGCATTGACAAGACTTGCAAGTGAAAATAAACGCTCCACAGGTGCGGAAGAGAGTGGGGTTACCACAAATGATATCGATTCAGCATGTCAATTTCTGTCCTACCGGCACTAGTACTTAAGTACTTTACAGGTCTGACTAAAATAGCTGAAAATAATTGTCATACCAATGGACTGCTAGTTATAACAGTTCTGACAGAAGGTGAACTCCACCACTATTACAGTCTAATGTTCCGATTTATACCCGGGTTCAAGTGCAATCGGGTACTCGATTCCAAGCCCAGGTACCTGATTCCAGGTTACCCGGATATCCGGATATAATCGATTCTCGATTCCGAATATCCGGGTACTACCAGTTTTTAATTTTTTTATACTCCGGTACATTACTGAATTCGTGATATAAGTGAATTCTTGAATTCAGTTATAATAAAAAATTGAATTCTGCTTGATTTTCCATATTAATTAACCAAATTAATTTTTCAGTACCCGAATCCAAGGAATCGGTTTCTCACTACTAGATTCCCCGGGTTGCTCGACTCTTATCCGTGAAACCCAGATAAGAACCGGATACTCGAAAACTCGAGGTTTAAGGAACATTATTACAGTCCGAATGACTTTTTGAGTTCTCTTATCAGGAATTATTTTTTAGGTAGTCTACTTCACTTTTTTTTTATCTATGGTCTTCCTGAGAAAATACCCATGCGGGAGTAATAGAGCCTTTTATGGAACTTCAAATAAATCATGACATTGACAAAAATTCAACAAAACAGGTCAAGCTCACTTCAATACCTGTGGTCCTAACGTTTATGTACATAGGTATTATAAATTGAGCTAAGTTAACCCAATTGATAATAATAGATGTATACTTTTTTCCTCCTACAGAATTCTAAGATTTTATTAATATGTCCTTAAGAAATACATATAAAAAATTAACTTATAACAAATAGAAAGAGCCAAAAGAACACAAGTAAACAGCTATTGGCTTAATTGATTATAAGTCTTAGCCCGAGTTTATATGTAAAACCGGTTTCGGCCTACTATACCTTCTGGTACCTGTGCCAACCTAAGGTCAGTATTTATGATAGCAAACTGTAATAAGATCAGACTTACTAAGCAGTCAGTACAGCTAACCCAACAAAACGTTCGAGTATAAAGTTGACCAATTTCATTACTGTAAAATTTTATAATCTATTGGTATAAACGGACCTGAAAAACTAAGGCAAAACTTTTTGTTATTCATTGTATTATAACATGAAGAAATTCTTAAGCTAAAGTTGACTCACCACCACTTCAAACATAACGGACTAAAATCTGAACAAACATCTTTCTTATTTTATTGGAAAAAGAAAATATTGATTCACATTTTATAAACATAAAACGATGTAAAAAGACCTTGTGGTTTAGAGTACGTTTATAAGACAGTCCCAAATCAGGACTAGAAACCGGTTGTAGGCCAAAATCTGGGCTACCCGTATAAACGGCACAAATTGGACTAGGAAATTTGCACACACATTCAAATAAATCAGGCCTAGGCCCAATTCAATTGGGGCAAGTCCAAATTTCGGACTTGCACGTTTATACGGCAAAGTCCCAACTTTGGTTATCGTATAAACGTAGTCTGATAGATGGAACTCATAGAGACGATTAAATTATTAAAAAATTTCAAAATTGCCCTAAAACCGAAACACACACACCAAACTATAAATGCAACAAAGTAGAGACTCCACAATCAGAATAAACTTATAATGTAAAACTGTTTTACTTTTAGTGGTACCGTTACCTGATACATGTTAGTACAAAACTGAAGATCATTAGAGAAATTTTATTTATTGTTTATTATTCTAAAAAAAAATTAATGATTATTATTTATTTAATTAATCTCTCACATACGTAAGTACCTAATTAATTTGCTTTGTAACTATAGAACAATCATGTAGTTAGATATATAGCATTACTGCTGATAACAAACATAAATAATTGGGAAGTTTAATTTAAAATCGTGTGAACGCAATGTGATATAATATAGAAGATCTGCTTGTGATTACAAGCCTGGGAAAATATTTATGCAAATATTTGGACAGTGAAAACAATAAACTAACTGCGCTTTATTGACTAAATCTTGTTAACCTTCAATTTATCAACGAAAACAAACAGAGATTCCATACAATTTTGGATAAAGTACGTAATCTATAATATGCAACGATTTTGTGAGACTTTTGTTTCAATGCGATGAGTCTAGAATTGAATAAATAACTTAAAAAATATTTTGAAATATGATGCTAATTTACATAATATTATAATAGACGTATAGTACATGTAGAGATATCTCTAATTTGTCAGTAGGGTGAAAGCAATTTAAACAGGGTGATTACAAAATATTACTCATTAATTGTACGATTAACGTTTATATGTACAACATTTTGCCGTTTTCACATACTCCACTGAAGTTTCAATTTTAAATTCTAGTTTTCGAAAAAGTTAATTTAACTGTCACCGTGAAATGTCAGTATTTAAAAAAGAATGTAATTTTCAGCATCTGAAAAGTAACGATCTTACAGCTAAAACTAAATTAGACTAGTTTGCCAATATGTAGATGCTATGCTAGTACATTTATTTATTAAGTAATCAAAGAAGGGAAGGGATTAACCTAGAGATTACAAGAGGAAGTACAGCTAGCATGCAAGTCCCATTCCAACTCGTTTTTAAAGTTGACAGCAGAAGGCAGTTCGCTTGAAGTCTTATCACCTTGCATGCAAGTTCATTTAAAAAATGGCATTGGGATCTAAAGTCTTGTGTATATCACCAAGTATAGCTATAAAGGAAGAAGCAAAATTGGAAAAACAGAAGAAAAAATGAAAAGGCAGGTGTTTGTAAATGCATATAATCCCAGAAGCACTCATTTTAGCGATATAAATTTATTAATTTAAAAAGCTGCGCTCTCGAATATTTTTTTCCGTCATTTTGAAAACTGTATAATGTAAAATTACTATCACCTGAGCTGCTATGAGTTTCCATCATGCAAGTTCGCTGAAAGCTGAGCTGCCTACATGGCAGTGGAGATTACACGTGCAAGGAGTATGGCAGTACAGCTTGCATGCATGGTCTACTTGATCGTGTAATCCCCAGGTAACTTTTCATACCATTTTAAGCCCTACATGTACATTCGTGAATAGCCATGAGAGATGTCTTAAACGATGCATTATAATACTCTGAACATATTTTATTAACAATTTTTTTTCTATTAATCGGGGTAAATCTTTGGCGGTCGGATGTAGCTTGAGCTTTTTTTCTATTAATCGGGGTAAATCTTTGGCGGTCGGATGTAGCTTGAGCGACTTGGGTGAAAAATTGGACTTTTATACTGCTCGTGATTGTGCGAAATTGGTGCATCGATGAAAAAATAAATTGACTTCCTATGAGAAAAATGTTCACAAAAAAGCACTAATGGCCATGAAAGAAAGGATCGCAAAAATATATACGAAATGTAGTAACTGAGTACATGAAAATGGCATTTTCGAGAAAAACAAACACCGCGCGATAGTATATTAATTTGATACGAAACATGTCGTATTGGAGCCACCTCCCCCGACGGGAGCTCCTACCCTCCCCCTTCCTTAAAAAATTCCCAAAGAAAAAAACATTCTTCCGCGAATTGTAGCTTATCTGAGAGAAACAGTGAAACCCATTCTCCGATCTGACATAACCCTATCGAGCTAGAGCCGATCTAAAGTGCGTAAAATCTAGTAGCTCAGTTCGAATAGAAAAAAAGGTAAATACTAAAAAAGTGAGTATGGGGACGCTATTTAAGCCTTCAAGTATAGGGGTGTGGGTACTCAAACTTTTTCTCAGGACCAAAGTAACTAAATTCTGTACTAGATTTTCCGAAATGTACTAGATCAAACTTCGACACCCCCGCCAAAGGTTTCTTCAGCTTATTAGAAAAAAAAATTGTTAATAAAATATGTATGTTCATGTGATGTAGTATCTGACAAATTTCTGGTAACTTTCAAAGCTTTAATACGAGTAGACTAAACAGCAGCCGGATTAGTACTGCGTAAATCGACTTATTTAGTCCTAAATAATTCTCTCTGGTCTAAACGTGCTCTCAATGTCTTCAGATTGTTATGTATAACTTTACAACATTTCGAAATGCCACCGAAAATATAGAAAATAACAATAAAAATTAATATTTCTAAAATTTACTCGTTTCGTTATATGTCAAAATTGTTTTTTATTAAAATTTATATTTTAAATATTCATATTTGTACATAAACACAAAGTATTAAAAATAATTTTAAGTGTTTTCGGCTGAAAACGATTCATTTCTTATCAATTCGAAAAGATTTTCATATTTTATTTTATATTTAAGTATGATGTAACCTTAGGATAGTAAATAGTTCATTCTGTTACTTTTACAATATTCTAGCTGCATTAAATAATTTTTGTTATTAAACTTTATTTATTTATTTAAATATTGTATTTGGTTGCTCCTTAATTAAAACATTTCATTAGGCTTAATTAAGTGTATATTTATAATTTTTTTACTCTGCTTTAATACATTTTTATCATGTACAAATGTACATACATATATGTATGTATATAATTATTTAATCAGTTCAATTTTTGTTTTTAAGTACATAATTGTTGATGTTCTTTCAAATATCACTTTATGTACCAATTTTAATTTTTATGCTTTCATTTATTTTGACTTATGAAAAATAATTTTCTGGTTAGTTATTTACCTTAATACATATTATTAATTTTAGTTACATACTTTGTGTTGTTGTTACATAATATGTATATAAGAAAATGTTTAAAATTATATAAGAAGTTTGTAGAAATTAACAAAAACAATACAAGATACATATAACGATTCTTCTTCCTTGGGTTTTACTATGATGTGATAATGACATTAGGGAAAGACTTCTTCAACAAGATGCATCTCAAACATTCGAAAATGCCGTAAAATTAGCTCTATCCATAGAATCGTCAAAAATGGAGAGCAGGGAAATGTGTAGCCAGCCCTTACATTACATTGGTAAACAAAATTCACCAAAGCAAGGAGTCAATCAGAGTAATCGGGGTACAAAGCAAAATTCGTTGAGACAAAGCTCAAAGCCCCAATTCAAAAAACTTCAACATATTCGAGTGCGATGTTTTAAGTGCGGTAAAGTGGACCACATGGCTAATAAATGTAAACAGAAAAATCTAAAATGTTATACATGTCATAAAAGAGGCCACGTTCAAAGTGTTTGCTTATCCAACAAAAGTACCATAGACCATCGGGCAGTCAAAATTGGTAAGAACAGCGACTCTGACTAAGACTCGGATAATCATTTTCTAAACATTGTTGCTATTTGTAACTCAATAAATAGTGACAAATATTTCGTTAAAATTTCAATTAATGGCCTGAAATGCACAATGGAGTATGAGCCGTTCAACCGTTTCGCTACAAACTTTCCAGAACAATTGCCCTCATAATAAATTACACCCAACCCCTATTCAATTAAAAACGTACACAGGTGAAATTGTAAAACCAGTCGGCATGGCGAAGGTTAAAGTTAATTACGAAGATAAAGAAAATGGCAACCTCTACGTCCTACAAGAAAATGTTGACTCAATCCTAGGTAGAGAATGGATTAGGAGTTTAAAAATAGAAGTTAGTTCATTACATCAAATTAGGAATTGCGATATTTTTGAAAGTGAATGTAAAAAGCAGTTAGAAAAAGTACTAACAGAGTTCGATGATATTTTTACTCAAGAAATTGGGAAAATTCCAAATTTCAAATGTACGCTACAGCTAAGAGGTAAATGTCAGCCTACATTCATAAGACCCCGCCCTATTCCATACGCTCTAAAAGGAAAAATCGATCACGAATTGGATCGCCTTGAGAAAGCAGGGATTATCGAAAAGATTATTTATTCAAGTGGGGTACGCCGATAGTACCCGTAATTAAGAAAAATGGGGGTATTCGACTTTGTGCAGATTATAAAGTCACTATTAACAAGGAAATAGACGACGACAACTATCCAATACCAAAGATTGAAGAGATACTTTCCAAGATGACTGGTGGAAAGTACTTCATAACTCTCGATTTACATCAGGCATACCTTCACATAGAAATGGACGAGGAGAGCTCGTTGTTGCAGGCAATAAGTACACACCGAGGGAACTATAAAGTTAAACGATGTTCGGAGTAAAGCCAGCACCTAAAAGATGGCAATGGTTTATGGACTCGGTACTGCAAGATATGGATGGAGTTGCATGCTTCTTCGACGACATAACCATCCAAGGTGCTACATTCAACTTCTTCAACGACTTAGAGCGGTTATTCATAGATTACGTGAGTATGATTTACATCTAAACAAATCCAAATGTCAGTTTCTACTCAGTTCTATTACTTATCTAGGGCATGTAATAGATAAGCAAGGCATTCAGCCTGTACCAGAGAAAATCGAAGCTATCACGAAATGTGAGCGTCCTGAAGATGTACAACGGTTAAGAATATTTCTAGGCCTGATAAATTACTATCAAAAATTTCTACCAAATTTGGCAAGTCGTCTCAAACCTTTACATAACCTTCTTCAGAAAGGCACAGCATTCAAGTGGAGCGAAAAATGCGACAGTTTATTCAACCAGCTAAAAAGTGACATCACGAGCACAAAGATTCTAGTGACTTACAATGAAAAGCTTCCCATAATCCTGGCTACCGATGCTTCGCCGCATGGTCTTGGAGCAGTAATTTCGCATCAAATGAGTGATGGCACAGAACGTCCCATCGCGTTCGCATCGAGATCTTTAAGTAAGTCAGAGAGAAACTACTCTCAATTGGATAAGGAAGCTACATCGATATACTGGGGATTAAAAAAGTTTTTCCAATTTTGTTACGGTAGGAAAATAACATTATTAACTGACCATAAGCCTCTTACCAAATCTTAAACCCAAATAAGATTCCTTCCAGCTACATCAGCCATACGCCTACTACGATATGCCAGCTTCATGTCTGGTTTTGACTATATAATTAAATATCGGGACACTAAAAGTCATGCAAATGCTGATTTTCTTTCGAGGTTTCCTATGCAAGGAATACCAGACAAGCACAATAGAGACGATTCAATATTTCAAATCTCGCAAATAGAGACTCTACCAGTTACGTTAAAGGATATTCAAAGGGAAATACTTAAAGACACTGAGTGCAGATCTTATTCAATGCTTTACAACAAGGAGAACCGATGCCCAATCAGGAATCGAGAAAGGATGCGTATTCAATGGCATTCGGGTAATGATACCAAAGGTATTACAACAATACATCCTTAAAGAGCTTCACGAGGCACAGATTGGTATCGTGCGTATGAAGGCATTAGCATGCAGCTATGTATGGTGGAAAGGAATCGATCGAGACATTGAAGATTTAGCTCGAAAATGCCGCAGCTGCTGTCAAAATAAGACAAATCCCATTAAGGTAACTCCACACCCCTGGGAGTATCCATGGCAAAGGATACACATAGATTACCATTTTACGACTAAAATTTTCTCATAATTGTGGATGTTTATACAAAATGGATTGAAGCAGTTCCTACAAAATCTATTACATCTAAGATTACAATTAAGATATTACGGGAAATTTTCGCTAGATTTGGAGTTCCACTTATTCAGGTCTCAGATAATGCAACATCATTCACATCTAATGATTTTCGATCATTTTTAAAATCCAATGGAATCACCCACAGACTGCGCACCGTATCATCCGTCATCAAACTGTCAAGCTGAACGGTACGTCCAAACAATAAAACAAGGAATTCGAACAATGATGTACGAATGTGGCGACGTAAATGAAAAATTGTGTCGGTTTTTAATGCAATACCGAAAGGTACCCAACTCTACAACTGGTCTGAGCCCAGCGGTACTAATGTTTAAGAGAAGCATAAGAACTAGAATTGATTTGGTTAAAAAGGACGTGGCAACCGAAATGAATGAAAGGCAAAGACCATCAAACACCAATACTCGAGCATTTGAAATCGGCGACAAGGTTCAAGTGTGATTCTATAATAATAAGTGCATTAAATGGAAATTTGGTATCGTTATAAAGAGGAAAGGAGATAGCCTGTACGACATCTTAATTAATAATGAAAAACATACGCGGCATGTTGATCAATTAAGACCATCTGATTGTGAGCCAATATCAAACGATAAACCACATTCACCTTTCAATGAAACCACTAACAATGACTTGACAAAGACTGAACAAGAAAACTTACGAACGAACAATCCTCAAGTTTCAGGTCCAGCGAGGGACAGCGACAATAACTCCCGAAGGACGCAACAGACCGCCGAACCCACCGATGACAACACTGAGCAGTATAGGCCATCATCACCGATCGCAGAAGAAAACGAGAGGGTAGTAGAAGACAATGACAACAATCCTAAAACAGTACCATGCCAACCCTCAGCCCTCAACTTCGCCGTTCCACGAGGATAAGACAACAGCCGAAACGTTTCCAACTTCAGTAATTCTCCTCGACGGAAGGAAAGATGTTATATCCGTACACAAACAGTACCATCAACACCACTCTATCAGCTGCACTAATACAGCACAATACAAAGACATTGCATCGATGAGCAATTTCTATACACGGTTGTTCATATTCTGACTCGAGCAAGCAGTCCAGTTCCAGCCGTCATCTAGTTAAGTAGTTAGTAACCCACTTGGATCGAATAGAGTTAATAAATATTTAAGCAACTTATATCTGGGCTATTTATTACCACCGAACATAACAGTTGTAGAATTATTATGCCTTATAAACGTTAACAAAAACTTTTCATCTTTCATCGACGATATAAAAAATATATATGTATATGAGATCGTAGGTGTAGAGAGGGAGAGTACTTAACAAAAACGTTGACGCAAGCAACTAATTGAAAAATCATATGTTTGAGCAGTATCTAAATTGCTAATTGAAATTATTACATAATAAGGAATTATGCTAATAGATCGCTAACATATTGATATGATCCAACGACCGTCTCTTCAGAATACTATTATCTTCGCATATCTTGCCAAGAGATACAAAGACATCCCTTTAAGTCACTGAATGTGCATCAGGTCATTTACATTAACATACTTATTCGGCCTATATTCTACAAGCAAATTAGTACTCAACATAAAGGCATAAACACAACAATACCCGATAAATAACAAAAATTCACTGTTAAATTAAGACAATCGTCAGAAATTCAAACACATTTGCAATGAAAGCTGGGGAAGTAAAGATGTAGAAGACAACTAAATGTTAAGCAAAGTAGGGGGACATTGCTTGGAGTAAATTAGAAATTGTCTCTAATCAAACATTCGTTGTTCACTGGTAGTTACCAATCTAAAGTATTCCACGGATAACCATAATTATACATTATAAAGGGATACCGCCCCCGGATAAGACAGAAAACTTTGTTTAATTAGCTTAGTCTTTCCTGCCTCTAGTAGAATGCTTCTCGAAGATTTCAATAAAGATATTTTCAATCCGGTGGTTTAAGTTCATATAGAGAGTTTGGATAGTTTTTTTTTTCGAATTTCTATTATAATTAAAATGGAAGAATAAGCCATGTTCATAGGTCAATTAACTCTGAGCTTATTTCCAATATATGCAACCACCCTTGTAAGCATATTTGCTCTCAATAGGTCACCAAACTAATATTGCTGAATCTTCCAATGATTGTACCTTTATATTGTTTATTATTGTTAAAATAAGCATGCGGTAATGCGGCACCTTGGCCTCCGTGCTTGGGATCTTCCGTCCCCGTGCTTAAAAAATACGCACCCTTCTTCAAATAATAAAATTTTAAATTTCCTTGTTTCGTCCCCCAATTTTGAAATTTGGTGCAAAAATTTTTAATGGTCCATAGTTGGGCGGGAAACTCAGAGAAAAACTTTGTAACAACAACTTTTGTTATTATACTACAAAATTCAATACTCTGGTTAGGTTACAGAAATGGATGCTCACGATGAACCTACAGGAGTATACTCATGAGCATACCCACAAAATGGTTTGTTTGTGTGCATATAAAGTGAATGAAATTTAATTTTTCTTTTAACTACCACTCCATTCTGGCATATGTTCCGCTCCGGAGCGTTTCGGATCGCTCCGAAGCTGATATATCTTATCCCTGCTTTTTACTTGTGAGTACTCGGTAGAAATATCTTATAACATTATCATTAAAACTTTGTTTTTAAAATTTTTTAATTGAATCTACTTACCGATAATTTTTCTATCGGGATCGTGACCAATTTTGCTGTCTCCAGAATCAGGCAATTGATGAATCTGCTCTCAATTATGGTTCTAGTGTTTCTGCTTATTTAGAGCATCTACATATTGTCTTTTTGACTGTTTATTAACTTCAAGTCTTCCAGCTGATCTTTTTCGTCCTTTATCTGTGCAATGAAGGTTTTTGTAATTTCTTAGAATATATTTGTTTTTTACTTTTTTTAAATGTTGATAGAAGGTTGAATTGTGTGTCCCGCCAATCTTCTTGCACAGGATTTACCTGGATGATGTAAACTTTTGTCGTATATTTTCTCACATATTTCTTATATTATTTTGTTGTACTGCAGTTTTCTTCTTCAAAAAAGGTTAAAACACACAACCAATTTCTCAGCTGCTACGCAATTTGTGCCAAAAGCTATAAACTTTAGGTATACTCCCTTACTTAAGGAATAAAATATATGTAATGAAATCGTAGAAAAATTAAGGAACTTATTCCAGTACTCATTCTGACAGTAGTTTTTCATTACGATACAAACTTCTCCTCCTTAAGGAAATTAAAAATTTTCTGATTATCAAAAAGGAATATGTTAAAGATTATAGTCAGGGCACTAGGCTGTTATAGTACTCGAAGTGAATCAACTTAAAAAGCTACAAGTGTAGCAACCACAATAAGAGGAATTAGAAGAGAACCATGGAAAACCCTCCTTGTATTGGTTATAAGACAGCACTATCAGTGCGTGTCTTTGCACTATCAGGGTGTTTTCTAGGCCTAAGTGTTGAAAATAGCGTGCCCATCTAGGATACAAGTGGTGAGTGATTATGGTTGAAGCACACCAATTTTATGTATGAATGCAAGCAAATGTGTGGACATGATACAATTTCGGGATGAATAGAACGGAAAAACAGCTAGTAATTCTTATTTGTGTTGTTTTCTTTGAGAAGCGTTATAAAAGGGTGTATTTTTTAAATCAATTTATTGAAAATGTAATTGTCAAGCTTTGAAAAATAATTCCGCCGTTTTAAAATGACAAAAAATATTCACTTGCAGAAAGCTTTATAATAAAATTAGAAAATTTGAAAAAAAAAAAAAACTTTTGTGAAGAAAATAATCTTTTTGAAAGCTTTTCCAATAGATTCGTTTCGAGTTCTATAGTAGAGCGGGCGCCTGAGCAATCGGTAAAAGATATAACATAGATTGAATTGTTTTTTGAAGGAACCAATAATTTCTATTGCAATAGAAGTTCAGTTTCAAGAACTATGGTTTAAAATGCTACCCTTACTATTTCACAATGTATATAAAACTAGCATAATATTTCCTTTAGAGGATTTTCATTCGAAAATTTCAAAAAGAATATAAGACTCAAGATATTTTTCTCAGCACAGTGATAGATAAAAAAACATTAAAAAATAAAAAGGATCGAAAGCGTACTTCGAAATAATTTTTTAAATTAATTTGAAAGTTTTTTAATGGTCAAGTGTAAGAAAAAGCTTTTTAAAATCTTGATAAAAAGTGAAATTGTATACAATATTGTTTGGATAATGATAATAACCCATTAGGAAATTAAACTTAACCGAAAAATCTTTTGTCAAAATGCATATCATGCTCAAACGTTTTTACTCTATTATCTACCAATTTTTTCTATATTTGTGAAAATTAATTTTTTTAGAGCATTGTTTTTAAAAAGTTAAATTAAATGAGATACCGCCCCCGAGATTTTTGACTAGAGTTGCAATCAATGTTCCATTCTCAATAATGGAATTGTTATTTTACAATCACATTATTCTGACAATTTAAACATGAAACTGTGAGCAATTCGAATTAGGTCAACTTTTTTATAAATACAATACAAACTAATAAAGAATAGAACTTCAAGGAGTACTTAAAAAAAAAGTATTTCCTCTTTAGAATATTTGCGTAAGGTTAATCACACACACAATGCTGTTGTTAAATAACAAATACAATAATATATTGACAAAAAAATCTACAATAAAGTTAAACCCATCCAATCAGATTCTAAATGAACAAATTTTTCAACCAATTTTTTTTTACTTAAGCGAAATTTTACGAAAAACAACTACAATGAAAATTATTTACAGAATCTCTTTTAAATATAAGTCCTACGCGCTAGTTTTATTTCTACGTGTAGTATTTAAAATTGAATCGAAATCAATTCTCTCTTTTGAAATGAAACAGTTATTCCATAGTAAAACATAAACATTCATTATATTAATAAAAATTTTAATTCTTAATAATTAATCCTTTATACATAATAACATATGTATTTATCATTCATTAATATAGAAAATGAAAAAATAGGAAAATATTTTATCAGAATCCTAAATAAAATACATAAATAAACCTATTTTTTTTTTCTTCTTATATATTCGACCATATGGTGGCAAATATATAAATGTTATATTTTGCATTTTACTAGTATATTTTCTATACTCTCACAAAAATCAATTTACAAGAAAAAGTTAAGAAAGAAATGAAAAAAAAATTATAGTAAATTTAAGGGTATTATTACTTGCGCTAGGAGTGATTGTAATTATTAATGAACAAATTTATATTATTAAAAAAAAAAGGGGGAGAAACACTTATAAACGTGATTCGCCCCATTTAAATTCTTTCCAGTAAACAAAAATTTTTAAACAAACAAAATGTGGAAGAATTTTTTTGCGAATCCTTCCTGCCTTCAAAAGTTTCTTTCTATACAATATGAATATTTGTTTATACATAATATTTATGTTTTTCTCATCATACATTAAATAAATACGGAGAATTTTTTTTTATTTTTTTTTTCCTTTTTAAGGATTTGATGATTCTGATAATGCTTTCAGTTTCTCCTCTCTGGGTCGGGCATTACCAAATATCGAAGCGGCCTGTTTTGTTTCCGCTAAAGAGTTTATAGGTTCTGTGACTGTTCTTGGTTTTAATTGAAGTCTGGGCCGGCCATCATCATCTTATAGAAATAAAAGAAAAAAAATATTTGATTTAAGTTAAATGTGTCTATATAAATTTAATATACTTATACTGCTTGAAGCACCTCCTCCGCCACCATTCCCACCACTGCCACCACCACCACCACCGCCGCCGCCGCCGCCACCACTGACTTGGGGTCTATCGTTTGGATTATGTCTATCTCGATCGCCACGTGATCTGCTGAAGTTATTGTAGCGGTCCCCATCTCTGCTGCCTGTAAAACTGCCTTCACGATTACCACGGTCAAAGTTGCGGTCATCATTGAAGTTGGTATATCTCCCACGATTTGGAGCACGATCTGTAAATGATGGATTTTCTTTTAATTTGAATGAAAAAATACTTATAACGGTTCTTTTGATATAAATTACCGTTGTATGTTCTATTACCACCACCAGCACCACGATTTCTATCATTGTGTCCATAATTGTCGAATCCTCCTCGATTGATATTACCGCCTTGGCGTCCACCACCATTACCACCACCTCCACCGCTGCCACCACGTGTGAATTGTCCACCACCACTTCCTCCTCCTTGCCTTGGAGGTCCACGTTTTGTGAACCCACCTCTGTAAGTATGCAAAAAAAAAATGTTTCAATAAACTTTTTTTTTTTATATGATGTTGCCAAAGCTCAGGGAATTCCCTATGATGCCGTAGCACAGCCTTGACAGAAAAGGAATAAGGGGTAGGGAATTGAGGATTATTGGGTTGAGACCTGAAGGTGCCCGTTACGCTTGAATGTTTGTGGCTTATAGTTGGGTGGGAAAACAGATGATGGCAAACTGTTCCACATTCGTATGTTCTGCTTATGAATGATTCACAGAATTTCACGATACGACCGAATTTGACTTGAAGGGTGTGAAGATGAGCTCGGGTTACAGCTCGTATGGTGCGTATAGGAAGAATTATAAGAGCGTCTGGTAGTGGCGTACGTTCTAGGGTTCTCCCGCCTGGGGAACTCAACCTCCTTTCAATCCATCCATCCATAGGAAGAATTCTACAAGGGATCAGGTTAGAAATTTCGTCAGAGCAATGACCACAGAAGTAACGATAAAAGAGAGACAGACATCCGACATTACTTGGTGCTCTAGGGAATCAAAAGTTGTTATTGATATGTAATCGCTAATAAGCCGGAAGGCTTTCTTTTGGACTTTGTCTGACGTGTCGTCTGCAAAACTATGAATAGGATTGAAAGTGAGAGCTAACAGATCATTAATAAAAATGAGGAAGAGAGTATGAGAGAGCACAGAACCTTGCGGTACACCAGCATGGATTATAAAACAGTATTGAACGGCGAGAAAGAAAGCTTTCAATCCATTTTAAGAAAAGAGGGTCTAAACCTAATGACTGAAGTTTGGCTAAAAGAGCAGGATGCCAACTCTATCGAAGGCCTTCCAGATATCTAATGCGATGATTTCAGATTCGCCAAAATTATGTAGACATTGACTGCAATGCTCGGTATGGAATATTAGTAAATCTCCAGTAGAGCGGCCAAAACGAAAGCCGTTAATAAGGTGATTAGTTTCTAGATATTTCATCAATTGGGTGTTGATGAGTGTTTCGAAAACCTTCGAAAGAATCGAAGTAAGGGCAATTGATCTATAATTTGAGGGATCGCTCTTTTTTGGGTATTGGCTAAACATGTGCAAGTTTCTATGCCAAAGGAAAGACTCCTGTCGAATAGGACAGGTGAAATAGTTTGCGTAGGCGTTTAGCTAAAGAATAGGCGCAGCACTTGAGTATCAGGGGCGAAATACCATCAGTCTCAGCAGCCTTAGACACATTGAGACCTGCGGAAATGTAATTGCATGTCGGTGGAGAGGGAGGACTTTGCGAAGAAGGTGGCAAGAAAGAATTCGCAGCAAAGTGACCTGCAAACAAATTAGCTTTGACCAATGATTCCATCTATACATCCCCCGTTGTGAATTAATGGCGGTACCGAAGAACTGGTGCAGTTGTTCTTGACTGTTTTAACAAGAAACCAGAAACTCTTACTACCCTTTCGACTAGTAAAAATGTTTTGGTCGAATTGGGACTGCCAAGAGGAGATGACACTGACGTGGAGTACTTGTTAGGATGAGATGTTAGAAACAGATCTAATAGATTAGCGCTATGTCCAATTATAGCAGGCAAACAAGTTGGGCTATCAACTAACTGTTGCAAGTTAAAGGATTCGCTAAATAGTTCAACATGTCTCCCCGCTGAACTTGTGGTTAAGAATGTCTAAGCCACTACATGTCGTGGACATTAAAATCGCCAGCAATAACGATTTCGAAAGTAGGAGATTTGATTAAAACATTTTCTTAATTGGAGGATAGAGAATCAAAGGAGCATACAGTGTCAGCGCAAGACATATTGGGGCTGTGGTATAAAAAACAAAAATAAATGATGTGCTGATAAAGTTTAAATCTAATCCAGACGTAATTAAACTCTGGATTAGTTGAAGCAAAGTACGAATGTACAGAGCGATTCCCCTCTGTGGTGAGAAGAGTGGCACTAAGTGATAACCCGGTAAGCGAAACTGATTGATATCAGAATCAGAAGTAACCTTGGTTTCACTTAGCGTCAGCCAAAATAGCCGGTTTTGAAGAAGACAAGTGGCAATACACCGAGAAATAATTACTTTGTAAGCCACGAATGTTGCAAAAATCAAAGCAAAAATCTTGCATTTCCCAAATGAGCATAAGCGCACAAAATTTCAATTAAATGCACGCTGTCACCGAACTGACAATGACAACGAGACCCAACTGCAAGACAAACCGCTGCCTGAGTACAAGGCAAAAGTAGTATTATATTATGCCTAATATGCTGACCTTTGCACCCAAACAAGCAGTCAGTGGGTACCGAATAATTGCATTCAAAGCAATGAAATTACACTACTCTGAATCCGGTTGGATTTAGGGAAAATGAGCAGACTTACCTTGGCTGTGCAATTCAAATATAGGGTATAAAAGCCCTTCCCCTTGGCGGTCAAGGCACTAATCCGAGTTCAAACACTCAAAACTCGCGACGAGGTGTTTGATATGGCGGAATAACTGAGGAAAGTACGGCACGCATCAGCCACCACTGGCAGGTCAAACTCAACTGTGTAGAGTCATGCGCACAGGGATATTGAAGGCATACTTTATATAAGGCCACCAGCATGCTGAGCTACCACTTAGCTGGAGAAATTTTTCTGATAAAAGAAGGGATTACCCTGTTCAGTCTAATTTCGCGAACAAAGTGATATAATGTTTCTTCATTATTTCTATGAATTACAAATAGAATAAAATACTTGGTTTAGTTATCCTGTGATTTTATGATAAATAGAATGAAGGTCTGGGTGGCAATACCACACAGATGTTTCCCTGTGTTTCACAGGTTTTCCAACCTCACCAAATGCTCAATAAATATATCTCATCGTCGTGCTGCTCTACCTGCAAACTTTTAATGTTGAGTTAAATATTAAGTGCTCAGCAGTTAGTGATGAAATGGATTTTGCACGATCGATAAATTCGATGTGGTTCTAGAAATAAATCGATACAACATCACAATTGTAGGACTAGAAACTAGTTAAAAATATGTGAGAGAACATATTTTCCCGGGTAGAGAATCCTTTTTGTAGTCTGAAATACATCCATCAGAAGAAAAAGAACTTAGGGGTGCAATGGCATTAATTTTCACTAAAGAAGCCAGGTTCATTATATGGTTAATAGTTTCCGAAAGGATTTTTATCATCTGGCTTGGACACCAGACTAGGAAACATAACTATCTTGCCACACTATGCTCTCACTGAATTATTATTATTCATTTTAAAATGTTCGAGTTTTAATAACAAAATGATTGCCATCGATATCTATCACTGATAAGATTTCAAGATTAGTATTGTTTCATAATTCTCTTTCGCGATGGAACTGTATTGCAAAAAAATGTGCAGAATTTAGTTTCTAATCAGACATTTATAGAAAAATCCAACACATGTTCAAAGCCCAGCAATTTTTCTATTAATATAAGTAGCTCGGAGCGATTTGTATGTACACTACACTAACTATTATTTCGGTTATGCAGAGCACAAGAGATTGCGAATTAAATTCATATCAATTTACTCTGCTTTATTGAAGTTTTGACTAATTAGTGAAAACAATATAAATACTACATTCATCCGGAATATGCAGTTGGATAACTTACTGTACCAATCCATGGAAGTCCCACATATATTACACACTAACCACCAAAAATATCACGCTGCGGAGAAGTACTTTTTATAAGATATGATCTCATATGAAATTGCAGCCACTTAGTGTAAATGGCGGATCTGTATGAAATCAGATAAGTGCGATTTCACCGGCTGCATGACCTGTCAGAATGATTGCTTCTATGACTTCAGTTCCGGTTTTTACCATTACATGCTGAGTCAGTTTTAGTATTATTGGAGCACCAATTTTTATTTTCAACCCATGAAAGGATTGAGAAAGTCAAGTGAGTAATAAAGTACTATATTTACTATTGTTAGAATATTCCATTTTGTTGTAATTTTTGGTGAAACTGATCTTCTCCTTTGTAGTTGCGATAGCATGCTCGAACTAAGTTTATATTACCCATAACGTACTGCAGAAATGATCCCACGTGATTTAGAATACTTCTCAAGGAAAGGTAAAATGTATTATATAATCAAACGTTTTCTTGTGAGCGTTCAACGGTATTCAGGGATATGAGCTTATATTGACATTTATATAGATTTTAGCCGTTATAATGATACGATTGATCTAATCGATGTTTTTCTTTTTTTTAATTGATATGACGTGTTTTGGGCTATATCTCCTCATATTATATATGCATGCCAGAGAGGTAATTCTTGCAAAGCCGTTGCTGCGTTTTGACCATTAACACTTTCAAAATTATAGCTGCTCATGAAAGTTCCTATTTGTAGCTATCAGAGTTGTATGATATTCAACTCATTATATGTCCCAATACCAGTTTATACTGGAAATAAATTTACCAGTACAAGTGAGTATTGTTTACTGGTACTCAAAATATTTTAAGTACTAATACGAAAACTGGTACTGATGTATACCAGTATTTCCTACGTACCAGTACTTCCCAGTACATTCCAGTACTCGCCAGTTCAACACTCCATTTATAGATTTCATTGACTTAATAAAAAAAAATTGTTTACACCATTTATGCGTCTTAATAATTATAGTAAGCTAGAAGGGTGAAAATTTTCTGGTACTAACTTGTAATTACTGGCTTTTATAAATTTAGTACCCATTTATAAAAACCAGTAATTGCAAATAAGTACTAGTAAGTACTGGGATATACTGGGAAGTACTGGCAATGGGCATTACTAATATTTTTACTGGTACTTCTAAATTTTCAAGTAAAAGTAAAAAAGTTCGACTCTAAACTAAATATTTTTTTTAGTATGACGACTGGTACTTGACTGGTACTGGTACTTAAAATCATACAACTCTCGTATAGCTATGCTTTATATCAATATTCTTCGGCCAACATATTGGAAGATTCAATAGCAACGAATGTAATTAAATGTGCACATCGGCTTTTATACCTTTGACACACAGCGAATATAGGTACCAACTCAAACAATTAAATAGAATTTTGATAAATATAATCAAGTATTTTTAAACAATAAAAAATGAATACAGTGACATTATTTGAACCAGTGGACGGCTCTGCGAACCAAAATATTTATATCTACACTTTTTACCACCACTTCATTCGTTTCCGAGGACAGCACTGAAAAACAGCTGATTTCTGGTGCTGGTGTAGAAATACACTTGACAGTTCTGAGTTACACTTGCACTGAAGCAAACGAATGGACCTAATGTGTGACATCCCGTTGACATCACATCAGTAAATTTCCCATTGATCTTCTAAGTGCTTTGTAAATCGGAAAATAAACGAAAATACATATGTATGTAACCGAAAAAATGTATCTTGTAACGCCCAATTATAATATTTAAATGATGATTCCTTAATTGTTTTATATGAATTTATTATAGTATTTTATTTCATTTTTATATCTTTCTGAGAGGACTCAACGTTGACTTTACTACTAACAGACAAGTCTTTCATGTGTCAACAATACTTACACACTTAAAATATTTCAACTATACATGCTCATTTGGTATATACTGTTGACACATAGAGTAAACGGTCACAATGAAGCATTGTTGACTTCGTAGTCGTTAACCACATTTCCTGCTGGGAAGTTATAAGCTAGATTAAGTTGTCACTACTTGTAAGCGGCGCTGAAATCATTAAAAAGTTCCGCACACCATGTAAAAAAACTCAAGCATTTATACTAGTATAGTATGCAGTTTACTCAGCTTGTATTATTCTGGTATGCAACGACACACAGGTGGTTTATGCGTGCACTATGATATCTGTACTAGCTGTGTGTCCCAGGTATTAAACTTCACAGGAAATTTGGGGATGCAAAATTAAACTAATTTAAATCAATATTTTTGTAAATTTAGTGTTGAACAGCTTTAAGGCGGAAGTCTGGCAGACTTAGCTCACAGCCGAAGTTATAGTGAATTCTTTTCTGCGACTCAACACCGCCACCGAATCTGTCATTGCCGACTCTTTTCTTCCCATCATACCAGTAGGCAAGAAAACAGCACGAGAATAGCAAATTCGGTGGCAGCGTTAACACCGAGTCGCAGAAAAGAATTCACTATTAGGAACTATTTATTGGATCTTCACAATTTTCTAAAATTGCAAATCAGGTAGCAAACCACTTAAAAATTATTTCTTATGGAAAACAATTAGATCTATCTAGACCGAAATTTTAGATGTTTTATATACAGCTAAAGCCGCCCTGCCAGTTATGATTGAGAACGTGTTCAAAATTGAATCTTTTAGATCTTAGTTCTCATTTTAAGATTAAATTTCTATAATGTGCTTATTCATTATCGAATAATTTTTATCTTAATAAGGAAATGTATACATAGCATTGTGACTTGACTTTAAGCTACGTTTTATTTTTCATAGATATTCTTATTTGTATTACATTGTATTGCACTTTTTAATTTCGATATGTACATACAAAAATTGACTTTAAAGTGCAACAACAATAAAATTCAAACAAACCCCCGATTCAACGTAGTTATTGTGATGCGTAGTTACTATAGGTTAGAGCAGTTAGTAAAATGCATAAAAACGCCCATGGTAGGATTTCTACTTAATACACTAAATAGCTGGATGCAACGTTTCTAACGTAGCATTGAATTTGCGGTTCGAGACAAAAAAAAATTGAATTGGGATGCAAAATCAGTTTGATAAAAAGTATATCAAATTCCACCCAACATGTACAAGTAAAATTTACCCATCGTAACTAAAATGTAAATATAATTTAATGTGTCTTACCTATCATTTTTCCTTTGCTCCGCAATATCAATCCTTAAAGGAGCAGGTGTATCGTCCAGTTGAATGCGTCCATCTAATTCCAAAGCCTTTTCCAAATCATTGATTGTAGCAAATTCAACATAACAAAATCCTTTGAAATGATCGGTTTCTTTGTCTTTAACAAGACGAACATTTTTAACGTCCATATTTTCAAATATCTTCATAACATCTCCTTGTACCAAGCCTTGAGGCAGATTACCGACATAAGCAATATAAGGTGGTTCCTCGGGAAGTTGCTTACCACGACGATTATCAAAACCTCTGAAATATATAAAAATGGAAAAAAATTTAACATACATGAGCTAAAACAATATTAAATCACATCTAAAAAGTGATAATTATCAAAATAAAAAAAAAAAGAAAACCTATAAATTATCTTATAATTTCCAAATATGCGATAAACGTCACAATTTGGAAAAGAATACTTTGACAGTAATATACGTGGGGATATGTCAAAGTACTTTCGATTTTTAATGATTAACAAACTATTCGTAGAATAATTGAATAATTACGGAAATAAACGTCGGTTATTTGTGTCATGTTGAAATATTAAAGGTGTGAATACTTTAGCGCAATCGAAAGAAAAATTTTAGATAATTTCGCCGCGAATACCAAGATAATTTCTAGGCTATTTATAGACTGCCAAGCAATAAAATTAATTCGTCAAATTAAACACAATCTTCACAGAATCATCATACAAACTAATTCACTCACTATTAACTAAAATATTTTTTTTAAAAATATTTACCTAGCGTGTAAATCACCGCTGCCCATTCTTGCAGCCATTTTGTGTTTTTTAAATGGTATAAATCTTAGGGCGAACTTCGGTACCTTCTTCCTAGGCGAAATTGGCGGCTTGCCCCAAAGTTGTATGCAGGCAGATTGTAGCTGCTCGCTCCCCACCAAACCACCACACTGATATGTAGAAATCAATCGCAAATGCATATGCGTGTGTTCGTCGCTCTCATAAAAATATTTTCAATAACACTGCAAATAGAAACACGCGCTTCCCTTTTAGAAATGTCCAACAGAATTAATGCGGTGTTTCTAAAGCAGTTCTTTACACAAAATTCAATTAAGCACTATTTAACGAAATTTGTTTCGGTTTATAAAATCCCCGAACAGGGTTGAGTTGCGGACACAAATCCGAGAATGCTTTTTTTTTATTAATCTTTTCTAAGTTTTAAGGAAAAAATTGGATGAATGCTAATTTTATTATCTTCCTTCAATTTTGCTCGAATACACTTTTATTTGCCGTTCTTTCTGTTATTTATTTGTTTGTTTGTTTGGTTTCACTACACCATTTCTGTCGCAACTAATGTGCGGGATTGTAGAAGATTTATTGGTATAAAAATCTTCCCGCCCATAGTGAAATGCCGCTAATTTCACACGAATAATTTTTCGATTTTCATATACAAAATATTTTTCTAATTCATTTAAATATATTTACGTTAAAATAAAATTACCCGGTTGGGTAAACAATGACGAACTATAATTATTGTACAACGTATATATTATCCAGCCAATTCCCGATGGTTTGACAACATTTCAAATATTTTTTTCGCAAGGCCTCTTGGATTGTGCAGCGATATTTTTAATCAGAGTTTGAGATTTTTTTTTTATATGAATACTATGTTATGGTCGAAGACACACGGAGCAGCATGCAGCATCATGTGGTTTCACCCACTGACATATATGTCAGTGGTTTCACCCCGAAGGCAATGACATAGCGAAGGTGCTGCCACTTAAAAAAAAAAACGAGCTGACTCTGCCGGTGGCACAGCCTAGAGCGCGGAAGTCGAAAAAAGAAGAGTTTTGAGATGATGACGGGAAGAAAAAGTCTGCGGTAGTGAAAGAAAAGATATGTATATGAGATAGTTTTGAAGAAGCCGAAAAAGTTTTTTAATTTATCGCGACTTGAGTATTGGATATTGTTCAAAAACATAAATATTGCCATGACCCCCTTGCGGGGTTTAAACTAGAGCCGTTGGCGATGGCAGGCCATGGCATATATATATTATCATTTATATATATGCTTGTGTATGGCGGATATTTCCCACGTTCGTTTATACCATCACTTCAAATCGCAGTAAAGAAATTTTAAGATTTCAAAATAGCCGAAACTATTTGCTTGCAGTAGTATTGGTATGCTAATCGTGCTACAGCTTAGAAAAGTGACACCCAGTGATATATACGCAGCGTGTATGCCTAATTCGAGCTACTGCGTTCCATTCGCTAATATATATATGTCAGTCGTTCCATTCAATATTTAAACTCAATCCATATGAATCATATCAGTGGTGCCGGGCTTTGGCAGAAAAGAAATGACAACTCTTCTTTTTGACAAGTAAAGTTAAGATGAAAGTCAAGAAGGAGCACGTGGAGGGCGGTAAAAAGATGGAAATTACTGAAAAATTAGCTATTAAATCACTTGATTCAATAGTTTTCAATTGTTTTAAAAACTTAACAAGTGCCACTGAAACCGAAAGATTAGATGCAGGCATGCAGTTACTCCAACATTTTTCTAAAAATCAGGAGAAAGACAAGGTAAACGCTGGTAATTTTAAGTGTACAAATTTGATTTCAATAATCCTTATTTTTATAATCAGAAAGAAAAAGAATCCCAGTATATTTTAAGACGATTAATTAGAGGTGTAGGTGCATCAACAACATCGTCGAGAGCTGGATTTTTTACTGCTTTAGTTGGTTTTTTAAAAATCTCCCAATCTGAAGATATCAATGTTGAAAAAGTTCTTGAAACAGTTAAAAAGGAGCTACACGTTGGTTCGACAGTTGCAAATAAGGTGACAAAAACTAAACACAAACTAAAAGTTGTTATAAATTCAAATTAAATGTATATAATTTTTATAGGAAGATGCAGACGCAATTGTTGGACAGATTTTGGTATGTGGTGCTCTACTGCGATCACAAATAATTTACAAAGCTTCAGGGGAATATATATTACGTCTCACAGATATCTTAATCGCATCATCGAAACATCGCTCCTATCATAGCTGCCTGGCATACTCGTTTCTGGTCGAACTTCTGCAAAATGTAAGATTTGTATAATTTGCATGGTGCAAATATTTTTATGAAATTCTTCCTTATGTTTAGATTGATGAGAACCAATTTACTAATTATGTTTGGCCATCACTTGAAATTGAGCTCAAGAAATCCTGGGATAAACAAACAATTAATACATTACATTGTTTGATTGTGATAGCAACCAGATTCAAAAATGTTATCACAAAGAAATATTTCAAAGTTAATTTTGGTGGGAATCAGCTTCTTAATTCTGAAAGTTACGAGCATTTAATGAAAATATTTTGGGAGAATACTTCAATGTCAATAGTAACTCATCCGGCGATGGAAAGTTTTGCCAAATATTTGGCAGGATGCAAACAGTTGGAACAATTCTGGATAAATCACGTTGAAAAGTGCTTAAGTCATCCAATAAAGTTGCGAGAAATTGTGACAATAAAAATGTTTACCGACATTCTTGAAAATGCTGATCCCAACAAAATCGAAGTATCTAAATTTCTTGGATGTAATTTCCTACAAATGATGGTTGCCAGCCTTAAGGGGTTGAAATTAAAAAAAGATGAAACTTTGAAAGCCTTCTATGATGAATTTTTCGCAGCTTTAAGTAAATTTTCAACAAAAGTTAATGATGACATGGAAAAAGTGGAGATAATCCATAAATTAATTCTTCATCCAGGTACATTGGGTATAGAGAAATACACTACACACCGGATTATCCATCAGATCATAGCAAATTTAGGAGAAAATGGAATTCAAAGGCTGTTCGAAACATACAAAAATATATTTCTTAATAAATTGTGTAAAAATGCAGAGAATTATGAAGAGACATGGCTGAATGTTGAGCGACAAAATGCCGGATATATGCTGCATTCATTAATTTGTCACAAGAAGGTTCAAACATCGTTCGAATGGAGGACAGAACAGCTAAAATTTATGATGTCCTATGCACTATTTTATGTTAATGATGATGGTGATATAATTAAACAAAAGGAAAATTCAATCACCATCACAAACGATTTTGCTGGGCAATTGAAAGGCATTTTTTACACAAGTCTTCAATCTAAATTGCCACGCCTTACGGATGAGAAAAGTATGTTGCTTTCTTTAGTTAAAGTTTGCAATGATGTTTTACAGCATAAAAGCTTTAATAAATACTTACGAAACCATATTAATGATAAGATTCTGAAGGCTTGGAACGAAATGTATTCGGAAGTACATAAAATAAAAAAGAAGGAAACATCTAAAGATAAATTACGATTAGTTTTTCACATTTTGCTATTACATATGGGATTGCAGCTGTTTCGGGAACCTGAAATGGCGGAGGCAGCTATTTTGGATTTAGAGAAGTGCATGGAAAAAAATAAAGAGAAACTGAAAAAAACAAACAATCAAAAAGAAGGTGATACAGAGCAGGAGCCAGAATGGATAGAGGTTGTAATCGATTTATTCCTGCATTTGTTATCACAAAATAACAGCTCACTAAGAAATGTTGTGAATTCAGTATTTCCACATTTGTGCAACAATCTAACTTTGACGGCAATGCATCAAATATTGAGTGTTCTAGACATGAAAGATGGACAGAATCCTTTAAGTGAACACAACGAAAATGACGATGACGACGACATCGATGAACATGATGTGGACAATGATGAAGATGAGAATGAAACAAATTTAAGTGATGAATCAAGTGATGAAAATGATGAAGAAATTATTGAAGAGGAGGAAGAAGAGGGCACAGAAACAGAAAAACTTCGAAACGCCATATCAGTGGCACTGGGTTCTGTTGGAAAAGATGCAGATCAAGACTCAATTGATTTAGATGATATGGATGAGGATGAAGGTAGAAGATTGGATGAAGCTTTGGCAGAAGCTTTTAAAATAATGAAACGACCAGAACAGAATAAAAAATCTAAGGGTTATCGAGTAAAAACAACTACTGTTATGCATTTCAGGATTAGAGTTCTTGATATGTTAGAAATTTATATTCAACATGAGCCTAGTCTACTTATGTGCTTGGAAATTATGCTTTCATTGTACAATATGATTGAATTTTGTGGGGATAATGAATTAAAACCTCTTTCAATAAAAGTAGATAAAGTCCTATCTAAGCTTACCAGTTTACGGCATTTCTCTAGCACAGAAGATATAACAGAAAAAAATATTTGCGATTTTCTTCGCATTATTATAGAAAAAAAGGTAAAGGCACAAGTTTTCGAAGTATTTAGTAGACTTAGAGCTAAGTGTAGTATATTTCTCATTGCTTGCGGGAAATTATTAGGAAATGGAAAAGCAGAAAACGAGGAAATAATATCAAGTGGAATTCTTAAAATACTTAGTGAATATTTAAATGATTTTATAAAACTGCGTAATCCTACAGTAAACATAACACTTTTGAGTAATATATTCAAGATGAGATGGCCAGGAATCTGGCATTTAGCCAGAATTCTATCGCAAAATGGTTTGAATGACAACACCCGAGTATTCCGACGTACTCAATTGCTTGAACTTTTAAAATTGCTATACACAAATAATGAGCTTATTAGACAAGGACTGCAAAATGAAAAGAAACGCTTAGAAACCATTTTCAAAACCATTGAAAATTGTTTACAAAAGCATATTACATCTCTAACTGATAAGGATCAGCAGTCTATAAAGGAATTCACAACAATTTTAGATGTACTCTTTGTAGCTCATAGGTGTCATACGAGAATTCCGTTAGAAAGTTATTTCGATAAAGAAAAGATCTGTAACAATATCCAGAGTATACGAAAAAAAATCAAGCTCGACAATTCACAAAGCTACAGTCGATTTTGTTCTGTTTTCGGTTTGAAAATAATCAAAAACTCGGAAGTTGCTAAGCCCAATGTCGCTGTATTAGAAAATGGAATTAATGATGATATCTCGGTGGAAGATGAAGAAGAAGTCGTGAAAGCGAATCATCCAGATAAACGTAGAAAAAGTAATAGTAGTAATCACGAAAGTGCAAAAATTGAAATTTCTCAAAAATCAGGCACAGAGGCACATAAAAATAAGAGAAAAATCAAATCTGTAAAAGATCCTAGAAGGGAGAAAAAGCTAAGAAAAGAAGAGAGATTAAAAGTTTCCTCACAAGGTTTAAATGGAGGATTTTCTTTTGTCAACGGTTCGATAGATGCAGTGCTTTCAGACAGAGGCGAAATAGATAGTAGTGCAAGTTCGGATTAATTGTTTCTTGAATGTAAAAAAAAAAAAAAACTAGCAGTTAATATCAAATGTTTTTCATAAAAGTAACTCTGTTTTTCATTTATCGACCTTAGGTAATTTTATATTTTAAGCTATAAAGAAATAAGTTTCTTAAACCTGACATCAAAATCGTGTTCTAGGTGATTTTAGGGTTTAGCATGGTCCTGAACTACGGGCAACTTGCCCTTATAATTGCTTTTCCATGGTACAATTAATTGCAGCGGCCGACTTAAGTACATTTATGTTAGCAGTTTCTTTCAGAATTGGAATATTCATAAGACTATTTAAAATTATCCCAGAGCTATGAGGAAATTTTGTGAGACTTTCGTTAAGTCGTTACTGCTACTAATCTGTTTTCTTTCTATTTCAATATGGATATAAAAAAGGTAGGTCTAAGTTGAGCTTGGTTTCTTTTGTATAGGATTGTATTACAACTATGGGATAGGATGAATCAGATTTCGGTAAAACAAGCGCAATTACCAGATCTTTTCAAGTTTCATCTAGTTTATTTTCCTCATTAGATTAAGTTCTTACCCGCCCTAAGGGTTAAAATTGTAATATTTCGTGCTCACCCTTGGAAAGATTTTTTTTTTATTTATTTATTTATTTCAATTTCAATACTTAACCATGAAACATCTCATTACATACTTATAATTAAGTACAACTATCAAAAACTATTTCATGACACTCTGATGTTCTATAGAGTAATCATCTTCGTTCTGTTATTTATTTTATGCATTGACCATGTTTTATATAACTCGAATATGTTAGACAATGATGACAAATAAGAGAATTACTTTCATTCCTGATTGCGAATCGCTTTCTAGGGATTCACACAATTTTTTGTTTGGTGTGGAAATAACTTCAGTTTTTCAAATACTGAAGTGTAAAAAAGTTAGAGTTGCACAAAACTCATCTTCTGTTAATGTTAACATACCCTCTTAAAGTGGGAGAAATGTATCTTATGTTGAAGTACAGTTTGAATTGAACCTGAACTATCAGTCTGATGATCAGGTGGACTGAACTTAAATAGTCTTCTTCCCTGTCTTCAGATCGTTATAAGGTTCCATATAAGGAAACTTTGCATCCCATAGAATGATTTTGAAGTGAAAATAATCTATTATTCCATTAACTTGCTGTATTGCGCATACAATTTGAAGTTATCAAGGCCATACAGCTTCTATTACATTGCTTTGTAGTTAACTATACCTTACACCGCAGATAAATAGAACCGTCCTATAAAAGATACGACTATTTTGTAGTTGCAAACATAACACTTAAAGCCTTTCAGATTCCCTTTATTCGACAAAATGCAAAAATCACCCTTCAATGTATATTAAGATTTGAGTTGAAGTAACAAGGCATGAATGGAGATGTTTTTAGATTTAGGTGGATTATGAATAGCCTAGATACCTCAGTGGGTGATATATCTATCCGATGCATGAGTTTGCTTAGTTTGCAGTGTCTGGTGCGGACTCATGTAATGATTCTGAGTTGATTCCTAGATAGTCTTAGGAGATCCAGGCTCTCTTTAATGAAGGTCCTTTAAAGAATCTTTTGGTTTGTCTGGAGACAATCATTGAAGTTAGAGGTATGTACTTCCTTCTATTGTGCTTTACAAGAAGGCGACTATGTTGGTTGGTGTTGCTCTTATATTTCAGTTGTTAATCATAAATGTCTGAATTCAATTCCAAGATGACTTAAATACTTACAACAACTTTTTCCGACATCCCTTAATCATTTAGTTTCATTTAGAAAAAAAGGTATTTTGTCAAGAGACATATGGACTTGGGTCTTCATCCATCTTAATTACTTTTAAAACAGGTAATGTTGACATTTTTCTGATCTGACAAGGGAGAAAATGTCGATTCGATCAATCTAGTCGAGAAACTAAATTCAAATTCAAAATCTATTTACTACAAGCCCCGGCATGACCGCCACGCAAATAAGCGCTGGGTATAGCGAATAGAGTATTAGGATAACTACAGAGTTGAATATACCTAACTAGAACTTAATCAGTACAATAATAGTTAATTGAGAATAGTAAATTGGAGGGTAGGTAAATAGCGTCTTATTTAAGTTAATATTTCAATGTAGATGACTTATGTGCTATGTGCTAATACTAAAATTAAATCTACCAATTTATTTATTTATTTACTTCATTTTCATCTATGAATCTTGATCTTGGGCGTCTATTGATCCTTCCGCTAATCTCCAATGATGTACAACATATATACATTTATTAGTTAAATATCAGAAAGTTAATAAAACTTATTTACATTTAAAAATAGTTAAAATAGGTCACACACTTTTTAAAAACTTACCTTTAACTTGTCCTTCTATGCCCCAATAACAATGTAAGAACATAAAATTAATAACAAAACTTGATTAATTACATTTATAATTTTTAGTACATAGCTTTTGGGAATCTATTTTTAATGAAAAGGAAAATGTTAGTCCACATCTCCCGACTTTTATTGGGGTTATGCCAACCGGAAATAACTGTTTGTGACGTACATATTAAACTCTACACTAAACACAATCATACATACAGAATTAACCGTTCTTTTCAAGAAGAAGAACTATTCCACTATATTTAACACCTGTAGAATCTGGAATTTCCATTGTAGCATAAATTGACGTTTGACTTCTGCCATTTTTCCAGTTTCCCCTCAATTTTTCCACCAAAATGATTGAAGGCGGCAAATTTCTCAGATTTCCCCAATCGTGCAGGGCTAAAAAATAAAAGAAATTTAGCAGGGAATTTCCATTGCGGCATAAATTGACGTTTGACTTTGCTTGCATGATGCCATACCAATTTTAATTTATAGTTTTCTTTTTATTTTCTCATAATCTAAGGGTTTCTTTGAGATTGACTTGTATTTGCTGTATTAAAATACAAGGTATAAGTTTTTACTAATTAATATTTTTATAGAAATCCCTTTTGTACAAGGCATAGCACACTTTACTTACATATGCAGATTTCAGATGGGCATGTGGTATCGGTTGCAGAAATTGTCAGCAATTGCAGTAGGCACAGCTAGCGGAGTTGCTATTTATCTTTACACAAATTCTGAAAATGAAAGAATTGTACACAATTCTTGGACTAATAGTTCTAGAATATTAAGCGAGTGTGCACGATGGGACCGTAACTGGGATTTACGGGAACCTAACAGTTTGATAAAACCGACAAGGGAAGCATCTCCAGAGGAACAAAATAATTACAATCGGAAACTGGAACAATGCAAGCCCACAGCAACTAGACATATTATAATGGTCCGTCATGGTGAATACCTTGATTGTGGGGAATCTGATCTCGATAAACATTTGACTGATGTTGGACGCTATCAGGCTAAATACACAGGAGAACGTTTGAAAGCACTCAATATAAAATGGGATCGAATAATAGCTTCAACTCAGACTAGAGCTCAAGAGACTGCAAAAGTCATAACTGGAGTTCTAAATTATACTACATCAGAAAATTGCAATTTAATACGAGAAGGGGCTCCAATTCCTCCTGAGCCACCAGTTGGACACTGGAAACCTGAAGCAACGGTTTGTTTCGATTCTATTTTGTGATTAATTTCTATATTAGAAGTTTTGTTTTGTAGCAGTTTTTCCGAGATGGTCCTCGAATTGAAGCTGGCTTTCGGAAATACTTTTATAGGGCAGATGCTAAGGAATCTAAGGATACTTACACGCTTTTAGTAGGCCACGGAAATGTTATACGATATTTCGTTTGCAGGTAATATTTGTTTTGTCCGTTGTCACTGTGTTAAAGGGAATTTATGTTTTTTTTTTCATTCAAGAGCGCTACAATTTCCACCGGAAGCTTGGCTGCGTATTAGTCTAAATCATGGCTCTATTACATGGATATCTATTTTGCCATCTGGTCGAGTAACTTTAAGAACTTTGGGCGATTCTGGGCACATACCTCCAGAGTTGATTACTCACAAATAAATTCCAAAACTCATCGTTACATAATTATCAACTTGATGGTATCTACTACGCTGCTTTCAACTTCATGGTGTAACACAGAATATTTCATCATTCGTCACGTCAGTGATGTGATTTGAAAATCAAAGCACACTCTTCTTGACATTACCTGATTTTTTTTTCTACTTCAAATACAATCTTCTATTATAGTACCCAACCACTAAGCGTACAGTATTAGAAAGTCACGTGGAATAAAATTTGTATGTTGTCTTCTTGAGTACTGTGACTTTAACAGCGAATATAAGTTCATTAAATCTTATGCCATGACTCCTTATTTTATTTCAAATTATTGAAAAGGGAAAGAAATATTTTCGGGATTAAAGTCAAGCCAACTTTATTCTCAAGTAGAATTTTATTGAAAGTAGAATGTAGGATTTTTATACATCCAATAGTAATAAATCTTTTTTTAAATTTTTCTCACAACATTTAGATTCATACTTCTTCCTTAAGTTTATTCAAAAATTTAGATATTAATTTCAAATAGCGTTTTTATTGAAACTATTAAGTATCTAATTGGAAATATTTCATTAAATTATAATTAAATAGAAAAGTGTTTTTGTTTTAATTAAAATTAATGAAAACTGTATTTGATTTTATTAATTTTTGAAAATCAAAGCAAATAAAAACCAAAACTGAAATGTGGAAGGAAATCACCGGTAATACTCGTGAAACTCTGGTGTGCATAGGTTCCACAAAAACTGCTGCAGATTCGCCAATCTGTGGCTACGTGCGAACACCGCAGACGAAATTGTTGCGGGCGCTTCATTCGCATTGTTCTGTCTTTGAAATGAATGAGTTCCTCATAACGAAGCTGTGCAGTAATTGTTTTCAGCCGGTGACAACATCGAGGTCTCCACACAGATTACAGTTTTGTACAAACTGTTGTATCACGCGGACCCGAGACGTCAACGCCGGCAAAAACTTCCTTACAAATTGGCCTGGCCCAACTCCAGGGCAGGCCATTGCACAGGAACTTTAACCGAAACACACCCCTCCCTTGACACTAATAGCTGCATTGAGGTTTCGGCTTTAACAAGCCGAAATTTATTATACAGCCATGACCCCCGTGGGTGGTGGCAGGTCATGGCGTATATATGTTATGTATATGCCGGACATTTGCCACGTTCGTTTATTCCTAAAGTAAGAAAAGAGGAATACAGACAGATCAATTAGCCTGATTTGAAAGGGAGGTACATATTCAGAGTAGGTGTATAATGGAAGGAAGATGTAAGTCTCAGCACCCCTATCTAAAGGAAAAGTCTGTGGAATTGAAAGTATTGGTTGTTATAATTGAAAAATTACACAAGGGAAATGAATTTATCATAGTTGCCTTCTACGTTATTATTTCAAAGTACTATTAGGGAACTAATAGAAAAAGCAGTTCAAGAGTTCCATAAAAGCGGTTCCGAGAAAATGTGTCTTTAGATATAAGGTCGTATGATTTCAAAATGAAAATAGCCAATATTTTGTCCATGACTTCTTATTTCTCTGTGCAATTATGAAATAAAAGCACATTGACCTTATTTCACAAGGATTCAACAGAACTTTTTCGTGACATATTATAAAAAGCAAATGTATTCGTCTTATGGAAATTTTATTTCAACTATAAAGCGCAAAGAAGCCATACCCAAAATATGAGCTATTGGGGAAAAAATAGTCATTACTTTTTTCATATTTCACGGCACTGCAACCCGTTATAGCGCACTTATCAATTCTTTCAATCTCATTTAAATAGCCGATAAATTTCTAAGTATATCCTGGAAAAATTTCATATAGTTCTATCATGTCTGCTGCTCCACAGGAGGCAGCGGTTTAAGTAAACCAAAACTAATTTGACTGAAAAGGCATCAAAGTGTTTGTAATTATGGAAGAAACATGTAGGAAATTAAGTCTTCAAGAGCATTAAGTAAATCTCCAGCTCAATAATTTACAACCTTATTTGTAAAGATAATCTGAGGCAGAATCCGCCCAAGCTAATCTCCTCATAAATGTACTATCCAAAATATTTAGTATATTCAAATATATAACCATATCGTTGCATAAGCCTAGAAATAACATTATCCAACCCAACTACAGGCAGAGTTAATATTAAACTATTTAAAAGAGGTAAAAAAGATCGATATACTTGCCATGGAAGAGTTTCCAAGTAGAGATACATTTTGAGAATATGAGGTTTGGAATCAATTAATAGAGAAATGAACTTAATCATTAAGCTGGCCAAACATTTATGTGGCAGTGTAATAGCTGTATAATGTCAAAGTAGCTGTAATCCGAAATACATTTTAAGAAGACTTGTCTTACAGAAAAGAATCTGATGCGAGTATAGTTTAATATTATCACCGGTCTCTTTGGCATAGATATATATTGAACACATGCATTCCATAAAAGACGAAGATTTTATTATGAGAATGCAACGGTGGGGCGGGTGTGCCAAAAAATATGGTTAATAGTGTAGGAGGAAATTTGAAAGCATATGGATTTGATTTATAAAACAGTTGTAGCACTATACTAAATCATCCATCAAATCGATCTTCATGACTTCCAAGTTAGGTCCCATGAATCTGGTATCACCATTCGAAATCTTACCTAAATTAATCTACGCAGGCCGCATAAATTCTTAGTTGTAAAAATTTTTTTAGGAAATTGCGCTATCAATTGCGTGAATTCTATGCATATTAACTGTTCACGCTTTTACAAGTGGTATGTATAAATGGAATAATCATCATCATATTAAATTAAATATTAACATTAAAAATATTTTCTATTAAGTTTCGTTGAACAAATATTAGGAAATTCAATCTTTCTAACGGTTAAGATGAAAGTTCCGTTGTAATTATTATTTTTTCTTTCTTTAATTACAATTAAAATTTGCGAAGTTTTTGTTACCAAATGGTTAAGAATATTATTATAAATTTCATTATTTAGTTATTCATGTATGAAATATGTTGTAGCAAAAATTTGGACTTGATATGTTTTGCTGTGAAACGACTACAAAAAAAATTTGAATGCGCTTAATGCGTTAAAATTTGATCATTATATGATGAAACAGTTGATCTGGGTGTTGGAATTGGTGATGTTGTTTCATCTTCATCATCGTTTTCTTGTGAATCTTCTGGTTCTCCTAGTGCGTGTACAAATTCATAAAAATCAATTCTTCCATCGCCGTCAACATCAACTTCTTTGATCATATCTTCAACTGATGAATAAAAATGTGTGTGTTTATTACAAATAATTAATTAAATTCTATACATAAATTCACAGGAAGAGTAGCAATCTTACTTTCATCTTCGTCTAGATCTTCACCTAAACATTGTAGAACAGCCCTTAAGTCTGATGCTGTTATATATCCACGATTATGTTTATCGAATACCCTAAAAGCATCTCTCAATTCTCGTTCTTCTTGGTCTGCTGGAGATAAGCCTGTAGTATCTACTGTTATATTTGAAAGGATATCAACGAATTCTTCGAAGCTCACATTTCCGTCCCCTTGAAAAAATTATTAGATTTAACATTTTTTATGTTATGCTAGGCCAATAGTCATTATTAAGATAGGAAAAAAATTATTTGGAATTCAAGAAAATATTAATACGTGTACGTGTGTAGAATTGTGAGTAGTGCAGTTGATCTTTTGTTAGCTATAGTAAGATTAAATGGTGGAATTGATGCATTTGATGGTTTCGATACTAACACATGCACACCTGCAAGTTATAGAATGAAAGTGACAAGAAGTTTTTAGAAAATAAATCTTATGTCGAATTCTTTTCAACGAGTTCTACACCGGTGCAGTGCAGCTTTACGTGTTTTTGTTTTTGTAATACAACAACAAAAACATGTAGAGCTGCACTGAACCGGTGTAGAACGAACTCGTTGAAAAGAATTCCACATTAGATTAAGTGAATCTGAAGCTTTAGTATTTACGATGTTTTTTTTTTGTAATAACTTTAAATAAGTGTCGACTTGATAGATGAAAGCGAAGGAAACTGTGGAAGGCTGTGATCGAAGAAAACATGAGCGTTAAAAAAGTCCGCCAACTGGACAATAGATGGCGGTACTGAGCTGAACGGGCGCAGTACTTTCGAATTGCCGAATATGTTAACTATTCAAAATGCAAAACATAACAGAATCTTAGTGTAATATATATTTTATGTGAAACTTTTTTAAATAAATCTATCTAACTTGCATTTTCCTTTACAATTAAATTAAAACAAATATATTTTTTTGGATAAATCGACATTTTCACCCAGTTATCAAAGGCAAATGACAGTAAAAAAAAAATATATATATATATATATTTTTATACTTTCTCACATTAGCTGCGTTTTGAGGTTTTTTATGAATTTAGAAAATCATGTACATTTATAAACAGTTTTTTTATACCTCGGCTGGGATTTAATCAACTTTCAAGCTCTGCACTTTCGCTTGTACAACTATTTTAAGATTGTTTACGGCATTGATTTTTTCTTTTAATCCTTAATGTCATGGCTTTAAGACTTCTCCAGATCAAAAAAGATAACAGTTTTATTAACACTGGATGGAGCTTTGCAATAACAGTGAATATAAACAAAAAAATGTGTACATCAACCATAGTTTTACATTTTTAAGGAAACAACTGTGGATATTTTCTTGGAAGGTATAATCTTCTAATATAATTGCCCCGATAGTTGATATAACAGATGGATGTATTCTTAGATTCGGTTTGTTTAGCAAAATACCGGAATTAAACGTCAATCCATGTCTTTATTTTTATTCTCGTCTTTTTATAAAAGCTAATGACATCACACAACAAGTTAAGCCATTTTAGTGTTTAGCACCAAGTTAACTTCCTAGAATTCATTCAATTCCTTTGCTTATCTGTATCTTTACGTTTGTCTGTAAGAAACATTAAACTTCTCGGGATTTGATTTATGTATGCTGCTCGAAAGAAGCTCTTTTTTGAAATGTAACTAAGTCTTAACCATGTTGTAAGCTACTGGGACAGTCAGAAGAATGTCCTTTTAATCAGATTAACTGACAATAAGTATGTATTATGGTGACGATGCGAACTACTATAATAATATTTGATAATCGGCTGGATGTACCTTAGTTTTATATGAAATTTATATATAAAGTTGTGAGATAAGTGAAATATAATTGTGAAGCTATATTCAGAGTAATTAAAGCTTACATACTTTAAAACTTAAAAAGAAAAATTCTTACCATCCACATCAACTTCTTGCAACATTTCTTCTAATTCTTCCACTCTAGCGAATTGTCCCAGAGATCTCATAACTGTTCCTAATTCTTCTTTTGTTATACAACCATCACCATCTTTATCAAAGAGTCGAAATGCCTCCCGGAATTCTAAGAAATAACAATATAGAAGTTAGGGCAGAAATTCATTAGTAAATTCTTAAATAAATATTTACCTTTCATTTGGCCTTTTGAAATAAATCGCCTATTGGAATTTGTGCTTTCCGGCTTATTCCGGGTACTAAAGAATACCCCATCAGTGCTAGACGGTGTACTTTTAGGACTTTTCGCCTGCATTGACAGTTCTGTACGGCTTTCACTTTCAGAAAGATTTAATGTAGATAATTTGCTTACTTCCTGCTGATTCCCATTCGAGCTGGGTCCACTCTGTGATGGAGGATTACCACTATTTGGGTCTCTGTCTGGTGAATCTCCTGAATTTCGCGTCTATATGAAATTCGTATAAGGGGAAAAAACAAAAAAATAGGAAAAATTATTGAAAAAAAAATATTTATTTTATTGCAATAAGCAGAATCAAGTCGAATTATATAATGTAAAAAAGATTCAATTTTTCTACTCACCATCAATTGACGAATTTCCCTGGCAATTGACGAACCAGCGAAAAAGTTATTCACAGCAGAAAATATTTTTCCTTCCAACGTGGCAATTATGTCCTCTGCTGAACTATTCTTGTAGAATTTGAATTTTACTTGATAATTGTTACGCTAACACCCCCAGATTTACAATTTTTGTTGGCTTTAAAAGAAATCAATGATTTTCCCATATTATAGTTTATTTATTCAATAAATTATAACAAGTAATGCGAATGATTAGCCATCCATATCCATTTACATAGTGCTCAGGTAAAATATTTGCAAATTAATTGAGCAAACAAGCAAACACTAAGTCAGGCTTTTTCACTGACCATTGCTCACTTGGATGGATCAATTGGAAAAAGTTTGAGTAATAGTGACAAGGCAACAAGGCCTTTTGTTCATCTTCCTGACTTAGTATGAGCAATTGCTAATAAATTCCAACCGGAAGCTTTTACAAAGTTTAGTATTGGTTCCCAGCTCTAACTATCCGCTTTATGCAGTTCATTTAGGAGGTGTGAGTCAAGAAATATGTACCCAACGCTTTCCGGACAAAGCCGAACAGTGACCAAGAAAGTGAGTCACCTTTTCGGATTCCTCTCACCATCCTCTGTATACAGGATTGTCAAAAAGTCCCATCTCGGATCCTGTGTAGACATTGCCCACTTAAATAACATGCTTAAGAAAATGGGGAAAGGCCCAGATTATAACTGTCTACGAAGAGTTGGAGTCCCCAGAGAACATACTCTACGTATACGTAGAGCTTGCTCGTCAAAAATTCCAATGTCTGGATAAGAAATTTATTAACCATTCAGACGTCCGTAAAACTGACCTTAATAGGTTGGTACGTTTCTTAAATAGGGCGAACGTGAATTAGACCTAACATGGTACGGGACAAAAGATCTTTTAAGTTGCAGTGCTTAAGAGGTTAGATCTCCGGCCCTCACCCAAATTTAAAATAATAATATAATATGCAAGAAACGGACCAGGCTCTTTCACTGGGCAAAATCAAAGTTGTAATTCACATTTTCTGCTTTACTTTTTTTTTATATATCCGTTAAGATCATTTACATAATATTTATATATAAATTATTAAAAAAAAAACCCTCTTATAAAGTTGATCTACACTTTTATCAAGACCCTCACTAATTCGTTGCAAACAAAAATTTTAAAGAGAAAAACTTCTCCTCATAAAAATTTAAGCAGAAGTTGGTCACATTATAAACATGTGTAGATTAAAAAAACAAGCAGTTACAATATTTTCCATCCCCAAAAGCGTATCCATGATTACTTTTGAAATTTCTTGTTTGCGTATTACAAAGTAAATAGCTACTTTTACTTGACAAAGTTTGCTCAAAGCGATCTGCTTAAACTCTCATTAAGACTGGATTTTACAGAAGAAGAATGGAGATGAGAAAAAAGAAAAACAAGTTAAAGTTTATTTAAGTTCAGGCTAAGTTAACGTAAAAGTTATGTATGTGGGATTTTGATTATTTAGGGAAAAAGCGCGAGATATTATTGTAAGGAATTTATTTAGTTTAATTTAAACAACAAAAGTCTCTAAAACTAGGTAACTATTATGCAAATATAAAGTTTCGTTTCTGCTTAACAAAATTCGATCTGCTCTCATTGACTACGTAGCGGGAAGTGCTCTTCACTATCGCATTGATCTGTTATCAGCACTGGAATTTGTCGGCATGTATTCTTTTTTCATCGCATGATCTGTATTCATGATTATAACTGGAAGTATTTTGGGTAAGTTGGGTAAGTATTATGCATGGATTAGTTTTGGTGAGGATCCTACATGTATATATCAAGCCAAGGACCAAAGTGATATTTTCACAATGATATTGGAACAATGTTGCTACAAAATTATGACTAAATATGCAACTTACTTTTGACTGACCCTCATATACATATGTATGTATATATGTGAACAAACATTTCAGAAGATCTTTTCATAAAGAGTAAATACATATTATACATTCATAGGAACTCTGCAATTCTGTCTAAAAGTAGAAAATATTTTTCTAAGTCCTCGGCATTCTACTAGAAATTTTTATTTTTTTTTAAATTGTGTGAAGTTAGCTCACTATAGTGTCGAAAGAGGGGATAAACTTATAATTTAGACACCGTAGCTAAGGTACATACGTCCGTGAGATTAAAAATTTTCATAGTTCACACTTTATGAGCATTTTCCCTTAATCTTAAAAGTGCTTGCGTATAAGACTTGACACTTGACTCTATCGTGTTTTTAAGATCTACTGCCTACTATAGACACTGACAGTGCTACTAGAGATCATTAACTCACTTTTGTTTTGGTTTATTCATTTCCAAAGAAAACAATTTCCCAATTCGTGTGTGCTTTATTCCATCTTTGTAACACAATTAATCCAATTATCACCGACGAGTTTACTAGTGAAACTTTTGTAAAGATTTTTTCTTAAGCAAACTTTTCTTTAAGTTCGTCTTAACTGTAAATTGAGGAAGGGTCTTAATTTAACAAACTTTAAAGTGCATTTGCAACATAAAGTGGAATATATAAAGTTAAGTGTTAAGAAATAATTAGATACTCGAACAAAGGTTGCTTTCATAATGAAAATTGAACATGAAAGTTCCAACTTTAGTTCTATACTAACTGCTGCTGTGAATACCTGTAAACGTTTAATGAAGAAAATCATAAATTTATCGAGATGAGATTTAAGATGAGATCTAAGGTGACCCTAAGGTAGTCGAAGCAGATTACTGCATGTAGTATGTGCTCTACTTGTCGAATAAAATTATAATCTTGCTGAACTTAAACATACAACGTATACATAAGTATACCATTCAAAGGATTTCATTAATATCAAGGACAGAAAGCACATTCTCTCAAAGGGGAGGTAACTCTCAAGTTTCGGATTAGCTTATAATAACCTGTTTCTCCACTGGCAGTTGGTGTAGGTAATTCTATATTTTTAATAATAATTCCATATAAATCCTTTCTCTTTTCACGGAGCTATCTTCAACAAACTGGTTTCTTATATTCTGTCCATGAAATCCAATACTATTGTTCCAATTAACAGTGACTGTTTCACCAGGTATTAAATTGCTGTTACAGTGAAAAAAAAACTTTCTTATCGTATTCTTCTGTTATGTTCTTATCGGATTTGAATGTAATATAAAGATTTAATCTTCTTGGATTTTTTTTCCTCAAGGATTTTGATTTCATGTATTCGGGATTATGGCGTAATTGCTTTTGTCTTTCGGCACACAATCCGTGTGTTTCTTTGAACAAGATTTCACGTATTACTGAAGGATAAGTGCGAAATTAATTAATTTAAATCGTCCTGGTGTCTAGCAATTGATGGAATACACTTTAAGTGCATCTTAAGTGCTTCATGGTGGGGTGAACGGATATATTTTCTCACAAAGGTTTCTTAGTGCCGGAACTGTTGGCTGACTTCATCAAGTATTCGAAATTCCACAAACTCTTACAGCTGTGTTACATGTCGTAAATTGTTAGAAATTGAGAGAAATAATAGAGGCCATCAAGAAGTTTAAGGTGCCGAGCTGCCGCAGAACTACACAAAGGGAGTGCTTATAATAAGAAAAGGGACTGTATTGCTTATCCTTGAATAAATATAAATAAATGAAAAACACGGGACTTTCGTACGGAAATTACAGTAGATAACAATATGACAAAAGAGCAAGTTGGATTCAAACAAGTACATGGCTGCATAGACTGATCAAACATCCTATGACTTTAGCAATCGTATAAGAATGAAAGTCTTTCATGTTACACATACTGAAATAATAGATTAGCTTGTAAACGAATTCTATAAAAAAGGATTATCAAAGAGCTCACGACAATACTGAATGAACTATCTGAAGTGGAAATCTGAGTGATCACTAAGACCCAAAATCTGATGTAAAAGGAAGATGTCTTCTATCTCCCTGGTCTTCATACGAACCAAGAGGAATTATATGGACATTGAATGGATTGAAAAGTGTTTGTGTCTCCGAAGGGACTCTGAAACGTAGGCCAGAGCAAGGCCCATTATTCACCATTAGTAGATCACAGCGTCCTACTAGCATATTTATTCAAGCACACATACGAATAAAAATTTTCTAGAAGCATGTGCATAATACAAAATACCGGGACGATAACATCATAAATAAATAGCAGACATATCAGAATTAGTGATCAGGATTAAGTACCACTTCGACACGATCCCGCATTTTTCCTCCTATATAATTTCCTTCCGACTTTCATAATAGTTATCCTCTTCCACATTACCTACTCTTTGACCTATGGAAAATTCATATGCAGGTGAAATGTTGACAAAATTTTAAATGATCTTCAGAAGACTCTGTTTAGACAGTTTAAAAATTCCTTCATTTTCTAAAAGGCGCAAAACTTAAAATCTTCAGGATGAATAGAAATTAACATTTGTTAAGATAAAAAGACTACTTTGAATCATCCTAGTTTTATACTCAAGACCTTTCGATCTGGTTAGAGCAGTCATCCGGCAACCGAAAGGTTCCGAGTTCGAATCTCTGCCGAATGCTCCGACCAATAATTAAAAGATCTTTTAACACCATCACTTTTCTCCAACATTGATATAAAATTTCAAGTTATGGCTGATGAACCGCTTTAATGAGGTTAATGATATACATATTTGTCGGAATATATGCTTAGAAATTGACAAAAAAATACGGATTAATACTAACCACGTCTGCGACAAGGTGTGGAAAATTTACGGAATTTCTGTTACTTCGAGGTAGTATTATTATCGAAACAGGCTGTACAGAAGAAGATTTTAGTTCTAGTATAGATGAGGTAAGGAGTGCCTTTGCCCAGTTGTTTCCAGTATGTACAAAAGAGATATCATATTAAAAAAAAAAAAAAAAGCTCCTTCTTTACCTCCAATGTGAAAACAGTACTGTTGTATGGCCTCGAGTTATGGTTCTTCCTATCCACAACACATAATTTACAAACATTTATAAACAGATGACTATATGGAATTCTAAGAATTTACTAAAGTTACTAAGTGACTCAAACGAAAAAAACCGGTCAAAAGGCGCAGAAAACGGAAAGGTTACACATTTAGAAGACCCTCGTGTAAGTTATTATACTACTAGACTAGATAAGAGAGAAAAAAATTATTAATCAAACGTTATAATAACTCTGATTCAATTCAGCCATATTTCAACAATAAATTGATGCAAGCCAGACTGAGTATATTCTAAATCCATCTTTATCTATCCTTACTTAAACAGGTCCCTTGTATAATCATTGAGATAAACTAATCATGTGGGGTCAGCTTAAAAGGAAAAGACTTGAGGTCTGATTTATAAAAGAAGCATTTTATCATTCTATAAAAGGGCAAATGGTCCTTTAATGTGGGACAATGATTTCGCACTTCCCAACCAAAATAGCTTGCTATTGAAAAAAAATCACAAGAAAAATTAATTAAAAGTAAATCGAAGATAAACGTAATTGAGAAATTTCGATTAAATTTTTGCCTGCTATTCTTAGAATTATTTACTAAGAATTGCCAAAGAAATTTCATCAATAATCCCTTAGGCCCTTAGAAGAAGCGAAAAAATCGAAATTGAATTTTTATCAAGTAATAAAAAAATGGTAATTCGTCTACTTGTATAGCATGAATTCAATTCATATTAATTCCAGTTCAATCGATTTTAATCATTGAAAACACCTCAGGGAAAAAGGTTCACCCCGATAGAGTACAGCCAACCATAAGAGAATTTTTTTGTAAAAGAGGCGACTCAATATTTAGGCCGAATTCAGTTGGTTAACATTCATTCATACACCACATTTTATATTCTATTATATAGGTGTATGTAGAAGATGTGCTCAACAGGAAAATGTCATAGTAATGATCCCTTGATGTCACTCATTTTTACAGTGATAAAACTGATTTTCCAGGTCAAATGATTTTTACGCTTAACATTTCTTTATACATATATGTGTATATATGTATATAAACTGCCTTGAGTCCCTCCGAAGTAATATTCAACAAGAAAAAAACAAATTTTTAGGCTCGGCGATAAACATCAGTACAGTATATATGTATGTATGTATGCATAAGTAGGTTTGGTATCTAGGCAATTTCGTTAGATCATGTCGGTTAACCCCATGGATATTCTTGCCAATAACACGATAACTGACGACAACAACAATGATAACACTACTTTGTGTTTGACACCAAGTGAAGAACGAAATCCGCCCTAAACAAGTTAAAGGTAGGCGAAGAAGCCCTTCAGGTTCAATTTATATAAACAATGAAAAAGGAAGGAACTCAGGCTTGTTTGTTCGTTCAAAACGATGAGAATCCTAAAGGATATGATGGATGGGGTTGTGAGCCGAAACTTCAAAAGTCGACTGTTGAGTGATTTGCCTCTGGTTGAGGACTTCGAAATTGGACGAATTGTGGGTTTTGGGAATGGTTTTAAGACAATACCCATACCATACATATTTTTCAAGGCTCTCATTCCATCTGTAGAGTCTCGATACGATGTACATTACATACCTACTCGTAGTAAGTACATAATATGAGATGAGATGAGAATGGCCCAAAAGTAAAGATGTATAAAGTACAATGACAATAGAGGTGTGGGATGAGCAAGTTTTTACATCTTCCGCTCTGGTTGGGTATTTAAAATAAAAAAAAAGTTAAGAAAACTTTTTCCCTTTATCACCTTTTTTTCATTTTATGAGCAGACAACGATTTTGATCTGCAATCTGTTGGGCAATCCCCCATTGTTTCAATGATGATTGTTGGTGGAATGTAGAAAATATCATTGTACATCCAAGATAAAATAGGTAACGTTTAAATAACTTTCTTTTTCTATTTGACTTACCATCGACAATAATAATTATTATTATTGTAGCTGGAATTTACCGCGTCCGACTTTCCTTTGATCTGTCTCTCTCTCTCTATTCATAGAAATGCATTCTTCCGTCAAGTTTTGCACTTTTATAAACTTTTCTATTGTCTTCCACACTCTACATATGGCACTTGAAGCACAGATAAAATTTAAGAATTTCAAATAAGATAAACACTTTAAGGGTATCGCTAATGCTTACAGCACATAGAAACGATATGGATCGACTGGAAAGAGTGAAACTTGTTAAATTTTGCAAGCAAACATATGCACAGGCACCGAATCCAGCGAACGTCACTTCAGTACTGAGTTGATTTCTCTTGAATGATGCTTTTGTCATCCCTTTGTTAGGGATGACAAGGTGTTTCATCCCGTAGTATACCTTCCGACAGGAATTACAGCATACGACAATAAAGAGTCTGCGCATTTCACATTCTACAGTGGGTACAATTTTTATCCTGAAGTAAGAAAAACTATTCTGTTCGAATTCTAAAATTAAAACAAGGAAAAAAACTAAAATTGGTCTAAGACCAATTCTTACGATACCCTAGCATTTAGATGAATGCCCATATGTAATTTTGTATGGACACAATTCTGTGCAAGATAGATTGTTGAAGTGATTTTTTGCCACTATTTTCAGAATGATTCGTTCCGACAGTAAGAATTATTTTAACCAATTTCATATGATTTTATATTCGGACAAACTTTTCAGTACAATAAAAACGTCTAGGGCTGATTGATTTTCACAGTGTACGTAAAAACCTCAAATTTTGTATGGCAACACGAAGAACGGGTTGCACGATTTAGTCCATTTTTGAAATTGTATTTACTCTTTTTATGAAAACGCCATGTACACAATTTCAGTTCTCTACGTCGACGCGTTCTTAGGCATTGTCCAAATATATAGTGAAAAATGAATTTTTTGTTTGACAACCCTACAAAAGGAGCTACCCGATTTTTCCTATTTTCAAACTTAAATCTACAATGTTTTAAAAATACCGTGTGCAACATTTTAGGTTAAGTGAACGCCTTTTCGAGTTATAGTGAGGAGAGACAGACAGACGGACATCCAAAAATCAAAATAACTTTTAATATTTTACTCTCCTAGCATTGTTTCTGTGCGTTACAAATCTAGGGTATAAAAAATGATTTGAGAAAATCTAAAATGCATAAATATTATTAGCAAAAAGAGAGATCGACTATGAAGCATGTCCCCAGGATAAGTGCTGCAGGGACGCTGAGGCGCAAGGCTTTGGGCATAAAGTCCTGTTAGTTCAGCACATGGACTTCACCCGGAAGAGCAAATTGAAAAATTAATTTAAAATTCAATAAATTAGTATTGGCTTATATAAAAACTACCGGGGATGGTGAATCGCACCAAAACAAGAGTACGCGCACAACCACTTATCCTCCAAGATTTCTTTGATATACTCTGCAGCGAATTCCCGCATCTTTATATTTACTACTCTTGCTTTCAAGGAATTGGGACAATAGCAAAATGGAGCAAACATATCCTTTTTCATAGCTGTCAGCTGTTGTTGTCCTCTGAAGATGATCTAAGGGGTCGAAACGCGTTAGGATATTCGAAGAAAGTAATGGAATAAACAAGATCTTTTGTGGAATAAAACAAGTGTTTTTTTTATCAATTTAAAATGTTGAGAAAAAAGTTCATCAAGTGCTGTCAGCATATACTATAAATCATATTCTCAAAGTGTTGTCCGTTAGTGTGGTTGGCATGGTGATGATGTCTTCAGATCTATTGACTAATCATATAATGACCAAAATAATTTTCCGTGATGAAATGTCTGACAGTCATTTTTGAGGCATGCAACGATAAGAGTGCACACCACCCACAGCGTTTAGGATCTACAATATACTGAATACATCAATATCATCCTTTTTATGGCTAGGAATAATAACAAACTTTTTTCAATTAACGGGCATTCGCCTAAAATGAGTTTGTAGAAGAAAGTTGTTCTACATGTTGGCTACTCTATTTTTTGGACACATTCAATCTGCAAAAAGCAATATAATGGCCTTGCTATATAGCACCGTAAACATGATTTTTACTTTAAAATTGAAACGTCACTTACAGAGTTTATTCTTAGTCAAATTGCATATTTGATATCAAGGATAATAAAAAAAAGGGCAGAATAAAGAGGGAACAATAGATGGAAGCATCTGACAATATTGTTAAGTATCAGAGGACAGAACACATGTATTCTAAAATATAAATAAAAATAAATAAAAAAAAACTTACCCAAAGCAAAATTGTATTTAACTAAAATATGTCAGGTAAGCTTAAAAGAGTTTGGTATCATCGTAAATAAATGCATTAATGAAAGATTATGATGAATAAAGGGAAGTAGGGATGGGGTAGTTTGCTTGAATTGAAACTTAAAACTATTTTTAAATTATAATTTTCTTAAAGAGCTGCTCTTTCTAATGCATTTAACTGATGTGCCAATCTTTCCTCCTTTGCTTTCCTTATTGCACTAATTTTTTTCGAATGTGTGTACCGATTCAAGAAAGTTTGAACATCCATTTTTCCACTTAGGAATTGCTCAACATGCTTCTCACAATCGGTATCCGCATTTGATGCTGCTATTTGAAGAAGCTCCTGAAAGCGAATATCAAAAATTATTTGCTTGTAGTTAATGTTAAACAAATTGTTTTCCTTTACCCTAATGTGTTGGGGTGCAAATTCTTCTGATTTTTTCTGATATTTCAGATTCAACTTCTCACACTTTTCTCCTAAACTTTTCAAAGTGCTCACATCGTTATTTAACTTAACTTTCATTTCATTTAAATGAACCTCTTTAGATTGATTCTCCTCTGGAACATAAAAAGAAAATATAAGTACGGAGATTCAATTAAAAATATTGTATTCAAAGAACTTACTCGATATACTTTCCACTTGACAAATCATTGAATCAAGTTCTTCATTAAGTGTTTGAACTACAGACATTTCCTCAATGAAGTCGTCGAAAAATTCTGGATCAGAGTCTAATTTTTTTAGCTCTTCCAATGATAACTTAGAAAGTTCTGGGATGCTTGATTCACTAGGAGTAAGAGCTGAAACAGGGACAACATCATTAGCAGCATTTTCGCTGACAGAATTATTATCTGAAATAATTGGTGGAGGGAATTTTTCAAATTCACGAATTATTGCTTGTACGATGCGTCCTAAATCGGAATGTGGAGTGTACTGCAAGTATAAATGATATCATTTTCAAAATATTTTTAAAAACTTATTGTTGGAAAAAAAAAATCTTACATTAAGAAGCCCTGGAGCATTTTCTATTTCTGCGGTGGAAGGACTACACCAAACATGCTGTACGGCTGGGGAAATAACAATTCTAGGCTTTTCATTTGGAAAATTCGCACCTAAGATAACGTTCAAGTTGAATGTTCGACCTGCTGATGTGAATGCGATCGTATATTCCTCGTTTTCTTTAACTTCTTGCACACTGAAATAAAAAAATGTAAATCCATTTAAATTTAGTAAAGCAAATTTAGAATATTTTTTCTCATCTACATAAAAGGAATCATTTGGCTATTCTGTAGCTAAGGCTACCATAGGACCTCCTAATAACTTCTATACTCTGAGATAAATGAAGTTGTATGCCGTTTCCGTTTAGAGGGCTATTTTTAATATATATAACTTCGCAGCTTCAGATTAAGTAAGATTCAATGAAATTAATGTATAACCAATAACTAGATACAGCGCGATGCTATACAGTCCATGTTAGCTGCATTTTCTAGCAGCAGTTTTTTTTTTTTCATCTATGACTCAGTTCTAAAATAGTAGCACCAAGTAAAGGAAAACTCAAAGTACTCTATCTGATCCATACACAAACCAAGCACTCCGATTTGCAGAATGCACAGATATAAAGCTGGTTCAAATAATACTAGGGCTTTTGACAGTTTACTCATTGTTTGGCTGGAAGGTCTGTAACTTTATGAATATAATCATGATCATCACCTATTGGTGTGAAGTTATATATTGGAATATTTTATTTATTAGCTGTTTACTGTTATCGATTTAATAAAGCAAATCGTTGGTATGAGCAAGCTTTATGTTTTTATATGAACAAAATAAAGTCTCTTATTACTATTATTATCAGCGAAACAGTTAGTTACGATTTAAGAAATAGAGATGATTTCAGAATCATAGCTTGCAAGAAAACAGAAAACAAAATATGCTAATGATTAAAAGAGTTCAACGTGTTTAATAGCCTACCTAGAGAAAGTAAAGTAGAAATAAATTCAAATAAATTTAAGAGCTTGATTGTTGAATCAATTAAACTTAATTACTAGACTTAAGTAAAGTGTCGTAATTGTATAAGGAAATTCAAATAATACAAACTAAAGTTCTAATCCTAACCATTCTGAAGGAGGGCGAGAATGAACGTTGAACTTTCCAGAGACTCAAATGGTGTGACCGATTCTACATTCCATTTTACCTTACCAGTAGTATTGAAATTAGCCATATCTCTCGTAAACTACAGTGATAAATTTTGCTTGACACAGTTGACTTACATCACAAGAAAATTGAGAAAATCTGCTGCCATAAAATTTTCTACAGATTAATGTTATTCGAATGATGAACTTCAGTTGATAATTACCAGACACAGCATACAAAAAAAAAAGTTTGCTTAAGTATAGTGGTGTCGCAGGTTGATAAAATTTCACTTTTATTAAAATGCTAAAAATTGGAAATTTATAGACTTATAAAAATGTGATTCAATATCCAAAAATATGAATATTATTTTTATAATTTTACGTTTTCCTTAAAATCAGAGAATTCTGCTCTTAAACATACATTTATTTGAGTACCCGTGTCAAAGGCACGCATAGCGCTGGGCACATCTTGGAAAGTTCCATAGCAGATTTACACTACAGCAAAACAACTCATAAAAGATAAAAGAGAATAGGTAACATTAGCCTAATAGTATAGTAATAAATACATAGAAAGCAAAAATGAAATACAATGGAATAGAATACAACTAGGAGCCTAATATATAGCGTAATCAGGTGCACAGTGCACCACTTAGATTTAAAAGCAAAATATAGAGTCCTTAGAATTAGAAGAGAATATGATAGTCAGAGTTAACAGCAAGTTCAGAAATATCGTAAAAGGAGTTTAGAATTAGATTAGTTTGAATAATTTGATTGGGTTGAGTGTAGATAGTTAAACTAAAAATAAAAAGTTCTATATAGATAATCAAAGCTTCTGAATGATGAATAACAGAAAACATATCCAAACCTACAACAGCTGTAAGGTAACCCGTGTGAAAAATGTAGACTACATCTACTAAAATGGCACCAATAAAATGTTCAAAAAGTTTTACTGCCTGGGGAATTAAACAAATATAATGGCAATTATCTTTCCACTAAAACATATTCTAATTATTTATAAATAATTGCAAATATTTAAGATATTTACCGGACCAAGCAATTATCTTAATAAAAATAATTTGATATTTCTCAATAAATACGTACTTGTCATTAAATATTTTAAGAGTGTCTATTTGTCGTTTTCTAAAGTCTAGATCGTAATTAAATTGCCTTGGAATCATCTCATCTTATGGGAAATTTTGTAAACGAACTAATAAAAACTCAAATTCATGTAAACAAAAGTTAAATTATTTGACAACGTCGATTTGCCAAAATTCTACAGGGCGAAGTAGGCTGCAATGACATTTATAAATTATGCATTTTGTTTGCTGTAAAGGACCGACCCAGACGAGAACTTTTTAAGGAAGGAAGGATTTTCCTTCCCTTGGCTTAGACGTGCCATAACAATAATGTTGCTAGTTTTTTATATAAACAATTACTGTATCACAAATTCATAAAACGTAATGATTATTAAATTATTATTTTATCACCTCAAAACGCAAATAAACATCTATACAGCCGTCCGATAAGTAATTTCAGAAATTTCGCAATTTCAAAATGGCCGCCTTGCTGTAGATTGGTATGCTGCTCGTACTCCCGATCGAAACTTGGTAGCACGGGTTTTTTCCAGCCGGAATGAATACTTCTAGTGCCAATATCCTACCCTGTGTGGGCTATAGCCAATCCTACTGCAAGCAAATTAGCTCGGCCATTTTGAAATTGTGAGATTTCTACAGATGTTTACCTGCGATTTGAGGTGATAATATACAATTTAATAATCATTGTGTTGTGAATTTGTGATACAGATATTGTTTATATCAAAAACTGTGACTTAATTGAACATTATTGTGCTGGCACATCTCAGCACAAGGGGAGGAAATGGTTTTGAAATGTATAAAGTTCAGTGCTTAGAATATTTTCTATATTCTAAGGTTCAGTGGCTGCTAAGTTGTCAAAAGATTTTCCAAATTTACCCGCCACCGTTGTTTCCAATTTGATTGTCATTTGCATTTGGCGGGTAGTTGAGTTGCCATTGAGTTTGTTTTAATCAAATTTATTAAGCAAAGTCTATTATCTTCAATTTAATCTATATTCCGTCTTCAATTAAAATGAGCTGTATACTTTGCCATGATAGCACTAGTAATGAGTTAAAGTATGGACGGTATATGAAGAAGGGAAAACTCAGAGTGCATTATTACTGTTTGGTAAGTTAACTTTAACATTTATTGGAGCAAATGTGAATTAAATATTTGAAATTGTAGTTGCTAACATCAAATCTAACGCAAAACGGTTCTGATAACGATGGATTTCTAGGTTTCTTGCCAAAGGATATAAGAAAGGAGGCGGAAAGAGTTTCAAAAGAAGTATGAAGGCGTATCACTATTTTCTGCCATATTTGTGCGGTGCGGTAATATTATTTTAGTTAATTTCGTTTTGTTTTCTATTTTTTAGACTTGTTGCTATTGTCGTAAGCCGTACGCTAATATAGCATGTTGCAAAAATAAATGCCACAACATGTTTCATCTTGGCTGTGGTATTCAGAATGGCTGCGTAAATCAATTTCGTGGAACTTTTCAATCATACTGCAAAAAACATGAAAATTATGAAAAGAAAATAAAGCTCCCAGAACGTAGTGAAATCTGTTCTATATGCTATGATGAATTGGGCATTTACAAACGACATTTGATATTTCGCGCACCATGCTGTAAATCAGCCTGGTTTCATCGATGGTGCCTGGCTAAAATGGCTCTTAGTGCAGGATACTTCTTCAAGTGCCCAATGTGTAACAATTCTGAACTATTTCGTGATTATTTCTCACGGAGAAGTATTTACGTTCCAGACCAGTAAGTACATTGAGTAAAAATTTATAATAATATTGCAATATCTAGGAGCGGGTGATATGGATTTATGTTTTGATTGTTTTCTGTTTACCGTGTGGCTATACCTTCTGCCAAAGTCTTGTTTGATGAGTGAACAATGGCCAGGATATATCCGATATATTGTAACCGAAAATTTCTTTACTAGTTGACAATTCTACGTCATTCATAGAATATAATAGAAAACTCATTTATTAAAGAACCTCAGCTTACGCTACGTTAGGTACATCGAGTAAGTAATAGCTAGTTGGTATAATCGATAAAATATAAAGTTGTTTAGCAAACCAAAAAAGGATCAATGAACAGACTCATTCCGGCAGAAAGCAATTACAGTAATATAGTCAAACAATGAAGTCAAACAATAGGGAGCCTAAAGCACTTAAAGTATAGAAGTAGAATGGCAAACCCCATTTAACAAAAAAGATCAAATAAAGAAATAAAAATAAGATACCACTCATCAACTGATAATCCATTTTTTTTCATTACATACATAATATTAAATATTCTATACCTACATTTCAATGAACATTTGCTAAAATATATTGAGTTAGATTTCTTTTAAAACAATTTATATTAAATATACTATACCTACATTTCAATGAACATTTTCTAAAATATATTGAGTTAGATTTCTTTTAAAACAATTTAACACATTTATTTTTCACTTTATCCGGCAAACCATTAAATATTTTCAGACCTTTTACAATAACGATTTTTGCGTACTAAGTCGATTTCATTTCTGCACCTGAAACAGTGATTTCCTCGCAGGTTGTATGGCTGGTCGTCCCCAAACATATACAATATTTTTATATAAACATTCAGGCACTTCGTTATTCTTTATATTAAACACAAAAATCATTGCGTCAAGCGTTGAATTATATTCATACACTGTGGAATCTCTAACATGTATCGCGTGGGTGTATCGCATTTACACTTCAGTATACTCCGCCTTGCTTTATTTTGCAGAAGTTGAAGCGGGTGTTTCATTCCTGGAGTAACAACTAATAACAGCGAAAAACAATAATTAAAATGCGGAAGTACAAGGGAATTATATAACATTATAGCGGTGTCCATACTCAAATATCGCCTAATTCTCATTAAGAAACCAATTTTTTTTTTGCGATTTTTCCACATATACATATAGTCTGTATGCTTATGAAATTTTAATTTATTATCCATTATTACACCAAGGTATTTAAATTTTGCTGTATAATCCATATTTTCACTGCCAAAGTACATATTTTCTGGATCAATGACATTAAAGCACATTGCCTTAGTTTTTTTGAAATATTAATTTAAGTTTATTCATTTTAGGCCAGTTGTCAATGCTTTCAAGGTTTTCGTAAGTTTCTTTAGTAAAATATCCCCCTATATATAGTCCCAAATGCTCGGTGGAGGTCTAGGAAAACTACCATTATTTTCTTTCCACCATCCAATCCCTTTTCCCATTCAAATATGACCCAATTTAATGCTGTTTCGCATGAATGTTTGTTTCTGCAGCCAGGCTGCTCTTCTAATAATAACTTGTTCTTTTCTACATATTCTCCCAGTTGATCTGCTACTCTTCTTTCTAGAACCTTTTCATAGCTAGACAACATATTAATTGGACGGAATTCCTCACATTGTGTTGTATTGGGAATCTTTTAGATTGGAATAACGACAGTGTCTTTCCAACAAGGGAATGTTTTATTCTGAAGACTTAGATTTATGAACTTCATTAATATATGACCTATTGTCTCTATGGATTGAACAATCATATCGCAGCTCAAGCCAACGACGTCTTTTTTATTATTGCACCTTTTTAATGTGTCATATAGTGTTTTTTCAATACAAAAACTAGATTTGAATGTACTCGATGTTGCAAAATCCATTTGAAGAAATTCCACTACTGGGATAGAGATGTTTCTGTGAATACTTTCTACAAATTACATATTGAAGTTATGTGCAATCTCAATCGGATGCATATCATGGTCTTCAAACTGTACTACATTCAGATCATTGCTCCCTCGATTCTTTGGTCCAGTGACACGTTCCTTTATTGTCTTCCATACGTTTTTTGGCTTTCCATTTTTTTTTAATACTAGTTATTTTATGTACTCATTCTTTGCTTTATTAATTGCAGCCAAATAGTTATTTCGAATACCTTTCGATGCGTACCAGCTACATCCACCATCTCTAATAGGTTTTTTTCTGCCTCATCCTTTTTACGTATGTGGTTAGCCTTTCCTCCAATTCAAACGATAGAGTCTCTACATCATCGATATAATATATTGAATCAAAATTTACTTAAAAGACCATCGAAATGCTCTTTGGTATATCTTAATGTATTTATATGTTTATTGCCATGTACACTATCTTTGATTATAATCTGTATAGTTTCATAGTCATAGATTTTATTTTCATTATCTATTTTAACGCTAAGATTATTACTAGTTATTCCTGTCATGAATCTATCAAGGAACATGAACTTTCATTAACTCGCGTTGGTTGGTCAATTAATTGCTGTAGAAACATTGAGAGCTTGATGCTTTTTTATTCCTTAAATTTGACTTAAATTGTATAGAAATTCAAGAAAGACTTGCAGTTAGCCTTTTTAAATGTATATGATATTTAAATATCAATGAAGATTTTTCGTCTCGCAAAGCAGATTGTGTTGTGTAGCCGCTGATCTTGTATTTTCTGCTTCTTAGAACATGCCATTCTTTGTATTTAGGTGTAGGTTCTGTCTCTTAATCCTTCACAGAAATATATTTTTCGATATAAATTGTCTTCATAAGATATATTTAACTCATGTATAATTAATTAGGGTAACATTGCTTGACCCAGGCGATTGAATTGGCGCAGTGGCTTGGGCGGTAGTAATAAATTTTAGATGCACTTTCTTCGAATTTATCATTTTAACAGATGGATGATTTTATTTTGTTAGTTCTTTCATACTAAAGGAAGGCTACAGTAATCCAATTTTGCGCGTGCAACAGTATATATCCTGGACGTGCTTGGCCTTGACGCTGTGGGCAAAATACTTTATTGTATTAGGCTTAAGTTTGGCAGTTCATATTTTCCAGACATTCCAGATTTTATTTTGCTCCGGCGAATTTATTTTGCTATCTTATGTCTCAGTGTTATTAATTGATTAGTACGGGAGCTCCTTATTTGTAGGCTATCAGACAGATTGTATTTATACTGCCTTCAGTAAAGCGTTCGACAAGTTATCTCACTCCGTGACACTCTTTAAAATGGAAAAGTATGGGTTTCACCCAACATTTATAAAATGGACGGAGTCTTATTTAGATAAAACATATCAAATACTATTCCGTCATTCCATCTCTAGAGCCCTGAAAGCTTCGTCCGGCGTACCTCAAGGGAGTCATTTCATTCTATCTATTGATGACATTGTCTCTGTTGTGAGGCACTGTAAAGTATTGATATATGCTGACGATATTAAATTTTTCGCTCAGATCAAATCTGTTAACGATTGTGAACTGGTACAAGGTGACCTTCACAAATTTTACGTTAGATGCAAAAACAATAATTTGGCTCTCAATATAGACAAATGTGGGGTTATGACTTTCCACAGGAATCAGAAACCAATCACTTAGAATTACGTGCTCTCGGATTCCACGATTCGCCGTCGCGAGGGTGCTATTTGTGACTTGGGTGTTAAATGTGACCATAGATTGAATTTTGTCTACCACATTAACTATATGGTATCTAAGAGTAGTTCTAACCTGGGATTTATCAAACGTTGGTACCGAGAGTTCTTGAATCCCACCATAACATTGCGTTTGTACACTTGCTTTGTGAGACCTCTCCTTGAATACGCTAGCCAGGTCTGGTCTCCATTTTACGGTAAACACATCGACCGCATCGAGTCTGTTCAGCGGAACTTCCTGCGCTTCGCTCTTATTCACCTACCCTGGGACAATTCATTGATTCTTCCAACTTATGAGGATCGCTTGAAGCTTTTGAATATGCAGTCCCTTGAAAAACGTCGCATAGTCGCCGATGTAACTTTTGTGCATCAACTCTTAAAAGCGAATATTGATTCTCCCCTTCTAGTTAGCAAAATCTCTTTCTGTGATAGTGCGCACAATTTGAGAAGGTTACCTCTGTTGCATGTTAACTCCGCAAGATCCAACTTTAGTATGTATGAACCCATCAATCGCATGTGCATTGTTGTTAATATTAAGGCTGAGCATTTTGTCGTTGACATTTCCAAGCATGTTTTAAAAAAACGTCTATATAATACTTAATTTTCTGTTTCCATGTCGCATTGCATGTCATCTCATTCGGTGTTTGGTCTATGTTTAGTTTAACATACTAATACTAACACCGACTAAGTGATGAATCGCATGTATTGTTGACCGTTTATTTATTAAATGTGTGGATGCAGCGAGCTTGTGTTAAGCTGGTTCTGATAGTCAATTGTTGTCCTTCTTGAGTTGAATAAGAATTAGTATTGCTGGTGAACGTAATATTGTATAGGTAATTAGCTCGGTAGGAATCTAGGAAGAGAAAAGTGACGGATAAGTAGTTGTGGTTCGTTGTATGCAAAAGTGTTGGCATACATTGCACCTCTGATTATAAGTGTTTTAGATGGTACTTTCATCTATTCACCATCTGGGAGTGTGGCGTGTCGCCTGTGAGGCACACGTTTTCTCGGACTATACTTGTAACAGTAAACGTAGGTAATCTTGATAAATTTAAGGGATTCACAGAAAATTATTATGAAACTGAATAGAAAAATTCCAAGAGATATTCTGCATTCAAAATTTTGAAAAGCTTTGACCTATCGGTATCTCAGTCATTAGACGATCCTTATTCTTAGAGGAAAAGAAATAAAGTTTAGTTAAACGGTGGGGGTTTATCATATTTTATTTTGTTGTAATACAACAACGATTTTAACTGATTATACTTGCCTTTCAGAGATGCTGCTTGGGAACGTGAGCCAAACGCTTTTGTGGATTTATTAGAGCGACCAAGCACTTGTTCTGCTGAGAAATGCATCTGTCCTGGTGGTCGGCACATTGATAACAATATTTATGAACTTATAGTTTGTAATATTTGTGGCTCAAAAGCCCGACATAAAGCTTGTTCCGAAAATGGACAAAAAAAATCAAAATTTACGTGTAAAGATTGTGAACAAGTCATCAACAATGTGAGGGCAAGAGACGAAGAGAATAGGATCATTGCAGATGTTTGCGTTGATACGAAAGATGCTGAAGATGAAATTGACGTGGAAAACGTAGAAGATAAATCTAAAGTAATTAATATATTATCAGATTCCGACGATGGTGACGTGTCTGTAGGCACGATGTCAAAAGAATTTATTAGTGCAACAGAGAATTCCAAAAGTTGTTGTAGAAATCAAGAGATATTTGAAAATACTCTATCAAAAAATCCAAAACGATCTACAAGTGTGGAAATGCCTGTACTCACACCATGCATAAGCTTGTCGTCGTCGTCGTCGTCGTCATCATCGTCATCATCGTCTTCGCCGTCATCGTCTTCGTCGTCATCGTCTTCGTCGTCATCGTCTTCGTCGTCATCGAATGAAGAGCTGACAATAGGGTTTAGAGGAAATAAACGAATGCGCGTGTATGAAGATATAGACACGATATCAACCTTATCTTCTGAAAGTCCCATACCCAAGAAAATTATGAAATTGGACAATTCACTCTTCAACAGTGATGATTCGTCTGCATCTTCATCAGATAGCGATATTGAGCTTAGCAAATCTGATAACCGAAAGTCACAACTTAAGCTTATCAATGGTGGAAAGCAAGGTACACTAAGAATCCTACGAAACAGAACTAAGTCTTTGTCAGGAGATTTTCTACAACGTCGCAGTGACCATTTCGACAATGATGACAAGTTTTTTGAATCAGTAGTTTTGAGAAATAGACAGAGAGTCTCTAGATCTTTATCCATTGGAAGTGGTTCTGCACGCCGGAGTACAAGAATCCAGCAAGCTTCGTTAGAAAGATCAGTTGGATTCGATAGAATAATTAATTCTTCTCGACGCGAATCGTTTACCGGTAAAAGGCGGTCTTCTGTCAGTGTTACTGCAGCATTTAAGCGGATTCTTTTTAAATACAACTGCGAAAAAAAACATAGTGCTCAACTTGCATTCTGAATTGCCACGTTTTTCATGCCTGAAATCGGTAAAGTTGCTGCTTTTTGGTGCGTAAAATCTGTAATAGGAACTTTTCTATAATTTTACAATTTAAGGCTTGCAACAAGGCCGCAAGATGTTAGTTAAGTTTTTACAATTTCCAGTTTTTAGTTATGTTAGACTATTACTACATTTATACCTTCAATCATGGTAGAAGATATCGTATAAACAGATTTTAATGACCTGATATCAGTGGGAAAAGTTAAGAAAAAGCATTTTTTTTGTGTATGTTAGCAGGTTGTGTTCGTGCGTTGATAGGTTGAAGGCACTTTTACAAACGCAGTTTATATTAGTTATTCATTAAATTTTCTAGCATTTCGTAAGAATTTGCAATGTTTCCATGAGGAAGAGACTTTACTTTTGACCATAAATAAAGATAGTTTTACTAAAATTAACTTAGCGTTTCCTTTTAAAATCAGAACCTTGTAATGTGTAAAAATGGTAAAAATAATTCGTCTAAATAATGGACTCTTGAATAGGTTCTGGATATTGATGCATCCCCTTAGCATGGAAAAATACTGTTATCTACGGAAAGGAGGAATGATCAGATTTCTTTCAAGATACGGCGCAGGGATTACGAGGAGAATGTGCGTGTAGAGAAGCTCAATTTGAGTTTAATTATAGGTTGAGCATACGGCGTCATACAGTCTAATAATCATTGAAGATGTAGGAAGCGCGACTAACAGTTTTACAAAACCAGCTTCGAAAAGCAAAGGTTCTGTCAGTAGGGGATGAATTGATGCTGCATGTTGACGTTACCACGTTCACTGGAAGATGATCATGCAAGGCAGAAGGGTAAATGAAATCAGCATATTGTGCTCTTGCCTTTGAGCCGTTTTCAATATTTTTAACGTTTTTCCAAATGCTTCACTTTTGAAATTGCCAAGACCGTTTTCTTTATTATGGGCTTGGTAAAATATTCCGTTTTTGTACGTAGAGTAGCTAGGTGATATTTTTATATTTGCATTTAATTTCTTTCAGTTGTTTGTTGTCTTCTGTTGCTCTGCATATATGTATGTATGCAAAAATTACATGTCAGGACTGACTGACATGGTGGGACGCTAGGAACGCTTTGGCGTTGTTCCACGTCAGAAGCCAAAATCCATCCCGCAGCCGTCTGTTTTGTGCGACGAAATCTGGAGGAGAGATTGATTCCTCCTCACTGACAACAGTGCGTTTTGCCAGGCAGTCCGCTTTTTCATTTCCTGGTATGCCTACATTGCCAGGACACCAGGCGATCCAGATTTTGCCATTTTGAACCGTGACTGACATTTACAGCGAGAGCGTTCTTGATCTTAATATTCTCTATGACTTTTGGCTTTGATAGCTGCGAGGCTATCGGAAAAGATCGCCCTGATGCCGTCTTGGTTGGCTCCCCACCTGGCTGCCTTCCATATTGCTGTTAATTTGGCTTTGTATACATTACACCAGTCAGGGAGTTTGCGACCTGTCGGTTGTCGTTATCTGCGATGACTGCCATGGCTACAACGGAGTTAGTCTTCGAGGCCCTCCTACTAACAACTTGCTCCAAAAGGAGAACGACATGAAGTACGCTGATACGGCGCATCAGTTGTAAATCATAAAGAGAAGATCGAGCAAAGCTACGACAACGGTAAAAAAAAGGCGCAAAACACTTGAATTGACTTTCCTCCAGGTAGGAAGTAGTCGGGCTGTGTTTATGGATTTGGGGTCGAAGGGAGTGATTTTGAGTTTGGTAAGGGGATTTTCCATAGACATGTAAAGGCCCAATTTGGAGCGTGTGGCTCGATGGCGGTTGTTGGGTATGACGTCCACAATCAGGTCGTGGAGGGAGCTTAGGTTTGTGAAGGTTTTTGAAGAAGAGACTGGCCGCAAGCTGGTCTCTTCTTGCTACGAGGGTGGGAAAACCGGCTTCGGTGAGACGGCTCTCACTGGAGCGCCAACAGCCATTCTGGTGGAAACGTTGATGGCCTTCTGTAATTTGCTGAGGTTGAGCTTGGTAGAAAACTCGCGTCGATGGTGATCACGTAATCGATCCTACCCATGATTAGCTGTTTTACTATTTGGGTGGCAGTTTGTAGTGCGAGACCCGAATTCTTTCTACAAATGACCCTGAGGAGGTTGTTGCGCCGGTGAATGTCTGCAACCATCTTGTTTGTTTGTTTACTTCAATCTATAGTGCTTTGTAGTGCGCAGACCCAAGAGCTTGAGTCCCTTTTGTAACGGGATTGTAGGACATTTCGATTTCTCGGCATCTTCGTCTTCTGCAGATGTGCAGTGATTTTAGTTCATTCATGGTAACCTTAGCACCATTAATTTCGGACCAGACTGAGATTTTTCTCAGTGTGCGAGTGAGAATTGAATTCACGAATGGTGTGCTGCTAGATGCGTCGCATATTATGTTGTCTGCACAGAAATGGGAGAAAAGGTTAGGCACTGAGATGAATTGAGTCGACAGGGAGTTCGAGTAAGCTGAAAAAAGGTGCACTGAGGAAAAGTGACCTCGTGTTCCGACCTTGATGCTCCTGTCTGTGAGAAAATACTCAACCAGCTTGGTGAAACGAGTACATACCCATTCCATTCTATTAGCTGTTTGAGGACGGAATGCTTCGGCGTTCTATCGAAAGCCATTTCCAAATCGATGGACAGCAAGACAGTGTGCTGGCCTCTAGATAAAGCGCATTATTTATATGTATGTTTTTGTCTTCCATTAATGAATTTTGATTTTCTTATATATTCCAAGTCAAACAATAAATATAAGAAGTGCCAACGTACAAAACATAATTTTTGTACGACCGTTATTTTCAAATTTCAGACTTTGGCACTCTTATGCTGCGTTCCTTTTCTCGTTCAGAATTTATTTTTTCAATCCATGTCGTTCTTTTTCTCGGGCCGAACGATATAATTTCAATCTGTCATCGCTTTTTTCGGACTCCGAATCGTTCTAAATGCACCTGAGTTTTTCCCGTATTTAAGCAGAACGATTTTAATTTGTATTTGTGAATGGGTTGTTTACAATTAGTACGAGGTGGTAATAGTTGGGTTTAAGTTGCTTTTGTTGGAAAATGGCTTTATTTTGCATAAACAACGTTATAATTCGGAAATACTTGCTGCGCTATGATGGTTAATCAAAAGGCTTTTCATTGCATACAGTGATCAGTGCAACACGAAGTGAGGATGGCAACAGGGATCCGGAAAGTACAATTTTAAAATCCTTGTCTCTTCTATCTCGTCTATTTCTTCTCCGATTCTCTTAATATTTTTTTAAATTATATCTACTACCAAGATGTTAGTGCAGCTAGTTTTATTATTTCACAGTTGTTCAGCAGTATAGAACATAGATCGATCGAACTGAAAAACGGAAATACATTTTCTATTCTGTTACATTTTAGTGAAAGATTCGTGACGATTTCAGTAATAAACATCTAATTTTCGAGCAATTATACCTATGTAAGTATCTACAGTTCTTGTAGAAAATCTCTACAATTATCATAATCGCCGGTCGGCACTGAAAAATTTCATCCACTTAAATCACAGAATCCGAGCATGGCACAAATCTCCTCAACTGAATTTTCCACTTGTCTTAGCGGGACTCCATTTAATCTGCTTTGTGCTGTGTTTACACTTTGATAAAAGCTTTAGCCTGCCATCATGATTCAAGTAAATGCCGTAGAATTGATTCAGATTTAAAGTTGAATCCGCTGCTCAATTATGAGCGAACTTTAAAACTTTTTTTTTTTAGTGCGTAAGTTGATGTCATAAATCACTTTGAACAAAATTTATTTCTTTGAGAGAGTTTATTTTTCACATTCAAGACGCGAAATACTGGCCATCTTCTCTCAGGGGCTTAATGTTGGATCGGATTGATTGGCCTTCCTAATTTTTTCCTTATCTATCTATGTATAGTCGTCGAACAGAGCGGACTAGTTTACCGCCGAAGATCTCTCCGTACAGTTTTGATCGGTCGTCTTAACGATATCTGGTTTATGCTGACACTGACTGCATTCCCCTAGATTGTACTGAGAAATTTTATATCGCGGCTGGGGTGGTGGGTGATGATAATTTTATCAAACTTGGCTTGAGTGTTATCATACGCGCCATTTGTGTTTTTTGTTTGTTACATTTATTTAAGAGACCACTTGTCCACTATACATTTGTACTGAGATAGGATTGATTAATCTGTGGTTCTGCTTGACTATTTATTTCTCAAAATGCTCGATAATAAATACAATTAGGTATATACGCATAATAATAATGTGCATAAAATTGAATTGCTCGCGGATTTTCATTTATTGGTGTCCCTCCTAGTCTTAAGCGACCGGCTGTTACCGCATTTTTCCTAGGTGCTCTCTCTTCAAACAAAAGTAAACAGACGCGCGTGCGCAATCACGGTTCATATCAACTATAACCACATTTTTATCGTAGGTCTGGACTGCTGCGACTGCCCATTAGTATGCGAGCGAGTACAAGAATGCGCGAGTGCGAAAAATTTCGTTGGTAGAGGACAGGACGGTAGGCGAGTTAGTGATGCTAATATTTTGCCGTATAATAGTTTTGGCACAGTTTCGTTATTGTTTTTGCTGTTGTTTTCATTAAAAATTCACTGTTGTTTTCATAAATAAAATTATTAGTTTTTGTGATGTGCTTATACGAAAGACTACTTTGTTCTAGGAAAAAAGACTAGCCAAGTCAAACTTCAATATTTGTATTATTGTCATTTTGTTGATATCTACTACACATGTGTGTGTCCGCATTTGTGATTGTAAGTGTATATAATTTAATAATTTTTTTTCCGTTTTTTTTTCTACAACTTTTGATTCAAAATTGAAACCATATGCCGTTGTCAAGATGTTTCTTAACAAATATTAAATCATCAAGGTGCCAGAATCATGGATTTTGTAGTAAATATAAATTTTGTTTAATTTTAGAACTATTCTGAGGCTCATAAACAAATCAATCTAATTCAGCTGTACTTTTACCATCTTAAATCTGATCTAAAATACTAACTTATGTGAAACTAAAGAAGAGAAGAGATATTTGTGCTAATACCCTTGTGTATAGAACTATGTAGTGATTACGAAACTGCTTCCTTGTTATAATGTCTGGTTCCACTTGTACCATTTTGAACAGTTTTGCTCACGTTCAGTCTCTAAAAGTTCTGCAACTGAAGTATGGACAAGGAGTTCAAGGGATAAGCCGTAAGAGCATAAAGGCCTAACCACAATATGCAATTGCTTTTCATAATAACAACCCACAATAGGAATAAGAAGCCGTTCGTCAAGTTTTAATTCCTTTCGTAAGTTTTTGTCTGTACGTTCATGATCGTACTTTGCCGTAACCCCCGAATATACAAGCCATGAACAAAGTTGAAAAAAGAGAGCAGCGGGCCGGTCAGCAGGCGACATCCACAATCTTCTTGTCTTGTCTTACTGCAGGAGTTTTTCATATAAAAGTTGCGTGTATTTTGTTCAAACGCTATAATTTCCATAAATTTGTTCTACTTGCTATTTTTTTTTAAACTGCTAGAAAGAAAACATATATATAACAGTTTTGGGCTTTAGGACCTGTTTAAAAGGAAATTTTGGTTTTTCCTCCATGACGAGTATACAAAAATCAGTGAGAGTGAGCTCTTACTGCATGCTGTACTTGGCACATTAAGGCCTTTTAATGTGTCGGTGCCTTCCGCGACTTCATGGCTTGTATTATATTCCGGGGGTTACGACTTTGCATAAGCAAATTTGACAGTTTGTGTAAATAATATACAAATGTTAAACTACAATTTACGTATACGTAAGTAACGTTATTTACGTAAAGTGAACGCGTCCTTTGAAATTAACAGACGTATCTCGCCGGAGGGGAACTTTCGTTAAGTTTAAATGCCAAATTACAGTCAGTAAAGGTGCGGGAAGAATCGCTCATTCCGTTAGAAAGCGATGTGTCAATCAATTAAATTAATACTAAATGTAATGTAAAAATTAAAATGGAATAAAAATAGTACTTTGATTAATAGAAAGCACAAATTTTCAATTAAATTAACTTCCATTTGTTATTTTTTGTGTTGTTTTTACCACTTTTTAAAATTGAAAACATTAAATATCAAGATAATAAATAACCCTGTGATATCTATTTAGGCTAAAAATATAAATTTTTGGTAAGTAAACCTCAGTCTCGTTAAAATCTTAAATTTCTTTATGGCAATTTTGGTCCAGTATAATGCCAAACTTGTGCCGCACTAGTAACAAAATTTGATAGCATCATTTCCGCGGTAATTTTGTGTATAGGTAAAAAAAATTTATATTTGTCCACTCTGGGTACTTACTAATCGTTATAATCAAAAATTATAAGAATAATGCACCCTTGGATCAGAGATATATATATAATTTAATATATAGTATATCTGATATAGACAGGTTCCGTATTTCCCGAAAAACTTATGTCTATCATATTTTTTACGCATTTAAAAGTTTATATATTCTCTTATAATTAAAAAAATTTATTTAAATCGCTTAGAGGAAAAATCTAGTCGTTTAACTAATAGAGGTTATAAATTGGCAAAGCATTTGAAAGGTGTTAGACCGCTTTCAAATGTGGTTATACAGGATATAAAGGGTCTTGGATCACTATAAATGTTGTAGCAGAACTTCAAATTCTGCATGAGTATAAACCGAAAATATTATGCTGCATAAGTCACTTATTCAGCATAAGTTATTACGATTTAAACGTGGCTAATGACTTACGCTTTGGTCACGGTACAGAGAAGACAACGTATTATCATTACGTACCACGTTCTTCCACCATTAGTGAACGAAATGTCGGGTAATGTATAAGAAAGCGCGGCACAGAGAACACAATTAGTTTAGTGGTCGAAATTTCGTCACAGCTCAAATTTAATGAGAATACCTTCAATTCTCTGTACCGCGCTCTTTGGTTACGTTTGCCTCTGCATTAGTACATAGCGCCTCTACGATACAACAAGTAACTAAGTCAAATTTCGTTTCGTAATCACCAGCTAGTTCTATACACAAGGCTAATACCTACCAATAATTTGAACGTAGGCTTTGATTGATGTCTCCAGAATCATTTCTTTTATTTCATAGTATAAATCAAATTTGTCCAAGATATACATAAGTAACAAAGTAATATTCAGTCATTTATTAGAAGTTTTAAACCTGGATATGACATGCGTAAGAAAAGTAGGGACATCTCTTGTAGAACACCTATATGATTGTTGAAACATCTACTACAGTCTATATATCTATATAGGTACTCTACCAGTATTTGTTATAAACTTCTTTATGTATATGCAGTCAAATTTGATCCATTGTTGCTAATTTCTTTTTATATTTGATCCGTTTATTTCGAAAGTAGTGCAAGCTCATTTTTTTAAACAAGGAATTTGTCGGAAAAACGAGAACTCCTACTCCTTAAGATAACAGATCTTAAAATGTTCACAGAGCTCTTCTCAGACCATTGTCCATTGAGGTATCATCTATACAAGATTGGCTTGGCCGAGACTTAATCCTGTCGCTTTTATTAGGATGCTCATAAAACCTCGGATCTGCAACTGCGAGGCATTGGCCAGGTGGAAATTACTCCATCTCAAACATGCTCTTCCTCCACCAAACTACGTGTGGAACCTAAGTCCCAGAATGGTACTAGACTTTATTAATGCCTGGGAAGGGAGTAAATCGAACGGGGACTCAATACATTTTTCAGGTCGCAGTGAAGGCGAGGACAACGCCTGAACACACCTCCACAAATCTAATCTAATCTACCCAAATGGAATTGCACCACTTTCAAAATAAACGGGTAATTTATATGCACGGTTAGAAGGAAACATATTTAAAAAATGAGCGATCGTACTCGGTCTGCATTAAGTACTCCATTTTCCATGCAAAACCATTAGAGGAGTTTTTTTTTGAAGCCATTCTTGTTTGCATCAACAACAATTTCATCCAACAAATATACATATAACAGCTGTAAAAACAAATTGATTAACTCTAGATTAAAGTTGAAAATTTGTACTGTGGATAGTAAACGGCCATTCGCAGTCTATTCTATATTTAACAGGCATGATACACAGGTTATACAGGTTATTAACGACATACTTAATATAAAAAAACGTTAGCATGAAGCTCTCTGTAACCTATGCCATGTGTATCTACTCTTCTTTAAATCTAAAATCTCAAAAGAAAGTCGGTGAACTGTCTTACATATACTTTAAGCCTATACAATTTGTTAGCTTCGCATAATCCTGTTGTTTAATTTATGATGAAGGACACAGTAACTGATATCTAAAGGTCTATGGTTTGCTATGGTTGAAGATAAGTAGCTCTGGAGTGGGACGTAGCAATCAGCTAAATTTTTTGATTCCTCTCATAACTCCTTCGTATCCAACTATCTATCGTAGAGATTTTATGTTGTAAATACAGAACTTATTCATACCCCTCTCCCTGCATAGACTAATATGTAGAGTTATTAAGCGAAAGTAAAGGGTTGTTGAGAGGGTGTTGGGTTTGTGTAGGTATTGGGTATTTGAGTTTCACGCATTGAATAAGATGCCATACAAGAATAATGTTTTCGGGTATTTTGTTAGTGTGCACTAAAAGTGTGACAATGAATCGTAGACCATTCCCGCGGTAGTGCAATATACATAGAATCAAGGGCGCTACCATCTGCAAAATTTTGAACACGATTAAAAGTGAGAGTTAGAAAATCAGTTATAGAAATTAGAAAAAGAGTAGGGCAAAGAACTGAACCTTGCGGAATACCGGTGTTGATAATTTAAGGCACCAGAACAGTGTAAAAAAATTTTGTCTTTTTTGTGGTAATTTTTTGAAAGATGCATTTGTTAAGAATGCTTTCATCAAATGTTTTGAAGAAATTCTTAAAATTGACAGAAATACAGCATTTTATGTGAAACCGTTTAGTTTAGTTTGTATGTTAAATTATCTTTCGTCAAAACTTTGAACGCGTTGCTCTCGAAACTACGTTTTTCAACCAGTCTCTATGGCATATCGAAATTCCCCTACGTGATTCAATAAACCTGTATGTCTAGTTTGTAAATATATGTTTTTTTCATTTATACGATGAACCATATGGTTTAATTGCTGTCAACCGTCATGAAATTTACTTACGAAAGCTACTTTCGCCGTGTAAATGTAGCTTTAGAGTCAGATGTAAGTAACTCTATCCAATATTAAATAAATTGAAAGGAAAGAAAGAAACAAGTTTAATTAAAGGAATAGAATACCAAGCTTTCACAAATTCTATGGAAACTTTGGTTCTAATGGTATAGATACGATTTTTTCAATGTCGGTATGATTGGAACAAATTTAGATAGTGGTCTGAGTTGATAAGAAAAAAAAATTTACTAATATTAAGTACTTTTCTTAATGAGATATTTCGAATAACACAAAGTGATATGCCAAATACGGGCTCTGATACAAAGCAAGTATTCCATGACTATACTTTTTACAGTTAATCGAACGATCGAACTTTTTAAATATTGGCGAGGGCATAAATCCTATTTGCAGACTTTGTTTAAAAGAAGATTAATTTAATACTGCCTTATGTAATGCTTATAGCAAAATCTAGTCGTATATTTTCTATCTTTGCTAAATCCTACTGTTTAGCTTAATCACAGCTGAACTCTTAGGAAGAACTCATCGTTTTACTTAACTACAGCTCTAGTGAACGAAATGCTTAGAAATCTGTTGCACTAGCTAAAAGCGACGAACTTTTTTTTAAGAAGATGAAAGGATTAGCACAATAGGCTTTACTAAACCTATATCTAACTTTCTTGCCTTTAACTACATGCAACTTACAAAATCAAAAGTTTACAAAACATAAGGCAAAAATATTCTGTATATAAAAGTAAAGGTAATTTTCATTGGTTATCACCTTTCTGATTGTGCCGTCATATTAAAATGTATACCGAAAAAACCTTGATCGTTTCAATGCTGCTACAAAGTACAAACATTAAACTTGATTTTTTTTTCCCGGAAACAAAAAAGAGTTCAATAAGATTTAAAAATATTCGGTCACGTGAAAAATGCCATCACTAATAGTTTTACAAAAGAATCATCGCCTCAATCATTTAACCATAGACTCTACGTTCTGGATTGCATAATCAAGATCTGTTGTCAGTACTAAAACAAAATATTCAAAAAACAAAAACAAAATATTCGCACCGAGTTGGCACGTAAACAAAACCGGAACCATCAAAATCAGGCACGTGCCCCTCTCATTTTCGATTCGATCGATTAGTCCGATGGTGCCAGATCAATATCGATATTGATTAGATGGCACAGACGAGTTGGATCCCAATCGCATATATCTCATTTCATGATTGGTTCGAAAGAACTCTTTGCTACTTAACGCGCCTTTTTTCACATGTAAAAAAGAATATCAAGGGTGCTTATGGTAGGTAGCCATACCATGGATAAAATAAGAAAACACAAACGATCATGTAAAAAAGGATATAAATGGAAAGAAGTCTTACAAGAAAAGAAGTGATGGAAAAAAGTTACATTGACTTATTGGATCACACATGGAAACCGGATTCGCATATGGGAGAGGATACCATCTTCGGCTAGAGGCTGGGGACTTGAGGACGTAGATAGGAAGATGATATATAAATATTTCTTTTAGTTTTACTTATTTGGTTGAAAGCAACCAAGTGAGATTGAGGATGGCAAAAAAGTGGAATGCTGCTAGATCGGTTTGTAAGATGCAAAATAACAAGAATTTTTAGCTAGGAATGAGATGAAGTTAGCATTCTTGATGATCCCAGCTGATCATTTGATTGGAATTGTTTTCTGCATTCTTTTCTTCTTCTTAGTATGCCGATGGGATGAACCTAGGATATTTATTATGATAGAAAAGTGTTTTTGGAGAAATTTTTATGAATCGATTGTTTATGCATTTCGTAATGAAATTGTATCTGTGCAAAGTGAAATAGTATTTGAAGATTGGATGGATAAGGTGTGAGGTTTGTATTTGGTTTCGTTTTCAGGGTTCAAAAAAAAAAAAAAAACAAAAAACGGAAGATTGGGGCCCAATAAAAAAAATTATTTTTGTATCGTGTGGGTTATTGTTTGAAAAGGCTACTTTCAAGGATCCAAGAAAAAAAAACATAATTTTATAGTGAGTTTGGTGAATTGGTTATATATATATATATGTATATATATACATAGCCCAAAATATGCGAAAAATACAGTCTTTCCCGATCTTCTAGGTTTCTAAAGCTAAAATATTGATATTATTAGGGTTAGTAAGTATTAGGTATATCTGGTAACTTTAGAGCAAGAATCTGTGTAACAACTTTTATGCGGGAAGGTGGATAACTAAAGAAAATTTACCAGACACTTCTCGAGTAAATTTTGTTAAGGGGCGCAACTAGTGTGATTGGCCAAAAACCAGGTGATTTTCGGAAATTTATTGAAAAAAAAATATTGTATCGAATGTTTTGAAATTTTAAAGATATATTTTTGTATTGATTGCTCAAAAGGTTGTATTGATTGTATTGATTGCTCAAAAGGTTGATATACGCCGAAATAACAACTGCGCTATCCAAAATTGTGCCAAACTTGATACATTTAAATTCGCTGGAATTCTTTATCATACTTCGAGACTTCATTGGTAAAACGTTCCTGTTTCAAAGGGTTCAACTTCCAAGCCCTAAACTGTTTCATATCCTCTGAGGTCGAATGCCTTAAAAAAAACTAATTTTTCCTTTAGTTCAATTTACAACATCATAAATCCCAGATATCGATTATTGGTCGAGTCGAGCAACAAAATTTTTCAGATGTCAACGCCGCCATCTTTCCATTCTAAGTTTTGAGCAAATATTCGAAATTCGGAGCCCCGACAATCCTAAAATATTGATTTTAAGTCGAATCCGGCCATAATGACAAAATTCCGCCACTATTCTGTAGACGCCATCTTGATTTTATATTATGTAAAAGTGTTAAAGTTTATTGTCATGCAAGATCAATAAGTGTGCCAAATGTTTTTTGAGTTACGGTCACATAGTATATAGCTTCGAAGCTTCGAATTTTTTACGTTCGAAGGCAGAAGCTTCGAAGCTTCGACCTACGAATCTTCGTTCCTCGAATATTCTTTCGAAAATCAACAGCCCTAGTTAGAATTGCAGCAAATTCGAAAAATGTTGTTTCGAGAAAAATGCGTTGAAAGATAAATATACTGATTTCATTGTTATAAATTGATAAATATCATATTAGTAAGCTTAGAGCTTATCTGCTATTCCAGGCAATGTAAGAAAGCTTTGAATGACATATATATATATATATATACATATCTGTATACCTAGAAGTCGAGAGTAGCGTCCTTAATACTATTATAATATTTACGATGCCGACAGAGCCCGAACAATAACACAGGTACGGCCCTCAGCTTACGCACGTTTCTGACCGACGAAAAACTGCTCTTTAGAAGGCTCTAGTTCAAAAACTATTAGAAATACATACTTGAAATTTTAATATGTTATTCTTCAAGGTATAGACTATCGAAAATACAAAAAAAAAATTTTTTTTTTAAAGTGTCACTAGTTGTGCCCCTTAAGCTTGTCATGTGTCAAAAAACTACGGAGTGCATGAAAATGGGGTTTCCAGTGGTAAAAACGTCCAGAGAAAATTTTCTGAATAGGAAGAAAAGTACACCACGCGATAGTACTCGGCGAGACGTTTGATTTGATATGCAACATACCGTATTGCAACATGCCCCCCCCGCCGGGGTTCCTACGCTCCTCGCCTCCCAAGTATGCATAGAAAAATTGTCTTCTATGAATTGTAGCTAGTAATGAGCTGAGGAAAAAAAAAGTGTTTTTTTTGTGTTAACTTATAACACAACTCTTCCTAACAAAACCAATTCTAGAGTGGTCTTACTCTTGTCTCCGTTGTTTTGAATATTATTGAAATTTCACAATGCAGTAATGTTTAAAACATATGAAATATATATGAGAGCTAACTCAAGGGAAAACACAATAATTGATAACGTATTTATACTAATGTCCCAGAATAATGTTGCAGAATTTATTTATTTTTCAGTTATTTAGATTAGACTTGAATGTATACTTAAATTCTGCCGATAGACTGTTCGTTGATAAAGTTCTGGTACAGAACTCTGATTGCTCGGGGACGATTCGCGTTTGACCGTTTTTTTTATTTGTTATAATTCTACTATTTTTTTATATACAGTTCCAAATCTCACTATTAATGATTTGGTGCAGGTTTTTCGGATTTATGCGCTTTCCATTTCAATTAAGAAATCAAAGAGTATAGTTGTGCAAAAGATTTTTATATGATGAGATATGAGATTAAGCGATAATACTCTGTCATTAAAGTTATCTTGATTTTGCGAGCACACTCACTATCTAACCATAATACAAAAAAAAACAAAATCCAAAGCTATAACCAATTTAGACAAGTTGTTTCTGATAATTTAATCGCTGACAGCCTATAACCTTAGAAGACCGTTTTACCGTTTTACTTGAAGGATTCAAAAATTAAAATCTCAAAAATGTATCACTATAAAATCTTACGACATTATAAAAAAAATATTTACAATTAACATTTGGAAAGTGTCTGGTTATTATTTATCTGTGCCTTGTAAATTAATCGCTTCATCCCTTCACCCCTCAAAATTTTTCGCCGTACATTCAACATCCAAGAAGGGTTCTTATGTGCGTATGCGGACTAATTTATACCATCACCTGTTTTTCCTCGACATTATAATCTGGAAAAATTTAAGACTTATGTAGATCCTCTATTACTAGACAGTCACTAGCCACTAAAGCTATAAGTTCTTTGTTAATTAATTTTACAAAAAAAAAGCGATCCTTATCCCTTTGAACAGGCGCAAAGTTCGATTAAGAGAGTTCAAGTATAACTGAAGAATTACTGTGGTGAAAATAGGAGTAAGAACACAGAAGAAAAACGAATGCCAATAACGCACGGCGATGGCCCAATTGGGCGGAAATCAATTTAAATTTAATTCAATTTCCGCCATTCTCTCTGACTAGCTGTGTCATACCAAAAATTAACGGTAATATCGTCGTCCTCTCCAAATTTGCAGCTTTTACCTCATGTTTCCACTTTTCATGCAGTCTATTTACACTCAGTTTGGGGAGCGTATAATTTTGTATTCATCGAGCTCCCTTAATATTGTGAATGTAATAATGGGGACCAACGTGAAAATGGTTCATAATTTTCTTTTCTTTTGTTATCAGCAGTAAACCCTGTAACGCTTAAATGTAAAGCGATTTTCATTGTAACTACATTGAAATTCCTTCGGGAGGAAAAGTGAGCTTTTCGTATGCTACCTGGAGGAGGGATATATATAATTCCCCGAGAGTGTGAAAACGTAGGAAAATATTTGCTTTTGTGTGTAATTTCACTTCGAAGAGAATTCATTAAATTTTTTTAAGTGTTGGCTTATATCATCAACGTTAGCGTTTTCTTCCTCACTTATTTTGAGGGAAGCACCTTCCACCATGACCTGTTTTTATATGCATATTATTTCTGTTCGAACAGCGGCACTTTTTGAACCCCATATTCTCTCACCGATTCTTTACATTACATGGTGGTTTGGACGTTATGCGGGCATAATTACCTATTTACTGCAGCCACTATGGTTTGGCTTATTGGTGCGTCCACCTTTTTATCTTAAAACTCCTCTCTACTCCAGTAGTAGTGTTTTTCAGAGGAAAAACTAAGTAATATCTGATTAGAGGTTATCTTGTTTTATACATCAGCAGACGCAATTCCTATCCAGTATAGATATTTTTCAGTATGTAAGTGCCCAGTGGGAAATACTGGAATAAATGTTATCATTGGTGCAAAGTATTTCTTTTTGGATTTGCTTTGTTTGCCTGGAATCTTCTCCAAGTTTTAATAATCCATTTTTGTGATAATGTGTCCAGTTATAGCTGGGTTCTTTTTTCAAGGCAGAGGGACGAAATATCCCAAGCGCGGAGGAGCTAACCTAAAATAAAAAAAGACCTCACCAAAAACTTCTTATATGCTCTAAATGAAGTGCATCAGGTCCACCAGGGCAGGACACACATTCAGCGCTTTCAACAATTCCCACCTTTGTTAGATGAGCTTGAAACAGGCTGTGGCCAGTATTGATACCAACCACAGTTCTGTATTGTTTTCTTCCGAGCCCCAAGAGAAAGTCAGTGAACTTTCTATTTGGCCCAACAAGAAATAGTTTCGTACAATATAAGTGTTCAAGTTCGCCTATCGCTGTTGATGATTCATACAAACATCAGCTTTGATGGGAGACCCGATCATTAAGATGGCTTCGGTCCAAGAAAGGGAGAATTAGAGATGGACCTACAGCTAGTCCGCTCTAATTCTCAATGACTTACTGCCTTTTCATTTCCTTAAAATACTGATTATCCCGGTTTTCATATACACTATGCAGATTTCTAGGTTTTTTTTTATATTTTTCGTAAAAGTCAGTATTCTACTATGAATTTGAATTGAGTGAAAAAATAATTTTAAAATTTGCAGGTATGTTACGTGACATATGTTTTTATTTTAATCATAGGTCCATGAGTTTCATATGTAATTAATTTAAAATTCAGGAACGTAAAACTCTTGAAAGATGAGCCATTTGAACAACATAATTTAAAACCAAAAAATATCAAAGAATTCCGAGAATCTGTAGAAATTAATAATTTGCCCACGGTATTGAGGGTTTCAATCATAATCATAATGGTAATGAAGGAATTTTGTGTGATTTCAATTCAATAATTTTTCAATGTCCATTAATTTTCATGTGAATAAAAATATCGAAAAATATCCCCTCCTGTTCAATAGTGATGATGGAAAATGCTGTCCACACCACCATCGCCTCGTTGACCTATCAAACATACTTAAATAAATATTTAAATCGAATGATGAATAATAGATTTATTGCGCGGCATTAGAAGAGTTGGTCAATCTGTAAATATAGCGGTAATTCTCAATGACATCATGAACGAGGGTGGCCAGGCCAACAACAGTGAGTTCAGGTTTGAAGAAGTTAATTACCGCAGTTAAGTACTGATTTATGGTCCTTAATAAACTCAACTCTCTGAAAGCAATCAAGTGAGAACGCTTCCTGCATACTAAACACCTATCTAGTCACAGTCACACCTAGCAGACTAGACTAGGCAGTAGGTACATATACATAGGTATCCCATTGATGTCCCACACAAATAACAACCCCTTTCCCTATATCCGAATTTGATAGGTGAGATATACCTACTAAATAGAAGGTTTGTGCTCAATCGAATTATGTACCTTGATGACCCGCAATATCGAGAAGGAAGGGAATGATGGTCAAAAGAATTTTTCCCATTATCCCTAAATGAAAGACTGCAATTTTCAAAAGTCCCTTATCTTCGTATTCTTTTGTCATGGTCCATCATGGGGCAAATGCAGGGGATGATTGGATATTTAAAATTGAGTCAAAACCGATTAAATTTTTGCAGGTTGATGAAACGATATTAAGCTCTTTGCGTTGAGCCGATGATTCGGTGTGGCTTTGTAGTGTTCGGCTTCTCTTTTATAACACGTTCTGAGAAAGCAATAAAAATTGGATCAGTCAATGCGCAAGCCAACATGATTGAATTATCTAATCCGGTGGCAGAGAAGCAGCTAATCAAATAGAGACCGACGTATATACATACAACATGCACACAAATCTCGTTAAATTAGTTAAAGACGAAGAGTTAAATGATGTTTTAGTCCCCGTCCCCGATTGCCAGCTCTTGTGTGTGTGTGTGTTTGTGTGTGCACAATATGCCCTGATTGGAGGAATAAACTCAGCAGAATTGATTAATTGACTCTGAGTGGAGTAGGCGGCTAATGAACTATATAAACATGACGTCGTCGTATATCTGCCGGGCGATGAAGTATATCTATGTATGTATATGGTGGCTGTATATATCTACAGATTAAGGAACAAACGCGGGAGTAGATCTGGAACAAAGTTATCTTCTCAAGACAAGCTTGGCTGCCACAAAAAAGAAAGATTGCTGTTTGGTGTTGGAAATTAAATTAATTGCAATGTTTACGTACCGCAAAGATTTTTAGATGTTGAGATTTCAGGGATTATTTCAAAGGAGGCGAAATGAACAAAACACGCTTCTTCATGACACGGCAAAGCTGTTAAGGGAGAGAGTAAGTTCGCACTCCTGCTTTTCACCCCTAGTTTTGTTTTTTTTTTTTTTGTATAAGATGCTGTGAATGGATTAATTAATGGAAAATTGGCTTTAAATTTATTTTTGATGAGCATTAAGTAAAATTGATTTTTGTGTTATCTCTCAGAGAAGGAAAATTGAATGCATGTTGAAAAGTTTTAAATCAAAAATGTTCAGACGATAGTATAGTTTTAGAACACATCTTCAGAAAAAAAAAACACTGCAGAGACCAAACCCCTCTGATAGCAAGACATTATCCAGTGGAAAAGTTCCTGGAGCAAAATAACGAAACAGTTGAGCTGAATTTTTCTTGTTGCTCCAATTATTTATACGGTAGAATTTCTTTTTCTTACTTTTGGGGATAGATCTATACTTGAGTGGATAAAACTCATTGCAGGAGAGGTTCGACCTAATGACGAAGCAGCACTGTTGATGGTAGAAGATTTTCTCTAATTAATTTTCCTTCTAATATTCGAATCGTAATGTGAATTTTATTGCCGCTATATGCAGCAGTGTCATTATATCCAGTTTATATAATCGATCTATTGGAAAATTCTGATTGAAGCCAAACGGGTGAATGTACGGATTTACTTTGGATATTATCTGGAATCTTATACCCTAGACAGACTGTCTCCATAATGACTTAAATTTTAATTAAATATTCTCAAATGTGCAGTGTGTATCACACAAATGAAGACCATCAAAGACTCATGTGCAACATTTCGCTTCATTTTCAAATGTACCAAATTTTACTCCATTTAGTGAAATTGCAGTGAAAAAGCAGTAACAGCCATCAGCTGATCATGAAAGAAATTTTTTTGTCGTTTTCTTCTCCTTTGAGTCTCTTTCAACAACAAAAATTGTCTTCTATTAAATGCTTTGCAACTACAGTAAATACTCGCAAATTTTCTCGTTAGCATTAAATTAAATTATTGAACTCTGCCATGATCTTTACTATTCACATTGAGGAACTGTCAATGACATTCCAAATGAAATAATTTTCATCCATAATCCTTGAAATTTCCTTGAAATGTCTAAATTTCAAATTAAGTCATTATGGACACAGTCTGTCTAGGGTATAACTTTCTTTCAACGAAGCATATGAGGTTTTTGAGACTAACATTTCTGATTCAACCTTTAGTCGGAAATCAGATCCGAAAGTGTTCGTCCTATAAGTAACCAAAGCCCGATAAATGTACAAAATGTATTCAGTCATGTCAATAGGGTGCGTTCAAAATTCTACAAGTTAAAATTGTTTATGGAAAAATTTCGCATATAAAATCCCGGACAATGAAATCTGCAAAGAAAAAGTTCTGGCAAACAAAATGCCGGAAAATGTCAAATAGATAATCCTCGGGATTTATCACAGGATTTTGGCTCTTGGATTTGTATCCCTTTCAAGTGTTGGCAGATACTCCGGTCCGAATGGTTAGCAATATCCATTTTCGTAAGATAAAGGCATTTAATAAATAAAACAAATAACTAATAAGGAAGCGGAGTATCGTGCGAATACAGTGTACGTGAATATGCCGCTCCATGACAGTCGGATTGAACTTGCTTTGACGCTTCTGAAAGTAATCATTTCAGAGTTCCGGGAGTTCAGTGAAATTTTATCAAATTTAATGATTTTAATAAATATTGTATATTTGAAACTATGTTGTTTCGGAAGCTTGAAGAGTACAGTATTATTGAGTTCAGTGTTTTGTGTTGTTAAGCTATTAATTTAATGTGATGAATTGTGCTGTGCAATGTTGCAGAAACAATCGCAGAAATTCCGATGGAAAATCGTTTTTAGGCAAATTAATATTTTTTAAAATCTACATATCTTATTTTGTAATTATTTATGAAAAAAATAATTAAATATCAGAAACAGATAAATATACGAAAGTTTAAGATCATGCGAGATTTGTTTATTTGAGAAATGTCAGATCTCACTAATACATTTAAAATTTCTGTCACCGAGTGGCTTACGTTTTCACTCGATATGACGCTTCCTTATTTGTTTGCTTATTCAATAGATAAAGGTAAGGCAGGCTGTCATCAGTGACGACAACTACATGAATATGATGATGAAGTAACTTTTGTGGCAGGCAGTGCATTTTTCCACGCATATAGGGTATACTAAGTTTGTCATTCCGCTTGTAATGCACAGAAATAATTATGGTAGAGCAAAATGGATTGGACAACCACGACTAATATTAAAAGTTATTTTGATTTTTGCATGTCCGTCCGTCCGTCTGTCTCTCTGTCTGTCTGTCTGTCTATCTATCTGTCTGTCTGTCTGTCTGTCTGTATGTCTGTCTGTCTATCTGTCTGTCTGTCTGTCTGTCTGTCTGTCTGTCTATGCGCACTATAACTCGAGCGCGCGTATACTTAAAGAGCTGAAATTTTATAGATGGACTTAAAAAAAAAAAAGTAAAATTAAGTTCGAAAATAAGACATCGGGCAACTCCTTCGTGGGGTTGCCATACAAAAATTTCATGTTCCACTATATATTTGGATACTGCCTGAGAACGCGTCGATATATAGAGATGAAATTTGGTACATGGTGTTTTCATTGTACTAGCAAATAAAGTTTAAAAAATGGACTAAATCGGGCAACTTCTTCTTGGTGTTGCCATATAAAAATTTCATACGGGCATTCATCTAAGGTATCATAAGAATTGGTCATAGACCAATTGTAGCTTTTTTACTTGTTTTGTCCTAAATTGCACACTTCTTGTGCTGGGCTTATAAATAACCAAGGCATAAGGTATGTACACATATTTAAATCGAAATCTTGTTTTATAGATTATTATGTCCCTAACGGTCCTATTCGTCCTAATTAATTGCTTGAAACTGTTTACCCTTGCCGTTAAAAATTACCGATAAACGTTTATGAACCATTTTGTGAATATTTCGTACAAACAGCCTCTCTCCATTAATTGCTGTAAACATAAGCAAAACATACCGACAAACGCACAAATGAAACTAATAAACAAATTTCGCCTCTATAACATCCTCACTGAGACCGTAATCACATCCATAAATGGGTTAGAATCTTGTGTTGTAAAAGGTTTCCCCAAACTCGTTCTAGACAAGACAGCCCAACCCAGCCCAGCCTAACCCGGCTGTCTAATAACCCATAATGGAGATTAAAACATGACCACATGGTAATATTAAAGGATCTGCATGTAATTGATTGGTACGAAGCTGTGTTGATGGCTGTCTTAGGAAGGTCGGGCGCACCCTGTCATCTGTCGTGGTTTACTGCTATCCTGTCCATTACTCCGCCTGTAATGTTTACCATTATTACTTTGAGTATATATAGCGTCGCAACGCCAACGAATATTCGAACAACATCATCCTCCGAGTCAGTCAGGGTATTATTGATTGAACTTGTGGGAGCTTTTGTGATTAACAGCTTTTGTTGCCTGATTTACCCACACCCGTGGGTCACCAGTGTACGCAAGGATGAAACGCCATATCTTCCTGGGCTAGTACGAAACAGGTGTTCCACAATTTCAATGTAAGTTGAGTCAAGTTTTCCTTCAGTAGGTTTTCCTCTTGGGAAGGCGAGGGAAACCGCGTAACGAATAGTAGCTGGGGGAATAGTCGGGTTTTACGTATTGATCTTAGTTCACAAAACTTCTATAATGGAAGGTGGCAGGGTAATTTGTTTATGCCCGCAATAGTGAAAAACTTTAAGTGAAGTAACAGGACGGACTATAGTATAGAAGTAAGTGAAACAAGAAAATAACAAGTTCGTAAAGTTGTTTTGCGCCCCCAGTATATAAGCTATTGAGCTATGTATATATATACGTGCATAATCTATAGTTGTCGCGGAATAGATTTTGTTGTCGTTTCCCAATAAAGTAAACACAATTTCAAGACGAAAATAACTTTTTCCTGGTGAAACTCAGTTATCCGTCGTTAATTCTCCATCAAAAATAATTCCGAAGAACATGACACAAGTTGTATAAGTTGGAGTAAAGTAATTTCGGGTCAATTCAGCTTCCGATGAAGTTTCTCCACCAGCAACAGCAGGGCTAAGTGACTGATCTCATCTCTTGGATTGCATTTAAATTTGATTAAAAATACTTCGTCGCCATCGGTAATAATTGGCAATCTATAGAGGATTAGATTGAGTTATTTATGGAATTCTGAGAATTTATTACCGAAAATAGAAAAACCGCCAGTATTGGGTTTGAAATTTGGCTATTATTTGATATCCTGTAATTTAAAATCTCTTGTCCCTTCGAGAATAGTGTTTATCTATGTAATATGGGTTTTGTCAAAACAGATTCTTGAGCTTACTTTCCTTGTTATACGGATTCCTAATTAGTTTTCCTTGTATATAGGCGGGTACAATCAGCTTAGGAATTTTCTTTGTGGCCAATCCTCATTTTCATTTCTGCTTCTGTATTTTCATTTTAGTAGTCCTGTCCTGGTCTAAGGGTTTCAATAGCTCTTCTTTGACAACTCGATATAATCTTTAAACTTTTATCGTACAACGTTATTATTGATATACAAAGGTGATGTATTGGATTACTTAGTTCACACATCTTTCAAGCTCAGAGAATTTTTATATGTTTGCTGGATTTGAGCAGCGACAATTTTGTCCATTCTGCAATTTTACTAGAATTCCATATTCGAGGACGGTTCTTGGTATTGGTGGACGATTGGGAAATGACCTAAAGTAAAATGAAGAAACAAAACTAAGTAGGGGTAGCCCGATAGATACTAGACTCTTCTACACTGCCTAATAACTGTCTTATTACATCCATTAAATCGACTGCCCGGCTGAGATGAATCTGCCTGCTATCTGTGATCTATGATAACCTTTATATGAGATCGTTAATATAGAGGTAAAAAGAATCGGATCGAGGAAACAACCTCGAGGAACTCCACACGTAGTCCCCTCTGAGGGTTTGTGGATGTCAGTCGTAAATTTAATAAGTATGGTTTTACATTAACTGCTAGGTAGGCAATATAGATTGTTATAGGAAATATGGCTTATGATCTGCGCATGTAGGATTTATTCTTGAAAGTTTTTTCTAAGAAAGCAAAGGAGACCAATAGACGAAAAATTACACGGAAATAAGCATAATAGACTTCTATGAGATGGGTTTGCGTCAAAGCATATATATCTATTGTAAAATAAATTGGAATGAAAAGTTTTTTTTTTATTATAAATGTGCCTTCAGTATTTTTCGATCTAATGAGCTATAATTCATTCACATAGCTCAACGATTTCAAATTACCAATACAATATTTAGAAAAAGGATAAACAGAAGAGGACCCACCTGAGTTCCTTGGGGCACATCAGAATTAACCGCGATTTAGGTGGATAGTGTGGATAGAATTTGCACTTGGGGCTTCCGATTACTTAAATTCGAAAACAATGCAATTCAAAAGCCAAACAGGGAATGCAATAGAGCAAAAGCGGATGTGAAAATTTGTCAAAATCCTTTTTAAAGTTCGTATTAATCACACCACTTTCGTAAGAATTAATACAGGCTGATAAGTACTATAGTAAGTAAATTGATAATTGTAGATCTTTTCCTTAATGAAGTCAGGTTGATTAGATGAAATAAATTTTATACAATGAAACTATAGGAAAGCAATCGCCTTAAACCCAGCTTTAGAATAAAAGGCAATCTAAAAAGGGGCGATAATTAATTATCATTATCTTCTTACTCGACTTACCTATAGATTGGCAATTCAAAAGTCAGACAGTTTGCTATATTGTTCGATTTAAACGAGTTTAAAAGAAGAAGATTAATGTAGGGCTAAAAATTTCAGGCGTTGCCAACTAATGACTGAGTTTGAAAGACAATATCTCGAGGGAGTTATAGTTATAGTTTTGAGTGGACTTCAGATAGGGCCACAAAAAGGGTGAAAGAATTCAGTTTTTTTTGTGACCCAGTATAGAGCAGTCGATGTCAGGCATCATTCGTTCCTATCCTAATGGCCATCTTTAAAAAAATGGATGTCTTTGATAGAGCGCGTTTTTTGTTCTTCCTGGGAGATGTAGTTGGTATAACTAAATACTGTTACGTTGGGGTTTCTTCTTCCTCGGGTGTCGGACAGATATTTTTGGATTCTCTCTTCTGCTTGAAATGTACACCTCACCTCATCACTGTACTAAAACATTTATATCCAGCCAATATCTAGATCGGAGCTGTAGCTGAGCGTTATCTAGGAAGCTCATCAGCTTTTTCGTTGGCGGCAGGGCCTTGGTATCCGGGAATTCACATAAGTCTAGCCCGATTTGATCTACTCAATTTGTAAAGGGCATTCCTATACAAGTTTTGATTTAATCGCGGAAGATGAAATAGTTATATCTCTAATTGCTACCTAACTGTCGGAGAATATACAGATGCTTTTATTTATAAAGGCTCTCTTTAGATGGTAGGTTGGTAATAGTCAATATGGTATAAATCGCGGTCTGGAGCACTGTAGCATGAACCATCATGCTCGCTGATATCTCAAAAGTTATAGGGTGGTTTATAAAAACAAAAATATGTTATTTTTATAACCTCAAAAATTTGATTAAAAGAAAAAATTCTGACAAAATTTTTGCACAAATGAACAGGTATCAATATCATTGTTTTATGATCATACGGTTAATTAGATAAAATATTACGTTTACGGAAATTAAAGGAAGAACAAAAACAAGCCCTCGAAATGAATTTAATAATGGAAATGGTAAAAGACGTCAATTATAAATTAAATGAAACTTTTTTCTCTTTGTTTCTTACTTGGCATAAGAACTTAAGTCTGTTTGTAATTTAATTAAGCTCATTGATAAATTCAAAAGAGAACGCCTTTAATAATTAAGAAGATTTCGGTTGTTTTTGTTTCTCTAGTAAATTAAGGAAGATTTCTTACGTTCCATGCTGATGTCAGTCATTTACGTAGACAAAAGTTCACAAATTTCCATATTTCTCTATGAATTAAATTACTAAGTAGGTACCCTACCTACACCTAACTACCTATCTACCTAGCAGTTGGCAGCTTAAAAGATTTTTTGTTTTTATTTTCAAATAAAGTAAAAACATCTTCAATTTCTATCTTTACAAATCCTCAAGAAATGATATTAATTTCTTATACATATGTATGTACTATTATATGTACATGTACACGTGCTACGGTTTGATGTTAAGAAGCTAAAGTTAGATGGCCACAAGCTATGGAGAAGAAAATATCTTCATTTGATTCTTTCTTTCTCTCTTTCTTTCTCTCTTTCTTTCTGCATTTCTGCAAAAGCTCATCGCAAGCTAAAAAATATTTTATTAAAATCTTGAAAGTATAGAAAGACCTAAAAAGAATCATTTTTGCCTCTATCTACAATAGTAGCTAGATACTACTATGGGAGAATGTTGAATATAAAAATATATATACATATATATATGGGTTGTACCTACCTTGTAAGTACATATACCCTTTAGGGTTGTATTCGATTTTTTGTAAGGTGGATAAGATATACATACCTATAGCAAAGATACCCCGTTATAGCGCTGCAGGGCAATAAGATTTTGAATTTCGGCTTGCAATGTTCAAGGTTAAAAAAAGGATTCAAAAATTGTATTTGCCGTATTATTGGTCAAGTGCCTATACCTATAAAAGTTCTTGTAGAGCAGAAAAATATGTCCCTCCTTATAAAATCTGTTTACTTCGGCTTTTTCTATCATTTGCTGTTTAAAGTAAATACAAATACATTCAGAGAAACTCTTTCTAGATGATGACTTCATATCAATTTTCCTTTTTAAGACGATTTTATAATCTACCTACAAACATTTCTAAAATTGTAAAATCAACAATAATTACGTTTTCAATGTAAAGTCTAGAAATTCTTCGTCAATACTTTACTTACATAGACGACAGCCAAAATTGTTATTCCAGACGACCATGTACATACATATGTATATGTATACATACTACATACACTTTAAACACTTTAATTAACACTTAAAAATTTTCTAGGCTTTATAACAAACAAAACTAACTCATCTCTGGCATTCTCAGCATCCTCATTCCCTCACACAAAAATACCGACATACTCGTACATACTTTATTGAGTATATCTCAAGTAAGTAATTAGCTTATACCGTTATACTAGTACTTAACTCAGTCTTCAGTTTAATTAAATATAATTTTCAACAAATTTTCCACCATCTTACGTACGAATAAGTATGTTAAGTATATTGCAGAAATTGCTTACGGCAATGCGAAAAGTTTTACATTTGCTTTTGAAATCTGAAGAAAATCAAAGGTTTTAAAAGGGGATCAGTGTTGGGATAAACTTCTTGTGTGTACTGTGTAAAGCCTCTTATCTCGGAGAGTGCTAAATCAACTGGTACAACATAGGTACCTACTACTACTACTAATACTGTTGGATGGGATATATAATATAGAAGTCTATAGTTATGTAAATTTTCTTAGAAATATAGGCATACAATTTTTGCTTACTTGAAAATAATTGCCTCATTAGTTTGTTGAATAGACTGAAATTTGTCATTGACAGACAGCTTGTCCTTTACTATCAATACTATGAATATTTGGAGTCAAATTTGGGAGGTGAATTTTAAAGAAAGATGGATTGATTTTATGGCCAAAATTTATAGCTCCGAACTTGAAATGAAAGTTCGTGCGAATGCTGTAACCTGAAATTAATCTTCCTAGTAAAGATCAATTTTTTCGATACCCTAGATCAGTGGTAGTCAATCTACCCCCTACAGCCCACTAGTGAGCGGTAGAGGTTTTGTTCGATGCTGAACTGCTGAAGGTACTTTTGTTAGCACTGCGCATCTAAAGGTGAAGCTACACGGCGAGAGATTTTGGCCTTCAGAGACCACTTTTTGGTCTCTGGTGACCCAAGACCCCATGCATTTATTTACTTTGGAGACGCAAAAAATCTCTAAAGAGACCAAGTTTCTAGAGACCTTTTTGGTCTCCGGTCCTCCGTCATGTATTTCAAAACAAACAGGTCTCCAGGTTCGGTCTCCGCTCTCCAAAGTTTGTTTATTTGTCGTTTCCAGGTCTCCGGAGACTATTTGTGTGCTCTGGTCAATAAAGTGTAAGTCTATTTAGAAAGGAAAAGGAATAAAGTGGAGTGAGTTTGATAAATTCTTATAAAGAAATTAAAAGAAATTAATAAAAAAATTAATACATAATTAATATAATGAATTTAGGGCAGAAAGTTTGTTTCATTAATAGAAGTTTGGTTATTTAAAAAAAAATTGTTGTGTTTATCCCGTAAAATTTGTACACCAAGGATATAATTTTTAAGCTTTTCTACTTTTCGAATAACATAAAAATAATATAATAGTATAATAATAACTTTTGAGAGGATTCTTTTTAACAATCTCTTGCTTGACAATGAACTGGGGATCTCTACAGATCAAAGATCAAGTTTCGTGCATATACACTTCGGAGACAAAAGTCTCTTGCCTTGTAAACATTTTGGAAAACTTAGTCTCTGTAAACCGGAAACCAGAGACCAAAAGTCGCTCATCGTGTACTTTTACCTTAAGACTCTCACGAATGGGAGAGAAGTGCATATCAATGTTGTTACTTCCAAAATATAAAGTGTGGTAGATTAAAACAAAAAGTCTGACATAGATCAAAAAAGATCGTGGTATATTTTAAGAGCACCTACGATTAATATTATTGATACTATAATTTTATGAATACGTTGATTAAGTACATAAGAATCATTGGTACATTGATCCAATTAATACAAGAAAAAACTTCAATAATCATATTTATTTAAATAAAAAAATAATATTTCTTCAAAGGGGAATGCCCATTTTTCATACAACTTCAGGTCCGACACCTCCAGAAATGAGAGATATCTTAAACGATGAATTATGATACTCTGAACATATTTTATGAACAATGTTTATTAGAATTCAGCAGAGGAAAACTTTGGCGATCGGATGTAGTTTGCGAAATGTAGTAACTGGGGTGTATATGACCCAGTTGCATGAAAATGTGTTTTCCGGCGGCAAGAACGTCTCGAGAAAGTTTTCTTAATCGGGAGAAACCCACCACCCCATAGTACTTAGCGAGACATATAATTTGATATGCAACATGCTGTATTGGAACCCCCCCCCCCCTGCCAGGTGTTCTTATGAACCTCAACAGTATTCAGGAAAAGTTTTTCTTCTACGATTTGTAGCTGGTAATGAGCTGCGGCGAACAGTGTGATCCGTTTTCCGAACGGACTTAACCCTACTGAGTTAGACCCGATGGCGTTACAATAAATTATGGTGAGGAATTTTTCATGGCCAGTATCAAGGTATATAGAAGACAAGGTATTCTCATTAACAATTTTGTAGTAGAACTGTGACGTGTTTCGTCCTATAACGTATATACATTTCTATTGAAAAGACAGAGAGATGAGAGATTATATTGTGTTTTCTGTACTGTACTTTTCTATACGTTCGGACGCAAATGGCGGAACGTGGTTCGTAATGGGAATACCTTGTCTTCTATATACTTGGGACAGTATACACAGGGGGTGAAGAGAGCTGAAATTTTGCACACGGGATTTTAAAACAAAATTGTAGATTTAAGTTCGAAAATGATACAAATCGGGTAACTCCTTTGTAGGGTCGCCATACAAAAAATTAGTTTTTCACTATATACCTATTTGGACACTGCCTGAAAACGCGTTGATGTAGAGAACGAACAGGAATTTTGTATATGGCGTTTTTATAAAAAAAGTAAATGAAATTTCAAACAGTCTGTTCAGGATATTAAGCCGACCATTTCCAGAAATGTTTTATTCAATAGATGGAAAAAATTTCCGTTGACATTAGCAGTGACACCTTTTTTAATATGCTCACTCCCCCAAATGTGGCCTATAGATACGCCTTACGAGGCACCTCAGCTACTTTTAGTTCCTGGACACGAAAGAGTGGGTCGTAATGAAAAAGCAGACGATCTGGCGATAGGCGAAGGAGTTTTTCATCCCTCTCTCCTTCAGATGATCAAACTAAATGATCTTAGCAGACAATCGCGCGGGCTGTTTACTAACATTGCCCCTTCCGCTATTTTATTTTATTTTTTTTTTTTAAAGAAGAAGATAGGCAAATCCGACAGCGAACTGTGCGTAGAGGATAATGAAACCTCTCATCTTTAATGTTGGAAATCACTGAACAAGCATTTATCACTCCAAATAAAGTTTGCAATTTAACTCCAAGGGCAATAATCGAGCACCTAAAAAGACTTTAGTTTGCTTAACCACTTTAGGGGAGAGCACAATAGATCAACTCTAGTCCGGGCTAAGGGGTCTTCGCATGGTCCTTTAGTGGCCTACCCTTCTCTAACTGAATCTAAAACCGAAATCAATAAACTCGTTCACACTTATGCTTTATTAATAGAGAATTATTTATTTATTATAATTTGTTTTTTTACTCATCACGCAGTTATTATCTATGAATTAGAAATTTCTTAATCTTTTATCTATTGCGTCCTAATTACACTTATCCATATATCAATACTAAAGTCAAATCTCAAATCATCATCTCTAACGTACATAATATGTATGTAGGTATGTATGTATGTACATATATGGGAAATGGGAAATAATGCGCAATTCACAATGTTTTCATAAGCCACATAGTAGATAACTAGGTATGTAACAAGTTTAATTAATTATACCACAAATTTGCTATTGTACTTATCCTAAATTTGTTGATTGAATCGTAATTAATTAAATTCAATTTACAATCGCAATAGGGATTTTTCTACGTATTAAGAGCAAAACAATATTGTAGCGAAAATTACACATTTTCTTTAGTATTTGATATTTTTAAATTGTTTTTATCTTAACGATTTGAGATAAGCGCGTAAAATAACTAGGATTGTATGAGAAAAGGAAAAGTTTTTAATTGTACTTAAATGTATATTTTTTTTATCAATATACTTTTAATTTTAATTTCATTCATACTTCTCCTCATATAATGTACAATCAAATCTATCTTATTGCTGGCATCATTTAAAAGGCTAAATCACAATAGACGTAAAGAACTTTATGAATTTGAACGAGACTGAGGTTTACTTACGGATAATTGAGGTTTTTGACCTAAATAGAACTCACATTCTGTAAGGGAGATATTTAATATTTTCAATTTTAAAAAGTGGTAAAAGCAAAAAATTAACAAATGGATGTTGATTTGATTGAAGATATGTGCCTTTTATTGACATAATGTAAAATGTATAAAGTTTGCTTCCCATGGCCTGTGGTTTCACGTACTGTGACACGCTAGCAAGAGCCAGGTACAGGTACAGTGTGTCGTTAAGGGTGTTGGTGACGCCGGTCGCGTTGTTTAAAGTTGAAAATATTTCAACTTGAGACCTTTGAAGAGAGAACTAACGACATCCCATAGTACAGTATATGTATGGCAGCGTAGCTAAAAATTTTCGGCATCTTGATTGTGGCAGGGTGTTTGACTGTCACTTTTTTGTAAACAAAGAGCCGCGAAGTGTGTTTGGCGCAGAGACGTAGTTACAAAAGGGATAATTTACTTTTTATAGGAAATGGTTAATGGGTATTGAACTAAGTGATAGTAATATAAAAAGGAGTTATATATGCTCGAAGATTTAGATAGAACAAGCCGTGTTGAGGAAAATACTTTTAAAATATTTTTGTGGTAAATCCGGTAAATCCCACTGGCATGCATATATAATTAAATCCGCAAATTATTTAAATATATCGTCAGTGAGCGCATACTTGCTGAAATCAAAACTGGTGCCACATGAAACAGGAGATCAGTCAGTCAGTGTTTGAATTTTCGCGCCATTAATTTGTTGTGATATTTAAGGCATTAACAATTTTTAACGCCGCCTCTGGCACCTCGACCAAACAAGAGGAAGAACGATAGTTGCTACGCAAGGTATATAGAATACAAGGTATTCTCATTAAAATTTTGACACTAGATCTGTGACGTGTTTCGTCCTATAACATATATACATTTCTATTGAAAAGACAGAAAGAGTAGAGAGAATATTGTGTTCTCTGTACCGTACTTTCCTATATATTCGGAACGTGGTTCGTAATGAGAATACCCTGTATCTCTGTCCCATGGTTGCTACGCTTTTTTCATCACAAGTCGTCTCCTTTAGTTCGCTCCTCGAAGCTTGCGACGCACAACTCCTGGACAGCTGGAGTTGAGGCAATTTATTTTTGCAGAAAATTGAAATTGTGAATGAAAATTGTAAGTATTAAGTAACGCTACAGTATTTAATAACTATATAATTTATTTATTTACAATTTATTGATTTTATCTAATGATGGGACAAAAATTTAAAAACATGTTAGAGAGTCATCATTGGAACAGCATAAGCAGCAGTCTCTGCGTCCGCGTCCGCGTCAGTATCAGCAACATCAATCGCGACAGCGTCATTTTGTAACTCAGGCTTAACTTCAAAGGCGCGGCGCGAGCGTGCGCGAAGTGGCTCGTGGTGGCTCGAGCGGGCGTGTCATTTTTCATACAAAAGCGGCTGCAGAAACAACGAGAATTTTTTCATACGGCATTTTGGAATGCATATTTAATAAAAAGTAGGCACCGTGCCACAAATCAGCTCGAGCCAACAGTGTATAGCTCCGGCATGGCCTGGCGCGAGATCGTTCGCGCTTGGTCCGTGAAACCATGCCGCTTTTTTAGCTCCTTTTCAAACTTTTCTCTTAGAAAGGACCACCTCTTTTCACATTATTCTTCTATAATAAAATAAAATAATAAGAATGTTACCGATTTCATTAATATTTCATTGATATCATTGGATAAACAGATGAGCTTACCGCACTTTACTACCGGCAATTTGACATTTAAACTTAATGAAAGTTCCTTACCGGTGATGCCTTAAAGTTATTTTGGGTACGTTTGTTTAATTCAAAGGGCTCGTTCGCGTCACTTAAGTACCTTTACTTACGAATGCGTCTATTGTGGTTCAGCCTATAGCTCGACAAGTTCTTATCATTATCTCTGATAGTTCCTAAATATATCCAAGTAACTGTATAATTTTTTCTTAATAGGTAGACAATCATCTGCTTCTCTTACATTATATAATGCATCAAATTCATAATATGAAATCTCATAAAAACAATAAATTACAATTTTCCGACCTTATCATGGCATAAATTAATAATTGTACAATTTATCACAGAGTCGAACAGACGAGACATCTTAAACTATACATAATAAAAATCTTTCAGTTTAACAGCGCGATCTTCAAATTGCTACGATATTCTTCTCTTAATTCATAAAAGGAAAAAAACAACAACAAAAATCCGCGCGACATTAATTTTATTCATTATGCCGTTGGCGCAGCAGCAGAAGCAGCGTGACATTTTCTGCGTTCATTGAAAACGAAATCAGTGTCACACACAATCCGAGAGGAGTGTGCGCAGCAAGGCAAATCTAATTCACTAAATTTGCTTCCGAAAATAAAAGAAGAAAGTCATTCACTCACTACCGCATTTTTTATACTATTATTATTATTATTATTATCGTTTCCTCTCAGACTATCTTATACATATGAGTTTTGTGGAGTCGGCGGAGGCGTAGCGCATTATTTTAATCAGCATCAGCTGAGCGCGCTGTTGTATATTATACATGCAAACATACATACATATATATATGTATGTATATGAACCAGTTTAAGCCGATTGCGCAGCTCTACTATGTGGAATTTAGTGATTTTCATAGTTGAGAAGAGAATAAATTTGTGATCTTGTCGGGCCGTAGTAATCGTAACGTTGCGCTGCCGCCGCCGCCGTTGACAACTACGTTGCGAATAGTGTACTTGCCCGCATGTTGATTATACTTTGTAGTGGCACCTTCCTGTTGTTGTCGCTTCTCAATATTATAACATTAGTATATATGGGCAGTAGTAGAACACTATACGTGGGAATACACACCAATTAAACCATCATACGGTATTGATCGCGGTCTAGTAGTCTAGCCACTATACCTATATATTATAGATAGCGCGATTAGATTTGCCTGCCTCTAGCTATCATTTAGATTTAGAGATTCGTCGAAAAGGAGCCAGTCTGTCGAGATTTGCCCCAAAAGACATACCATATTTATGTACACACCATACACAATACACTATACTATACTTATACTATACAAACCAGCTCTAGTCTAGTATAAGCTCGCAGTGATCGTTCTGGCTTGGTGTGATTAGTGCAGACGCCGATTTTCTTTACCCAACAGACTCAGTCAACATCTGTCTGATAGATTTGTTTACGTCCGTCGTCGTCGTCGGTCGCGCGGATAGGTCAATTACAGATCAATTTCAATATTTTGTATGCGGTCGCGATCAGTGTATCTCTCATGGAGTTCGACCTTAAAACTTGTTTTTTTTTTTTTTTAAGAAATTTGCGATTTGGCGGGTCTACTAAAGCGAGAGAGTAGATATACTTTCTGGTGTGGTTTTCTCATTCTCGTTATCAGAATATTGTATATTTTCACAGGCGTGTACATATAAATATAATTCCATATTGAAGTGAGTGTATATGTGCGAGTTTTGATAAGCAACTTTTTTTCCCACATCAATTTATAAATTTCCCATTTTCTGGTATGAGAGGATCATTTTTGGAATTGATAATGGTGTGTGGTGGTTTCATTGTGTGCCCGATCATAAGGAAATTTTTACTTTCGTGCCGCATCAATATCGATTTGTTATAAATTTGTTGGATCTACTACTATTCATTACACATACATAGTGTTCGTGATCATATAGTAAGTATAGAAGAGAGAGGAATAATTTTCAGTCATTGATCGATATTTGCCGAAGAAGTTCTAGTGGATTGATTATTATCAGTTTTATGTTTTTTTTTTGTTGATAAATACGCTTAATATGTTGCATATATATCTACCAATAACGTCAATGGAAAATTCCTTGCAAAATCGTCATAAGCAAGGAAAATAGCTCTCACAAGCATGCGTATTATCGACGTGAGCTTATAAAAATTCTTTTTCATGCTTACATACTTGCGCACAGTAATTATTATCGTAGTAGAATAAAGAGAAGAAGACCGTCGCAAGAATAAAAAAATTAAAAATCGTTTTTGTCTGCATATTAAAACGTGGGTGCCGAAGTGATTTGGTTTTTCTTTTTTATATTTATTATTATAAATCGATCACTGTACAAATCAAGCTACTATTAACTGAATGCCACCATGATAATAAAAACAATTGATTACGATTAATTTCTATGCGTAACTATAATTGTTATATTTTATTACATTCGATGCGCGCCAGAAATCTGAACGTTGCGTTGATCCGACTCTCTTGACGATTAGACGTGTTTGGGGAAGGAGGGTTGGACAAGGAATAATAAGATTGGTTTAGGGCAAAGAACGCTTAAATTGTACACATTTCATATTATTATGTAAGTATTGTAGTTATGATAGAGAGATAATTAAGCCCCCTTAATTGGGAACGCGAAAACAATATTTTTTGACGTAATCAAGGCTAATCATTGATGTTTTCTATTCGACGTTGCCTTTCTTGAGCCAAATGCCATCCATTAAGTTGCTGGTCAAATGCATCACACACCGCACAGCAATGAAATTTGCATATCTCGGACGTCTGAAATCGGACAAGAAATGTTGCGTGCTCTATAGGCTAGGCAGGCGGCTCCTCTGATTCTGAGTTATTTTTACAAAAAAAAAAAAAAAGACAAAATTTGTGTATGTTCGAATTCAAGTCTTTTTAAGTGTTCGTGCGACTTCTGCCTGGGATAAACACTCTATTTGATATTAGAGGAGGTCAGGGTTTACCTAACGAGAATTTGAAAAGCACAAAGTCTAGTTTTTTTTTTTTTTTTGGGATTAATATTTCTTATCTGTTGTTTTCGGATTGTTTAAACTTTGCAAATTGTGATAATGATCATTTCAGCTTTTGTTGTTTTTTTACAACAGTTTTGTGCATAATTGTATATTGGTTATTTTCTGTTGTTTTTTTTTTGTTTTAAAAGCAGGCGATCAAAGATTCCAAGCACAGAGGCGCCTATTGTACTAATCTGCTAAAATATCTTCTCACCAAAACCTCTCTGCCCTTTTAATGAAGCGCATCAGGTCTAGGTGAGGTAAGTTTTTCAGCTCCTCCACAGAGGGCAGATCCAAGCGTATCCAGCTTATTCCGGGCAAAGGTCGGGTAAGCAAGCACACAGATAGTGTTCGGTTGTCTCAGGTTTTCTTTCCTGGCAGGAAAGACATTCAAGTCTGTTAAAAATTCCCATTCTTGTTAGATGTGCGTGAAGCGAGCTGTGGTTAATGATAAAGCCAACAACAGTTCGGCAATGTGTCCTTCCGAGCCCCAAGAGAAAGTCAGAGAATTTCTTATTAGGCCCATCAAGCAAAAAGTTTTGTACACCTGAAAGTGCTCAGGTTCGCCAAACGCTGCTGCTGATGTTTCATGCGAACATTCGTTTTAATGAGTGACCTAATCGCCGAGGCGGTAACGCCTACAGCGGGTTTTAGTCCAAGTAAGGGAGAACCAGAGTCAGACCTGGCTAGGATACACAGCTTTTCTATAGGCGTCTTGCAGTCCCCCAGTAACTTAGATGTTATCCGAGGGCCGCTCAGAGGCATCAAGGCTGCCTGACTATCCAAGATGATAGCAATGACTTTTCCCTTGATTTCCATGTCAAGGACTTTCTTCATTGCCATGGCGATGGCGAGGACTTCAGCCTGGAAGACACTGTTGTGTCTTCCAAGTGAGTACTCCAACCTAATGACAGGTTCAAGAAAGTAAACATCAGCATCATTAGTGAGAGAGCCTTCGGTAAAAATTTTTCGAGCGGGCCGTGGAAGGCTCGATAAGGCACTTCTCTCAGCCTACGATGCTCTGTCAGAGAAGCGACGCCCAAACCGAAGCTCTTGAATCATCGCATCAGTGGCAAGCAGGCCAGAATTTTTCCCGTTCCAGCCTAGACCGTAAAAAGCAATGGGAAGAGCCAGTGCAGCCGTACTCCCAACATCTCCATGATCTAGAGGTGGCAGATTAAGTAAGACCTCTATAGCAGCAGTAGCCGTAGATGGCATGGAACCTGTAATTCCCAGGCAAGCAAGCCTTTCAGGTCCGCCAGCTTCCGGATCGCAGTCCCGGCTTGCGTCCTCGGCCACCAAACACATGAGGCATATGTGATCTGTTGGGTATTATACAGTTAGGAGATCTGTGAATTTCTTCAGAAAAACAAACAGGGTTGAGTAGAATTCCTTAGATATAATCAGCATCTGATCAAGTGTCAAGTATATTTTGAAATTTGAAAGTACTGTTCGCTCTTTCACTCTTTTTGGAAAATTGACTATATATGTAACTCAGAGTACTTTGATTAAATTTATATGAATTTAGATTTCCATTTAAGTTGAGACTAAGAGAATTCTTAGTTCTTGTCTTCGTTTTGTTATAACAGCTACTGATGTTACAGACAAGGTTAGCTATTATAAGAGTTAGACGAAACCTAATCTGACTTGTACGGATTTCTTTACTTAGCTAAATAGCTTAGGTTATGTTTATTGGTTGACTGCCGAAAATAATAATAATTAACTGTTAGTTAATAAATGGTTTATTCCTTCGAATTATAGTTTTTAAATATTTAATAAAGATCACACCAAGTTTGACTCCCTAGCTCTACCAGGCTTTCGAATATCGTCAATCTTCAGTTTTCGACATGGTCGCGATAACACGTATTAAGTACTTACTTATGTCGGTAAATGGAACCAGTTTTTCTATTTCTTAATAATTAAGAGTAATGATTGGCATTAGTATAACAGTTAACTTTTGTAGTTTCCTTTGATAAACTACATGAATTAATTAATTTCAGAAGATAGATAATTTCGATTTTTGATTATATTGCTTACGGGAAATATAAAACTAATCTAATGCTTTGACAGAGATTGGCTTTGTGATCATCTCAGTTCATAATAACTATGATATAACTACATGAAGACGATACTGGTATCAGGGAAGTAATCTCCGTCTGACCGTAGATTGAAAAATTCTGTTACATATAGGAATTTTACAGTTTGTTGGCATTTGCAAAGAGTGCTCTTTCTGTAATACGTACAATAAAAATATAACCATAGCTAGTGCCAATCTTAATCAAAGTCTTCATTTACATCATCGTTTCCTTAGATAAGCAAATGACGGCATATCTAGTTCGACACCAGTATAACAGTTATATATGCCATTCTTTATAATAATAATATAATGTAGTATTGTGGTTAGGTTGCTATGTCTTTTCTCAGCAAATGTATTATATTATATATTGTTTCAATTTAACTTTTATAAAAGCTGTGATGTCACTAACTGTAATAATAGTATTAAAGTAAGGAACTATACTGCGATTGTGTGCATCCGGCCTAAATCAGTAAAGTTGCTTATTCATGAAAGTTTTGTTAAAATCACTAAATAGGGATGCTTGGAACCAGTATAACAGTTAAGTACACATGTAGTACATTTACTTGATAAAAAGAACTGCGACCAACTTGACTTCATGATATACATAATACTGCGTTAATTATGTTAAATATTGAGCTATAGTTGAGGTGTGGTAGAAATATTGATTAAAGGCGGATTTTTAACCCACTATTTAAAATCTAATATATGCAAGAGATTACGAAAGCTAACGTAAGCAATTAAATCGTATTAGCATTATGTTTAAAACAAATATTTTCAAAAGTTAATATTTCTATAGTAAAATCAAAACATAATCACATTACAAGATGGAATGATTGTGGACAACTGTCTAAATTAACGGCCTTCCACCAACTCAAGGGAAAATAAAAACTTTCCAAGTACTTTCGCTTTTTTTTAATTTTTATTCAAATCCAAGAATTACGCCTATATCATAAGGACTAAAGACCATCGTCCTATAGGTATATTTTAAGACAATAACGGCTTGGACTGTTCCTTGGATAAAGTCGACAAAAACAGCATTTACCTACTGTACATATACATATACATACATCTATATGTATAAAATAAGAAAAAGCTTTCCATTAACGACTTCGGAAAGAATGATGGACTCATCCAGCAGACGGTGGACAAATTAAAAGCGAGTTAATTTCCGCTCGATTTGAGTTAATATTCCTTTCAATTGTGATTTTATGAAAAATTTTATACCCCGAACTGCGACTGCCTGACTCAAGACAAAGCTGGATTATGTATTGAGAAGAAAACGTTCCCTCATTTCCCTGGGACTACCACCTCAATTACAAGGAATATGTTGATTTAGAAAATTCGCAATAAAATTTCCACGTCCCCCCTCTCCCATCAAGGCTGTCGCGTGGTCCTTTTATTATTTTCTGGTTGAGCTGAGAGTCTGGCGGCGGACATCCTTTCATAAAATGTTTGTTGTCTGAGGCACAACTTTACGGGACAACGGACGATGGCAGGGTTTATTTTATTAGTTTTTACGATTATCTCGAAAGTTTTAGAAATCCAAGCTCATGAATATTTTTGTATCCAAAATGGATGTGAAAGTTCTATGTACATTTAAGTACCTACTAGTTTCTATGGTCCTGTGGGAAGGACCTTTATTATTTATTTAATTTTTAATTTTTCATGTACTTTTCATGAAAATCGGTGGTTGCTGCTTTAAAGTTTTTTGTTTTACTTAAATCTACAATATTTTTGTAGATTTTTGTAGATTTCGAGTAATAACTACCTCCTACAACTGTTTGGTATAAGCCAACTTAACCGAATGAATTTTATGAAATGATTTCTTTTATATACATACAAAGTACCTACCACAGGGAACATTAGGCTCATTGCTATTTAACTTGTTCTTCAATGATTTTCTTCAACCAGTTTAAGATAAGTCACGAATTGTAATTAATGTAGATGGGATATAATATGTTATACAATGTAAGTAATAAGAAAGAGTAGAGAGATCGAGAGAGGGGGAAACAGAAGAAGAAAGAGAAAGTCTGAAATCCAGAGAGAGAAAGAAAATTGATTAATACTGTCAGTTAAACTTCTAATAGCGCGGTCATTGTTTTTATTTAGGTGCTTTGAAAGAGCGTAGCTTCTAAAATATAATTCATTTCTGCAGTTGATGCGTTTGAGCCTGGTCAAGTGCAATTATTATGTAATCAAAAAAATGTTCAAGGTTACCGTGGCTATAGCCATTTTTAATTGAATAAATATTTGAAAATTTAGTACAAAATTGAATAAGCGGCAAACGATATGTTAAGTAGTATCAACAAGCTATATAGGAAAAGATCTGTAAATACGGCATCCCTCTTTAATTTTATCGATCGAAGAAAAAAATGGTATATATCGCCATCTATGATTTGAAATATCAAACTCTCTAATAGACCTCTTGGTCTGAGAATTCAAATGTGAGATTAAGATGTTTTTAATCCCCTGTCCGCAGAACATATGTGACCATAGTAGACGAAATATGAATATTTATGTATATACCAAATTTGGTGATTTTCGAATATAAGTTTCCTACTTTCAAATTTCTATTTCCATTAATATTTCAACCCAATAACTGTAAAATTCCTTTATGTAATATAGAATGGATATTATTGGTAACGTCCAACTTTCTACGAGTCTGAAAATAATTGAAGGAAGCTTCTATACCTTTTTGAAATCTAGACCCGAATGCTTTGAATGCTTTGAGGTCCTAAAAAAATGTCTTTAGATTCTGACAATTTATATCAATTGGTAAATAATTTATTTATCTAAGGCTTGCGATTCGCTTAATTATGTCCTTCTCCGGAAGAAGCTAATTCATAGATTCAATTATACCTAACCCTTACATGAAGAGCTCAAATAGTATTTTCCATTGGTAGATATATTACTTTTTGCTTTAAATTAAAATTTTGGTACTCCACAAGGTTCAATTCTTGGTCCGATGCTTTTCTTTGTGTTTATAAATGATTTGTTCGACAAATCTACTTAGAATAAACTGCATTTGATATGCTAGTTATGGTCAATCGTATCTTTCTAGATTTTTAGACTTTGTCGGAGATAGATTTAATTGCGTATCCATTCTATGAATTGATTCGGTGTAATTTTCAACAAAGCTCTTACTTGGAATGACCATATCAAGTAAGTAGTTATACGTAAAAAATATGACGGATGTCGCCCGGCCCATTTTACACCACTCACATGATTTTACCTTGGTCATTCCTTGTTCCTGGTATAAACTATGCCTGCGGTTTTGTAAGCTTGATTACATAGTTAAATTTTAGCGAACTATTAATCGCATATTTGAATCTTTTACGTAATTGAATAGCTACATATGTATATACATATGAATCAGAAAATTTGTCTTATACACGTATACACAAAACTATAGAACTCCTGTCAAAACTCACAATGAATCCGGCATAATTTGTCTAATACGTTTCTCATTATTTGTATGTGGCATTACAGATACGGTATATAGATCGATAGTTTCCTCTGGTGAAAATTACCTGTTGAATCGAAAATCATTCCAGCAAAGGAATTGGAATTGAATTTCCCGGCAAAAGGAGTAAACTCGTCCTCTAAATTCGACTATAAAATACCAAAAAACAAGCAAAAAAAAATGAGACCCTGTAAGTATGGCTCGAAATATTATGATATGACATCTGTCATCTCCAGTGCTTATTTCAAGCACCTGAAGGTAATTTTTACAGGCAATGATACGAATCAGAAATCACGATAATGTCCTGTTCATTTATTGTATACACATGCACACATACGCAAAGGAATGTATCTAAATGCATGTGTGTATTGATATCTGTTACACTACTTGGTGCAGATAGGAAAATAATGGCTCTGTAAATTACAATAGCTATATCGATTGAATGAACGACTGCACTACAGACTTGTTGCATGGAAAGACTATGGAACGGTTCAATTGCTGCACGACATAGACAAGTTTTACAGAGCCGAAACAATTTCTTCATAAGGTGAAAAGTTCAAGGGATAGAAAAGCTTAAATATTGCCCTTGACTTAATTTTTACTCAGGAATATCTTACCTTTGGAAATATTATTGGCGGAGGAGGAGGTAAATATTTAGAAAAACTCTTCACTTGTGACAAATATGTTGGCTTAAAGTGCTTACAACTACAGCGCTATTCTTAGGAATTAGGAATGTATATAATACTACGCAGATGCACCCACACACCCACCATATTAGGTTTAAAAAGAATCAAATAATCGACCAATTGAATTTTGTTTTCGCCACAAGGGTATAGAAACTTGAGGCATATTCTCGATTTAGTTGGCCAATTTCATACAAATTGCTGGATTAAAAGTTAAAGAGTCGCAACAGTGGCGGTTTTAGTGTGATTCGATTTTGAAATAAAATTTCGGATGAAGAAATTCTTAGGGGGTTATTGCCTTTTATATGGATTTTAAAGTAAACCATTTTCTAAAGGTTATGATGTAGGGAAGAGGAAAAGTAGCTGGAGTTGATTTAATATATTCCAGAAATGGTTTAGTAGGTAAATGTCACACAAAAGCTCAAGCAATAGATTAGGGGATACTATTTCTCCTCTCAAAAAAAAAAACATCCTCTTATTCAAAATACCTCTTACAAAATCCTGCAATTTTGAAAACTCGACTTGAAAAAGTGGATATGAATAAGCTCATTTCTAAAAAAAGTCATATATTTACAGGGATTTTGTATAACACTCGGAGAAAAATCTACAAATTTGTAAATCTGTAAATTTGCGACATTGTCGATTAAAGAATAAGAAAATGAATAGAATGAGACAAGACTGCGACTCTGGTGGCAGAACGTCCTGCCGTCGAAGTCGAGCTTTGAGCAATGTTCTAAAAATTCGTCACAGCCGAAATGCTCTCAACAGAGCCAACCTAATATGCACTGTCCGACAACTTTGATATCAGTGACGACATCCAACTTTGACAAGTATCGCCGCCCGTCGTAGTCTGCAGTCGGAGTCGAATTGTGTTTAAGCCTTAACAGTTCTAGCAGCCCCTGATATGGTTTCTGTCCTGATGTTGGACAGCATATTTGACAGTGTGTGGAGAAAAAGCTTTCATGTGTGACACACCAATTTGGACAACATGTTCACCGTGTATGGGCCGTTTTAGACACATAAAAGGTATACAATTGTGAACATATAGTAAACATCTATGGCAAGAATAACAACAACCTTTCTTAATCTAGCTTGAAATATCAGATGGCAATTATGGAGCCACGATTGAAAGCTCCAATTGATTCCAATCTCCCTTCTTCTGGGGATGAGGTATTATCAAATCATTCTATTCCCCCTCCTTCCTACTCGAAAAAAGTTCATTGGGGTCTCAGATGAGTGCAAGAGTCGAAATGTTCTCTCTTGTGCTTCATCTCTTTTCGATCTTTATTGGATATTCTGTAACTCTAATATCTAATCAGATCCCTTGTAGATTAAATATTGCATGCAGTACTCGTGATGCAAGCCGCGCACATCCTTTCATCATTGAAAACACTTTCAGCCGTAAAATTCCGTGATGTTTTTTTATTTCGAACTGTGCAAATGTGGAACAATTTACCATCTTCTGTCTTTTATTCAAATTACAATCCACAAAGGTTCAAGAATGACATACATCAGCACCTCCACAACTCTTCTCATATTCCATTAATCCTTTCTATTTCGCCTTTTGCCATGCTGTGTTTTGCATCATATAGGGTATTGGTAATTGGTAATTGCCGGATCAAAGTTGCTCTCAAATTCAATTAGAGTTAGATTACAAGTTACGGGTTCGGTGGAGATCAAAAATTAAAATTATCGTACCGTTACACAGCATTTATCCAGACATTTTTATATTCACATAAAACCGACAGCATGTAACTTTGTATAAAATTGAAACCATCGAACCTTCAAAACCTTTCCAATGCATGGAAATGGAAGGAAATATGCCGCTTGGCTACTAGAATTTATGCTCCCAATAAAAATGCCGGTGCCGCAGATCCTCAGTTTATGTAAAATATCCTTCATACATGCACGGCAAAGTAGCTGGATTCAAATCGCGGGAAATATTTAGGATGTTTGGAATAATAAAAAAAATATTTCATTCGGGATTCTTTGAAGTGGATGAGGTTATTCCTTAGACTTTCCTTTTTTTACTGTCAGTTGATAAGACAGCAGAGAGTGTAGAGAAAATCTATTTATGACCGTAGTAAATACCTGCTACACACGAGCTTTCTTACTTATAGACTCTCTAGAACCCATCCATCATCGTCATCATCATCGAAGAACCGGGTGAGGGTGGTACATCTCTTCCTCCGCCATCTTCTTCTTAGTCGGTTTTGCTGCCCTCCCTCCTCCCCCCACCATCATGACCCTAACAAACTGTTAAACTTGTTGCTTTGCTATTGCTTATGACGTAACTGTTGTTGTTATTATCCCGTTTCTAGCAGATAGCTGTTGTTTTGCTGTTCAAAATCCAAAAGGTTTTTCAAGTGTAACAAATATTCGGTAGGTAAGGTATAGGGGTAGGTTGGTGGTAGATATGTAGGTAGGTAAGTAGGTAGCTATGTAAGTGGATAAGGTGGAAAGTTGTTTTCTTTTCCCAAAGCATTTCGGGCAAAGAATGCCTGCGAGTCGAAAGTTCTTCATGTGACGCTATTGAAAATTTTCTAGGCAAATAAGGATTTTTATTTTTCAATATTCCCTGTATTGTGTGCCCTCTTGAATTTCTAGATCTACGAACAAATTCATTCTATTTAACTTGAAGGAAGCAGCAAGGAAAGGTAAACTTGGGTACCTTACCTACATAAAGCTGCAGAATATGATAAGATAGTGGAGGCGCGGGGAAAAGAGAAAGGTAGGAAAAAGTATATTGAAAGTTTTTATAGGTATACACAAACATAAGGGAATTATTATCATTAAAAATCCAGGTCCACCTACCTCACCTGGAAATATATATTTTACCTGAGGAGGAGAATGAGGTAAGTCCAAAGCTGTAATTTTTTACCTGATAGCGTATTTTTAGTATTGCGCATGCCTATATTGAGAGATAGAAAGAGAGAGAGAGAGAAAGAGAGAGAGCGAGAGAGCTTTTTATTTCTTTCTCGAAAAACCGGAAATGCTTCATAAAAGCTCACAGGTTTTCTTAACAACATCACATATTCACACACTGCAGAAGATTAGAGAGATTCCAACGGGCCTGCTAGTGTTACTTTTTAACAGTACTCTCACTTACTATTAGCATTCTCTTCTCTCTTGCTATTCGAAGTTGAAGAAAGTTCCATGGATGCAATAGAAATTCCATAGATAGAAAAGCTATAGGCGTTGAACGATCCCAATTTTATATTTTTCCTGAATACCTATAAAGGGGAAATGGGAAAGCTATCGTTTATATGATTTTGGGATAAAGCTTTCCACCAGCTTGCTGGATTCAGTTTAATTTTGCCTTTCAATCGGTTCACATGTGCGGGCAGAGATATTTTGCAAAATCGCCAACGAAAAATCGAAGTGTGGCGGTTACTTAGTGGTTGGTAGCGCTTGTATTTTGCCTATGGGTATTTTTCCCTTTTCGATTCATATACATGCATATATATATGAGGAGGGGTGGGGGTGTGTGTGTATGTGTGCGTATATATACATAAGACAAAGTCGATGTTATCCTTGAAATGTAGAGGATTTTTAGTGATAATGTTCTTTTGTGCAATCGAAACGTAACGAAAATTCTTTCCTTAAAAAAAAAAAGTGTTATACTGTGCTCGCTGATAACTGTAAGATTCGTTGCCTGCTACACAGGATTAGAAGTTTTAAATGAGCAAATGTCCTTGTTCAGTTGTGTTATAATTTTTTATTATTACCCTTATACAATATTACAGAGCTGTTATACCACCTACGTTTATAACGTTTTTAACCTTGGATAGTTTTTGAAATATCTCTTTCCGAGTCCCAAGTGGAAGCTAGTGCGGTCTTGAATTGTAGTATGGACGAGAGAAGTGACTAAATTCGGGGTCAAGGATTCCAATTTGGATTACAGATATAATTGTATCTTTTCGGTAAGTTTCTATTTAGAGAGTAGAGTCTATATATAAGTAATTATCTATAGTTGTATGAGATTTTTTAAAAATATCCGTATTATATTATATTTAATTTTTGTCCTTACTTTAAAGAGGATTGTACGCAAATATGTATGGCTATCGTAATAATTTTATTTATATCTTCTAATTTTTCGAGAAGGATCTAGAATAGAGAGTATCGGAATTTTGTATACATTTTTAGTACAAAAACTATCTTTCTTTCTTTTTTATTACATCTAAGTACATGGAATCTGGTTGTGACCGAATTCTGTCTGTGTCGAAAATCTTCGGCATCGAATTCTTTAACCTGAAATTTAAAGATCATTTCATTGATCTTCTTTTAATGGATGCTTCTGTCTGGATAACAGGGAGGGTGTTCTTTGAGGTTATTCGTCGGGGCAATACATGATTTTGCTAATTTCATGAACCGGAGCTTCTGGTTCATCCTCCACAACCGATGAGCTGCTTTCTTTTTCGATTGAAAAACTTGATGTTATGCTTGATGACCGTCTGATTTTTGAGGGGACTTCAATCTTTCTTCTGTTGAATGATATTATATCAAAAATTATGACTGTTTGATGTTTCTCCTTTTATCTGTTCCTCGATATGTCTCTTCTTTTCTAGACGGGATCATATTTTCTAACTTAACGCAGTCCTTCTACATCATGATTGACATCGATAGACAACTCTCTTGGAACATCAGCGTCATATGCTGTAAGGGAAGTCTTTTTTTGTTTGTTTCTGTGATGAGATTTTACTTATTTTACTTTGCAACTTACTTATATCACTTTTTGTTTGATCCTTTTATTCATTATGTTCCTATTTTCACATAACGTCAAGTAACTTGCATTTTTGTCGTTATTAAGAACCAAACAAATTAGGCCTGGAAATGATTTTGTTCCATAGAAGGCGATACAGATTACGTAAATGACTCAAATTTGCGTCATCGATTCATAAAAAAAAGCAACGTTTTGCTGAGAGATGAATAAACTCACCGAGCTGAACCAAGAGATCTAAAGACTCCTGATGGTGGCCATATCCCATACCGTAGAAAGTCTAAATTTGTGTGGTGGACAATTTGAACCTTCTCCTAAGTTTGAAAAATCTTTATCTAGCTAGATGAAAATCTTTTCAGATCTTTTTAAAAACCGTCGTGTTAGGATATACCCAATCTTATGGCGGGCATATAAGATGGTAAGATGGAAGAAGAATGCGTGAATGAAAAAGTGAATATGACTATTATAAGACTAATGTAAACAAAATATTTAGCTCTATATGGACTGAGCAATAAAATAAGTGTAAAGTAGGTATTCAAATTACACTTTGTGAAGGTTAACTTTCCTAGATATCATCGAGTCCATAAACTCGATGGTAGCAATAAAGGTTTCTTTTAATCGGATCTGGCCATTTAAGTGGACGCAAAGTAAGTAAAGTAAACAGAATACGGTTCTTATTACCTGTATTGATGGTACTTGGTGGTACATCAGTTTTTTTTAGAACAGCATATAGAATGCAGTAATGCGGTCATTACACTTGATAAAGTTTTTGCTTTCCATAAATTCTACATTGAGAACCTGTCCAAATCTGAGTCTTTATATATTTGTCTTCGTCTGTCATAATAGCTAGTAACGTAACACCCAATCAAGTTCTGTCCTAATTCATGCCTACGCCATCGAACTTTGATATTTTGTATAACAGTAATTGTTAAAACATCTAGTTAGTTTAATCATCAAATCAAGAATCCAGTTGACTTACTCAAATAGATAACATATTGTTTTAGGTTATGTCTGTTTGCTGTCTGCGAAATCAAGCTACTCAAACGAATTCGGAATGGTTAGCTTCGTCTTTGTCTTGGTCTTGAATACCTATCTTAATTTTTCTCTTTGAGTAGAGAGAGCTAAATGAACTCAGGACCACGTAGAAAGTAGTGTAAGTTCAAGTTATACCAACGAAGATTTGAATCTAGGATATATTTCTTGATCTTATTACTGGGATATTACCATTGACATCTTCATTCCATTCAGGTGTACTCCAAGTTGACTTTTTGTTGGATACTGAGCTAATAATGGCAGTCGTTCGTCATTTTTCGGTGACCGGTCTTGATAGGGAACTTGACTTTCGGATTATCTCCAGTTCTTCGATAGCGTTTTTTTTTCTTCCACATAAATAAAGGAGCAGGTCCTGCTGTTTTATTTCTTAAGATTAGTATCGCTATTAAGTTCGTAGAGGAACTGTAAGGGCGCAATGGATGACTGGCGATGGTATGATAATACTCTGTATCTTGGTAATAGGCAATTTGCGTACTAAAGAAGTAAGAGGAATAAAAAATCTAGTTTGCTAGCCTGATCGAAATCTATAAAGAAGTCCTGTTTATACATATGTAGTAGAGAGTTTGCTATAGATGTTTCGATATCAGTAAACGTGTCTGTGATGAGAGACACAGACAATGTTTACTAGTAGAATTGGTCTAAGAACTTTGTTGTTATACTTATTCTTGAAAAACTGTAAAGCGGAATATTGTGTTGTGTTTCTTTTGGGATTTGGGAAAAGATTATACTTACGCATAACAACCAGTACGTTTGTCCTATTCTGGGAGAAGTGGTTATAAGTAGATTAATTAAAAGCATAAAAGCAGACCAGGACTTCGGCAGCACTTCATCAAAATGATAAAAAGGTTTCTATGAGTATATATGCGGCAAAGTAATTTATTAAAATGTATTGAGACTATGCCCCCCCCTATTATTTTAAAAATTACGTGAAAATAAAAAGAATAAAATGGAATTGGATAATAATAATTAATTAATAAGTTTCCATAATAAAGACCTCTAACTAAAATGTAAAAAATTCTTTAACACATAAAAATCTAAAACCATTTGTAAATGAATCATTTTGACATCAAAACTGATCAACTGGAAAATATAATTATTGAGGCTGCATTTGAAGCTATTAAAAAAACTATAGTCCATTTTTAGTCTAAGACAATCGAAAGCGATTAAAGTAAATTAAATGCACAGGAGAAATCAATTTTCTAGTAATGATAAAAAAAAAAACAAATATCCAAAATTTAATTGAATGGAAAAATTCACAAAATTCCGTGAACATTTTCTGCATAAAAACAGATCTCGGAAATGCTTCAATAATTTCGATATAATCGAAGCAATAAATTCATGTTTTTCACACACCACTTCCAGTGCGGCGGCGCGACTCGACAGTTATAGAGAGATCGTCGATATAAATCTCACGCGTATATCAGAGCGCAAAATGTTTCCTTTGATGATAAATTTGTCGACCAATCTTAATTTAGTTAGATGATGGCTTCCTTAAATGTTATTGACACCTATCGATCCCGTGCTAAGTAAGGAGTAAATAGACACGGGGCATACAACGATAAAGACCACTCAGTGAGAAATATAGACTGGTCACGACTGCAAATAGCAAACTAACTAACTAACTATACTTAGCACAATTGATTTTTGCTTGAGACAAAAATATCTGCAACACGTGCGACAGAGTCTTTTTTCTTTTGGAATTTTTTCTTCTTATTTTCATAGTCAAAGATTTCTTAAAACTCGTGATTTGATATACAATTTGCTCACAAAATTCGTTTTCGATTTGCGATTGAATTCATTGAACAAAATAACGCTGTACCATGTCCGTCATTAGTTGTGACGTCAAACGAGACTGTCCTAATACATAACAAGCAATTGGGACGAATTGTAAGAAAATAAACAATCTATCTTCAGCCGACCAGGAATATTCAATCTTCATGGATTGCGTTATAAAAATTTTTATTAAGAAAAAGAACAAGAAGGAAAAAAAAAATTATGATCCGAGCTAGCAATTTTATCTTAATTTGCGGCCGAGACCAGTCGCACTTGGGATGAATGATTGGTTTAGGCTTTCGATGGCCAAAGTAAATATTTTCATTGAATAGTAGTCAGAGAGCGTTTATGGATAGAAAACCAAATAAATTTCCACAATTTTGATGAAAATTATTCCGATTGATGATGTTCAAGTAAGGATTTCACTTTTCAATCCGTGTGAGTTTTTACGTAAAGTGGAATTTGATTGAAGATCCTAGTTGATTAACTATATGACTAGCTAGAAAGCCCTATAGTTAGACATTCTATTGAAATTAATATCATTACGTCTAAATCTTGTTTTTATGTTTTCTCATTTTTTTTTATATTATTAAACCAAGCTCAGGGGATACCTAATATGTTACAAAGCACAGTATGACAGGAAACACATAGGGAAAGGATCTATAGGACATAAGAAGAGTGGCGAAGGTGCTGATGTATGTCACTTTTAAACCTTTGTAGATTGTAAGCTGAAGAAAAGACAGAAGATGGTATACTGTTCCACATTCGTAATGAAAAAAAGCATCACGGAATGTTACTGTATGGCTGAAAGTATTTTGAAGGGTGAAAGGGTGTGTGGCTTGCAGCGCGAGTATTACGTCCAAGAATTAATCTACAAGCGATCAGACTAGATATTTCATTGGAATATTGACCAGGCATGTGTGCGATAAATGAGCGAAAGGCATTCCTGAGGTCTGATATAGGACTTGTCGTCTAAGTCTAATATAAGACTTGAAAAGGAGCGCTGGATTTGACGGGCTAATATATCTTTTCAAAAATCCATGACATTTCAATGCTTCCTTGGCAACAGAAAGATGTGATCTGTCCAGCTTTACTTACTGGAAATATAAATACCAAGAATTCTTAGTAATAGCGTATCGGAATTTATATGGGAGTGCTTTAGGGATCATATTGTTTTAAAGAGATGCGACAGCTTTGAGTCTTAAATGCATTGAATTCGATGCTTTACCTCAAGTGAGGATCTTGTGAAGATCAGTATTCAAAAGATCTAATCATGCAATCTCGTTTGACACATGCGCCATCCACTCTGGATTCCGCAAGTGTATCAAAGGAGTAAGCGAAATCAAGGGTACTGTCATCGGGAAAACTATCAACGAGATTGAAACTAGAGGAAAGCAGATCATTAATGAAAATTAGGAAGAGAAACGGGTAGATCAAAGAGCTCTGGGAATTTATATAGGGTGAGGTTCAGATATAATGCCATCTAATACAATCCGTATTAGGCAAACAGATAAAAAACTTTCAATTCATAATAGAAGAGAAGGGGAGAGACCAAGTGCTTTAAGTTTGACTAAAAGGGCTGGATGTCAGGCTCTATCAAAGCCCTTTGAAATATGTACTGCAGCAATTTTAGACTCAAAAAAATTGTAAAGACTACAGTATCAACGTTCCGTAAGAAAAGTTAGTAAGTCATGAGATGATCGTCTATAGACCGGAAGCCTTACTTTCCATCGTTGATAACTTGATTGCTTTCAAGATATTTCATTAATTTGAAATCATATTCAAAGACCTTTTTTTTTTGGGAATAGGTTTAATATGGGCTGGTTTCGAAGCAGTTGGAAAGTTTTCTGTCCATGTCCAATAAGACATGTAGAATAATTTTCATATAGGCTTAGCCAAGGATGAGGCAGAGCTCTTTTAAGTAATTGAGCTAGGAGACTTTGGACCTTTTAGGGGTCCATGAAAACATCTATCTCTTGAATTTGAAACGAATATCGTAGCGAAAACATTAGTTTTATCCAGGTAGCCAAGAACTATTTCAACATTCTTAAGTACTAAAGGTGAGATTTTTCCTGATGGTTTTACAAGGGATCTTTACTGCCCTGCTTAAACAGAAACTTTCCTTTTTGGATAATGGCCTTACAGGTATTCCGTGTAGTGTTGTAGATTCGTTTTTTACCAATTAAGTTAAATTTAATACCAATATTATTTTTTTTACTTTACTGTTTTTTTTAGTGATCTATTAAGTTTTATTACAGCTCTCGATAGATAGTAACTGGGTATTATTTGTTTTTTTTTGTTGTTTTATTGGCAGTTTAAAGTTTTGTTCAGTTTGCTGGAATTTCACTTGGATTTTAAAACAACATAAATAAGTCGGTCGGCATACTTATGGAAATGCTTTATACCATGACAACCTTGAGATAATTTCATAGAAAAGTTCGTACTCATATAATCCATCCATTTATATTTCAAAGTCCTTTTCATACATTTATATAGCAACACTAATCAAGAATTCAAATGTATAAGGACAACAAATTACGCAAAATGAAATGAGAAATGAAAAAGGCAATTGTAAGTGAATAAAATTTCAATTTTATCTTAGATACAAACTTGAAAGGAATACAATTCGAAAAACGAGGGTACCTTTTTGTGTCCCTAATTTAGTATATATTATATGTAGTCACTATGGAAAAAGAAATAAACATCTACGCATTTGCGTATAGAATTACATGCTTTTCAGGACATTCGTAACATATGTACCTACTCAGATGAAACAAATTTGAAAGTATCTATACTCATGGCTGGGTAGGGTATAAAGAAATTAGATTGCCTTTTCATCAAAAGATACAAAATTTTCATAAGTGATCCTCTTAAATACATTAAAAATTAAGTAAGATTCCCGAAATGTAAAAACCTTAGCAACTCCATTAACATCAATTCCAGATTCAGCTCAATTTAGACAGTGTATACTGCCCACTCGGTTTGGGCGGGCACCAAACAAAGTGCCTACCGCAAAGCAAATTTCACCAACGTAATCTGATTTAAAAATAATAAAATTTCCCGTGATTCACACAAAGTGAAATTTATTGAGTTACGTAGAAGACAACACTGATAACATCCTGATAAAGATCCCATTCCTGTGTAGGTAGGCTCTTGGTTGTTCTCCCATCGCACCATCAGCATCGTTCATCATATTTCATCTCATCGGCTTTCGACGTACGTTTCAAGCAATTAGTAAAAGTTAAAAAAAAAAAAAGTTAGGGATTTGTGGGTAGCGCGGTTCGAAAGCCCTGACACTCCCCTGATTTCTTTTTGACATGACAGCAAAGAGCTTATCAGCGACAATCGGCGTTAGATCTGTAATCCACCGCCGACTCGTAGTCCCCAGTAATCAAGTTGGAAATCATGACACATGTTCCGGCGAATTCAATTTGATTACCCGCTTTGGATTGAATAATCCCATTGGGGAGGATTAAATTTTTGATCTAATTATACGTAATCAAGAGTTCTGGTCGTAATAAATTCCGCGAATGTTCGCCGGTCCACTAGAATGTGCGCGGTTAGATAGAAGGAGATTCCATCTAGCTTAAAAAAAAATAATTAACGATGAAACAGAAATAAAAATGGGGATACTACTACCAGTCTGGAGAGAGAAAAAATTTACAAAGGAAAATTTTAAATGCAAAAATATAGGAATAACAGTAACAACAACAACCATGTCCAGGTTCGATTAAGATCAGTTCCGGTACCAAGTATATATCTGATGACAATGTTGACCGCGGTATGGATGATTCAAGTTGTCGTGCGTTTTTAATTCAATTTAGCCAAAACTTAAGCTTTCCCTTGAAGTAAGCACGTACCAGAAACGCTCTTCTTGTTTAACACAAAACTTTCCATAGATAGATATTCATCCGTTCGGGTATTTGAAGGGATTTGTGAACATAGAAAATCCTTATACCATGGGAAGAGGTTAGCTTTAATTGGATTTTGGTTAAGACAGAGTATTTCATCTACCTTTTGTTCCTGATTCTCTGCATAGAAAAGGAGATCAGATTATGAGATAGAAAGGTTAATTGCTGTGGAAATCTTCGTTAAGTTTTTCTTGTTCCGTCTTGGATGGGGCCCCTGTGCAAATGGACCGGAAAGATTCATTTAACGTTTTCTTTTGAGGTGGTTGTGTGTGTATAATTAAGAGTTTAATACCGAAATTGGCCATTACATAGGAATTAAGTCGAACCCGCTGAGGACACTATCTCATTTGCATTTTTTTGTGAAGTGGAAATTCTGCTTTTGGAAAAAAACATATCCTCAGTGAGGATTTAATTTCAATTTTGGAATTTTTTTTGGGAATTATAACTTGGCATACCTTTCATTTGAGGTTATTGAACTTGATTAAACGGAAAAACAGGAGAAATATCTTAAGCACATTAGCACATAGTACATATAATGCAAAGATAATATTTCATCCCTAACACTTAGTAAGAATTGAATAGGAGCAATACATAATCCCCAAAAATAAAATCCTCAAATTTACGAAGTGACTGCTTATGAGTATATTTCAAGTATGGCTGATGATAGTTTCTCAAGCGGTCTGATGGCGTTTTTTCCACGCTCATAAAAAATAATAAATAATAATAATAAAGGCGAAAAATTTCCAGATAAAGCATATTTTATTAATGATATGTATTTCAATTAAGCGGGGGAAGCCTGGGTGGTGGTCAAAGTTTGATATAGTACATTTTGAAAAATCTAGTACAGAACCGAGTTCCTTAGGTCCTGGGAAGAAGGTTGAGTACCCACACTCCTATGCTCGGAGCCTTAACTAACTATTTATAGCCATCCCCATATTCATTTTTTTGTATTTCGCCCTTTTTATTCGAACTGAGGTACTAGATTTTTGGCACCTAAAGATCGGCTCTATCTCAGTGGGGTTATGTCCGATCGGAAAACAGGTATCACTGTTCGCTTCAGCTCATTACCAGCTAGTAGAAGAATTTTCTCTCTGCATACTTTTAGGGTGGGGGTACCCCCAACGGGGGGGGGGGGGGTCCAATACGTCATGTTGCATATCAATTAAACGTCTTGCCGAGTACTATCGTTTACGACATCTCTCATGTCTGGAGGTATTGGGCCTAAAGTTGTATAAACAGTGGGCATTTCGTTTTCGGCGAAGCAAATTTATTTTTGCCCCGGCCAGTATATAAAATGACTGATGAACAATGAGTCTTGTTGTGGCCTACGTTCCAGGGACTCTTTTCGGGTCCCAACTTCGGTTCAATCCAATCCAATATGCAATGGCTCCATCTTGTTGAAAAAACCACATCTGTTCTTCAAAACGATTCAATTATGGGACCAAAAAAATTTCAATCTTGTCACCATTAACACTTGTTTGTCCTTTCTAAAAAAAAAAAAAAAAAAATATGGTCCAATAACACCCTGAGCAAAAATTGCACACCAGACACCGACTTTTTCTGAATGTAATGTTTTTTCGAAAATTTCATTGTGGATTTTCGTTGACCCATGCTCAGAATCATGTCCACAAAAAGGATACATTTTAACGATACCAGGCCAGGAAGGCTTTTCAAGAAAATTGTATTTTCGTTTCTTTCCCAAATGGTAATTTTGCATACATACTTCATCATATTCGCGTCATTATTCAGTGCCATGCCGTACGAACGAACCGCTGTTTTATACTCATTCGAAGTGATATGAATTTATAATAAGGATTCTAGCGCAAGCTAGAACAGTAAGTAAGGTAAGCTCTTCCCAAATTTTCATGCCCATAAATATGCATATCTCCTCATTTTCTCTCCATTAAGATAAAGAAACCCCCATCCGTAGTAGTATAAGAGCTGGAAATTGTGTTGTCTTCGTAGTTGTGCGAATAATGATCGCACATTGTCGTTTTGCTACTGAATGCATGCGAATTAAAATTGTCAAATTGTCTTCTCCGAGAATAGATTGGCAAAGCCACCATGGCCACCACCACACCAGGTATCAGTTAAGTCAAGACCAAACAAAACCTCGCTCACAACAGTAGATTATCAGGAATTTACGACTAACTGCTTAATTACCATATAATGGAACGGGTGGAAGGCGGGAGTTGCGTAAAACTCCTTCGAAATTGGGGCAGGGCAAGCCATACAAAAACCAAACCAACTGATAAGCGATAGCAGTACAACATTTGCTTTACTTCTTCCTTACTCGCCGCTCCGCACCAACGACACGCACTTTAACGTGACAACAAATCAACACGCAGCGAGTTTAAAGCCTATGGCGAATTATTTTCTATTGAATTTCCCAAGTTAATTTTTTAGATTATTCTATCTGACGTGGTTGGTTCTATTCGGTAATCAGTAGTCGGTAGTTGGTATTAGAGCTCTAAGTAATTAGGTAGAGGGTAGTACACATATAGTGGGTAGATGTAAGGTAGGGACCCATACAAGTACATTAATGTTTTTGTTCGTTACATTTCTCGGTTAAAGATATTTTAAGGTAATTTTTGCGCGTATCTCTAAGATTGCCATGATATCGATGTTTGATTGAACGATTCTTCTGAGGGTTCCATTCTCCTCGAGAATAGTGCGAATTTACTAATTGTTTGTGTTCTACTTAATATTCCATTTAACTTTTCAAAAGGTTAACTATGGAAGTCTGACTAACTAGTTTATGTTTTTATGCTAGTATTCCATAAAATAACTACCTCTCTGCACGATATTCAGTTGTAATTTGAGATTGCATCGTTTCCGTTTAGATTCGTCCCATTGTCCAGTCCAATTAGTGCTTTATGAGTTTGTAACTATGTAGTTGCAATTCTGTTGCAACTATAGTCTGGTTAGCTAGAGCCATTATGTTGTCGTGACATGAAAGGAAATTTAATTTTGTAAAATTCATAACTTCCCTTAAGTGAGTGTATCTAGTTACTTGGTTACTATATATGTGCATAGTAAAACTTGCCAGACACACCCAATATACTTTTGATACTGAGAATTATGAACTTTCTCAAAGGGATTTCCATGTGAGTTTTTTTTTTCACTGTAACTAACTTGTTTTTTTCTTAATAGTAGGTACCGACATTCTGGAACTGAAACTCTTATGTAGATTTTGTTAATATTTGTCATAGTAGTAATAATGTTCTATATGTGTCATGTACATGTTATGTACCTCAAAATCGATGGAATTAAAATGAAAATGAATTGAACTTTTCCATGCGTATACGTCCTTTTGAAAAAAGGGTTAATTTATGAGGAGGCTGAAAAATAATGTTAATTTATTGAATTCATTTAAGATTTGGAGTGAAATTTCCAGTCAGTTTTGTTCAGTCTTACAAACAAAATGTTTTTCGCACCGGCATCATCATAATCATCATCATCATCATAATTTTTCTTGAATACCCTCGCCGGTGAAGGCTAGACGGCTGATTTACATTTAATCTCTTTCTTGATAAATGTTATAATTTGTTTTAGCTATGATCATAAAAAAAAAGTAAAAATGAAGTACAATGAGCTTATGGACATTTTCAGTTTATTTTTCCTCAAGATTGCATTTACCTTGCATCTACTTAAGGAGTCTTGTCTCATATATAAACTATCGCGGTTAAATAGTAGTGTCATCTATCGAATATTAGGAAAAATATTCATTGAAGGTTTGATTTTTTCATTTTCATTCATATATTTTATTTAGAATTGCTTCCTTCACAGAAACAATAAAAAGAAAAGTATAAATAAACTGAAGCTGAAATTCGTAAATAAAACAGTTTGTGCGCCATCTAGGGTAAAGTGCAGTAGATTGCAAGCACCTTACAGGTTACAATAAAAGGTTTTTGCAAACGTCAAAGTTTAGTCGTAAAGCTTAGTATCTTATTTATACAATAATTTATTTAGAAGGGTTTAGAGTTAACAGATATATATATATTTTTAAAAGCTTTTTCGGAGGCCTTCAAAATGTTATAACTGCCCCATAGCGGGGCACATTTCTTAGCCAGATGGGGCACCTTTTAGTACGAATTAAATTGTTTCTAACTAGTGAAAAGATGTTCGATTCAAAAATAAAAAGGGGTGTTATTTATTCATAAAGAAAAAAAAACAAGATAACAAAAAAAAGGGACCCTGTTGAGAAAATGTCGCCGATATTTTTAATTTTAATGAAATCTCCTCCAAAGTTAGTAGAGACTGAAAAACTTCAACTTTGAAAAATCCAAAGGTTTACCATGCTTTCATTGTCTTGTCTATAAATGCAAAATTTTTAAATTTCATTCGATTCCCTAGCGTTTTTATTGGCTTAAGATAGAAACCAAAAACTGTCAAAACGGCAATAAGTGCCAATTCATATGCGGTAGATAATCCAAAAGTATTATCTGAAACTAAGTCTGTTCTCTAAATGCCTATACGGATATCTAACCTTTTGTTACCACAAAATAACCATATACAGTCCAGATAAGAACTCTGTCTATCTGATTCATTCTACTTAAAATTCTATCCACCATCCATGTCTTCTCACTGACTATCTTGATATTTTCTCTAACACAAAGAAACAGGAAAATAAAATTTTCTACATCGAATAAAAGTTCCCCGGTAACTTTCGAAATTTTTGATTGAGAAAGGTTGATCCGACCGATATCAAGACATCGGAAATGCCATAACATCTCCAGGAGAAAGTTAAAGAATTTTCCCTTTAAGGCGAGACCAGGAAAGATTCCAGCCAGGATAGCTGTCGCATGCAGAATTTTGTATATTGAAAGAATGTGTCACATGATCCTATATGTACATATAACATATATATATGGACATACAAACATATATAGTATACATAGTCGTACATAAGTAGTATAAGAAGAATAAGTTCATCCTTTTTATATACCTACGAAGTCTGACCAATACCTTCGATTGATTGTTTCGTCCCACAGTTGGTCCTTTTTTTGCCAAGCCAAGCCGGATGCCAACCCTTAAATCTTTCCATCCATTCATATATCCCTATTCAGTGGTTTTGTGTCTACCTCGAATAGACCCAGTTCGGAAATTTATTTTTGGGGTTTCTAGTCTTTAAATTGGATAAAACATGATTATACGAGTTGAGTATACGCAAGGAGGCTTCCGGTGAACCCGAAAACCATCGTTCAATAAGAATAGTAGAGGAGAGAATCGGTTGGACATCCTTTGACTAAGTGATACTCTTTGGAATCGTCCGATTTTATGGGACGTGTTGACTACCTCTTTTCGTTAACTAAGTCACGTGAAAGAGGGACAGAATTACATAAAGGTAGGGAGAAATGCGTATCCCAAAGGGAACTTATAGTTTTAGATAATAACATTGGTTGTGTATTTGTGTGTGTTGTTTTTAGGCTTACTATTTGGTTCAATGATGACATTAAAACTTTAATAATTGAACATATACATAGATTTGCTTACACATGGAAGGAGTTTTAATCCAGAAGGTGGAAAAGAGTTGATTCTAATGGGGAGATGGAATTATGTATGTATTTAAATATTTCGTTTTAAGCCTATACTATGTAAAAGAATGTGAACACATGAAAAATGAAACACAAATTAACTAGTAGATAGAAGTCAGCAAAATACTTATTTCTAAAAAGGATTAGGCTGTGTCGACTACACAACGCGTGCCCCTTTTTGTAATGTGTTCTTCCTGCTTCGACTCATTTTAAATTGCAAGTTTTATGTGTTCCATGTGTTGGCATAAGATTTGTAGCTCTACCATATACAGGGCCGGTTCTTTAATACCTTTTGTATTTTAAATCACTATAATAAAATTGTTTTCGATGCATACCAAATGTGTTTCAATCCGATCTTATCTCCACAACTTTCCAAGTCAAATTGAGGCGCACGTGAAATTCTGTAAATCCTTCTTAAGTAGAGTCAGTGCGCATGCGGAAGAATTTACCATCTGTTTTTCTTTTCTTCCAGTTCAGGCATGTATCGTCATCTCCTAGACTTAATTAAATAATTCCAAGCTCTCTTTTCCTTTTGTTCTTGCCTATGGACTTTATCATCATTAAGAAAAAAAAAAAAAAAAAAAACAAATACAAATGACAGTACCTAGGGAAAGAAAAGTAGTTCAGCACGTCTTAAAAAATTCTTATATTTCCTCCAGGAGGTCGAACATTTTTTTCGTGATCTCTGTAACGTTGTTGTCGATTTTCTTCAAGAAATTAATTGTTTGGGCAATTTTCAATATGTCAGGAATTTAAAATTTTACAATTAGATAAGAATTAACCTCAAATCCGCCAAGCTATCCTCAAAATGCAAATACATATTAAGAAGGACGCATCAATATCGGCTTAAAGGATGCATATCAATCAACCAAGATTTATCCTTATAACGAGAGTTCCGCATGAACCCATATTTGAATTTGTGCAGTCGGTCGATGATACTAAACATCACAATAAACAGCAAATGCTTTCTTAAGACTCATGTGCTAAGCGCCAATTACAATGCAGAATGGGAATTACATTCTATGTTTCAGCCATTAACAGATTCATAAACATAAATATAAACACAACATTTATTCCAGTCGCACACGAGATTAGACATCTTTTTTTTTGTACAATTAGTAGTAGGTACGGTACTAAATATATAATTCTAGGAGAAAAAAAAAATATTATAAACTAAACTATGCGAATTCAGAGGAAAACAGAAAAAAAGAAAGAAAGATCAAACAATCAAGATTACAGAAACTTTGTAAGTGCGCTAAGAAAGGTCAAATAGAATTTACGTTCAACTGCTAAAAAGATTAGTAGAAAAATAGACAAAAATATAATATCTGGACAAGATAATCCATAATCGTCTTATAGAAACGAGGAGTTATTATGTTTCTAGTACGTTCAGATGTTACGAAACTGAAGAGTTCTGTGAGATACTCTGGTTTGCCTGACTTTAAATGATTGAAGAAGAATATCAATGACTTACGTCGAAGGTAAGAAGTCAGAGGACAACCAAACAATCTTGTTCGAAAAGGGGAAACATGATTAAACCTGCGAAGACCAAATACAAATCGAACGAAATCATTAAAGGCAATCTCCACTTTGCGGGCACAACAGGAATCAAGCATAAGATAAATCGTACTACAATATGTAAAGTATGGCATAATTAGTGTCTTTACAAGCTTAAGACGAGCAGTTGTTGTTAAGATACTCGCATAGAGCCAAAGTCTCCGAAGCCCGAAGTAGACTTTTCTAATCAATGCGTTAACATTGTCACAGCACTTCATGTCTTAGCTTAAAGTAACACCAAGATTTGTAACTTACTTTGCATAACTAAGTTGATATCATCAAAAACGACTGGAGGAATAGTATTTCTATCAAAAGTGTTGTTGTAAAAAGCAATACGCTGCGGCTTTCCTGTATTCAGTATCAGCCTATTGCCCTTAGCCCACAAGCCTATTCTGTCTAAATCATTGTTTATGCGTGCAAGGCAGTTTTCAATAAGTCTAATTGGCCTACTCAAATAGATTTGTACATCATCAGCATACATATGCACTTTGACGTCACGAACTACTACAGGTAGATCATTGATGAATAGACTAAATAGCAATGGGCCCAGAATAGAGCCTTGTGGTACGCCGAATAATAAAGTGAGTGAGTTTGAGATATTATTATTTACCTTAAGGCGTTGGTGACTACGTAATAAAAAATTTTTAATGAGAATTTAAAAACAGCAAACAATTTATGCAGAAGGATGTTATGATCAACACTATCAAATGCCTTAGTAAAATCTAGCAGTACTAAGGTACTAAAATTGTTTTGATCTAGGGCCAATCTAATGTCAGTGGATATCCTTAACACCGCAGTCTCACAATTGTGAAAGCATCTAAACCCTGATTGCCAACGTGTAAGCAGCTCATTATCCTGAAGCATTTGGCGATACATTAACTTTTCCAACACCTTATAAAAGAAACATAAAATGCTTAAAGGGTGAAAGTCGACAGGGAACTCGGGACATCTTTTCTTCGGTATTGGGAGTAGGTACGTACTATCGCAGATTTCTAGTCTAAAGGGAATGTTGATGTCGTTTAACATGAATTGATCACATGAAGAATGTATTTATCACAAAATGTAAGCAATAACCTGATAAATCGTGGAGACAAACCATCGGGTCTCAATGGCATCAGATTTGATTGAGTTAATGGAAATTGGCAGTTCGTTGAGGTCAACACAACGAAAGGAGTATGCATTATGATTGGCCATAGGTGCAACCTCGCTCAATGAGCCTCCATGAGGAACTTCGAGCGCTCTAGCTTGATTTTCCATTGAACTTTGGTTAAGTGATGTAAAACATGTATTAAGTTCATCGTGGTTGAATCCACAATCGACTTCATCTTTCACATACACACCAGCCTGTCGTAGGTTGTGCCATAAGACTCTGGGTTGTAGATGGCAGTTAAATTTAGAACTAAAATACTGGCGCTTAGCGCGACGAATGTCCGAAGTTGCCCTATTGCGTTCCGTTTGGTATAATAGTACACGGTCACCAGAGGTGTTAGATCGTTTGTAACGACGATATAAGAACTCACGTTCAGCAATTAGCGACAGAACTCGAGATGAAAACCAAGGACAGCCATTAGATGTTATATATTTATATCTAACATGGATATATTTATCGTAAAAGTGAGTGATTAACGATGATAATGTTTCAACTTGGTAGTTAACAGAAGAAGAATTATTGATTGATTCCCATGGCAAGCGTATGCATTCCTCAAACAAAGCATTTACATCAATATGATTAAAATCACGATATGAATAAAAGATGGGGGGAAGTAGTGACTCAACAGACATATCATAAGAAAAATAAAGCAAGTAATGATCCATGATTCTAGGAGGGCTCAATTGGTTGTGCGAGATCACTTTACTTGCATCTGTTGTAAAAAACAAATCCAAGCAGCATAAAGTAGCTGCATTAAAGTATGTTGGAAAATTATTGATTATATTTAGATATAGTGTATGAAGGAAATGCAAGAACAGATTGACTCTAAAATCCTGCCGATCAAGGTTAACATTAAAATCGCCTCCTATAATGACATTCGTATACTGCTGAGAAATACGTGATAACGTGTGCTCAAACTCCCGCACTATGACGCAGTTGAAGCAATTTGGGGGACAGTATACTGCTGATAAAACACACTTGTCATAGCTAGAGGCAATTTCGACGCCTATAAATTCCATTACATCTCCTTTCGAGGAAAATTTATGCTTGGCCTTGAAGCAATCGCGGACATATATCGCAACAACGCCTCCTATATGATTTTTACGGTCATTGCGAAAATTGTTATAGCCAGGAATTGCAAGGAATGCTGAGGGAATACTGTCCTTTAACCATGTTTCACGAATTGTAAAAGCGTGTAAATCGGACTGGCAGAATATGTATCGAAATCCGTCGGATTCGCTGCGAATGCTTCTAGATTTTAATGTACTTACATACTTTTAATTCACGGGAATGATCGCATAAGATTTTCAACATCGTTCTTACCTTGTCCAGATCACAATTATTCAAATTCATAAAAAATTACTGTCTCGCCATCCAAATCGTCAATCAAGAGGCACTTACTCATTCCATCATACATTTTAAAATTTGAGAATCTTCCAAGCAGTCGAACTTCGAAACAATATTTTATATTAAGACTAGTTTGACGAACAATTTAAAGAAAATAACTAAATATACATATATTAGAAGTTATAAATTCGCTAATAAGTATCAATAGAAAAATGAAAAATTAAAAACAAATAACAAGAGAAAAGAGAACACATTTTTATCAGTTCCAATGCCACGGAAACAGTAGATGGGATATCCAATTTGGTATTCATGTTATTTTATGAGACTCTGTAGCGCCTGTGCACTGCCTATTTTCATCAACTGCTGGTAATTTTCATTTCTTCTGATGTGTACAAAGCCATTTTTCGTAGTCACAGATATTATTTTCCCCAAATCATTAGGTGTGATTTGTTGCAGGCATCTTCGATCACAGAGAGAAGATTATGTTCTCTACTCATGTCACCTACAATTGGTAGGTAGGCTTTCTCTATTTCTGCGCGAACTTGTTGAAAAATTGGGAGCAAACCCATCGTTTAGTGACACATTTTTCATTATGGATAATGTGAGAATACACAAAAAAACAAGTTCGCGATGTGTTATATCAAACGAACGTAACACTAAAAGTTTTGCCTCCTTACTTGCTTATGTTAAACTCTATCGAAAAATCGTTTTTTAAAGTGAAGGCACAGACCCGTTCAGTTTTAGGTGACATGAGTAGAGAACATAATCTTTTCTCAGCGATCGAAGAAAGCTTGCAACAAATCATACCTAATAACTGTTCAAAGTAATAAAGGATTTGGATTTACTTAGTCCTAAGGCCAATATTTTAAATAAAAATTTGTGAAGAGTTTAAATATATTTGCTAATGGTTTAATTCTTTTTGTTAACAGTTGAAACTCATTCGTTAAGGGTTTAAATATATTTGCTAAGTGCTTCAAATAATTTGTTCAAGGTTTAAATTTATTTGTTAAGGGTTTAAAATCATTTGTTCAAGGTTTAACTTTATTTGCTCAAAGTTTAAACTCATTTGTTAATGGTTTAAATAAATCTGAGAATGCTATATATTATTATATCTACTAGGAGTATACAGTATATAAATAGCATAAATATACATAATTAACAAAATGGCAGATGAAAACAAGGCGAAGCGGAGAAAGGAGCAGGAGTCAATATGGACCATTCGTGAAATAATGCGCTTGATCACCGAAATCGAACAACTTCCCCTTTTTCACTTGTACAAAAATGCACTATACAAAATAAAAGCAGCCGCGTACCTTTCTCTAGAAGTCATTTTTGAACAATAAATTTCACATTAGTTTATGTTGTCTTTGCCAGATAAAAGCAGTATTTCACCAGATGAAAACTAGCAGGTCGTGTAATCAATAAATATAGACGTATGCCAGATAACTGACCGAAAACTATCTGACAACTTAGTGCCAGATGAAATTTGCCCGAATATTTGCTCCGTGTGTAATGAGTAGGGCAGATATCTGGCATTTTTCCAGATCGTTTAGGAATACCTTAACAAAAAAAGTGTCTTCGCGCGAACGCCCTTTAAGGGTCTAAACTTGGATTTTTCATGTGGGCCCGGAAGTGAATAACATATATGTATAAAAATCCCAACTACCCCACCTTTTGTAGGGCAAGCTCTTTATTTATTATTTATTGACTGAACTAAACTGTGACATGCCTTTTGTGGAATTAAGACTTCATAAATTATTATCCTTAGTACACTAATTGGATTTCTCAGCGCATTTGCTAATTTTCTAAGAGGTTATAGCAACAATCAATGACCTTTGTTTTTCTTTCATAAGGAGAGATATTGAGATGTATGTACATAGTTAAAGACATATTGAAAATGCGTGTTAGAATAACTGAGTGCAAGTAAGCAATGTGTTAGTTTATTTCCTACTTTATATAGAAAAATTATAATAACAAATTAATTTCTCATAGCCACATTAAGTTTTCATAAAATTCAGCCTTTAACCAGAGAATTCTATCTGTAGACCACAGAAATAGAATTGTTGTTGATCCGTTGATTATCTGCGGAGGTAGCATAGTCTGATTTAATACTCAATTTATATTACACACTTACTACAAACATATATTTATTTCATGTAAAGGAAACCATTAAAATTCTCCGTCTATACTTTAAAATGAAATTTCGAAATTTTCTTCACAGACGAATAATTTTATCAGAAAATTTTTATTAGCGTCAAAATCTCATTTGCCGCGATTTCTAGAAAAAAAACGTTAGAAAGGAATACGATTTCTGTTCAATCCTTTTGTCTGCAGGAAACACAACAATGGTGAAATTCTGTTCAATTTTATAGCTTCCTTCGTCTGCTATTGTGCAGATATTTCGAGATTGATTGATGTATTTCCCCCCTTTTATATGAAATTGGATGAAACACCTGAGATTCTCTATGTATAACTCCTCCATTATCCCTTTGTGTTTGTTTGTTGTGTTTCAATATTTTGGTTGACATAAAATTTCGTAAATTTTACTGCATTTTTTTATACTGGTTTTCAAGTTAAATTTATTCCATGTGACATTTAATAAAATGATTCTTAAAACGGCTGTTTTAAAGATTTATTGAAAAATCTGGAGTCATTTGTTATGCACCTCAAACTTAGAATTTGTAGTTGGAGCAGTAATAGCGAGGCAGTGTTTCGCTAATTTAGTTAATCGAAAAAATTATAAAAAAAAATGAAAGTATTGAGTTTGGTGTTTTTTGTTGTTGTTTGAACTGAAATTCAATGGTTATAGGATTAAATTTAAGTCCAATTATTTCATTAAAAGAGTTGTGTTAGATTTGCGGAAATTGTTATGTTGTTTTACACTAATCGTTTCTTAGTTGAATCGTATATCTATATACTGGACTAAATTATTTGCTGTATGTTATCGATGTTTCTACATCTTCATACATAAGTTGACATATCTTCCAATGAATGAGGAGAGCACCTGTGGAGATAGACTCATGGAAATCGAGAAATCTAATGAATCGACGCATATAAAAGAATTACTTCCTGACCTGCAACAAGTACCTCACTACAAACTGCATAAAATTAATTCAACAACTCCATATCGATTAATCCTCACGTCACGATGTACACATTGCCTATGTTATGTTGGTTAATCATTGGTTGTTATCATCTGTTTGTAACTTATATTTATCGATAATGTACTTGTTTTCTGATGTTTAGTAAAATAATTCCAAAATTGCAACGCCATTCCAAAAACAGCAACAGATACACAGTATTAGATGGGTCAGATTAGAAGAAATTCAAAATTGTGTGGTCCTTCGAGCCGGAGTTGGGGGTATACTGTATCCTCCTGGGGGGGGGGGGGGGGATATTGAGAAATTGCGCCATAATGCATATATACGCATATGTATGGGCAAATCCCGCGGTCTCCACCCTAAACCTCTTCGGAAAATTTTGCAAAATTTTCCGAATGAGTTTTCTTTGGTGCATTACGTTGTTGCGTTCTCATAAAATCTAACGCTACCTGAATTTTTTTATGCATTCTCTGGCTACCAACAACCACACATTTATACATTTCAAGTCAAAGGGACTTGTACTGCACTCCGTGCATACAGGATGGGATGAAGTTAGTTGTAAATTCGAACAGGGTGGGAACTGGCCGCATACCTGACTACAGGTTAGTTTTTCAGGATACACGAGAAGCTTAGGATATTATTATGATACATATATGAGTTGTGAATTTGTGTTGAATAAAGAGAAGAAAATTTTTTTTCCGTAAATAGTTCATGAATTATGATGAATACCCGGTTATTGTTACTAAAGTTAAAATTGAGAAAACCGCGTTGTTTTACATCATCCTCCTCCTTGGTATCTTAAAGCGATAAGTTTGTCTATTAGTTCGGTTTTTCTAAATGATAACGATGTGTCTTATAATCTTTGGAGAATCACTCCCGAATTTAGCTTCATTAAATTTGCACTGTTTTTTTTTGTTTCTTTACTTAGCGTCGTTGTTCGTTGATTCTTTATTCTCGGTGAAACCAAATTTCGTTTCGCTCAATGGCAGGGATCAGGAGGGTTAACGGCAATAAATCGAAGATTATGCATCTTAGTGCTATAAATTCAGCAAGCATATATATTGCTAGATGGGTAGGAGATCAAGAAGCTGAAATTTTATAGCATCAAGAGGTTAGCGAAAAAATATCAAAGATATGATGAACAAGGAATAATCTGTGTTTTTACTTCTATGAAAACATCCATTATAAAATTGAAGCTGATCAGTTTCAGAGTTAAGTCGACGCTAATTAGGTGCTATTCATTAGGGTTTTTGTGTTATTTTCTTTTTTATGAATCAACCTATAGAATACGAAATTTGTGCCGTATGCCCATACTAACTCCCAACCAGATCTGTAAAATTCCAAGTACAAGTACCAGTACATACTAGGACTCGAACTTAAAATCTTTTAAGTACAAATACAAGTCCCGGTACTGGTACTTAAAATTTTCAAGTATAAGTCCAGATACTGGTACTGGTACTTATAGGCTCCATATATCATCTTTTAAGTATCGTATAAGTACCTAAGTATAAGCATCTAAGTACATATATCACCAAGTACATACAAGATTTTGGTCATTATTGAAGTACTTCTTGTAATAATTTTATTTTAATTCTGTTTTAATTTATTACATTCGAAGTAGTTTATACAATATTTGAGTTCGCCTTTAGCAAAACAAGCTTTTCAAATGACGCATGAGATAATGATTGCCTTCGTGGAGTATTTGCAAGACCTGTAAATGAAAATAAGCGTTCCACAGGTGCGGAGTAAGAGAGTGGGGTGTTGCATTTGATTGCCAAACTTCTCAACAAGAGATATCGATTCAGCATGTCAATTTCTGTCCTACTGTCACATATATATTCCTATATATGAAACAGGTTAACTAATTCAATTTAGTGATGAACTTAAAAATAAAAATCACTGCACAGCGACTGTAATTTAATTTTTTTGGGGAAAAACATGACCGTTACTGTCCCTACTACTAAACCTATATTCTTAGAAAGCGCATTTAAATAATTTACAAGGGCAGAAGTACTTCGCGTTATGGCGGTATTTGTAGTACGTGCATAGTTTGGTATTTATTGGGTACTTGAATTTATATATGGGATTTATGAATATCGGTACCAGTACCTGGACTTGTTCTTGACAGTTTTTAAGTCCCAGTATCGGGACTTGCACTTGAAAATTTGTTGAGTACAAGTATCGGGACTTGTACTTGTACTAAAAAAAAAAATTTAAGTCCAGGTCCTGCTATTGGCACTAGTACCTACTTAAAGTATCAGTGTACATAAGTACTTTACATGTCTACATCCAACCACCATGGTGGTTTGGTAGTTGCCCGTTGATTTATTGGAGTGTAGATACATAAATTTAAGAACAGGGCGTATAAAAATAAATTGATGAAATAAAAGCAATCAATCAAAATATAAATTTATATCCCATATGAAATCTATTTAGTCATAAAATTCATTTCCAAAGTGTCCCAAAAACTTAGCATATGCTCGACTTTTTTTTCAAGTAGGGGAGGATAATTTTCCAAAGATAATCATATATAGAGAGAAACATGCACACTGAAAATAAAAAGAAAATGATTAATTCATTCATCAATAAAATTTCCTTCAAACTTTTTCAAATAAGACACTTAAATTTCTCAATGTTCACAAAACTTTGAAAACTTTTCATTCTTGTCGACCAACCAACAATTTGACCCAATTTTGTGACAGTTTACAAGAACTTTTGACATTCGTACTATCTCTGTTAAGCTTCAATGTGAAAGTAAAGTCGAAAATCATCAAACTTTATAACAATTTTTGATATCTTAGGAATCGTATAGTCTTCTTTTGAAGTCTTTGATACATTTACATAAATATAATATGTATGTAGGTGTCTATTGAAAATAAAGTTGTGGAATCTCTCTCACACCTTAACTCCATGTTCTTCTATATTGAGACTTTCTCCAAAGTAAATGACTTTCTTCTAAGTTAAAGAACATTGAGAGTTGTGTCTATATACATTAAGTAAGCACATAATTAATTAATTAGCTGTGTACACTGGGCTTTAGAAAAGCGAATATCCTTTTCGGTGGGAGGTTGAAGCTTAATTAACAACAGAAGCGTGGCAAAACAATTTTCACGGTATTTGCTTGGCTCTTACTTAACTTGTAGTGTATACTTTTCGGCAAGGTCAGAGAACAGAAAAGCACCAATTTACACTTTTGAGGACTCATCACGGAGGAGTTTGTTTTAAATAAAGACGTTCCCACATACATCTATAAATACACATACACAAAGATTTGTATAAATTTGTACAAACAATTATATTGGCAACGCACAATTGTTGACATTTTTCTATATGGTGGCTTTTGCTTAAATGATATGAAATTTTTGGTAAGACATTACAGAAACTGTACGTACCTGAAATAAACTTCAACATGGTTTTACTATTCGTAAATGGTAACTACTGTATTTGATAAGTACGGTACGGAACATACGATAACAAATATACTATTCTACATTGGTGTTGGGCACATATACAAATACCAACGACACAGACTGAGAATTATTGTTTTTTCGCCTCTATGGACTTGTCTTTCCTAAAATAATATTGATTCCTTCATAAGAACTGGCCTTAATTACTTTTAGTTTTACTTTACTTGGATAAAATCGTATTAAAATGATCGAGGCGGGTCTTTTTTATGCTTTTGAACAAAGTACTACACGTGACCACGTACGTACATCCATATGAATGTAGCTAGCGATATATGTAAGTAATTTTTACTTTTTTTTTTATATACATATAAACAAAATTTTAAGGGTATAATCTATAATGCAATGTGTAGCTATGGCAGATTAGAAAGGACTTACTCAGTTAAGCGAATTAAGAAAAAATTAAAAGAGCTGCCAGATAGAACAAATGTCCGTTATCATCCCGATGACAGCTTCTTCAATTAACTGGTCTTACTATGAAAATGTACAAATCATCAGAATATAGGTGATATTGAGAATCGGTTGTAACATTTTGGTACGTCATTTGTAAATTGAACATATAATAGTGAACCTACTATTGAGCCTTGAGGTATCCCATCCGTGTTTGATAACAAATGAAAGCAGTACTGATACCGACCAAGTAGGTAATGGCTATCTTGTTTTGTTGTAATCAAAGAGTTCTTCCTATTTGGGAGTAATTGATTTTTTTTTTATTTAATTTTTTTCCTCTTTTAGTCCTGTTTAGTCGATTGTTGACATTACATTGTATATTTTTGTTTTGTTTTAAAAAACTTTTACAAAGGTGAAAGTTTTCGTAGCTAAACATTTCTGTGTTCAACAAAGTGTTACTAGCAGCGAATTTCGCAATTAATTTAGCTAAGTTTACAAAGTGGTTGTTTGAAAGTTCGGAAATGTGCGGCCCGGTACAGACGTGTTGGCAAACTGCATTAATAAATAGTCTGATCGATCAATTAGGTTACTCATCTGGAGAGGAGAGCGCATAAAGAATTCCCGTATGTTTAAAAATGTTTCAAAATATTTAGACAGTGGAAAATTCCGAAATTTTTATTCTTAAAGGTGAAAATCTGTGTGTGCTGATTCTGATCTTTTGTCGTATCTTAGGCGTATATTTTTGGCACATATGTATATTAATATATAATATTAATTTCACAATAATAATTTTGATTTATCCTTTTCATCAACTACAAAATGAATGCAAGGCTTTCTGAGCAGAATAAAAACATCAAAAAGGTAGTAAAAAAGTTCATTTCATTTTGTCGTATATTTTGACATTAAAGTATACGACAAAAGATGCGAATCACCGTCCTGATCTATTGTCGAACTTTTTGTTGTATACATATATTTTTTCACCATAGTTCATTTTGATATATCCTCTTCGTCTACCATAAAATGAACTAAAATGAACTTGCAGTGAATAAACGTCAAAATATACGACAAAATGTATGACAAATTTCTCAACTGCTCTCGAGAATATGACAAAAGTTTTAAACTAAATAGACAAGTGACATCTACTGGAAATGGAAAATTCGCATAATATGAGTAATAAACTGCGAACAGTAAGCAACTGCAGGTTCAGAGAATCGATGTCTCTGCAGCGGAATCTTCGGGAGGGTTGGGGACAATTTTTAGAGTATAAATATAGCATTTGTCACTGCCAGTAGTGAGTCTTGTCTTAAAAGACAGTGCAGTGTATACAAGTGAAAGTTAAACCAGGCGAAAGTATTCTAATTGGATTGCGATAATTCCAAGTACTAGCGATAATTAAAGGAGAGTTGAAATTGGTAATTGTTTTGTGAATTTTTAGAAGAGTAAACATAAAAAAACTTGTCAATGAAACCTGAACTATTGTGTTTTAAGTAACGAACTAAGGGCATGCTCGTAAAAATATATTCATCACCTATTTTTCGCATAATATCAAAAGAAAAAATTCAATTCAATAAAATTGAAAAGATTAATTTTGACTACCAGTATTAGGTTCTATGCTTACTAAGTGAATAATGAAAATTATCGACCTCATATGCCCATTAGGCATAAAACTGTACGACCAACGCTTTGCTTTGCTTTGTTTGACTTCATCATAATGTACTAACAGTAGCGTCATGCCTTCGTTTAATGAAACGTAAACCTAACAATCTGTTATCTCTCACGAAAGGATGGACCATAAAACATGAGAATCAATTTCCTGGTTGGTTAGGGTTTAGGCTATGTGGGTTCCCTTCAAAGATACAAAATTCCATGAAAAATTTTGCTTGTCACTTTATTTTTAAGAATTAAATGTTATTTTGATTTACTCTTATTGATAACTGCTTTCTGTTTGTCTGTCTGTCTGTCTACCTGAACATTTTATCATACAAGTTTAGTGGAGAACTTAAGTATCGTAGAGATAAAAAAGTTTTGAGTTCATAATAAATGTGGAGGGGAGAGATCAAGTGCTTTAAGTTTAGCTAAAAGAGTAGGATACCAGGTTCTAGCAAAGGCATTTGAAATATCTAGTGCAACCTTTTTGGACACAACAAAATTATGGAGACTATAGGCTAAAACACAATGTGAGCGACACAACAAAAACGCTGTTAAAAACGCTGTCAATTGGGTTCTAATAACATGGCGGTGTATGGTATAAAATACTGACGACATTGTCGTCGAACTTAAATGAAAATTGAAATTTGTCGCACGTTTAGGGTGCGTTTGGAAAAATTATGATTTTGATTTGCGTTCATATTTATTGTTATACGTTCATTGCAATCATATTTATGACTTGATAGATAAAAAATGTCAGTAAATAATAATGCCATGGAAAATATCAAAGTTGGTTGAATAAAAAATGGAAGAAAAGTTTATTGAGGTGGTAAAATGCCACCGTATTATAAAAAAAAAAACGCATCCGCATAGAAACCCAATTCCGGCTGAGTTTTATATAGCTCTTGGGCACACCTCTTCTTCTATGTGGGTTCTGTTTTTTATCTTCATTAGCCAAAACGGCCACACATGCATCATTAGTATTCTTTTTTAATTATTCGTTGAAATTTTTTTTATTTTTAATTTACAGCACAAATAACAGAATAAATTTAATTGGGGATGGACAGTTCTTGTCGCTCCGATTGTATTTTCACGGACGTTTTGTACAGCGTTTTTTACGGCGTTTTTGTCGTGTCACTCATATTGTATTTTAGCCTTAAGGCTGCTCTTTCGAAGGAACTTATATAAGATTTTCATTACCTTCAGTATAAGATCTAATAAATTTTTATGATTGGAATTTAGATGTAGGTCTAAACTTCCAGGAGATATCTTAAAACTTAATGACTGAATTCTAGGGTAAGACAATATTTGCCTTAATAAACAACCGCAATATGTATGTATATACACATGCCTAGGTATACGTTTCCAAAAGCAATTAGCACTACATTTCCATCATTCCGGTGGATATCTTATAATTGAATCTTTCTCTAAGGTTTGAAATAACAAACTGATAAGATCCTCCGCTAATGCACTTACTTATGTACATAAATACTGTATCAAGTAATTTTCGAAATTCTGGCGTACATCGGTTATCTGATGCCACCCTAAATTATATAAGATATGCAGATAGATACTAAACATTTTCCTCAACACAAGACCGTATTTAGACTAAAATTTTCCTCCCTTCTTAATGCTGTGACGTGTGCTGTCAATGCCACCCCCACCATGTCCACACCTTAAGTCAATCACCTTAGTTTCTTATTGACTTTGTATACTTCCATATACGAAGGAAAAATAATCGAATTCAAAATATACGGAAGAGGCCAAAAAGTAAGGCAAGCTGTTTCATCGTAATCTTGATGCATATGGATGGAAATCGCCCACCCTACCATCCGGAATACACAAATATTAACTACATATACGAAGTACCTTACTATATAAAAATGGAAGAAATACCCCATCATCCGAAACATGGGAGGATAAAGTATGTAGAGTCCAACAACGGCCTGAATATTTTATTCTTTAGATCGATTTTCATGCGAGGTACATAAAAAAGTTTATATGAAAGTGAACGGGAAAGCGAAAGGAAAAAAAATAGCAGTTTTCCTTTAAGTTTCTTAGCTCATCTATCCAAGGAAAACTCTGAAAATTCAGTCATATCTGCTACTCGTTACACTTGTGTAAATTTGAAAAGTGGTAAGCATTTTCCATCATCTGTCCGAGTTTAGTTTGAAAGTTTAATAAAGATATGGAATTTCTTGACGAACTTTAACGGAGGCTTATGTCTGCATGAGTATTACATAGCTCTTCTGGTAAAAGGGATAACACTTTATGGATTATCATTAGAGTTAGATTTTCATCAGCTACCTGCATAACTAAATGGACGACTTCTGATGAGTTCATTCAATAATCGAACACTTTGGTGTAGTTCGACTGAATACAAGAAATGTGTCTGAATTTCATATGAAAATAAAGTTCTTGGTGATGAATAAATAATGACGGAAGAGTCATAAGGAAAGTGTATTCGTCAGAATAATTTATTTTTTATTTTTTGAAACGTTAGCCATATTTAGAGATATTTTTCGCGTTTAAAATTGTACAAAAGATATAAATAAAGAGGTAGTTTACGACTGTCTGATGTTTCCCTGCAAATTGCATTTTTATGAAGTTGGGTTGGCTGTTATAGTTCGTATTACATGAATATTCCATTTTATCTGGCAGTTAAGTATAAATAATCAAAAAATTGAATCATATTTATAAATCCATATAGACTTCGACACTTTGCTATACCACAAGGACTCTTTGATAACATCGCCCAATGGACGAATATGAAAACTATCCCATATTCGACAATATGTCTATATTACTTCTACGAACAACCTTTAATATCCTAAAGATGTGCTGGTGATGGTAAACAGATTGCGATGTCGCTCTTAGAGTAAAAATCCCTGCTGGCTTGGAATGGCGACCAAAACTGTTCTCCAGAAAGTTGAACTCCCAGAACCAGACAACATCTTACTAAAGTACTATCCATAGATCTGGAAACCGTGTTCGATTGGCTTCACCTACTTTTCTTCGAAAAAATTTTCTTTGAAACGACATTTCTTCGAAAACATATTTCTTCGCGGCGGCCACGAAGAAATATGTTTTCGAAGAAATGTCGTTTCGGAGAAAAGTCGTTTCGAAGAAAATTTTTTCGAAGAAAAACAAAAAACAAAAACAAACAAAATAAAAAGAAATGGGGCCATAATTTCACTACGTCCTCGTCGATTGCCATTATTAGCGTCAATTCGATTAAGAAAGGGGTTCCAGGTTCTATTATAGACGAGAGAATAAATATTATAGTTGGGAGGCGTAGTATATGGATTAACAAGGAATGTCACTAGTTGCCAAATTTCCAAGGAAATGTATGAAAAAATATTTTTTTTTTCATTTTTTAAAACCTTTTCCTGCACAATTAATTAATTTATTCGCTTACAATTTCTACACAGTTGTCAAAATTTTGGCAACTAATGATGCAATGAAAAAAGAAAAAAAACATTTCTCTCATACTGAGATGGAACATACCTATTGGGAGGCACTTCGCCTCTACAGTCTATGTAGTTGCAAAAGTGTTTCTGTGAGGCTCTCAACTCAGAGCCTGTTGATGAGGCTTTCTATCAAATCGGATATTCGTGCGAAGTACCAGTAGCTATGGGCGAACTTTGGCACTTGCAGGTGTATGAAACGGTTTTTTGATGGGCCAAATAGAAACGTTTTTCCAATAAAGATGGGGGTTGTATCTGTCTTGTATGCCCTCTTGTCTGCGAGGATGTTCCGAAAAACTTACCTTACCTGAATCTGTTGCGCTTCATATTAAAAGGACAGTTAAGGGACAAACAAGCCAAGATGGTAGTTGTAAGATATTTGGAAATGGAATAACCTCCTTAGGGCGAGATGCACGAACAACTTAAGGCCAACATTCAGCAATACTAACGAACATACCCAGCCAGAAAACTGATCATACAAAAAGTATAAAATTTTTTCCATTTAACCTCAATGTTATTGCAAATGCACCTCCAGCAAAGATCTGAGAAGCACATATTATTAGAAATGAACTCAATTTTGTATAACAACGAACAAAAAGACTTCTAAATATGGAAAGGTTTAGAGACTTAATTGAAGGAACAACGTAAAATACATAGACACGCTTCGAGAAACGAGGATATCTGTAGTTACTCTTTCGTAACCGAAAGATGCAAACCGCCTAAAGCTTTGCGACTGCTAGGAGGGAATTATCCTAATCCTAAGGTTTTTTTAAAGCATCTCAATACTTTTGAACATATTTAGAAGGTTACAAAGCGTTAGGTTTATCAGTGCGCACAAGATCACAGTTTGCCGAAGGTTACTATTCTATGCCTAACTATCAGACGCATTCACCCAAGATCATCTTCCAAACAGCAGGATTAGTGCTCATGTTAAAATTGATAAGCTGCTTCTTCAGTTTACTGCGATCTGGTGATTAGACCACATAACATCCGCCTTACTGTAACACATATTTTCCATTGACTGAATCCCCATGAGATGTCTACAGCACGTTGTACCTCTTAGATGTACGTTTTAATGCCGTTCATATCAGCAAACCCATACATCAGCTGTGACCACAGATAAGATAAAGCAAACTCATCTACATTTTTATTGTCAGCATAGCCTTGTATGTCGTGATATCCAGATTAGGTTGACCTAATTTTATGAGATCTACCTAGTTCGTTAAAAGTGCACTTTAGTCTTCGCACACAAGTTTTCATTTCGTTAGGAGATGCAATAGCCATGATGTGTTTGTACCTCTTTACATTCTAGTAGACATAGGTCAGCAGGCATAATTGTCGGGCAGGTAGACTCCGTTCTCATGCTTATTTGTTCTCCGAGCATAGAGCTGTCATTCCAAACACTAACCTCGACATTATTCTTTGGTCAGTAAAGTAGCCCAAAACGTCCTGAGCAACTTTTCAAAGAAGGGAGCCTAACGTTACTTATTTTTATGACCTTACACTCTTATAGATCTCACCATTCATCTATCATGTCAACAATAAAACAGTTCAACTATAGACGAATGATAATATTTTCGGCAAATTAGAAATCCAATTGCAGCTCTATTTATAGTACATATTTTTGTTTGTACAAAACTAAGGAGCAGCAGCAGCTGAGTAAATAACATGACCTTTAATCGATTCCATCCATCTAAGCAATCAATTTCTTTGAGAAAGAATCAATCCATTCCCAACTTTCAATCAACATTAATAAAAAAAAAACAGAAATCTTTCAATCGCCAAAGGCTTGAACAGAATAAAAGTCCTTAAAAGGGGTTCACAATGAATGAAAACATCAGCAAAAATTTGTGTCCCAAAAAGCATAGTCAATATTTGTTTTACGAAAGGATGTGCAGATTCTCTGTGTATAGTATATGCGGGACGGGGAAGCCGATAAACTTCGTTTGTGCGGTTCTTTACTGCTAAAAGTATATATCCAGGGTAGAAATTGAATTGGACTCGAGGGAAATACATTCTGTACCTAGACGAAAGGATACTCCTTCAGGACATCTTTAAGTGTTGATGGCATAAGAAAACTTTTCGCCGTAGCAAAAACTTTATAAAGTAAAAGCATTTCCTGTACTAGTGGGGATATATGTACATCTTATGTACTACATAAGTATATGCAGGCCATAGCTACCATGGATAGGCAACCTCTGAATTAAATTAGTGAAGGAAACATTATGGAAAAAGGATTGAATAATTCCGTTCCCTTTATTCGTTATTTATAATGATTAAATGTGGGACATTGTTAGTTCTAATAGGGGTCGAAGTTGACCTACAATGAATGGATGAAGAAGAGTCTACTTTTCATTAGACGATCTAAGAATTTGATGAACTTTTAATTGATGGTCACCGTATAATGACTGGACAATTCTGTCGATAAGAATGTTAATCTTGGCCTTTTACGGGGCGCCATACATAGCCAAGAAAGAAGGATTGACCAAAAAAGATGATGAACAAAAAATGATGTAAAACATTACATTTTTCTTCGACCCGATCACGATTGTCGAACATAAAAGAGAAACGAATAATGTTTTGCACCCAATTGAAAGAATAGACCGGCCAAAAAGGCTGTAGTGACAAAAAACACCGACAAAAAAAAAATAATAATACGAAACATACCGTTTTTAACCAAGAATTCTGGACTGTTGCACTATGCAGATAAATTGTGATGAATTAAAAATCTTAAGAATTTTTTTTCTCTATTTGCGATTTTTGTGTGAGATATTGCGAAATTTCACTCTCTTTTGAAATGTGTCGATCATGTGCGATGCTTTTCCTACAAAATATCTATGAATCTCTGTGAATAATGGGACTAGTGATGCATGGTTGGATCCTCTTCTTCTAATAGGGCAATCCTCTGCTATCCAATATGATCTGATACAGCACTACGTGTCTCGGTGCTGTTCATCGTGCTCAACCTTTCTATAAACAGAATGGTCATGATATATTTTTTTAAGTCCCCATTAGATATGATATGATACAGGCCATGATCTCCTCTCCGCTTCATGTAAAGTGCAGTCTAGTTCTTTTAAGGTTCCAGAATCTTCTGGTTCTGCTTTTCCCTTCTGTGATATACCTTGTTTATAGACGTATTGAGAAGGTGCAATATCAGTTATACAATATTTAATCACTGGCAGGCTCTACATCCAATCCGATCATCTAGGTACGAAAACCAAATTTGTAGAGGTGACTACTGTGCTCCTAATTTAGGCCTTCTGATTCCATTGTTGGCAAATATGTTTCCACGTCCCCTGCTCGGCCTAACCCAGTGACCCGCATCAGTGAAATTTCGCAGAGATATTTCAACATAATTATAGACTTCATTCTATAAAATAATGCAACTCTTTTATGTTTCCTCGAACATTAAGTCAATGAGGTCTATTAAAAACGAAGCTTGGACGTATGATGGTTTTTCGGATGTTGAGGTCTTTCGCCCTAAATTACAAGCCTTCTCTCCAAATTATCATCTTTTTGAAGCGACCTTTCAGTTGGTCGTGGAGTGTTATGCACCGTTAGAGCTGATATTCTGTTGAGCTCTATTATGAATTGTGCTGCTTGTGAGGATATGTTTGTGTTATTCTAAGGATATATTTGATCTATTCTTCCTTAGCGGAATTTTTTCGAAGTCATGCAAATATTTTGTGATGATTGTGACTTATTACGAATCTGTTTTGTAACACTAAACTGAGCCAATCATACATTTTTTTTAAAGGAGGGGGACAGGAGATCCCATCCCAAGCACGGAGGCCAGAGTGGCCCATTTTGATAGATATGAACAGTGATATACTTTGCTCTTTCATTGAAAATTTATCTTACGATCTTACCAACAACAAATCGGCTTCATTAAAGTAAAATCTACTACTATGGCTAACTTGCTAGAATTCCTGCCAATGAGTCGGGTATGTAGTCGAACTGCATTTCCGTAGATTTCAGTTAAGCATTGAACAAAATTAATCACACAGAACTCTCATTCATAAATATATTTGGATTTCCTTCTATTTTTATTCAGTATTTGTCTTCTTTTTTATTTAACCGTATGTAGCGAGTCCAGTTTGATAGAGCTCTCATTATTTTGAGATAGCAAATACTTCAGAGGTACCTCTAGGTTCTATTCTTGATCCGTTTATTTTTTTTCTTTCGTTACATTAACGATGAAAACATTGGACTAGTCTATTACGCAGCGGAAATTGAGGTAATAATGTTGATAGGTTTTTGTTAGCTCTAACTCTTTTATAAGTGTTGTTATAAAAATTATCTTCCTTTGAGTGTTAATAGATGTACTACTTAATGGTATCCTCATATTCAAACCTAGTATAGGAATCTTTTTCGAAGTACTAAATTTGTCTGACAAACTCTTGTTTTTCTGTAACAAAAGTTTGCATTAGGTATCCCATACCATGAAAATCACGTGTACCAAGGCTATCGTCATTCTATGATCACAGGTATCACAGGTAGTTCGCGATAGATTTTCAGGATTATCTTGTGATAATGTTGCACAACTTGTTTTTTATCATTTTATCTTTTACATCTTGTTTTTATCTTCTTTTTTTTCTCGGTATTTCAAAGGGCTTCATAGAATTAAAAATCATAGGTCATTTAAAATATTGTTCCGAACTGAACCGTTAAATCATTCTATAATGCCAAAAGCGTAAAGTCCCATTTTTTAATTAATAACTAATCTAAAAGAAAAAAGTTCTAACCTGGGAGTTGTATATTTATCTAGAAAATTTGTTTCCCTTTCAATACTAAGGATTTCATCTTCTATTTACAAAATGCCTACAGTCCCCTCATTTTTTACTACATCCCCAACTGCTAATGAACTCAACCAAATAATCAACTTTTACTTGGTTGGATTTTTATGAACTCTTCGTTTTCTCTCTGTTTACTTCCATTTTTGATGGTCAAATAACAAGCAACTTATTTCTTTCATGAGTGATTTTCCCAAAAAAGTTCTTAGTAGTCCAGGATTACTTTTGTCTGCATCGGCTGAATAAAAAAGTACTCTAAGAAAAATTTGCATTCAGTTTAAAAAAAAAATTTATTTACCAATATCAAGCAAAGTTTTTCACTAAAAAGTTATTCAACAGAGTTTCGCCCCTCTTGCTATGACATAACTCAAAATCAAAATTATTCAAAAAAAAAAAAAAAAAAATAAATAAAATAAAATCAAAATTTTTCTTTTTCTTTATACTTTCAGACGATACCAAAATATAAAAGGCACAGGACTCAAGTTTGCACAAGTTTGCTGATGGTGGAAAAGAGGGGAGCGATTTTATTTTTTCAAAGAATCATCTTCGCCCATTCCATTGCACTTATGTTTGTATAAATCCGCTAGTATTCCATCCATTGAAGCGTTTGTGAAATTTTATGAAGAAAAACAATCGAATGAAATCCTTGTAAGGACTTCCTGTCACTAGACATCGTTTGTATAAAAAATAAAGTTGAAACAGGAAAATCGTTAATAAAGAGAAAAACAAAACATCCATTCCTTCAGTGCTGCTTCTTGAGATTTTACTGAACGTATTTTTTTTTTTTGTTGAAAAAAAAAAAATGTAGATGAAGGTTCTTTATTATGTATGAATTTACGTACGCAGTGCGCAACAAGATTAAACCCTCCTCCCATCTAAAAACAAGTACAACCGATGCAATCAAGTAAATTTTAAAGATAGATCTCCATTACAAATATATTCACCAATTCTAACAATCCAAGTTGAAGGATACGCTACAGCTGAGGCAAATATCTGAGAATATAGTGTTCATATGCCTAAAACAAACGGATCGAAGATCTTTCTTCCTGAGACTACGTACTCCGAGATCAAACACATTCATACATATGTACAAAGATAAAAGCCCGGTAGAGGTGACAGATGAAGATGTCGAGCTAATAGCTGAAGTTGGCTACATTGCTTCACGTGTGCGTTATCTAGAGCACTCGTTTTGGGGTAGCTGCTTTGATAGTGGTCCAGATGTGGACGGTGAAATTGGCCTAGAAACTGATACAAATTGGTCTGGAGGCCTCGGTAATACTATTACTAGTAGCAGCACACCACATAAAGTAATTGTACAATCGAGAAAACAGATTACTAGCAACAGCAATTTTGATAGTCTATCGAATCCGATCGCACGAAAACGACTCCTCGAGGATCTTCTTATATCATTTTATGAAGGCTACGAAAAGGCGAAACAAATCCAGGCGAAGAGTGATATAATGAGTAGTGATGAAGAGAAGTCTCCTGACAAAATTAATTTTTCCAGTGACTCTGCGCATATTCCCAGTTCAACAAATAATGACATCTCAACTAGTCAACTAGCGCTATCGTCGACTGCTAGTCCCAATATAGTAATAGTAAAAAATTCCAGCTCAGATGATGATAGTAAGATTGAAGATCTAAAAAATATCCACCAAAGTGAACAAAATTGGGAAGATTATGGTGGTGAAAATTCTAGTGTCAATAAACGTGATTGTGATGGTGATAATGGTGGTAGTGGTGTTGATGTAGATGATGATAGTGTAGGTGGTGATATTGTTAGTGGTGTATTCAGCAGTGATTTTGGTGATATTGGTGGTTGCGAAAATGAAAAATTTGAATTAAGTTCATCAATAGACCAAAAGTCAACTATTGTTTTGTGCTCAAATGGTGGTAACATTGAAAGTTTGAATGTAACCAGTGATGCCCAATATAATTTAATCCAATTGAAAAATACTATTGTCCAGCATCAATTTAATGCAGAGGATTTGCGAGGACTTGTACGAGACTTAAAAAGGAAAGTGGAATATACAGAGAGAATGAATTGGCTATGTAAGTAAAGTTTTCGTTTTAGTACGAATTAATTTGATAGATTATAGATATTTGAAAAAAGCAAACAAATTTATAATAAACAACAGTAAATTGCACTAGGTAGCGACTAAAAATTGATTGGCAACATTTGTTAGAATAGGATTCACGTCTACTTGCGGCTGTTGTCTTTTTGATAGTTGAAATGAATTTGTAGAAATCTTTCGATTTTTCGCGTTATTCAGTATTTATTTAAATTTTTAAACTTTGTAATAAGTAGTTACGCTAGCTACTGTAATAACAGAAAAATTATTATTGATCATAGTTATCTTAAATACCTTGAAAGTATGAACTCTGGCAAATATCATTGTTGGTTAATTAAATTTCTGCAACCCTCCGATCTTCAGCGCAGAACATAATTTTTTCCTTTTAGTTTTTCAACCGATCAAGAGATTCATATTTCTGAAAGAGGAATGCCCATTTTAGGCCCGACACCTTGGTGAGAGATATCTTAAACGATGCATTATGATACTCTGAACATTTTTTATTAACAATGTTTATTTCAATCTAGCTGTGGAAAGCTGGGGAACGGATCTAAGTTTACTCTAGTACATTTTGGAAAATCTAGTACAGAACCAAATTCCTTAGGTCCTGAGAAGAAGTTTGCGTACCCACACTCCTATACTCGGAAGCTTAAATAGCTATTTATAGCCATCCTAATACTCATTTATTTTAGTGTTTCCCTCTTTTTTTATTCGAACTGAGGTACTAGATTTTTTGCACCTTAGATCGGCTCTAACTCGGTAGGGGTCGGTCCGATATTAGAACTGGTATCACTGTTCGCTTCAGCTCATTACCAGCTACAATTCGTAGAAGAAAATTTTTCTCTGCATAATTTTAGGGTGATGGTAGGAACTCCGGCGGGGGGGGGGGGGGGTGTGGTTATAATACCGAAAGTTGCATATCAAAATAAAGGTCTCGCCGCGGCCGGTGTATATTTTTCTCGATTCAGAAAACTTTCTCGGGACGTTTTTGCCACTGGAAAACCCGTTTTCATACAATCGGGTCATGTACACCACAGCTACTACATTTTGCATATATTCTTGCAGTTCTTTCTTTCATGGCCATTAGTGCTCTATTGTATTGTATTCTTTTATTTCTATCTGGAGCCTTTTGGATTTTGTTGAATGTCTTTAATGACTTATATTATTTGAAGCCTATGGGTTTTTTTTCTCTGGACCTATATGAAACCACAAGTCTATGTCATGAACACAAGAGCGATTCGTAAGCTGAAACAGTTCCTTCGAAAATGGAGTAAATCAGGTAATCCTTCGTAGGGTTGCCATAGAAAAATTTGAATTTATATGTATATGTACTGTGAAAAAAATCAATCCTGGACGTTTTTATTATACTGAAAACTTCTTCCGAATATAAAATCCTATACAATTTTTACTGTCTGACGAACCGTGAGAGAAATATATGCGAAAAACGACTTTCACAGAGGGTGACAATACGGAATTACATAATATAGGGGCATTCATCTAACTACGGTATCATACGAATTGGTCTTAGACCAATTTTAGCTCTTTTCCTTGTTTTATTTTTATTTTTTCAGGCAGGGGGATGAAGGATCCCAAGCCGTGGAGGCTAACCAGATAAAAAAATAAGAGAAAATGCCTTTTACCAAAATCTTTTTGTTCAGGTCCATAAGCCATAGGTCCAACTTATTCACAGATAGAAGGTCAGACCCTTGAGTATCCAGCCTGTGCCAGGCAAAAGCCGAACAAGCGTATAGAAAATGCTTTATTAATTCAGGCTCTCCTTCCAAAAGCAAGACAGATATTCGTCGCTGTCAACAATTTCCATCTGTTTTAGATGAACGTGAAGCGAGCTGTCGCCAGTGAGTAGACCAATCACAGTTCTGAGTTATTTTCTTCCCAGCCCCAACGAGAAATTCAGTGGACCTTCTATTAGGCCCATCAAGGAAAAGTTTCGTACAGCTGCAAATGCTTAGGCTCGTCCATCCCTCCATATACTTCATACGAGCATCCGCTTTTATGATAGTGTCGATCACTGAAGTGATAATGCTAAAAGGATGTTCTGCTCCAAAAAAGGGAGTACTATAGCCAGACCTGGCTAGCAAATCTGCCCTCTCATTCCTTATCATTCCCATGTGTCCAGGTACCAACTGTAGAGACACCAGCAGTCTCCTAGTAACTTAGATGTTATCTGAGGGCACCCAGAGCCTTCAAGGCTCCCTTTCATATCAGTGGTTACTTCTGCTGCCATTTTGATAGCGAAGATCATAGTCTGGCAACTATTCTCTCTACTACTCTCTTTCAAATTTTTATTAATGATCACTTTCAACACCATTTATAGATTTGTAGACGACAGCATCCTTGATTTCGTATATACATTCGCTTCTATAGCTAACCCCCGCGGAAATGTTATAATTAACAAACATAACCACGTGTTTAAATCACTAAACAATGATCTGACTATAGTATTCGCTTGGGGCAGAGCGAATCGGGTTTTGTTTAATACATACTTCCAAGATCCCAAGGTATCCCAACACCAGATCAACACATTTCCATCGATAGAGCAGATATCTGAAATTCGCCATCTCTAAACGTAATAAGCACCAGCACAATGCTAGCGCAATACCTGAAAAGGATTAAATCTTCATCGCGTAAAACTATCTCCTAACAAAACAATTCAATTAGCCAAGAAAACATATTTTTGAAATATTTTTAATTACCTAAATCACAGGACAATCACAGAAAGTTTTTTCATCACTTTGCTAAACTTTTCAATTTAGTTGGACAATTTTTATTGAAAATTGTTTCCGCAGATTTTGCACTGCAAAGAAAAAAAAATCTAGTTGAAAAGATTGACTTGATAAGTTCATAACAGTAAAAATTAATTAAAGGAATATTACATTTTCGGTATATAATACAAACAAACAGACAGACAAACAACACAATTCCATTCATAACCAGTATTGTCCGACATTGTTAATAAAAGAATCCACCTCAGCTTAAGCATTAAATCCAGCTAAGTCCAGTACTTTTAATTACTCAAGGTAATGTGAATAGATGAGGTAATGATTATTTGTTCTGAAGGAGGAAAAAAATTGAATAAATCCAGAGAGACTTAAGAAAGAAAACAGGGTTGGGTAAAAACAACAAAATTACATTTATTTTTCCTGCTTTAAATTACTCACTGTAAAAGCATCTGCTTTCCTTGATTCCTGCGCTTCGGTCATAAGCTGGCAACCTTAAAGCATTCTCTGATAAAATTTCTCGCCTTCATATCCTGGGAAACCCTTAAACCATCGAAACCTCTATCTCAGTCACCATACCATTACCACGGACGCTTGTTATTGCATTTTGCTTTGAATTGATGTAGCGCGGGTGGTATGCGGTGCTTTTGTACCCATATTCCATATTGCAGAGAGATAAAAGTTTAGTAAGAGATAGAAAATCAAACGACCACCATGGCATGGCCTATTGTTGCATTGTTGGCCCTTTTCTCTTTGTTATATAGCAGAACGATAATTATCACCGACAAGGAGGCGAAGATGACGTTGTGCAGATTATATTCTGTTTTGATGCATATTCTATGGTAGATGTATATTCTGAGGCTGATTCTAATGCATGAATGTAGTCTAATAAAATATTTCTATAGGTGGATTTTATTTTCTCACCTCTAGTTTTTGAGGCTTTAGAAAACTTTTTTTGTAGAAAGAGCAATCATACTTATTATAACGGACACAAGTGACCCAAGTTTCTTCATAAAATAACTGAAAATTATTAAAATTTCCTTAAAACTGTTTCAAAGATGTTTAGAAAGAAATGTTGTGCTGATTTATTTATTTTAAAACATATAAACGTTGGCAATACGATATTTTAACTGGGAGACACTAATGCAGGTCTTGTCTTGATTTTATTTATTCCTGATGTATCAAATTAAGTAGAGTCTGTGCTGCACACAAAGGTGTCAGTAATTGAAAGGTCCCTGGAACACAAAGAATACATACTGGATTTTTTCCTAGATGTCGAAAGGGTTTTCAATAATGTTAAGACGCTGTGCGGTTACATATCACCATCTGAGCAAGGTGGAAGTTAACAAGAAGCTATTCATGTAACGGGACCATTGTTATGGTGGTCTTATCTCTAATTTTATTTAGGGGTAAAAACTGAGGACCTTAAGTCCCGTTAGCTGAGCGGAGGAACTGCTCACCTCGTGACAATTAACGGCAGGCTGGCATGCTTGTTGCAAGCTTTACGGTGATAAGAGGTGGGGGGGGGGGGGTCAAAATGAAACCTTCCTCTTTCCATAATAATTAATGTCAGGATGAAGAAAGGATCGGGATTGGGTGTGGGAAACTAAAGGAAAAGGAACAGTAAGCAGACTTAACCCTGCCGCTATCAGGACTTACTGGTGATGGTTCCCAGTGTTGGTCGTGCCCCATCCATCCCATGGATATACTGTTTAAATATCCCAGTTTTTGGTTTTTTTTTTCAAGATGTCACAACGGCGACCGGAAGAGAGGCCTCGAGAGAGAGCGGGGACTAAAAGGTTATCACTTCATGGTTCGATTACCGTCCACTTGTAGAGAGAAAGGTGAAAAGACTCATTTATAACATCCTCAAAGTAAATTCGACAAGTTTTATTTGTATCCAAGAAGCTAATCTATGCCTTAACTACTCCTTACTAGCGGTATTCTTGAACCAATACGTTTACTGTGGCCCTGACCGTAAGAAAGATGGGTACATCCTCAGCTTAAAAAAAAAAAATCTTTTAAATTTTGTTTAATCCTACCATGAGCCTGCATTGGCAATACCTATGCGATGTTACTGTAACTCACCGACTTTTCCTCGATCCATACGAGTTCTCTTGCCCTTGTTTGACTGACTTGCCCGGCTACTGGCAATAGAGGGTTCTTTATTTATTTTACAGAAACGAAATTCCTTAATAAGGAAACTAGCAACCACTAGGATTGCCGTATACACACAAAAAAAATGATAGACTATTAATTTCTGTCCACGACAATCCCAAGTTTGCCAATTCGAATTGGCTCTTGACCGTTCAAATACTGATAAAATTTTATTACTTTAGTTGTGATCAAGTACTCCAGGAAATTTTGGTAGTACTGGTATACCGAATGGCCCTTCTTGGCCCAAACATTTATCAAATAAAATCTATATATAAAGTGTGTACTTACAGTAGTGTCAGATCCACCGTAGAGGGGCTTTCCGCTGGATATCGACGAATTCAATCAATTACTATAGGTGGTTAAGCACCCTGCCAGCCTAAGGCCCTTGTCTGTAGGACAACGGAGAACCTCGTCGGGACCGATCACATTCAACGCCGGTGAAAATTTTTCTATCTCACACGAATTGGTTTTATGTTTTTGTTTTTTTGTTTTTTTGAAGTAAAGAAGAAACTGTTGTTTTACTTCTACTTAATTAAATAATCTGAGCTAAGCTGAATTTATACATATATGCATTTAAGACTGGCTCGATCTTCCCCTTGTCCAATATTATCATTTTCGTTCCCTTTGCATGCTGGGGTCCAAGTGTGAATCGCCGACCTATATCTTCCAGTGAATTAGTCCAGGAAGCGGCACATGGGGGATTAACCATTGGTGCCACTTCTGCTGGGCTACTTATAATTATGTGGCGTGCACCACGAAGTATGCAGCGTCCTTCTAGCTGTTCTGTTGTTGGTGGCGTGGAAAGGTGCTATGCGGGACTATAACTTCCGATACGTAGTAATTTATTCAGCGTTTGCACATATAACCTCAATAGTGTATACAGCCTGAACTTGTATTGTTCCACCTCGTGAGTTCCGTGCGGGTTTTTTTAATATTCCGCGATCTGATGTCGAAGTGTAATTTCTTCGCTTCTTTTTTTTTGTTTCTTTTCTTTTCTTTTAAAGAAACTAGGGAGAAGCTCACTTCCGACTCTCGCAGCTTAACGCGCTATATTTCATATAAATTAAACTTTAAAATGTTATCACGTGTTGCCCTTCTATACTTTCCGGGACCACTTATTTCAATGGTTAACGTGATTGTCTTGCTTTCGTGCCTTCCTCTTCTTCCGGCATCCTCGCATTCGACACTCGTATTATTCCTTTCTAGATGGCACTTTACACGTCTCTGGCCTATCCACATAGTTGCAGCGAAGCCCACTTCGTGCTGCATCAATGAGAATTGAAGCGACATAGCTTCAAAACACTTCCCTACTGTCACCTCGTATCATCTGTGAGTGACGACATTTAGAAATGTCACATTATAGCCGACCATAACACCATGTCTGGTATACTGACTGATCTAGGAACGATGGCAAAACAGATACAGGAATGGTCGGTCTAGAAGAGGTTTCTCAGTTTTCACTTTTCAGGCGGAAGTCTATGCTATAAAGGTTGGAGCTCAAGAAAGCTTAAAAAGAGGCTGCAAGAATTCCAACATCTATATTTATTCAGACAACCAAGCTCCGCTCCTGCCTCTGTCCTCTCAAGGCTTTGAGTCGAAACTAGTCTGGAGCTCAAGACTCGAAACTCCAACTCTAGGGACAACATAGTTAACCTTCTTTGGATTCGTGGACACGAAGGAGTGGAGAGTAATGGAAAAGTGGACGATCTGAGTCGACAGTCCGTATACTGGTTCGTACCCAAAATTTGGCCTATCAAAAAGCCACTTAAGGAGAGAACTGCATATAAATGTCGTATCGTGTCCGGTATGAGCCAGGTGAAGAAATTCTTGACCCCCTCTATTTTTTAGATGCAACAATTAATTGGTCTTAGCAGACAGGCTCTTCGGATGTTTACTAATACACTCAGTGGACATGAGTCCTTCTGTTAGTTTTTTAAGAAGATAGGCAAATCCTAAATTTAATCTAGGCTATAAAAATATAACTCCTTTTATACCCTAGAAGATGATGAAGTTGGTCATACCATTTATAACGCATAGAAATACATTGATTGATTGAAGCAGAGGTTTGGGACTTTTTTTCAAAGTCCCCCGAACGAAGGCCCATTGTTCACCCTCCAGACCCATGAGCGATCGCTCATGGGACCCAACCGGATAGAAATACTTAGAAATAATGCTGATAAAGCAAACTGGATTGGTCACCCACACATAATATTAAAAATTATTTTATTGCTTCTCCGCCTGTCTGTCTGTCAGCGCGATAGCTCGAGAACGCGTTTACTTAGAAAGCTGACATTTTTCACACGGGCTTTTTAAAAATATTGCAGATTTAAGATTTTAACAAATCGGGTAACTCCTTCGTAGGGTTGCCATTCATATGAAATTACATACGGGCATTCATCTAGGGCATCATAAGAATCGTCTTAGACCAATTTTAATTTTTTTCCTCGTTTTTTTTTCATAAATTTTAGAGAAATGTTTAGAGAATTGTTTTATAGATGAAGTTATTAGATAGCAACCAACAAAGTGAGCTTTGTACTATTCTTTATTTTTCAGAGGTGAAAATTTTCTTGGCCTCCATGCTTGGGATCTCTCGTCCTTCTGCCTATAAAAAAAATTCTTGAATGGTGTGGGTAGGTGGGGGTACTCAAGAGATCAGCTGAAAGCTTGAAGTATCTGCTATTAATTAGGTTTTAACTATGTGCATATACTGTAAAAAATACTAGGACTATAAAGCTTAGGTATTTTTCGATAAGATTAGGGATAGACGCTATTTCCTAATCTTGTTGAAAAATATCTAAGCTTTGTGACAACAATTTGTGTAAGTTTTTTAAGTTAAAAAGTTACAAGGTGATCCAGAAAATCATACCAAAAAAATTTTGAGTGAGGTTAACTGGAAAATTATGCGTACTAGGTTTTTTTTAAAGCATATTACATGAGCACTCTGAAATGCTTCATAGCTGGGTCACCCTGTACGTATTGTAAACTTTTCTTTGAATACTTTTGAAAATTTTATTTCTTTTTTCATTAGAAGAAATGTGGTAACCCATATTGCAAATATTAATTTTAGTTAGTTAAGAAGTAATTTTGTTTTTTGTTGAGACAAGCACCTTAAAGAAGTATTTGTTTCTTTTTTGCCCTGGTCTCCCCTTTCTATTACTATCGACAAGATAATTCAGATATGATAAATAATTTACCATGCGATATGAGAAATTGATAAATAAAACACGAAGAGAAGTGTATAATTACCAACTCAATTCCATAAGGTTGGTGGAATAGGGCAGTATATATATTTGTACATTTATTAGAACTACATTTCCAGATTTCCAAGATGTATAGAACTGTTTAAGCTTTTCATTCTGCCTTTGTTTTATTTTCCGACGACCATATAGCTGCAATAAATTGATCACGTAAGCAATATTGCCATTTAATTTCATTCGAAATCTCATTAATAATCCGAAATTGAATATAACTCCGATAAAGAACTGCATGAAACTAGCGCGCGATAGTAATTTTTTAACCCCTGTTGGGTAGTTTAAATCCTTTATTAAAAATAATATTGAAAAGATCGCACATAAATGGAATACAGGACATAAATTGTCAATGTTCACTTTTTAATTAAATCTTTGCCACAGATAAAAGTTTTTTTCATATCCATCGATTATTTATGCGTTCGTGCACATCTATTCCACCAACACTAACAACAACAGCAGCAACAACAAAAACAACAACATCAACTTTTAAAGAAAATAATGAAATCGCGAATTTTCTTACCATGGAGTTTTATCAGTTGAAATCCACTGAACATCAAGCAATCTTTACACGTATAAATTTCTGTAATAAATTAGATACAAAGCTTGCGTCGCATTTGGCCCGGGAAAAAAGATTTATTGATTTTACCTGCGATGCAAAAGAGGGAAGCTAGGTACCTTGCACCTCCCTCCTTGTGATTCAACAACCTTTAATGCTAAAGCTCGTCGTGATACAAGATAACGAAATAGACACATCTTTAGATAGGTAATCTTCCAGTCTTTCACGCACTTAACCCCGCGCTAAGATACAAAAATTTTTAAATGAAAGATTTAATAGTGGAAATCAGATTATACTCGTCGTCTGAGATTTATGACTTCACCACCTACTATATATTCATTATAGTACCACCCAAAAGGAGCAGATCCAGGCAGGTGATAGAGCATCCTCCCGCTCATCCTTTATGTAGCTTATTGCAGAAAATTTATTGGCTTGAGAATATTGAGGTTGTTGCAATTCATGGTAAACGTTCAGATCCAGAGCCAAGCACTTAAGTTTAAAATGGATCTGGATGCATTTCATACTGCCACCATAAAACAGCTTGTTGTCTGTGTGCGCAAAAAGAAGAAAAAGGAAAGCGATTTTCTTTTTTAGAAAAAAAAAATTGTAAAAAGCTAACGCTATAACTCTTAGCTTTAGACGTAAATCAATAACAACAGCTGCGCCAAAAAGTTTTCTTTTATCGTTGGTGGAAAATCAAATTTAGACTCTGTTTGCGAGATTGATTTTAAATCCGTTCCTGGCCAAGGTAAGAGTCAATAAGGTTGTAAATCAGATTACTACTACTGGGATTGTCTATATTTCTACTTCGAATCCAGTTGGTTCATTGTATTTTGTAGAGTGAATTCAGTTTCTTTACGCGGAAGAATGCGAGGAGAGAAATAACTGCTTATCATTTTGGAAGATTTTCGTTTCTTAGAAATAAACGCGCAATTGATTGAAGACGAAATTTACAATTCATGGAAGTTACTCAAAGTGGTTAAGAATTTTTCAAATGTTATCTTTTTCGCCCCGTCCCATATTTCTTAATGAAAATTGATATCTTCTTCATTATCTTTAGATCTCTCTCTATACATATAGAGGAGGGACATAAAGCGGAAACGGTTGCTCTCCAGTTGACTCTATGTTAAACAGATTTCAATTCACTAGTAGTTTGAGGTTTCTATACTTGGATGGTTGTTGGCTTTCCGATGCGATGGCTTCCTTGAGGATCCCAAGTTAAAGATTGCTGGGTAGCTGTTTCTGACATATGGTGTTAGTGTGACCAATTCAATTTCATTATGTTTTTTTTTTCATTGATCCTATCCTGTCCCGATCATCTCCACAGTTCTTCGTTTGGCACTCGATATTCTTCTTAATATATAAAAATCCAGTGTCACTGTGGCTAATCTCCGAAACAGGCCAACCGATTTCAATGACATTTTGTGAAAGTTTGTTTGGTTCCAACTTGAGAGATAGGATAGTTTTGTACACGATAGATGGAGCTGTTGTCGAGACGGAAAAAACTGCCTGACAACGCTTAGATGTGGAAAGCTGAAATTTTGTACACAGTGTTTTCATAAAAATTGAAAATACTTGTTCAAAAATGGACTAAATCGGGCAACTCCTTCGTAGGATTGTCATATAAATATTTCGTTTTTTAGTATATATTTGGACACTGTCTGACAACGAGTGCACGCAGAGAACTGAAATTTTGTTCGCGGTATTCTCATAGCAATAGCAAATAATATTTAAAAAACAGACTAAATCGGGCAACCCCTTTTTGATGTTGTCATACAAAATTTTGGGTTTTCACTATATATTTTTGAGAACGTGTTGACGTGGATAGCTACGTTTAAAAAAAAAAAAAAATGTAAATTTAGGTTCAAAAATGGGACAAATCGGGCAACTATTTCGTCGGGTTGCCATAAAAAATTTTCTTTTTTAACTATATATTTGGCCACTGTCTGGGAACGAGTCGACGTGGAAAACTAAAATTTGGTGCATGGTTTTTTCATAGCAATTGTAAATAACATTACAAAAATGGTCGAAATTGGGCGACCCCTTCTACCGCGTCGATGTAGAGAGCTGGAATGTTGTACATAGGCCTTTTTTTTTTAAAAAAAAAAGGGAAATTTAAGTTTGATAATGGGACCAATCGAGCAATTCCTTCGTAGAATTGCCATACAAAACTTTCGTGTTTTATTAAATATTTGGGCACAGTTTGAGAACGCGTTGACGTAAAGAGCAACATTTTCAAATACATATTGTAACGATTATTTTATAGTTTTAATAAAATAAAACTATAAAATAGTCGTTACAATATGAATGTATGCACACACACACACACACACAGGGTGAAAACTTACAGTAGTTGATAATAATAATATATGAAGATACCTTTCATTTATTAAAATCAGTCAGGTCTCAAACAGCGCATTTAGTATAATATATTGTAGATATCCTCCTTAGTATATTTTTTGTGATATTTTACATATGTATATATGTAGGTGCACATATAGAGAGGTTTTTGCATGCAAATGTATGCATACTCTGCCCTGAGCAAATGTAAGCAACTACGAGTGCGGACAGTGTGGAGCTCTCAATGTCTATTTAATTTCGTTACAGTAGTATATAATAATAGTATGATACGCAGGTGAATTAATAATCCTTTCCAATATTGAACACCCATCGTATTTAGACTAAATCTGGCTTTCATTTTATCGCTCATCCAAAGGGTTTTAACATTCCAAAACCAATTCTTGTTCGTAATCGTAAAATTAGGATCGTCAAAATTTCACAATGTTTTGTAGAAGGATACAGTGGACTACCACAATGAACTAAATTGAACACTTTGTGATGTTGATAAATAATTGCAACACTGTAATATATTCGTGTTGACTTGTATCCGGTCAATAGTGCCTACCCTGTTGCTTCCAACTAGACCATCAAAATTATATATTTATATACCTATATGTACTTCGGTCTCAAGAGCGCAAATGTATGAGTCACGAAGGTGATAAAAAATATGAGAAATAGTGAAAAATAAAAGAAAAGAAAATAATATAGCATTTTAATAGGTCCCAGAATATTACTAACGTCAATAATTTCCATCTTAGGACCTGAAGATACAAACGGCTGCCATTGGTACTGTCCGTTGAAGATTAAGCAAACACGCACACATAAGCTTTACCTTAATACTCATGATGACATATGCCATCACCTCTCTTAAAGAAAGCATCTTATTTTTTTTGAAAACCCAAACCCCCTCGGAATTATGTGTATATTGTAAGTCTTTCAGATATAAAGGGAAATTTAGTCAGAACAAAGAAAGAATTTCCCAACAGAGAATAAGCTTTTTGCATAAATTTTCTATGCCCAGAAACACACAGAAAAAAAGAAGAAAAAACGTTCAACATTTACCTTAAAAGCGGATAAGAACGTAATTGAATTAATATTTTCGTGTCTGGCGGTAATTTCATACCTCGCCTCGTGGGGAATAAAATATTCATTGCAAAGTGAAATTTGCATTCGTGCTCCTGTAAAACTAGTTTCATTGCGATTACATTATGCCGTACATTTTTCAAATCTCCTCGTCTAAGTCTAAGCCATAATAGTCCATTTCGTAGGCCACTGGACTTAAATTAACTTTACTAAGAATAACTTGTCTCTCTATGATTTACACACAGAGGCTAGAGGACTTGTTGCAGTGCAACAAAGCAGTTCATGTAGGTGTATTACTTGGGTTCGTTCGAATCGAGCCCAACCGCGTATATTCTCGGTCTCGGTGATTTACATACTTTGATAACCTACATGCAGCTACTGGTAATAATGAACTGATGTGCGATGTGTACATCAGAAGGACGATTCTCTTTATGCGATAGACTCACTTCCGGGAAGCTCGGAATTCCGGACAGAGGACAGGATGTGCATATTTTAGATCCATATATCATGGGAATTTCATGTCCTTGATGTGAACTCAACCACTACTCCTTTTTGCATTTCCCTTAGCTTGGAAATTTGTTAGAATTTCAAAATGAACTACATATGAGTTGTATACTGGGCTATGGAGGGTGGGGATAGTACCTAGGCATTCAAGAAATTTTGTTAAGATGAAGGAGCATAATTCTACTGCAATTAGGTTTTTATTTCAGCGACCTATTCACAGAATTGGAAAAGTTTTTTTTTTTGTTTTTTTTTTGTTTTTTATATGAGTTTTATTTCAGCGAAGGAAGATGGTTGGTGTGGTAGACACAGCTGACCTGGATTCAACCAGGTTGTTGTAAGGATTAACAAAGCTCGCATTATTTTCAGGAAATTTTTTCTTTTCTTTTAAATAAATTGTGAATGATGGAGGGAGGAAAGGAATTAGAGCTTCTTTTAGGGCTTCGCAATTAATTTACTTATGTATAGGGCACCTTAGTGCTGTGCAAAGAAGGAAAATTTACTTTTAAAAAATTTGAATTCTATTTGCTGACTTGGATAAATAGTTGATAAAAGAATTAAATAATATTTAATAATATGAAAGTTGTAACAGTTTTGATGTTGTTTATGCAATCACTTCTATCTTTCGAAGATTTTTGAATCTATCATTAACTCCAAATGAATGAAGTACCTACCTACATTTCTAGAAACAAATCAACTTGTCAACTATTATCAATATGGATTCCGGTTTGAATGCTTAATTTTCTTACGGAAAGTTGGTGAATTTTGGTGATTCTAAAAACATTGCTCTAGATATCTCAAAGGCTTTTTATAAAGACTGGCATCCTGCTTTTTCAACAAAACTTAAAGCAATCCCCAACCTCCCTCCTCTTCTATTATGGATTGAAAGTTTTCAATCTGGTTGCCTAATCCGTGTTGTATTAGACTTTTGTTCTTTTACCTCCTTTTCTATTATGGATTGAATGGTTTTTATCTGATCGTCTTATACGGATTGTATTAGATGGCGTTATATCTGAGCCTCACCTTATATTGTGCTGGTGTTCCCTACGGCTCTGATATCTGATATCTTCATCTATCATCTTAATTAATAATTAATAATCTGGTTTCCTTTACTTTCAATCCAATCAATCCCTTTCATTTCGCTTCTTGCATAATTAGATCATTGAACAATAGTCTTGACAATGCGTTAAAGACCTAAATCTGTCTCATCTTTTTTAAATCATTATTTTATTCCACTCCAGTTTCTTTTGATAGAGCATTAATTTCCGATGCATCGTCACTAAACATTCCTGGCATTGAATGTATGCACGCAATATTTCCAGTAAGTTAAGCTGGAGAGATCACATCTTCCTTTTTGCCCAAGAAGTATCCATTTCTGAAAAGGTTTAAGAAATATTTTAGGCCGCCGAATTTAGTGCTGGGGCTGGTCGCACAGTCTTAGCTTCATTAGATACAGTCCAAAACGGGGTCTTTAAGCTCATTAGCGATGATGCAATAATCTGCCATATCGATTCGTTCGAGTATCGCCTCAATATCGGATTCCTTTCGATCCTTTATCGCTACATGTATGGCCAATGTTTTGATAAAATATCTAGTCTATGTGTTATAAATTAATTCCTGCATGCAATACTCGCGATAAAAGTCGCGCACATTCTTCTATCCTTCAAAATACTTTCGGCGGTACAGTAAAATTCCGTGATGCCATTTTATCCAGAACTGTACGAATATTGAACAGTCTACCATCTTCCGTCTTTTCTCGGGTGTGCAATCTGCGAAAGCTTGGTGTGCTTTTCATCATAGGTTATCTCTTGGGCTTGGTTTAATAATATAAAAAAAAAATATCCACAGTTCTGTTTTCTGGATAGTCTACTGTAGTTGAATTTTTATTATCTCTTGTTTGGAGACATCTGGACCAATTCCCAGAGGATTTAGGGACTGCTTATTTTTCTACTTTAATATTATATACATGTTTTGGTTTCATTTAAGTGTATTACCACAGACCCATTTGTGAATTTTTTTTAGATCTTGATTTTTTACCAAAATCTTCGAAATTGTTTGCCTTGTATAGTAGGAGGTTAGTGTTATCTTGTGTCGGCTCTTACCTGCTTGTAATTCTTTTCCAGGAATTTTTTTTCAGAATATTTGGGTCTTTTCAAAGGGACAACTGTTTGAGGCCACTTTCGAAGGTTTCAATATTATTGCGGAAAAAAGGGCAAAAATCAGAAACAAAAACACTTTTTGTTGTAGCAACTATTTATTAATATAATTTTAATAACGAGTATTTTTACCATTTAATCTTATAACATCATAAAGGCGCCTAGGTAAGGAATCATACCACTTCTTAATAATATTCGATGGGATTTGCCGCCACATTGCTTTGATCGCTTCTTTTCATTCTTCTTTATTATTGTACTGTCGACCATATTGATAAACTTTCGGAGTAAGTCATCCTCAGAGGTTTTCAATGATGTTTACGTCAGGAGACACCGACGGCCAATCCAATACGGTAATGCTCTTCTCCGATAGATACTGAGTTACAACATGTGCTGTGTGATGATCGTGTTGGCTTTCCATGACATCTTCAAATTGACTTTTTTGCATTTCAAGCATCTCCTTATACTTCCTTCCTGTCATCTCTTCATTAATGATGACGAGATCAATTGGTCCGTTGTATGAAATGGCACCTCAAACCATAACAGACCCTAATCTGCTATGCCGACGTGCTTCCTTACGAATGTCATGGAAGTAATATTAGAAACCATCGGGTCCATCCAGACAGAATCGAATCGTTTTTCGTCGGTTTGTGTAGTGATTTTGAGCAAATTGAAGGCGCTCGGTCAGAAGGGGCTTCTTCTTCAAACGCCAAGGGACAAGACATCAAAACTGTATGACTTAATTAATCAGAAATATATGAGAAAATGTGCGTGGCTTCAAACAGTTGGCCGGCAGTGTATATGTATAGTGTAGTTGCCGGAAAGATGCCCTCATTGTATATTGTGTATAGTATGGTAGATATATTGTTGGTCCCAGAATAGAACCTTGAGTGACACCACTATTTATAATAGTCTTTAATCTTGGCTTATACCGTACTGTTTGGCAGTTAACTTCTGATTAGGTTGTTATATATATTCGTCCTATTACTAGTAGAGGAAGAAACTCCAGCAATAGTTTAGTTCATGATTTATTATATAAAAAGTCTTGTATAGGTCAATAAATATTACCCTAATGACCAGAACATCATTGATTTCACTGTAGCAAATAAAGCAGATTAATAATAATAATAATATACCTATTCATAAAATTCATCAGTACACAAGATCTATAATCTTATATTAGTAGATCTTTATGAATAATTGCGACTGCGCATTCAAACAAATAAAGCAAAAAATAAACTAAATAAACCGGAAAATCCTTCATTGTAATAGACTGAAAAACGCATACACACGTATTAAAACTAAGAAATAGCAAATAAATAAAAAACGAAAAACAATTAATTAAAAACATACAAAATGGAATGAAAAACCACATAAAATATAGAATAAGTCATGATAAAGTAGATAAAATAGCAAACTTATTCTAATCTATACAAACTGAAGGAAAAACTAAGAAGCGATCCTTGATTAGTCTCTTGAACATATGCAGGGAATTTGCATTTTGGATATTCGCTGGTAAACTATTCCACAATCTAGTTGTCAGAATAGAGTAAGAACATTCATATACAGCTGTATGGAAATGAGGTGACAGAATATTGGAGTTTCTAAATGAACGTAGATTTTGTATATATGAGAACAAACAACTGGGCGTTTAGCAGATTATACACATAGAAAAATCAATAAATTGGTAAGATATTTGAATATTGAGAAGACGAGCAAACGATAACTGAGAGAAGAGACGTGATCAAACCTCTGAAGGTCATATACATATATGTAAATCTAATGCGATCATTGTATGCGGGAGCAGGTTCTGTCCAATTTTAGATATATTATATTTCCTAATGTAAAATGAGGTAAAAAAAAGTTTTCACCAATTTTGACCGGGTGCCTGAGTCCTACATAAATCTTACCAAGGATTGATAAATCAGTACATCATCAGCATACAAGTGTATGTTAACATCCTCTACAGTTTCAGGCAGATAATTAATGAAGATACTGAAGAGCAAGGGTCCCAATATTGATCCCTGCGGAACACCACAAGACAGTAGAAGTAGGCCTGAGAAATTATTGTTTACCTTTACTTGTTGATATCTGTCTGACAAGATGCTTTCAATTAACTGAACAGCAGTAGAGGAGAATCTAGGGTAGATATATAACTGCAGAAATTATCTATGATTACAGCAATTATCATTAGATTACATTTTTACGAATTCGAATGGACGTTTATCAAAAACTCCTAAAATAAATAGTTCTTTCACATATTTTTTTGAATATATTGACAAGGAAAATTGGTTTGTAATTTTTCGGATCCTTACCACCTTTGTACACCAGACTATTCGTTTTAAGTATGTACTTCTATTAGACCGTCAGGGAAGACTCCCGTTTCTAGTATTTTAATAATCCACATAGGAAGCTTAAACTTAGAGATTTTGCTGTTATTTCCAACTTTTATATCCTAAGTTATTAATCTATCAGTACCAGGAGCAGTTGCTTTTTTAAGTTCAAGGACTCTTTCCTTATTGGATTTTGAGCACTCACACTTCTTGAGTTGATTGACTGGTGGCTATTCAGATTCCGTTCTGCAGTGGTTGAGAAATGGTTATTTAAAAGACTAAGATCTCTTTGCCTTTCTTTATTAATGACGTCACATTTTTTTTATTTATTTATTTTATAACTAATATTCTTTAAATTGCGGTCTGCCTGAGTGTAACTTCGTTTTTCTATATAATTTTTACCTCTCTGATTTCTTACAATAGTTGTGTTGTAATCCAAGTACATTTGCATGTCAATAGTTCAAAGAGTTCTGTTTATTTATAGTATTTTGTAGCTTTGACTATTTTTTTAATATTTCCTTCATTAAATCGATGGTGTTGATGGTGGAGCTTTCATATTCGCGATATTTGAAAATCTGTATTTAAGTCTTTCTTATTGGTTGTAATTAGTAGTAGTATTATTTTATGGGTTTCAAAGCACTTTATAAATAACATCTCATTTACTCATACTTCTTAGTTCTTTAGATTAATTCAATTGACCGCTAATATAAAAATTTAAATATAAATATAACTATTTTTAATAAATTCTGCTAGGTTTAGCTTAAATAGATGTATTCTGTGCTCTGCTTTCAATTCGATTGGAAAATTATTGAAGTATCTATTGTAGTCCCCTGTACATCAAAGAATTTTGTGTGCTGTTTTTGTTCCATCGTCTTAGCCTAAAATTATCATTTTGCGTTAAATTGTACGGCTGCACCTCAGATACATACACAACATTTCCACTTAAGTAGGCCGGAAGTAGTATATTTGATTTTAAAGATGAAAACGATTGTAGTAAGTTAATCGTTGCTTAACATTCATACGCTGTAGAGTTTCAAATATATTTTGGATTTACGTGTATAAATTACATTTTAAAATCATGCGCATAGCTTTGTTTTGTGATAATTGAAGACGTTTCTTTATTTCGTTCAAGCTCGCTTATAAGAGTGTTGAACAATATTGAAAGTGTGGTAAAACTAATGCATTATACAACATAATTGCATTCATCATACTTAACATATTTCTTATTCTTCATAAAAACCCGATTTTTTTTTGCGACTTTACTACATATTTATTGTGCATGTTATTTGGATTTGTTTGTTTGTTATCTAATACAATACCAAGATATTTAAGATTATCCACACTTTTAATATTAATTCCATCTATACGTACAGAAATGTTATCAACAAAATTAAATTTCATAAATTTAGACTTTGTAAGACTTAACTTCAATTTATTCATCGTTAACCAGTTATTAACGCTTTTTAAGTGTGAATTTAAATTAGTACACATACTGTGAATAATCTTACCACTTAATAAATATTAAAGTGTTATCCGCGATTAACAACAATTTACTATAACTAATCACATTGGTAACATCATTGATATATAATTGAAATAGAATAACGCCCAGAACTGAACCCTGTGGTACACCAAGATTAACTTGGACTGACTCTGAGAGTATATTATTCACCTTAATTCTCTGCGATCTTTCTGGTAGATAGGATTCAAACCACTTATATTTATTACAGAAATTTTCAATGCTTTCAGTGTTTTTGAGATAGACAAATTTTATTACAGAAGCTTTCAATGTATGGACATTTAAATTTTCTGTAATAAATCTTGTCTGTCTAAGTTCTAAAAAGCACGTTTAAGATTGACGAACACAACTCTAACAGCATTACCGGCATCCTTCTTCCAGTCAAATATTATCCAATTTAGGGTGGTTTTACATGAGTGTCTAAAATCTGACTATTCTTCAGCTAATAATTTATTAGATTCGATGTATTCCACTAGTTTGTTAGCTACATGTCGTTCCAGTACATTGTACAACTTCAACGTACATTGAGGACAAGAATAAAATTTTACAGTCTCGACTCCAACCAAGATGAAATAAAGTACATATTCTAACTATAGCAAAAAAAAAAAAAATCTAATAAAAAGCTTTTTCTACCACGTAATTTACCTTTATACCTAGACATTGTATAAAAGTATTTTATCAACAATTTCCCTTACCCGTAAAATGTTTTTTTCATTTATTTATTATCAATTATACAGTCGAGTGCCCTCTTGTATTTCGTTAAATCTCAACCAAGGTTTCTACGGCCAGGTGGAGTCAATGGTATTATCTTACGCTATTCATATTAACTTTATCGCGGAAAACGATGAACGATTTGATGATAAAATGAAAACTTGAATATCTCATCACCTTCGAAAACACTTTGATCGATTACAACAAACATTTCCTGATTTTACACACCTCTTGAATGGCGCGATTATGAGAAAAAAAAATAATTTCGATGAGGAGGTTAAGTACCTACAACAACTGTTGAGAATAAATTTTTTTTCTGTTTTTATCATTTAATTTTAATTTTTCTGATTGAAATTCAAAAAAATTCTTTATAAATTGTCAAATTAGAGTTGTTTAACAAAATGTAATTGTGAAAAAATCTGATTTTGATAATTTCATTTGTTCCTTGTTTTTGTTTTGAGTTTTGATGACTTGATAAGAGTTGTTATGTCGCGCAATGGAATAGATTTTACGATTATATTGTATACTTGGAATATAGTGTCGTGTCATGTAAAATATAAAATTTGCCTACAAAAACTTTTGACAGTATGTTTATGATTTAAGATTTTCTGTTTAAAAAGTTTAAAAATTGCATTAATCACGGTCCAATTCAATGGCTAAGTTGAATAGAATCTCCATTTACTGGATTGGACCTGTTTTGTGGTTTTACAAAAAGGCGCCAAAAGCAGAGCAATTAATGGTCAAAAATAGAAAATTATAGGAATTTAAGCGATTGCGATAGATTGTTATTTATGTAAGGTCACTACCCTTCACGTGATTCTTGAAGACCATATATTTCTGCACTAAATTCCACTTCATTTTACCAATGCTAGATCTAGAGATTTCGGGAGTATAGGCGGGCGGGGGGGGGGGGGGGGGGAGCAGGTTAATATTGAAATGTTTGAAAAGTTCATCTCAAACAGTAAGTATGATTTTCAACTATTTTTGTTGAAGATCACAGGCAATTGCCATATGAACGCTACGTATTTCTCCTTTTTGCTGATGTACTGTGGTGTGCCTCAAAGATCGATCTTTGGTCCCTTATTATTCTCCATGTTTATTAATGACATACTTCTTCTACTTACATCTCGAATAATCGGATTCAGTCTTATTGAGGATAACATATCTCATGTTAATGAAGATCTTGAATTAATTCACTTTTGTGGTCCATATCATATACCTAGATTAGATTTAGATTTGTGAAGGGATGTGTAGGCGTTAGCCTCGCTATCACAGTTATTCCCAGACAGGCTTCCAGCGCTGCGGTTTTTGAAGCAGAGCCTCAGCCGTTATTTGATTTGTTTTTAGCTACCATGCGAGGGCCGCATAGGTGACTATGGGTCTAACAACCGTGGTGTACATCCAGTACATAATTTTTGGCTTCAGACCCCATGTTCTGCCAATGAAGCGACGACACGTGTAGAGAGATCGCACCGCTCTATCCGTCACTCTGAACAGATGCGAATTCCAGGTAAGTTTCTTATCTAGAGTTACCCCCCAGATATTTGACTTCGTCTGAGAATATCAATTCCGTGGTGTCAAGAAGAGGAGCCGTTAGTGAAAGCTTCGATCTTCTTGTAAACGGAACGATAATCGTGTTATTGGGGTTTATGCTAAGGCTTTTGTTTAAACACCACGTGCGGATTTTGGAGAGGGCATTTTGCATGAGGTCGGATATGACTTGATTATGCTTGCCCCGTATTATGACTACTAGGGCATCATATACCTAATTAAAACCTAAATTAAAACTTAACCCAAGAGCATAATTATATATCGCTTAAAATTAGATACGAATGGATATTCACCTGTAATTATTAATAATACTATTATTTCTCTAGAAGACTTCGTTAAGAGTCTTGGTGTCATATTTAATAGAATTTTTACTTCATATGACCACATTAATTCTGTTATCAGAAAAATTAATGGCGGACTTCGGACATTATGGATATCTAACTACTTTACATCAATATCAAGTATGTAGTGGATACCTGTAATAACAAATTGCTGCGACATTTTTGACAAACTAGACTATAGTAATGCAAGAAAACTTGATATTGCCTTCAACTCTACATTCAGGTATAAAAAAGCACAACTCGGATATAAGAAAATTAACTTACGACGAATCTTACAGCACTTGAACCGATTGATGATTTTTCAGAGACAGTGCTGTTTAGGTTTGCAACGAACTGACCGGCGGGCGACCAGGTGCTGGAGAACTAAGCCCAGTAGTCTGAATCAACGTTGCTGCAACTTCATGCACATCGTCAAGTCGATATATTGTTGACTTGGTATCAAGATTCAGTCTTCCTCCAAGTTTAGTACCAGCTACAGGCTGTTATAGGGTCAGCTTGGATTGACGGGTGCATACTTACACAGGAATAGCTTGCAACGGATCTCATTGCAACAGTAAGGACATCTCGGCTGTCAGGATGAACGAGGTGCATCCAGTCACATCCAGCCGTTATAAGGACGGCTTGATATGATTCCTAATATTTCAGGCTCCAGTCACGCTAATTAAGTAGTCACGGATTGGATCGTTACTAGGTCAAGAGATTCGGTGAATCCGTTCCCGGATTTAATTCTCAGATCTTGGCTTTCTACAACCTATTGAGGACGTACTAATTGGGACGATTTGCCACCGCAAAACTAGGTCAAAACCCTGAAGACGTTATCCTGAATAGTTCAAGACAGCTCCAATGAATGAATAATGTCTCATCTAAAGTAAGCACTTGCATACATACATATATAGGTAAAAGGAGTATATAAAAATTATCACATAGAGTAGATTTATATACCTTCTAAGTATATTTTGTTAAACTCGAATTCAATTCATTTTCGAAAAACCTGTTAAATCCTTTAAAATCCTTTCATCACTATACTACAGAAGCTTCCAATTCAAATATGTTACGCCAGTGAAATTAATTTCAATCCAATTTCGTATTAAATCTAGTCTCATACACTTACTCATCTTCCAGAAATCTCTATAGAATTTATTGAATCCATCCAATTAACCTCAGTGACTGTGACTTTATTTTCTGGCTTAACACCAGAGAGTAGAGTATATAAACGTTATTTTAGCTTCTATTTTAGGTATCTAATCCAATTCAAGAATCTTCCAGATTTCCCTCTCCAGAGTCATCTTTCTTTATAGATAAAATTACACAAACGAGGGTGGGACGGCGATGAGATTCCATAGTACTTCTCTCCAATTGCGTAGATATTCATGTGCAGAGTTGTTGTTGTTGATGTTGTGATCAAAGTATTTAGAGGAATCTCAAATATTTTATCTAGATATTTCCAAAATCATCAAGAGATCCATTGTTTTTGGTTGTGTCTGTATGTTTGTAATATACTCTTGTATCTTACTTACATCAAGCTCTCATATACCATTTTAAAAGTGTTTTAAATTATAAAAATATTTTCTAAAAATAATCTTCCTACTGTATATGTACGAGGAACACGAATTCGTTACGAAATCTTAACGTCACTCCGAGTGACGTTACATGAACGAGCCTAGTTGCTGTCAGTTAGATTAACTGACATTACTTGATGATGGCAACACAATTGAAATGTGAATCCTGTCAGAAGAACAACCTTCCTCGAGTTCGGGGAAATTGTTTAATATTATACCTCTCATTATTTTGACAGCATGATTGGACATATCTGACCTTGTTGTTGGCATTTTATTTATTTATTGTCTTTTGACCAACCGTTTTTCTTTTTGATATCAGAATTTTTTGCAATGTGCTATCTAACCAAAATATTCAGACATTTGAAAAGGACTCTGTAGCTCTTTTCCTTTTTTTCTTTTGTAAATAAATAGACTGTAACTGAACACAGGATTTGAAATAGTTAGTTGATAGAAATACTCAAAAGTATAAGATTCCTCTTTCATAGTTCCTTTGAATATGAATGGCCAAACTCATCTAGCACTTTTCGTCGAATATTTCAAAATGGCACAATATACATATATGTACATATAACACTGTTTGTGTTACATGTTCTCGGTGTAATTGCTCTTTATAGATGACTTTCTGATAAATAAAGAAGCTATATCGCTATACTCTTATATATAGCCACCTTAAAAGTCTGAAGAATTGCAGTGAAGTGATATGTATGTATATAAACATCACATAAATGCCTACATAAGTATAAGAGAGTTATTTATAAAGAGTGAGAACAGAACTGGTACCAGAATGGAACCGTGAGGAACACCAAAAAGGTCCTATAATTATAGGGGGTCACTTGGATAATGTTGCTAATAGGGGAAATATTGGTAAATTGCGCCATAAATAAATACCCATACCTATCTATGGTTCAATCCCTCCTTTCCCCCTAAACCTCTCATTGGAGAGGCCTTGGCTGCATAATAAGTTTCCGCAGAAGATTTATACAGCCATACTTATGCTATAGGGTCGTACTCCGCCAAAAATTCGCATGTAATGGCCTGCTTGCCAATTTGGCAAGGCCATTTTTCAGAATGCTCACCCCGGCGTTCACGTCTCGGTTCCACGTGATACCACATTTTGGGCAAAACTGGTATCTGTGTGGAGACCGAGACGGCCTCACCGGATCGCAGCATTTGCTGCACAGCTTCGTTGTCCTGAACTCGTCCACTTCGAGCACAGAACAATACGCTTTTAGAGCCGCCAACAACTTCCGGTTTGGCGTTCGAATATAACCGCGTATTGGGGAATTTGCGGCAATTTTGGTCGAACCAATACAGACTACAGTTTCAGGAGTGTTGCTCGTTATTTGTTTGGCCAATCGATGCACTGCACGCTCCGTGCAAATGTAGTGCTTAAAACGTAAACGCGCAACCTTGCGCTTACCAAACAACGCTTGGCGTTTCGTAAATCATTTCAGGCGTTCTTTCGTATTCGCCAAATAATTCTCTTGCATCGGGGATTGTTTGCACATTTCTGAACTTTTGGGAAGCGATATTGTATACTTCGCCAACGAAACCTTGTGTGCATACATGGATGTCTTGTAGTGGAATTCCGAACTCTTTTTCTTTTTATTTGAGTAAAAGTTTCGACTCCATTCGGTGTTCGTACACCGGCAGCGATTAGCCGACAACCAGGATCTAATCCAACAAATTGCTTATAATATCCTGAGATCGGATATCGCGCACCGTCCTGTCATCACCCACTTCAGAATTGCTTGTTTTCCTGCGTTTTAACGGTGGTAATGATGGCTCTACTGTCACTTCCTTCTTCATCGAAAAGGTAACCGCTATACCATCCGTGTTAATGTTGCAATCAAACTTTTTGCGCCCTACCGACGTCTGAAATTTCTTCCAAGTATCAAACTTTTCGAAACCAGCGCTCGGTTGCCATGATGAGTAAAACCTAAACATTATATCCCTTCAAATATTTTACGTGCCTACTTCTTTTATAAACAATGTAACCTACATACACTAATCCAGATTACTATAAAAGGAACGACGCTAAATTACTATTTAGTATCTATTCCACAGATATTATGTGAGTTTTAAATTTATTTTATGGAAGAGCAGATATTAAAATTGCCTATATAGGATGGAAAATATTAGCCCTGCTTTCAGCTTGTAGTAGTACCTACCACCATTCATTCCTTAAAATAGTTTTAGTTTTTAGATTTTTAGTAAAGCCCTCTCCCAGAAATATCTAACAAAACAGTGAAAATTTATTAAGGCATTAAACCCACTTTTAGCCACGTACATTTTCTTAGGCCCCAAAATAAAATTTATACCCAAACCGAAGGGGGTGGGGGGATTCATTTAATTTTGATTAGAGCGAGTTGCTACTTGGGGCAAAATGTCTCTGCCTCAGACAAAAATTATAGGCCAAATCCCAATATTAAAAAAAAACAACAATAAAAGTCCTAAACCCAAACATTAAGTAATTTAATTTTTAAGCCACATATTTCCCCCTCTCCTATTTATTAAAAAATTTACCGTTGTCGTTTCAAATGTACACTCTGAGGTATAGGTTCGTTTTCGTAAATTAAATGTTTTGAAAAAAAAAAAAAACTAATCAAAGTAATGGCATCCAAAGAGAAATTGGTGTAGATGGGATTTAAATGTAGGAGAAGGACAGCGATGAGGAGAAGGACGATGATGAGGATAATGTGACGGTGGAGGTGGAGAAGGAGGACGAGGAGGACGATGTTATTACAAAGCTAAGAGCTACCGTGACACTATGAAGACGTATGCTTTGAATACCATAAAGGATGACTAACTGAAGACGCCATCGTACTGAAAGCATAAGGCTTAATTGAAATTATCATCAACAAAGCATTTCGTCGAATTCAAGAAACCGCACGCTGTTGTGCCTCCGCAAAGATTATTTGGCCCATTTCCAGGTATCTGTTTGGGGATGAAAGGATAAAGTTTGGAGGTATATTTCATTTTGGATTCACCGCGGACCTATATAATACCTATGTACCTATAAACCTTAAAACAGTAAAGGATAATGAACGGTACAACCGGTTGTGGGTATGGCTTAAATGGCATGATTGTATCAAAAATATTAGAGACGTCTCCAGAAGGAGTGGTCTGATCTCAGTTGGAAAATTCTTAAGTAATTTTCTTGCTGTCTCCATAAGAACCAAGAGTCCTATTTCTGCGATATTATACCCAGATTCAACGATTATTCTTTCATTTTTAAAAACAAATTTTGGAATTATTGTCAGCCCAAAAAGGAATAAGAAAATTGCACGTCTCACGTAGAAGAAAGCATACTTTTGGAAAATCAAAACGAGATGAGCTTTTAAAATGTTTGGGAAATCTTTTTTCATTATTTTTTACGCGGTTTTAAGACCTTCATGTTATCGCTTCTGTCCTACCAATGCTACCTACATAAGGACATCGCTCTTAAACTCAATTCAATGAGAAAAGATTTTACGCTAATTAGTTCTGTTGCTTGCTAAGATTACCATCACCCCCCCCCCCTCCCCCCCCCCCCCCGCCTGCTTTCACAATTCTGACACTGTTGATGAAAATTTTGTCGAAGGACAGAAGTGTTTGGGAGTTTGGATGAAGTGGGTTTGAGGTTTGTTTGAACTCAATTTTGGGTACTGCTGAATTACTTTGAATTCAATTTCAATGGGAACCCTCAAAGTTACTTCGATACTTGCAAATTAAATTCACAGGTTTGATTTATTGGGATTTTGTTCTTTGTTAAATAAACAAGGAATGAAAAATAAAACCGCACCGTCAATAGATATTAAGAAAATTTCTTCCCCCTCCCTTGTTCTGGGGATTTTAAGAAATGTGAAGTACGAGTACAAAACCATCATCAAATTAACTCTGAAATGTTTTCTGAAGATAAAATTTCTTCTTAGCAATGTTTTTCAAAGTGTTTTATTAAGGGAACTTTTGGAAATGTGTGTGATTTCATGTGAGATTTAATTACATAGTAAAAAAAAATTGTTTATGTAATTTCTAATTTATCTTGGTTGGTTAGTAGGGAGATGAGAAGCTATTAAACGCTGTGGCCACTGATATCATCTCCTTAAAGCAAGTCAGTCCTCTTGAGTAGGTTTAAGAATCCGCGGAGTGGTCTGTCTACCAATTAGGGTCTATCCACCAAAGCCTAGCTATGGTTTTCCAAAGGTTACCATTCTCCCTTTTCATTGATGGAATCACCATAAACGCTTGGCATGTTTCTGTTCCTGCTGGGGCTCTGTAATGCGCGTTTGTGAGTGACCACCTTTACTTTGCACAGGGGAAACTCGTACTGACCAGAGGAGTAGCTGAACCTTATCTAGCAAGTTCATCAGTTTTTTCGTTGCCAGCGTATCCTTGATGTCCTGGAAGTCAGGCCAGGCTAACCTGATTGGATCTACTCCGTTTGACAAAAACCCTTTAAATAAGAAAAATCTTAAAAAAAAAACATTTCTTCAAAAAAAGATGGCGTTTGTTATCAGACGGAACAATATCTATACTCTTCAGTACGGCTTGGTTTCTGTCTGCCGTAGACGCCACAGACGAACAAAACTGCCCCCATATACATATCCACTTAAGCACCCTTTTTTGAAAAATTTTTAAGATTTTTAAGGTTATTCTTTTTTAAATGGTGTTTGTCACTCAATTCTCAAACTGTAAACTTGGCAGAAATCTACGAAAATTTCATATTGACTCTCTATCTACTCAATTTGTCAAGGACGCTATGGTGAGAGGTGTGATTGCCCTGCTCAATAATGTGTCAAGCCTAAGTACAGCGCTCCGTATCCCGGCCCCGACACCAATATCAATTTTGGACCAATCCGTGTACCAGACGATTCCTTAACTGGAGATAGTCGGAAGATTCCAGCCTTCTACATATATTGGATAATTGAAATGATGAGAGTCTCGCCAGCATATGATCTGTTTGCCGCAATAGCCAGTTCAGGAATTTCCACCATTACAAGCACAGAATGTCTTCTAACAAATGAATGTTCTGGGCCTTCTCACTTACGTAAAAAACGATTTAATGTAACGAGACATTAAGAAAAGATTTTCCCGCCAAATGACGAGATTAGTAGTCATTGTTACTTTCCATGTTTATAGCATATCCGTATAATTGATCATAAGTGCCTAAAATGATTGAGGCGGTTATTAATGTATTTAAAATCGTTCTGTGGATCCAATCAGAATTCTTTAAGTTGGGATCAGAATGTCCCTTATTTGAGATAAGATAATTGTCCATTTCACTCTTACTTATAAAGTCTTAATTTTATAAGTAGGTACGGAAGGAGTGAAATGATTATACGAAAGACTGAGTGTATCCATCCTTGTTTACACTTTAATTCCTGGTAATGTTTTCCTCTGATAAAAAAAAATAAGTCTCACAATTTTTCTTTTGTTGCTCGGATTGTATGGATGATTAAAAAGAAGAAAGAAAAAAGATTTTTTTAATTTTCTGGTATCAGCCGATTTCGTGGTCAGCAGGGATTTTTAGGTTTCTGAATCATATATGAAGTTTTTGTTGCGTTCATTTTCTCGTCCTGAATGAATCTGTTGTTGTGTTCCTTTTCTCGTTCTGAATGAATCTGTGTGAATTGACAGAACGATGTCATAGTTTAGAACTATTGCGCAATTATTACCTCGCCCAAAATATATAAACAATACATTCACGAATACAAATGAAAATCATTCTGCTTGAATCTGGGATGTCGAAAAAAGTTCGGCCCGAAAAAAAGAACGAAATGGAATGAAATGTCATAGTCTAGGTGCTATGTTTTTGCATTTTTGCTGAGAAAGCTAAAGCTAAACCAATTTTTTCATATGACTTAAACTGTAAATGTGAAATATGCCGATTTACATTTTAATCGGTTATTGCTTTTCAGGTTCCATGCGATCTACGGCTACTGTTCCCCTTGAGGTCTTACTTAATCTGCCACCCCCGGATCCTGTCATTCAGGCTGTCTGTAGATTGTGCTCATGGGGATGTTGGGAGTATGGCTGGACTGGTTCTTCCCATTGCTCATTGACATGTGAGCTTTAATTGGAAAACCCTCTGTTTCACATACCACAGGATGCGATGATACCAGAGCTTCGTTTTGGGCGTCGCTTCCCTGTGACTTTTCTGAAAGGGAGTCGTGGGCTGAAGGAATTGCCGTATGGAGTCTTCCCCGATCCGCTCTAAAAAATTTCATCAACGTCTCTCTCATTAATGATGGTGTTTACTTTCTCTAACCTGACATTGGGTTTGAAGGCACACCACTGTCTTCCAGGCTGGAGTCTTTGCCGTCGCAATGGCAGCGAAGGTAGCCCTTGATATGGAGATCATGGGAAAGCTTTGCTATCCTTTCCGATAGTCAGGCAGGCTTGATGGATGGTTCTGAGTGGCTCTTGAATAACGTTTAAGTTAGTGAGGGACTTCAATAAGCTGTGTATCCACAACAAAATGTCTCTTTAGTTGATTCCTGGTCCCAGGGAATGAAAGGGCTGACCATCTAGCCATATCTGGCTGTGGTTCTTCGTTCCTTGGACCGGAACCCGCCATAGGCATTGGCACCTCGGTTATCGGGTCTCTCATTAAAGCGGATGTTCGTAAGAAACATCAGCAGAGATGGGCGAACTTGAGCAGTTGAAGGTGCACAAACTTTTTCTTGTCTGTCCTTTGGCCGGAACAGGCTGGGTATGCTTGGGTCTGCCCTCTTATCTGTGGATGAGCTGAAAACTTACCTCACCAAGACCTGATACGCTTTGCTAAGAGGACTGGAAGTTTTCAAGTTTGCAAGGTTTCAAGAGTAGGTTACCATAATGGGTCGTCCTGGCCTCTATGTTGGGATCTCTCGTCCCTGACTAAAAAAAAATAAATTACAAAAAGTTGTATGAATTTCTGCTTAATATAGCTTGGGAAATCGGAAGTAGGTATCTAGTGGAAGCTTTGTCCAAACAAACACATTCATCCAATTGAAGAAACAAAGAAGTTTGACGGTTCAATCTGATCTAAGACTGCCATAGTTTTCTCTATCAAAATCCGCAAGCCTTATCAACTATTAGTTAATTTTATTATTTCTCCAATAGTATAAAAATTTGTCTATATTAATTGGCAAAATCATAAACAAAATTTAAGTTTTAAATTTTTTTTTTTTTTTTTCGTTTTAATACCCATCATGTCATGCTCATATCGATTCTTCTAAAATATTGCGAAAAAATAATCGATTCCAATTATCGATGGTTTTATTAACGTTCCATCTCTCATTCCAATTCCTGTTCCTACCAAATTCGTAATCCGATCGTAGCCTTCACCACTTCAAGTCCCACAAACACCTCCCACACAGATCCAGCGGCAGATGTCATTGCCAAGCATTTCATTCGGAATCGGAATACGGGGTGCCGTCGTCTGTGAGGTTGTTCGTTCATTGTGATGTGAAAGTGATTTTGATTGCAATTCTATTCAATAAGTTTATTATTTCTTAGAAATTTATTAAAATTTTAATTGATTTGTGAACATTTCGCAGAAATTTCACTTGATTTGTGAGAATTCGCATTTTCTCGTACGTTTTTCCGTGAAAATATTCTGTAAAGTCAAAGTTGTAGTTCATTATTTAAAACGGGATAATTTGTTGTTGTGTAAAGTGTTTTTTTCTCATAGATGTGTATGTGTGTGTATAATATTTAAAATTCATTTTAATTCGTTCAGTTTGAAAAAAAAATGGAAGGTTTTCGGTGTCATGGCAACCGACGCCATTTCTTTCTTATTTTTAGGTATGTAAAAACGAATAAATATAAATGCATATATACATATATATAATAACAGTGCGGGATTTTACAATGCGTTCGTGTAAGATATTAAGTTTGTGGTATTTTCTTTTTTGTGTAAAAGTGGCACAGTGGAAAAAATTATTTAAAATTTGAAGAAAACAAAATTTAAAAATTTAGCCGTTAAAAGCTGAATTTATTATTTATACTTTTGATAAATAATATTTTTTTCTCAAAACGCAAATTTCTTTTTAAAGATCTGAATTTTTGGAAGAAATGAATCGTAATGTATTTGTATACCTATGTACATAAGTATAAATCAAAATCCGTACTTCTTTCAAATATCCCAAAACTTCATCTTTCATCCATCATCAATCACCAATATACCTCTCCCGCCTCACCCGCACTTCATTTCCCTGGCTTTGATATTTTGTAAACACCAATGAAAATAAATGGCAAAGAAATAAAACTCCTTGGTATCAAATCAGCAAACATTTTCAGCAATATCCCTCTTTAACAGCCATCCTTTATCCAATCCATAAAAAAATCAAGAAGAAACTTTCCTTCATAGGTATATAAGGAGTGTCTTCCAAAAGGTATCTCCCAAGTTATTTTATAGATAAAAAAAAAAATAGATAAAATCTGAACTAGGACGAAATATACGAACCGACTACGTCAGCACTGTGTGAATTCTTCATTTTTTTTTTTTCTTAACCAGCCCAGGTGAGGCAACCATATCTCTGTTGGAGTATTGATTTTCCCTCTTTAGTTCTCCATTCATATCCATCCAACACGCCCATCCCATTTGTCACAACTTCCTTTATTGCGTCCCATACATCAGCCATCATCATAAGTCAATAACTACATCAAGGACATTGAAAAATCTTTTTAGTGTCACATTTCTCACCCCGATGGGACGTGATTCGCTGCTTAAATTTTCCGCAATATTCCTGGGTTGAAGGAAGCCCATATAACTGATGAGCTGTTGGATGCCCATTTATTAGGTATAAATGACACCAAAGTAACCGCCGCCATTAACCTAATGTGGCCCTGTTGTACTTGTCCTATTGATCATATTTGTCTCAACCAAATATTATTTACTGGTAGGGTAGGTTCAATTACCAGAACGGTGGATGATATATCAGTTACCTAGCTTGCTAGCCATATCTAGCTAGATTGGATAAAAGCACGAAAATCGCGTATTACCTCGACTGAGCTTTGTTTCGTGGCTATCCAGAAGTATTATAAATGGCATAAAGTCGCTGTGATAGAAACGACGTCGTCATGAAATATTATAATTGAATTGATGGTGTAGATTGAGACGAACGCGAACATAAATACATACATACAGGTACTCCTTAGTTGGTTGAATGTATATTTCAGCATTTGTTGCCATAAAAACTATGGGAATTGAGTTTGGAATTTTACTATAATAATCCTATGAGTAGGTAATCTGAGAAATAAAAACAAGAGATTACTGTACTGCAATTGTACTATCGTCTACGAATACTGTAGGAAAAGAGTTAGGCTTAGTTGGACGGTAAAAATGGCTAAGACCGATTTCAGGGGGTTGTATATTTAGAAGAACTGTGCGTTCTCAATCAGTAGGTGTGTTCGATGAAAACCCCGGGCAAACCTAGGGCTACACCGGGCTAGACTCTTGTTTTTTGAAAGTTCTCGGCTACCCCGAGCTTACACTAAAGTTTGCTTGGGGTAATGGTTTGACATTTGTCGCTTGAGAACTGTCACTTGTTACTGATTGGGGCATATATACTTCGAGCAGGGAATTAAAGGAGGTGACATGCGATGAAAAAAGCGTAGCAACTATCTTTCTTCTTCTTGTTTTCTCGAGGTGCCAGACGCGGCGTTAAAAATTGTTGATGCCTTAAATATCACAACAAATTAATGTTGCGAAAATTTAAACACATTTCTTAGAAACTCCGCACAATCTTCCGCACCACCCACTGACATGTATATAAATGGACTGACTGATCTCCTGTTTCATGTGGCACCAGTTTTGATTTTAGCAAGTATGCTCTCACTGACGATATATTTAAATTATTTGCGAATTTACTTATATATGCATGTCAGTGGGATTTACCGAAATTATCACAAAAGTATTTTAAAAGTGTTTTCCTCAACACGGTTTGTTGTATCTAAATCTTCGAGCATATATAACTCCTTTTTATATTACTATCGCTTAGTCCAATAGCCATTAACCATTTCCTATAAAAAGTAAATTATCCCTTTTGTAACTACGTTCCAAAATCAAGATGGCGAAAATTTTTGGCTACGCTGCCATTCATATACTTATTATGGGATGTCGTCTCCTTTAGTTCTCTCCTCAAAGCGTATATATTACTTCTTGAGAAAAAATTAACAAAAATTAGAAGAAAAGAAATAGGTAAAAAGCTAGAGTATATTTTATTTGTCTTCACCCATTTTATAAATAACTTTTTACAATTATTTATACTCAGGAGAACTGTCAGAGAAATGTCATTACACTAGATTTACCCGGTGTTTTAAAAACTTGTTCGATGAGTGCACAAAACCCCGGGTACATTTGGGGAAAATTGTACGGGAAAATTTATACGGTGTTTTCATCGAACAAACCTACTATTCAACAAAATTTCAGTATGGCAACAATAGTTGCCCGATTTGGAAAATTTTTGACCTTTAATGTACGATTTCTATAAAAATGTATAAAATTTTAGCTTTCTAAATTTAGGATTTGACGCAGATAGCTATTTACAAAATTTTTGCAAATGATGAGTTATGGATTGCAAACCTTTTCAAGCTATATAGCGGCGTAGACTTAACGTTGAAGCTTAATAGCCGAAGTTGTTTTTATTTTTACTTTTCATATCATTTCATACTGTAGCTGGTCACCTGATTCACCAATTATACGCTACCGATGTGGTATCAAAGTAGTTTGCAACTGATTTTTTTTTTCACTTAGGTATATAAAATGAGTTGACTCAATTTTTCTTTATAAAATCCGATTTTTTCTTCAGGTAATTTTTAAAAATTTTATCTTTTAGCCCATAAGTTCTGATGACACTGCCCAATCTCTTTTCAGCGCTTTGTTCTACTGTCAGATGACTACTTTTTGCCTTTTCTCTTTCCTCGTTAATAATTAATTGAATGTTTATTTCAGTAATCGTTTAGGTCACTATTTTATGCTATTAGAGTTTTTATTTATATAATGCAATAACAAGCGGCCGACAATAGCAATTCTTATTGAAATCCTGGATTTACGTTGGAACAGTCGAACAATTCTTGCTTAAGATTACTCAACCCAAGATTCCCCCTCCCTTCTTTAAATTCAGATTGCTGCCGACTACAGTAGTAGATAATAATTTCTTCTTGTATATTGCATAGCAAAATATACCGATTCCACTCTCTCCTCTTCCTCCGGAAATATATAGATAGCTGTTCAAAATTATTTTAAGTTGGAAAATATTTTTAGTATGGTTTACGTCTTATTTCAATAACTTTGACTGGATACTATTTACTGTACTTGCTTGTGCCTTGTCGTCCAGAGACGGGTGCGAAGCCGGAGTTATTAGAGCCAATCTAGATGTTCAGCTATATGCATATGTAACTAAAAATAATATCAAAATAATTACAAAATTCAACCATAATAATATTTTGCGTTCCAAAAATTCATTTATTTATATAAACCTAACAAAGCATTATATTCAGGAATTGTTTTGTTTTTAGATAGGGGGGTAAATGGTTTTACTACTGACAATGCCGTGATCGCTTGCGTGAAAAAATAGAAAAAACTCATGGAGTTTATTCCGTTCACTTCTAGAATTTATTCGACATAATTTTTAGGATTTAGACATTTGGCTAATGCCGAAATTCGAACCCCTAATATTTTGCATTTATAATTTTAATGCCTCTACTAGCTAGGCCACAAACGTTTTATCAGATTCTCACTTTACTTTAATTTGTCATGGAGAATCTGCGATCAAATCTCCGTATTTACGTTTTTAATACCCTTCTCCATCCCGCTTGAGCCACTACTTTTTAAAGTCGGAAAAAAGTATGTGACTGCTACCGGCAAGATTTTACATTTATAATTTTGGGCCACTAGTGCTTTGTTTGATTTTAATTTTTAATTTCAATTATTGGTAGACACCAATGTGCTCAAAACCAAGACCTATGGAACTATTCGGTAGTTATTGGATTCTGTTCTTTTATGTATACTCTAGGCTCGGCAGATCAACATGCTCCAATTTTTCCTCAAATAATCTTAAGTTAAATATATCTAGTGTCAAAATCCTTATTTAAACCAGGGAAACCACATACCAAAACTTGTAAAATAAGACAAAATACTACAAACAGATCTCATTGAGGTACATTCGAAGAACTAGTGGTGAAGATGTACTCTTGGAATTTTCATGTAGAACTTATTTTTTTTTCATTTCACTCTAATCCAAGCAGGAACGCATTTAAGTGTTTATATGAAGATAATACAAGCAAGTCAAGAAACATATTAAATTATTTAGCAAAACTCATGCTACCAGAAGGATTGTATTTTGTTGTTTCGTCTACCAACGATAATGCGAAAAGCAACTTAATATCTATCGTCGGACTCTTATCTCACTTCCTGCCAGCATGACTTTCCAAACTGAATTTTTTCCCTGCTGTGTTTTAGTATATTCTCGCTAACCGAAAGAGTAATTTAAATGCGATGAATAAGGTGGGGGGATGAATAAGGTGGGGGGATGAATGCCAGGAAATGGTATTATATGAAACAGAAATTTTAGTTAAAACTTTGAAATTAGATGTGATCTCTACGTAAAGAAAAAAAAAACAAACAAAAACTCAAGGACTTTGAGTGTGAGACCCGGGTACGCCAGAGGAAAGAGAAAAATTGAACATTGATGAGATGGTTCGCTGGAACGGCGGAATCTCTTTTTTTTTGTCGTAATAAAGTTTTTTCCCTCATTTATTCATCTTTTCTTTAGTTTACCTTCTCAACTTCACCTTCTTCACCTCACCACACTACGGCATCTCGCCAAAAGGCGTTGAATCTTCTCAGAAACGTTGTTTTTCTCCCGGATCTTTTACGTTTTTTCCCTCAATTTTAACAAAAATAAGTTTTTGCACTCATTTTTTGTTTACTTCATTTTTAAACTTTTCCCTGTTTCCCTCATTAGAAGTTTGCCTTGCGCGTTCATGGACATAAGGACGGCAGTCATTTAATTCCTAACGATCCTTTCGTGAACCTAACTCTGTTCCCGCAGCAATATGCGGGCATTTTTTTCAGAGTTTTTCTAATTAGGTCATTATTTTGGTCTTGTTTTAAGATAATTTTAACAAAACGTTCATTTCTCCCAAGCCCACGTTTGAAGAAAACATGAGTAATTAAAATATTTTTTCTAAATTGAACTCATCGAAGGCTTTTATACATATGTATGTAGGTATGTATATTTATATGTTTAAGAGCTCATTTAACATCGTCTACATCTCTACATTCACTCGTTCCCTTTATATAAATCATCTCAAAGATTTGAAGATTTGAAGATTTGGAATTTTACAACTGTTCGTTCTGCAAACGTATTATCGGAAGAATTTCTCTATTTTCCTTGATCCCACTCCTGACACCAAGTAGTGCAATCGAGGCTTTTCTGTAAATCAAAACTAAAATTAAGTGGAGAATTGGAAAAAGGCGTTAGTGGCCCAATTGGTAGCGCGCAGAAGCAGAAAAGCACAGTATGAAAATTCGATTTTTACAGAGAACCGTTTGTTTTTAAATTCCATAAACGATGGCTTTGAATAGAGTGATTCGAGAAGCTCGAGAAATTCAATCACTGTCTTTTCTGAAATTATTATAGGAATGTTGGATTATCTTTGTGCTAGAATATCCCTTCCGTAGGAGAATTTCTTATCGTCCAGCCACTACCTTATTTCTATCGATTCCTTGATATTTTTAATCATTTAGTTATTGCTAGACTAATCCGTGCAAGAGTTCAGGATTCTTAAAGAAACCCTATGGCGGAGTATCTGTCTGGAAGATGGTTGGTGACTTAACTTGTAAAATCTGCATAGTATTGTCATTTATCTTTGACACATCTGTAAACTAGACGACTTTGTATCTCATTACATGTGGTCTACTTTTTTGTTTAGTAACCTACATAGGTTACTTCAAATGTGAATTCCTTCTTTCGTTAAAATTATTTCTATTATCTTTATGGGCATTCTTAATAGCCAAACTGACTTGAAATATCTTAGCGGTCCAAGTCTACACCCTCTGAATGCTGTGCTCTAGGTGTAAATAGGAGAAGATCAATCATAAGTTGAAGCTGTTCGGTCGACTCCGTACTAACTGTTTTTTTTAGTTTGGCATGTGCCGTTATTTGTTTTGATTTAGACATGGGATCTTCTTTGAACTGGTTTTTGTGGAGGATATTATCTCCATCTTCTACTGAGGGATTACGATAATATTTAAGTGAAAAAAAAATCTTCTCCCTCATAATGCTATCAACTTAGTTTCATGGAGCTCCATAACTACAATGCTGTTTCTGTCCATATGTATGTATATGCATATATATAACGATTTCATCTAATCAGCTGCTACGGAGTACTATTTTTACATGCCATTGTCTGAATCTTGTTCTTGTATTAACAGAGAAGATCGTTATTGTGTAGTCAGTCCCCAGTTCAAAAGTTTGATATGTTTGCTGATTCGCAGAAGTTCTATGGCCGAAAGTTCTTAGATGATCAACATCTTCTGAGAGCTTAAATTAGGTTGCACTCAAATCGTTGTTAGCTCTGCTGGCAATACTCGAAGCCGAATATCATTATGTTTCTGTTCTTAGCGGGATAGATATATTGACACCTATAGTATACATTATTGAGAATGCTACAGCCGCGAAGTTCATGATGAAATGTATCCGACTATTTCCCAATATCTTGCCTTCCTACCCAAATATGTGATGATAAATTCTATTACAAAAGCTTAACATATCATTTTAGGAAGAGGGGGATGCTAGAATTCACCATATTTGTCATCCGCAACTGTCCTAATATGACTTTAGATTTTAGTTATAAACTTTGTATAAAAATTCTTAACCTTGCATATTGTATCCCATCGAACCTTCGATCCATTAATCATGGTGCACACAAAAAAACAAAAACTAGCCCATCACAACCTTGAAAAAAATTTTACAAGTTAATCTTTTAAAGAAGTAATCGTCTAGAGATTATCAAAACAAGCACGAACGCCTTGTTAAATTTGTTAGGTACTACTTATACTTAAAGTCGAATTGTACTTAAGCCCCGAAAATCTGTCCCCAAATCTAATCGTTTCTATAAACTTCCACTCAATTTATTTTCCACCTCAAGCTCTCCGATTTGATTTTGTAGCATTTGTGGCGTTGTTGATGAAATCCGGGATTTTTCTATTAAACAAAAGAAAAACTTCTCGTTCAGAGGTGAAAGAAGACACTTCCCAAAAAGAAAAGTATCTTCTTTCAATTTTGGTAGAAAATATAAAAACGCTTCATGGGAAACATTCCACATTGACAGCAGGCGTACCACCCATCCTATCGAAAAAAAAAGAAATAATAAAAATAAAAAATACCAGATCACGGGACTACGTGAGTGTTTTTCTACTAAGTTTCTATTTACCCAAGTTGATACTTTCCCAAAAATAAATAAAGAAGAAAAAGAAGAAGAAGAAGGACAAGAAGCTTATAAGCTTCTTTCAGCTCTCTGAATATGTGACCCCCACCAACACTTCCCCTTCAACCTCATCAGGTCTACTTTAATTCCTTTCAGATATTCTTTTGATAGGGTGGAATTGAGCACCACTTAGAACATAAAAAAGTGAATTTTCCCTGAACGAATTGTTTTGTTTCGAGCTGATAAAGCGGAAGAAGGACGCCGCCGAGGATAAGGTTTAGTCTGGTCAGGAGGAAAGCTATAATGATATAAATTACTTTTACCTTAACTGTATACCCCCATTTTTGTATCGACTGATTACATTGTTGATCATCAATAAGGTATTGGACTTGTCTTTACCTTTTTGATTTCGCCGTTGTGGTTTGTTTTATTCGTCATTGATTGCATCAGTTATAAACCAGGGGAATGTGTAATATGTGAGAATAGTTTAAATAATTTCTTTTTAAACTTCAAACACTATTTCTAGCGAGACATTCCTGTAAAATGAATATGGTGTCTCCATTTAACTGGGATTTGGGTTTTTGGTTTAAGCTTGTATCATGAACAATTTGCTCTGTAACATTTCTTAGTATAACTCTTCTGCACGTGATAATTTGCAAGTAAACTAAACAATGTCATAATGTTTCTCAGGAAGAAATACCATCCAACTCTCTCTTGAAGGCTAGATCTACAGACACTTGTTTCGAATTAAGTCCAACTTTAAGGGGTAGTAATGTTTATTATCGGCTGCCTCCTATATAACAGAGCATCAGACTTAAGAAATTTAGTTCCACTAAGAGTAGTCTCCTTAACTCTCTGTCATAGGGCACAAGCTAAAGGAACTGACGCATACTATGACATCAACAATGATTCTCAATTATTCCTTTTAAGTTGAATCTTTCTCAGAAAGTTCAAATTTCCTTGGAAATTGTAACATTGAGACTCGCACAATAACCCAAATCGTAAGTGTTGTTCACTGTTGTTCTGAGCATTAAAATCACATATCGATTTTGAAGTGACAGTCTAAGGACGTTAATGTACATATACTTCTTTCCGGTTTCTCGCGAATCATATCTTTGCTCCTCTTCGGGTACATGCAGAATATTCCATCACGAGTTCATGCAGCGATTTAGATCTACATATGTAAAGACTTAGCATATTGCGGGCTCCAAAATTGAAATCACGAAGTTGAAATTGTTTTGCTACAAGTTGAAACGGTGTTCCACAGATATCGATAATATGACCACTTTTATTTAATATATTTGTTAATAACATAAACAATTACTTTCATATATAGAGACTCCTTAGTAGTGGACTGAATGAATAATGTACTCTAAGTACATTAACCGACGTGTTTCAAAAACTAGCGGCGTTGCTGGTGCTCTCATTATATAACAACAGGTAGATTATTTAATACATAAACGATCTGGATACCAATCCGATGCCTTTTTAAAATGTTAGAAAACTACAGAGTCTACCTAAAATTGCAAGTCTAAGTTACAGAATTTGTTAAGAAATATTTAGATAAATTTATCCATCAGGGTGCTATGAAGATGTATAGAAATGAAATGAAAATTAACGAAACAGAAGTTAGACTTGAAAAGTCGTCAGAAATTGGTATAGTTTCAATGACGACAAAAACACAATAGAAATGTAGAGAGGCGTCTTAATGATGCATATAAAAAACAAATTTATGAATTCTTACTCCTGAGCCAAATATCAAACACTCAAACAAGTCAAAAGAAACAAAACTGAAAGTTTAAATTGACTCAGATTTGCGTCTCAAATTGTTGTTAAAAATTATAAAGGTCTTAAATAAATATTAAAGTGCCAAAAAAGAACAAATTAATTTCCCTAAAAACAAAAAAAAAAAAAAAGAATTCTATAACCGCTCTTCTCCACATTTTCTCATAACTTCGAGAATTATGTCAAATCTTCCAATACAAGTCCATTTGGTGAAAACTCATCCATAAAACATCGCCAAAACAAACGCAAGAAGACAACTTTACTAAGACTCCATTTAAGAATCTTTCCAACAGCATCAGTAGGAAATCGGAAATGTTATTGTACCCTCGGGAAAAATCTAAGGACGAACTTACGAATTATTCCGACGTGATTGCGTATAGGACGGTAAAAGTATGTAGAAGTTCATTACGTTCCGCATATATCTTATACCCTGAAATTTATGGAATGAATGGCGTTTTTGTGCAGGGCGATCTTTAATTTGTTTACTTTATCACTACGCCGAGAAGCTAAATGTTTTGTGGCTTAATTGGATTTCCCGTAGATACTTTATCAATAGATTACAAGATGGAGATGAGATATGATTTTCAGAAAACTTTTTTTTTTATTGCTTTTCCTACGTTTATTTCGAAAAGTATATAAAGTACCACCACGGACCAACTGACATGGAACTATCTCGATGGTAGAAGTTCCGTTGTCTTTTATTTTACCATGGACAGCAGAGCATAAATTCGTCATGTGAAAGTTTATTAAGAAATTTCCTCCATTCTCTCCTGCAGCCATATAATTCCTAACGAATAAATGTTTGATAATTCCACAAAAAATACTTAGCTACTTTCCTGACAATTCAAAAAATATACACAAAGGAACTCACACTAATTTCTCTAATCTAGGGAAATTTCTAGAAAAGACCATCCTCCAACAAGTGCTAACTTGATAAACCAAAACTTAAATAATTTATGTCAATTTTCGCTTTCAGGTATTTTAACAATTTGATGATAATCGCCTAGTCTTCTCGTCCCGATGGTGTGTAAGCGATTATCCTGTAATAATCCATAACAACTGAAGATTCGTTAACAGAGTCTGGACTAATTTCTTGAAAGCTTTCGATAACATCCATCACCAGCGTTTTTTAATTAAATTGGATACCATTTTAGTTTTTCCAGAAGAGTTGTTAACGTGAATATTAGAATTTAAAATTTAATTTTTACAATAGTTGTATGGCAGGATAACATAAGGGGTGCCGTAAGGTAGCCATCCTGCTCCTCTCTTATTTATTTTATATATTAATATGACGCATTGACCATTTTTTAGAGAATATAGATATCTTACTTTAAGCAGATGATTTTAAGATATTCAAGATAATTAATATGCGTCTTGTGACTGTAAGTCTATCTAGCTAGACCATTGCTAACTTCGTAATGATTGGGCCTTCTATCGATCGGTCGCTTATTAGGAAAATCATATAATTTTGGTGGAATCTGTTGGTTGTTGTTTCTGATGTTTTTCAGGTTAACCTTTGTTTTATGCGAAAATTTAACCGTCTCCCATGAAGTTGATTTCGGATGTTATTGCTGTTGATAGAGGGGGAGGGGGATGATAATAATAGGAGGTTCTAGGAAACTTGAAAGGACGGACAATAGGTAGAAAAAAAAGCAAGTCGAGGTACAGATTGTAGACCACTGCGATTACTTTGGTGACTGTAGTATTGGTTACTTCATCCTTATAAATATATGGCATAATTTCTGACCCAGGATTCTGTATGTAGATTAATTTGGATCACTCGCAGTGGTCATTACACCACGAATCGGTCAAACCATAGCCATCTCTAAATTTCTCTACAGCAGTTCCGCTGGTTCATCGAAATTTTTGTTCTTGGGGTTTGTGACGAGACCGTTTAGTCATCCTTGTCCTTTTTGCTTTTCTTAAGAAACTAGTCCATCCAATAATGAAATTTAATCTAGGTATCTATAGTATTTTGCCGGTAACCTGTCAACAATTAGTTAAAGAAGAATGATTAATTGAACGAAATTACCTGTGTTTTAATTTCGTTTGTGTTTTTAGAAAATTTCTACTTAGAGAGAGAGAGAGAATGGCTATAAAATCCCTGCTAACTTTTACTTATACTTAAAAACATTACTTTCATAAAACCAAAACTTCTACAAAAAATTTATGAATTTTCGATTTGATCAATAAATGTAACTTTTCAATATTCAAACTCGGAGGACAGAAGCACAGTCCAAAAATAAGACCAACTTTTTATCCCCTCCCCACCCTGTTTACATGTTTTATACTTTTGGCATGCAGTAAGAAACTTGAACTTTCGACTTTGGTTGCTACTCCATTAGGTCATCCATTAAATTGCTCCTTTGGAATTCCTTCGTGGCAACAGACGGCAAAAGGTCTCATTATTTATCCATGGCTTTGACTAAAATGCCATAACTCTCGTAAATTGTTTTTCGACTAATTAATAAAGCATGACCGGAGGGAGGCTACAATCAATTTGCGCGTAAACTAGAACTTTTCTAGAAAAAAGATGTTATTGGCTCCATGGAGACAGATAATTCACCTTAACGACAGAACTTTTCTATATTTCGTGTGCCTCGGGTAAGCTTTGTCGTCAATCTTATATTCTGCAGTGCTGTGGATTCGAGATCATCGCCCTCCTCGTCGAGACTTAAATTGCTGGAAAACAACAGAATTGGCTGGGAAAACATGGAAATTACACAAAGCTATCCCTGGAGATATGTCAGAAGCAGCTTAGCAGCGTGATATTAATAAGAATGGAGAGAAACAAAAATAACGGTAAGTATATACCGATGGACATCCATTCTATTTCTTAAGAAATTGATGAAATAGAACCTGGGTAAATTGCATGCTGTGAAGGTGTCAATTAAAAAAAAAAAAAAAAGAGAAAAGACTTTTTTGCCTTCGCTTCCAATTGACACCTCTATTTCATCTAAACTATTCACAGCCAAATATTTACGGGGTAAAACTAAATAAAGCTGAGATGATTTTTTCGACGATATATTTCTGGAATCCTGATACCCATACAAATGGAAAATATTTAGGTGAACGGTGAATGTCACCATTTAAAACTTCAATTAGCGCATAATTGACGATATTACATAAACCGGTCCGGGAATGGATGTAACAATGTTTTTCCACCCTAAAACAAGATGAACGGGAAGATATTATAAAAAAATGTTGATGTGCAACAACAATCTCCTAGACATCATAAAGTGTTCACATCAAGGATGAACAAGTTGTTTCTTTTGCTCATGAAGTATGTATAAAGAGAGTAGCAAAGAATCTTAAAGTTTTTCCTGATCACCCGAAGGGTTGATGTTAGCTGACTGTAAATCTTAGACTGGAGTAAGTTGACTTCATAACTTCCGATAGAGTTATAGCTTACCGAACCGGAAAATTGCCTGAAACTAATTAGAATAAATTGAAATTACCGCAAAGCAACAGTTAAAATCACAACGATCCGGTTATTATATGAGTAAGAAAAGGAAACAGAAACAAAGTCTTTACTTTTCGGTGGATGGAAGGAATGCATAGTTTAGTTCGAGGCCCTCAGAACCATGCTTTTACAACGAAAGTGAAGAGAGAGCTTTACATGTTATTTTAGTACAATTCATTTGTAATCAGTACAGAAATATAGACTAGAATCTTTAAAAAGGGAACGAACCGTGGAAGGAATAATTCCTAAATTCATCTCTACAACAACCTGTTTCGTTATTTTGGACAATACTTGGTGAACGAATTCCATTTAAATATAAGAAGACTTCTTGGCAATTTTAGCTTAATCGCGTTTTTGGTTTTATGTGCAAACACAATTTGTTCTCGTCCCGTGACGGATCTCTTTCGTTTCTACATTTATTAGGAAAAGCTCTACACTCCATGACAAGAAGCACTATTTTAGTTGGAACGCCTGGTGATATAGTGATGACGAACTTCCAGAAAATCGTTTAAAAGCTGTAAATTATGTATACTAAGCTATACTCTGATATACCGAAGTCATAGCAATCCGAGACAATCATGATGGCAGGATCTCGGATCTCATGTAAAAAGCCCTTGAAATTGTTTTTTGCTGGTCTGAAAGTGAAGAATTGAGCATTAATGCTAGCAATACCACTATCGTCCTAATAATGGAACTACCATTCAACTAAAGAAGTGTAAGTTTTTGGGAATTAACCGCGACTAGAAGTTCACATGGAATCAGACCATACAGAAAGTTACCGAAACATTATGTCAAAGACTATATTTAGCAAAAACAAAAAAAAAAAAAAAGGCTGGAGTCCGAAATTAGTTTATGTACATATTTGTCCTACGCTACAATAGTTAGTCCTATTATTATACCTACGGGGTGCAATCGTTTCGTATGGTGGACCAAGTGAAAAATAGTGTAACCAAAAACTAGAGAGACTTCGAAGTAACAGGCGCTATCAAGATCTGTCCAACTTCAGGTTTAAAAAGCTAATATAGCCGCAGTTCCGGGAAATCTGGAAACTTCCGACTATTAAAATATATTTGAAGAGGGACTTAATTGTTCTTTTATTTTCTTCGAATGAAAACAAAAGATGTATATTGTCTCCGGTAAAAACCTCTAGGCTCTCAACTACAATGTTGATAACCCTAAATTTGGGCGTAATTGTGAAGTGATTATTGCTAAGACCGTCAAAACTGGCAGAAAAAATGGTCACAATTTCCCCGAGGATTACTCATTTAGTAGTAGATCCATTTATGATCTAGAAAAGATCGCCGCTATGTAAGGGAGTCTATTGATAAAGGTGTAAGCCATAAAAGCCCTGAAAATCTACCCAACTATTTTTTACTGTTTTTGTTTTTCATAAATGTATGACATAGAAACGTATGTACTTACATCAGAGTTAATCTTCAAAGAAGCCAAATTCAAGAGCCTTCACTTCAAAACTGGTTTGGGACTGTACAGAAATGATCTGGATCTATCATCCAAGGAAAACAAAGTAACCCTTAGGGTAAGATTTGAATGAAAAATTAGATTGATGACTACGAGGTTAGAAATGGAGTTAAATTTCCATTTACCGAACCCGAGCTCTTCTTTCGACCTTATAAAATGGCACCTAGCCAGAAATTATGGCCAAAATAGAAAATCCTGTTGGGTAAGTTGGAAAGCCTTTCTGGTTTAAGAACGCGAATAAGTTAATTAAATTCCAATACAAATACTCTGGAAATGCAATTAACTGTGGTAAACAAAATATCAGGCTATTGGCCATGGCTAGACCACTTTACATTTCTCAAGGAACTTGTGTTTGACCTGTTAATAGGAAGACGATCGAGTTATTTTCTATATGAAAGAACTGGAAAGAGTCAATCGACAAAAGGCCCTAAAATAAAATCAAAAATCAAAATTTTTATTTTATTTTTCAATTTAAATTTTATTATTCTGGACGGTTTGATACACTGGAAATACTGGATATCTACAATAATAGGCTTTATTCCTCATAACTGTTTTTTTTTGTCTAGTTGATTCTGATCTTTTGAAGAATGTTAACCCCTGCCCGCTTAAAAATTTTCCATTGAAAATCTCTTACGAATTCGACTAACTTTTAAATGAAAAAAGAAATCTTTAAAAGCCCTTAAAATCTCCAAGATTAATTCTAAATCCATAAGGGGTGCATAGTTAATAAATTTACTGGGAAAGTGAAAATTTCTCGTGTTTTTCTTCTCTCAATTCATTCCATTATTGGAAGGAAAACTTTCAAAGAAATATTATTCCTTTTTTTTTAGAGAAGAACACTGTCCTGGGTGTGCGTGTAATTTTTCACTTGAGTCTGGTTTTATGGCGATTCATTCCTTTCAAATAAAATGTGCTGAAAAGATGAAGGGGGATTCTTTGGATTATCTATGTTGGATAAGAATAATGAACGAGCTCTGGTGAATTAGAAATTTCGTCACGTTCATGCATATTTTTTCTCATAAATAAGTTTTAAGTCGTTGTTTTTTTTGTTTTTTTTTGTATTTTCTTTGTCGTAAGGATATTTAAATGAGGCTTAAGGGATGAATTTTTTTTTTATAGCTTTTGTTATTTTTACGGAAGTTGACAAGTTAAATAATTTTTATATTAATGAATTTATCCCAGTTAAGTACATCAGTAGTTGGGCTATGGGGATGAAAGTAGCATTTTAATTTTTTTTTCTTTACTGAGGCAATAAAATCTAGGAGCTTAAAGCTGTAAATATACTCATAGCTTAGACTAAGATGCATGAAAAGACTGATTTGGTCCTTTGTTGTGCATAAACAATGAACGTACATATGTATGTATAACCATGAGTAATTCACATCTTGTATAAATTTTGGATAGAGTTTAATGCCCAAAATGAGTTTTTAATTTTTTAAAGCTATAATCGTAATAGCTAAATCTTTTTCTCGCACTCGTAAACGGTAGATTTATCCCATATCATTAAATGTATTTTCCATACCCTACAAAGTCGAATGAAACCTTGGTAAATTGCTTTCGCACACACGAAAACAATAGACTCAATAAATTTTATCAAAACCCCTTTATTTGTTTCTACAAGTATTTCCTCTAGGGTTCGAGTTTTTGTCGTAAACTTTTTTTTCCATGTAGGTATTATTGAAATAATAAAAATCTTACCAGGATTCACTTCCTGGGACATCCAATGGCTGTCAAAAGTAAGTAAACGTAATATTTAACTTTCACAATGACCACAGTTATTTTGTGATACTCCCCATAATTCGGCTAGAAGGCACAGAAAATGTACATACTTGCTACATTTTTCGGGAGATAAAAGGTGTACCAAGTTTCATGGATATATTTCTTTAATTAGAGTGTACTATTCGGTTCTTTCATATTTATACTCACCTTCAATCAAGCCCAGAGATTCATCAGATAGGTATTTTTGTACAATTTTAGCCTTATGGATGGCAGCATTGTCCTGTTGTAAAATAAAGTCGATTCCTATCAAAATCAAACGTTAAACTTATGGCAAAAATACTTCTTTGAGTAAAAATATATATATAAAAATATTTGAATTTGTTATACCTTCCAGTAAGCCTATTTCCCCATATATCATACACGTAGAAAAACAGTCCCATATCATTACACCTCTGTCGGAGCCTTTTTGATATTGATTTTGTGGAATTGTACATTTTCTCCTCCACACATACATTTGTCCATTATTTTAGTGCATCCTTATTGTGGATTCATAACCGCTCATATTGACTTTCTGGTAGAGCTGGGCAATACTTAAGTAAAAAAAGACTTAAGTACTAATTAAAGTACATTTTCGTTACTTAAGACTTATTACTCAATACTTTTGAAATGCCCCTACTTAGTACTTGAACATAAGTACTTGCTTTTATTTACTTGTACTTAAGACTTAGTTTTGTATTTAAGTACCAAGATTTTTACTTAGGTATTTCTGAGTCTATTAAGTACCTACAAATATCTAATTCTTCGTAGAAAAGCAAACACAATCTCTAGCGCAACTCCTGTTTTGTTGAGGTTTAAAGCACGCAAAGAACTGTCAAAGAATATGCCGCACTCACGCGTCAAGGCAGAACCTTAGACAAACTAATAACATACACATAAGACTGGGCAAGTAGAACAAAAACCAGTAACGTCTCACTCGAATATAAAATCGGCGATGCCTCGACTTGATGACATAACCACTGACATGTTTAATATGGATTGCAAAAAGTGGGCTTACTTTTATATTGCTGACTCTTTCGGATTAAGTACCAAGTACCAACTGAGAGAGAACTGAAAACAACAAATAAATTAGTGGATTCGTCGAAATAAATGTTTTTAAATTAATCATTTAGGGTTATTACTGACAAAAACTGTTTTACCAAAGACAATATATTCATTAGATACGCAGAAGAATTTCTAAATGTTTTATTAAAATCACTTCCCCAGCTGCGTGCTCCCTTTTTAAACTTCCCGCCAATGATTTTTTCAATGTTGGCACCGACGTAAGAACTCTTTTTGTGCTCACGTGAAATAGAAACGTAAGCAATCCATATTATATACGTCAGTGGACATAACCAAGGATAAGCAAGCAATGCCTCGCTCCAATATAAAATCAACGATGCCTCGACCTGATGTAGGGAAGGCCTAAATTTTTTCTTAGAAATTTACTGGGCAATTTTTCCTTGGAATTGTTATGCATTATTGGAGGCGATAATGGGTGCTTGGGCGGACCTCTAATAGTTTGTGTGAGTGTAGCAAGGAGTAGTGAAAGTTTTACTCTACTTGCTGCACCGAAAACTATGAAAAACTATAAATAGTAGCCACTGGTTACAATACATAATATACTTTTCAAAAGGTATTGATTTATTAATATCTATTAACTGAACTCGATAAACTTCATTATATTACTGCCAACATACAAAGATTCAAAACGTCCCCATTTTCCCCATTTTCTTTTAAACGTAGTTTAATAATAAGTAGTTGAAAGTTATGGGGTACTTACATTTTCCTTCTGTAACTAATTTTGAACGAATGATAAGAATGAATCTGATAAAGACAGATTGACAATTCGTTTAGCATTAGTCATTCTGGGACAAGTCGATCTGGTAATTTTCACAATACGCCCACATTCTGTGTACATCTTTATTATTATTGCTTTCTTTATTTAATTTATTTATTTTTTCTGGCATAAATTGCTTTTGAAATTTCTCAAAGATTAATTTTACGGTGTATCCTAAGTTGAGACAAAACGGTATTTTTTAAAGAATTTTATTCTTAACAAATGTTTCCCATATGTTTGACAAACATTTTTCAAATATTTGTTAAACGTTTGTCAAAACTTTGTCAAGCCAATGTGGATTGTTTGATGGGTATGGACGCAAATTTATAGTTATGGATTCTTAAAAAAGCTCCAATTTAATCCAAATAAAATAGAAAATATTATGTAGATGTTTGTTAAAGTTTGTACAGTACTTTCAGTTAGTTTTAAACAGCTGCGAATAGTGACAGTTCATTTTGGAATTTTTTAATAATATAGTCTAAATCACTGAGAAATGATACATAATAAATATCATAAAATTAATGTAATTATTAGATTCTTGCGAAATGTCGAAAACCGAAAAGATCGTCAATTTATCATTCACTAAATCACGACCACTGTACCGTAATATTCTGTTCCACCATGTCGTCTTCTAAAATTTTCCTCAAACATTGCGGCAAATACGACGAAAGATGCTGCAATGCACGTTATTTCACTCGCGGAAAATACATGATAAGAACAGAACATTTGGAAAACATTTTTTACACAAATATGATATCAGTAGTTTGACAATGTTTGACAAATATTTGACAAAAATAGCAAATATTTATCAAATATTGGTCAACTACTTATAAATTGTTTGTCAAATGTTTGACAAATGTTTTTTTCCAATGTGAGTTATGTGCGAATGCACCTTTACTCTTTGTAGTATTTCTAAGTAAAAGAACAATAGAACTGTAGAACTCAAACAATAGAAATTTGGACTAAATACTAAATTTTAGCTTAACAGAAAATTGTTTTACATACGTATTTATGATTGCCTCGGACGAATGATAGAGTGGAACTATGAATTTTATAATTATGGAAAGAGAGACCATCAATAAATGAAAAATTCTAATTAAACATGTCTAATGAAAACGCATTCATAAAATCAAATATTTTACAGAAGTCGCAATATTGTCAGAGGTCTATCAATAAAAATTGTTTTGTTTTCTTACTTTTTACACCCACTCTGTTTCCGCACTATGGCCAAGCTTTATAAATGCATAGAAAATTTAAATGAAAACTTAACGAAAAAGTAAAATAATTATGGGGTTAAAGAAAGTAATTAAAAATAAGAAATAAAAAATAAAATCAATATTTATCGATTAAAAAACAAAAAAATTTACATTTTTTCCTCTTTTTTTTCTTTCTAGGTAAGTAAAGATTTTCTTCCATACGATGTCACCATTGGTAGCAGTGAGTATTTAATTTTTATTTTTTATTTTTTACTTTTCCTAGCAAAGTATTTTATAAATATTAAAAACAAAAACTTTTGTTTTTGTTATATTATTTCCTTCCTTCATTAATATGCGCACAAATTACTATGAAAAATCAATAAATTGAAATTCGCTCATATTAATGACAGCCTTGCATTGATAGTTGCAGAGAATACAAGCGACATCTTTTTCGGTATTTGCGTACATACAAATATTGCTGCAATATGCAGTTGCATTTATTATTATTTTATTGATTACGTTCAATATGTCAATATGTAATTATATGTATCTTCGTATGTACAGCCGTAATTGTGAAAAACAAAATTGATAAAATATAACGAAAGATGAGATACACATGTACCACCCACCCAGGTAGACATTTTAATTTTCAGTAATTTAATATTTTCAGTAAATGTAGATAAAATGCGCAATACGAATAGTAGGAGAGGTTAAAAATATTTTCTTGATATTTTACGAATCTCTTTATAGATAGTCTTATTGTTTTGGGCTCATCCCTGTATTCTTTGCATTCTAGGTTATTATAGTTAGTCCCATCCTATGTGCGAGAGATCCTAATATTAGACATCAAGATTTCTAAAAAGGCCTTAATTAGCCTAAATCGTTTCCTCTTCTTTGAGTTTGGATTAGACTTCCCATACAGTTCTTTGGTTATTCTGCTCGTGTAATCATCGAGCCAGAAATTAGTGTGATGGCAGTCAGCCCAAGGCACATTTGCCTTAAAAAAAATAAAGCCAGTACCTCATTTCACGAGTTGTTTTAATTCATCATTATCAATTTGGAGGTGACAAAAATTGTCAATCAATTATTTAACACAGATACAGTTATTTCTATGATTTCTTTACTAGAAGTGATCAGATATGTTTCCGCTTTCAGAATAGACTTAACTTCGACTTTAAAAGACCGTGATGTGGTTTTAAGATCCGTGTAATAATTTTTGCACAGAAGTTTTCGTAGAACATATGCCTGAACTATGTCTGTAAGACTTTTCTATACATAATGAAAGACCTGAAAAATACACACAAATTTAAAGTCTAGTCTTTCAGTCGTTCCCATAAGTAAATTTACTGAACCCGTGGAAAAATAAATTGTATTTGCATAAAATCGTTGCTCACGGTAAAATATTTTTATTATACCTTTTGACGTTTACAAGAAAAACAGTGTTTGTGTTCTTACTCACTCTCCATACCTTAGTTATAAAACCCTTTAAATGTAATCAAGCAGAGCTCGCATAGCGATTTAGCAATATTAGTATCTATGCAAAAAGGGTCCGTACGTCACATCTGCATATATACTGAAAGCCAGGCAGCCATTAAGGCGCTGGATTCTGTACTGGTAAAATAAAAATTGGTGCAGTTATAAAAGACCAGCCTTGAGGAATTGACTACACGGTGGCATAAGGCGACCCTATGCTGGGTACCTGGCCACACAGATATTTCTGGCTAGGAGATGACTGATAAGTTGTCCAAAGGGCTCTGGAAAGTGAGCATACCGATCAGATCTTTAAAAGAGGAAAACATAAGGGACGCCTATCAAAAGGCAAGCCTCCGGTGGATCAACAGGAAAACCTGCCATATTGTGAGGCAATTGTGGCCTCCCTGCATATGACAGGAAGAGGGTAAGAGATCTGCTTAATGCGGCAGTAGAACAAATACCAGGAATGTAGTAGGGGTCATTACGGGTCACTGGGCCATGGAAGACCATACTAGAAAACTGGGAATATCGGCAAACGATTTCTGTAGAAGATGTAAAGATTCGGAGGAAGTCGAATTCATCCAACATGTACTTTACGAGTGCCGTCCCGCTCTGATGAATAAACAACGTAGGCTAGTAGGTACCTACTTCTATTCAAGTCTGGGGAGCTGTAAAGCAAAGATTTCAGATGTGACCTGAGACTTCTAACGGAAGCAGGATGGATCTAGGGCGCTTTTAAAAATTATTCCATGGACCCACTGGAGGTCTAAGTGAAGCAGACTAGTCACTTCTAGCGGCACCCGTCTTACCTAACCTAACCTATAAAATCCTGTGAAATATGTGTCCTTTTGTCATTCTACAAGATAACTTTAAAGCTAGTTGACTTATAGCAAGCTGAAATTTCTAGAACATCTGTTTTTATAAATATTATGACTTTACCTTTGGAAGTAGACAAATCTCCAACTCAAAATTTCTTCGGAATGTAAAAATTTTTATTATCCAGTATCCAGATATATTTCGAAAATCGACATATATTTAGGCAATAAATTACATTTTTGATATAAAAGTCGTTCTTGTGGCTCTCTTATGATCACACGTTTGGCGAATGGATACCTGAAAGTATCCTTGTTTCCTTGTTTTTATCAGAAACGCATCATAGGATTATCCCATGGTGCCTTGGTTTCCTCATAATGTATTTTTTTATGTATAAAAGGGAAAAATAAGCACTGGTTACTGGAGAGATTCGAACCATCAAAAATCAAATTTATAACTCTATGTCCTACCTACCAGTGCCTTTATCCGACTCTCCGTTGAAGCTCATTTTGCATTCATGGAGAAGCCTCAATTTCACATATATGTATGTCTATCATTTGGAAAACAGTGACGTAACGAGCCATCACGTGTAATAGAATAATATGGATCTTAGCCTAACACAGGACAGCAATTACCGTATAAAAACGGGACCAACTAATAGCTTCATTTACCTTTGAATTTAGATAGTTAGCAGGAGTATTGTCATCACTGCAAATATTTGCACCGTATACGAAATGTATTTTGCATTTCATATCGATTATAGCAGAACAAAAAGAAAAATTTCGAAGGATAGATTTACTGGGTCATGGTTTGGTACAAAATACATCAAGAACCCAAAACCAGAGAGAGGGGGTGTCTATATGTGGAATATGTGTACACTACCGTAATTTCATGGAACTTCCGACCATATTGCAAGCATAATAACGAGTATTCCTCTACAAAAAGGGTTCATTAAAGAAAAATCGATAATAATAATAAATGTCCTAATTATGATGGAGTGAAAGACCCAAGCTTTTTTTTTTCTTTTTTCTTCTTTACAAGAGTAGAAATACGTGCCTGGCGCCCTTTGTACGGTGGCTTTTAATGAAGGCAAAACCGTTGTAAAACTTAGCTTCCATCTGGTGAAATGTTCACACCCTATATATTGTGTCCCTTGTACATAATGGCGTGTAAAGTTATAAAAGAGACAAATAAAAAATGAGGAATACCAAAATAAAAAAAATAAAATAAAAAACAAGGAATAAAAATAGCGCGTACGGGGGTGGTTGCCCACATCCAAATTACTTTGCTTTTCATAAAACCGCTTTGAGGACATTAACTTAAGCGTGGATCCTGTACATCCGACAAACCACCTTAAAAAATTAAAAAATCTGCTCTATACAAGCTCCCCCCCCTCATATACCCTTATACCTTTTACTGGAGGCGATGTGACACCATATTGTAGGCTTCCTGATCATCCTGTGTATGTATGTATGTATATATATATTTGAGTGTCAGATGAGGAGGAGGTAGACAGCTATGGTAGAGTAGAAAAATTATGGTTGCATTTATGCTAATCAGGGGATTTAACAGAACCGCCAGGATTTTAAGGATATTTTCCCCGAAGGCGAGGGTCAAAGTTATGTTGTTGTATTAAAACGCTTTTTATTAGTGGAATGAGAGTTTTTTTTTAAGTGTTTTAAGGATTTTTTTTTGTTTGATATGAATTTGATTAGTTTAAATAAAATGGTTTAATTTTCACTGAAAATAAAGTAAAAGCTTGAAATTTTAGAGTAGGTATTCATTATCATCTCCCTTATAAATACTTGGTGAATCCAGGGGCTATATACGGAGTGTTTCTCCATAGTAGTCCATAGAGCGGGAGGTGATAGTACTCACCTAGCCAAACAAAAAATTGTAGGGCAGGTAGAGGACGACCTCAACCGTTTCGGATTTACAGGGTGATTAAGAAAATACCCTGGGTTTTCACAAAACACCCTGTATCTGAAAAAGTAAAGGGTGTACGGTTACCGTCAAGAGGAAGAACTTCATGGCCTTTCCAGCGACTGTTCAACCAGTCACATAAGCTCCTCTCTTCTCAGGAGTTACCTTTTGTTTTTTTACAAAAAGGTGGTTAACATAACTTTTTTTTTTTTATAAAATTTGTAAACCGTGGACTCTTCTCTTTAATTTGACGTATTTCATCCTATGTCCTATCTGTATCCGTTAAATAGTTATCAGCTCTTAACCTATTCTCAAAGATAATTTGTTCCCTTTCGTCAATTTATCATTCAACAAATAACGACCACTGTACCTACTGTAATATTCTGTTCCACCACCTCCTTTTAAAAAATTTTCTTCAAACGTTGCGGTAATTTCGATGAAAGATGCTGCAATGTACGTTACTTTACTCAGAGAATGTATGATTAAAACTGAAACTTTTGGAAAACATTTTTCACACATATATCCTGTCAGATATTTGATAAATGTTTGACAAACATGTTATACGTCAACTACTTATAAATTGTTTGTCAAATATTTGAACAACGTTGTTTTGCCAATGTGTGTTCTATTTGGTTGCACCTTAAGACTCATCTAGATCTTTGTTTTATATATTATAAATTCAAATCTTCATCCAGAAACCCATCTGTATGTAGTTTAACTTTCTCTAATGAATGCACTACCATCTGATGAATCCTGACCGTTTTTGATTATCACCAGACATTTGTTATACAATAGTTTATAAGGGAATTAAATAATCTTCACAAAATACATTTCTATGCTTATTGCAAATTCAACAATCAAAATCCTTATACAAAGCTCCTTTCGAATTCATTAATAACGGAAATTGTCGATCTTGCCATAAATATTTCACATTTTATGCGGAATTTGCAAAACTCTGAAAAAGAATTCTTGGACACCCTAGAGGTATTCATCTGTCGTATGTAGGTGCATACTTATGTACATACTACATAGGTATTACAGGTAAGACGTGTATACAAACATCGCTTCTTATGGCGTCCCAATTACCGTGCTGAGTCTTAATGTCGAAAAGCCTACTCTTTCTCTGTTCACCCTGGTAACATGTGATTACCTGCTACGTAAAATTTTATCCATATATTATTATATTCCTGCCAACAATGGATGTAAATAAGGAGCACGAAGGAGCCTACTTTTGCCGCAAATTCATCGAATTCACGGGAAGCATATACATAGTATACGGTTCGCACAATAGCGTTCATTTAAGAGGGAGTAAAGATGATTTTTCTGTATTCCCAATATTCCCTGCCATTCAGTTCATATCCTCTTATTGAATAAGGTTCCAGAGAAGCTTCAAGTTTACATATTGGCTGGCATGTACCTGTACCTATGTATATATGAATGTTCTCTTAATACTTATGTATGAGTTCATGTACATATATATCCATTTACAGGATATATAACCAAGTTGCAAACCCATAAAAAATTCTCGCACTTAATGGTAGGAAATTTAAGTCGAAAGTCAGGAAGCAAAAGTTCATGTTTGGGGACCACAACTATCGCATCCTATCATGGAAATAATTTTGAAGGTAGCTTCCTAAATATATCTTGACATAATGATGGCAATGAAAAAGTACCTTAAGAAGGTAAGGATGGGGAATCTCAAGTCTCACAAAATATTTGGAATACGGAGGAAACTTTGTACAACATGAAACGGGAAATCTGAAGTGCTTGAGCGACACCTGCCCTCACCAATAGTAGTAGTAGTAGTAGAGGCGGGAGCATTTATATAAGTGTCTGTGCCGAGAGTATTTTGCAAAAGATGTGTTGCTGCTTGTTCATCGAAAAGGGTAAATTGGAGCACAAAATGGAATCGATCCAGAAGTACGGAGCCCTCTGGAATGGATCCATCCTTTTAATGTTATTCACACCAAACATTCTAAATGAAAATAGAAGCCGATGGAGAGCACCTTTGAGCTCTGGCAATTTATAGAGTTTAGATGTAAACGATTTGCGATGCTATAAAGTCTCCTGGGGGTTTGGGCTGTGGTAGAGGTATATTACCTATACACGTGGGCGAAGATGTATGCTCCTCTCAAAAGACAAAGTACCTGTCTCCATTTGTCATATTTTTGACAAATTGAGATATCTAATAATCGCTTTAAACCCCACGTGTACTGAAGCGTGCTATATTTCATTTTGTCTCGTTGTACCTTTAGTTCTACATAATATGTATATGTGTTATTTGGATACCAGTGTAGATCAAATTCGAGATAATATCAGTGGCAAGATATGGCTAGGTGGGTCGCGTAATGGCGATCGTGATATATTTCTTACTCAATATTGATTTAACAGCCAAAGGCAAATGTATTGCCAGTGAAAAATGAGATTGTACTTTAGGAGGCAAAGGGCAATCGCAGTTGAACGGATACTGCTTTACACGGATTTGTTTGATTTTAACTGTTGGTTGTCCTCAATACTGCTACTGCTGGACAGGGGGACGGGTAGGGGGGGGGGGGTCAGATGAATTGATTTTCTATGGCTCGGTGGAAAAATTCGACTGAACGAGACCGCAACCCACTCAGAAGGCCTGTTCGCGAAACGATAACAATTCAAAAATATGCTTAGGCCGTTATCTCATCAGAAAGTGATCTGGCTAGGAGGACGGGCTGAAGCAAGAGAAGAAGAGAAACAATGGGCCCGATACGCAGAAAAGAGTGAGAAAAAGAAGGTTTTGTTGGCTACGGCAAACGTAACGGAGCAGACACGTTGGTAGTATTATAGTTATTTTCCTACCTCTGAACATGAAATCTTTCCAGTTAACTATGGAAAACTCAAAGTTCTTTCGACAGCAGCTACCTTAAATGGATAGAGGAGCTATTGGCGAAGACTTGGTCTTTAGGGGTGTGAATTGCCTTAGCTTGTGCAGTAGACTTTTCTATTTCCGATCTTGGGGTTTGTGCATCGCCAGTCGAAGCGTTATTTGGCTTCAACAAACAGGCTTTTCAGCTCCCTTTCCTTATAACCTTTAACTGATCTTGCAGTAATACCTCTGAAAACATATGGTCTACCAAGAGCGTCATTTGTTCACCTTACAGAAAACAATACACTCGGTCACCTTTAGACTTTCAAGGATCAGATCAGAACTATTAGGGTAGTAGCCAAATAATTTTTGACGACAAGAGATTTGATCTTCCTGGGCAATTTTCATGTCTGCACTTTTCTAAGGTTTCAATTCGCTAATAATTATGCCTTTCAGCGATGTTGCCATGTATCCTGCTTAGCGCAGATGAGTACTAACCAACCCAGTGTAAAGATGGAATCTAGAAATTTCGGTTTCATTGATTTTTGTTGAACTCTGATTTTTATTATTTTAGGATAGAATTCTGTACGGGTTTCTTTTATTCGCCCTAAGAGCCATCTTTCGATAAAGTTAGGGAAGCATCCCGTACATATTTGTCAACTTTCTTTAATATAGGTTGGGGTTACAGACTGAGAGATGCGTGTTTTGTTAAGGTTTTGTCCTTCTTTTTAAACTCTCTTTTCGATAGAGAATTCCGGATCTTATGAGCTTCCTCCTAAGAGTGGCCTTTTATCATTTCCTTAAACCATAAATTAAAATTATGGAATTTCTATAAAAGAGTGATTTTAGTTATAATTTAAAATTATTTTGACTCTCGAGCTATTATAAATTTTCATCGTTTACCTGAATTTTCACTGGTCACTGTAATGTCACTATTAATTGGGCCCTCTACAGTTTTATGCGCCTTAAACATAGCCCTATATGTAGCCTTGAAATTAAAGAGAACGAATTTGGAATGAGCAAGCAGAATAGCAGTGGAAGTATCTAACAAATGAGCTACAACAAAAAGATTAGTTGCCGTAAAATATGTGACTTAAATAGTGCCATTCTGTTCGCTTTAAAGCATTTCTAGAAAATTTATGTACATGCCAAGTCATCCATTACCCAGCTTCAGGCAACCTTTATTCTTCTACTCGCTGGGGAGTAAACCTAAGATCATGTCGCATTATGAACTGGAAAATTGCACAAGGATAGGAAAATTTTCCACTACAGCGACATGACATGTGAATTTTGTAAATTTTTTCTTATTCCATGCATGACACGGATTATTTTTACAGTTACCACCAACAACAACGCAATTCGGATAGGGCTCCATTTTATGCTTCCTGTCGCAATTTATTATGACAGCTCATTCACATACACACAGGATTCGTCAGTCGGAAGAAAGTGCCGCAATTCAACAAAGATTGCTTCTAATAGTATGGTTACCATTACCCTCGTCCTTATTCACATTCATTTTACAGCTTTTCAAGTGGGAAGCAATTTTCTTCACATATCACTTATACTTATGTCGACCTCTTTCCTTTTTGCTTGCAGTAAAGACAGCATCCTTTATTACTTAATTCTGGGTATATGCGGGTATAATTTAATCAGCTGAAGTCTGTGTTCTTGGAAATTAGACGTCATAGTCAGAATGGACATAGAAGGAGTTGAGTCTTTGAATTTTTTTTTCATTATGGAATACCTTTGGGCCTCTAGGGGAAATATTGGAAAATAGCGCCGTACATATGCATATATATATAAATATATGTATATACCTCTCGTTGGAGAGGTCATGTCTACATAATACGCTTCCGCAGAAGCATTTATGCAGCCATCCCTATACTCTAGGGTTGTTGTGCGCGAAAAATTCTGGCAAGGCCATTTTTGAGTATGTTGACGCCGGCGTTGATGTCTCGGTTCCACGTGATACCACATTTTAGGCAAAACTGGTACCTATGTAGAGACCGGAATGGCCTCACCGGCTCGCAGCATTTGCTGCACAACTTCGTCGTTCCGAACTCGTCCACTTCGACGACAGAACAATGCGCTTTAAGAGCCGCCAACAACTTCCGGTTTGGGGTTCGAATGTAACCGCGTATTGGGCAATTTGCGGCAATTTTGGTAGAACAAAAGAAGAGAAGACTACAGTTTCAGGAATGTTGTTCGTTATTTGTTTCGCTAATTGATGCACTGCATGCTTTGTGCAAATATAAAGCTTGAAGCGTAAACACGCAACTTTGCGCTGATTAAACATCGCTTGGCATTTCGAAAACCATTTCAGGAGTTCTTTGGTGTACTCCAAATAATCCTGTTGCATCGAGGATTGCGTGCACATTACTGGACTTTTTGGAAGCGATTTCGTGTACTTCGCCAACGAAACTTTGCGTGCATATATGAATTCTTATAGTGGAATTCCGAACTCTTAATTTTTATTAGAGTAAAAGGTTCCTCTCCATTCGGTGTTCGTACACCGCCAGCGATTAGCCGACAACTAGGATCTAATCCAACAAATTGCTTATAATAGCCGGAGTCAAATTTAGCGCTGATATCGCGGACCGTCTTATCATCGTCCACTTCACAAATGCTTGTTATCTTGCGTTTTACAGGTGGCAGTGATGGTGCTACTGCCACTTCCTTCTTCTAGGCTATCAGGGACAAGTAGCCACCAAAATCTCTTAAACCTATGTAAGTTCACACCGGCATTTATGGGATTAGGTTCAGATGTAACGCCATTTAATACAACACGTATTTGGCGACTAGATAGGAAACTTTCAATCCATAATAGAAGAGAAAGGGAGAGACCAACTGTTTGGAGTTTAACTAAAAGGGCTGGAAGCCAGATTCTATCAAAGACCTTTTAAATATCTAGAGCAGCGATTTTGTAATCTCCAAAATTGTGAAGACTACGGTTCGAATGTTCCGTAAGAAAAGTCAGCAAGTCTTCAGATGAGCGACCAGTCCGGAAAGTGTATTGGCAATCGTTGATGAGTTGATTGGTTTCCAGATACTTCATTAATTTGGAATTAATAATAGATTAAAAAAACTTTGAAAAAATCGAAGGAGTTGGCCGATAACTTGAGGGATCGATGGGAATATGCTTATCGTAGCTAGTCTCCAACAAGTTGGAAATTTTCGTGTCGAATAATACAAGTGCAATAGTTTGCGTAAAGGTTTAGCCAGGGATGAGGCACAGCTTTTAATTAACAGGGTTGAGAAACCATTAAGACCTACGGCTTTGGAGACGTTGATCCCCTTAAGAGCCTTCTTATGGATATGTATTGGCTCTTATAAAGAGAGTTTGAAGCGAATCTACCAGTCAAAATATTAGCTTGATGCATGGAAGTCAACAACCACTTCACCATTGTTAAGTAGTGAAGGTATAGAGGAATTGCTGACCTTGTTCTTGATGGTTTTGACCAGGGATCAGAAGCCTTTGCTATCTTTGCGGCTTGCCAAGATTCTAGCATTCTGATCAAAAGGAAATTTTTCCTTCAGGTAAATGGACTTGCAGGTGTTCTGTGCAGTCTTGTAGACTTGTTTCAATTCTCGACATGAATGCAATTAATAGACGCGAAAAGCAGACTTTTTCGCTTCTATTACTTGGTTGAACTTATGGTTAAACCAAGAGTTATTTTGCTGTTGTTGAGACCTGCTGTAAGAATATGTTATGTATTCATACATGCCAAGACTTCGAATGTCACTAAGTTGTAATGTGCATTCATCAATATCCCTCGAAGAAAAACAGACCGACCAATCAATTTCTCTAAGATACTGATTGAGAATTTCCCAATCAGCATTTACACGTCTTTTTTATTTAAGGTTTTAGCTAAATATTCTACTATTGCATTTTACGAAATAATAAAACATTTTTTTTTTCCAAATGTGTAGTTTCGTTGAATTTCTCCAATTACTTTAAATATTTGCCGATAATATTCTAACGAGCCGTCTTTACATCGAAGACTCATAAACGAAACTTAGACAGCTGGTTTCAATTAAAACGAATCTCCCCAAAGATTTAGGCGTATGGTAAATATATTACTGACCCCTGAAACTGTAAGAAATAGTCATCATAGATATTTCAGAGGCTTTAAATAGCACCTGGCACGTAGCCCTTCTAACTAAACTAAAAAGATTTTATATAGATCCTGATTTGTCCTCTTGGATTAAAAGCTTTTTCTCCAACAGCTTAATTTGTATACTACGTGGGAGTTCTCCATAATATCGATGCCAGTATGACTCAAGAGTCCGTTATTTCTCCCTTTCTATTCTTAATATTCATTATATCAGAAGATAGTAACCTGTACTTGCTTTCTCCGTTATTATGTGCCTGGATGTGAAGTGTAGATTGAAGATGACTTTGATCATTCGTATAGCGATAGATCTAAGCACCAAGGAAGCATTGTCATAGAACTTTGTTGTTGAGGTTATGTTCCATATCTATATCTCCACTCTCCAACACACCTCGATTGCATATGTTAAAATGAGAAGAATGACACAGTCACAGAATTATCTATTAATAAAGGGGGCGAAAACTTTTCAATCCTTATTATCATCTTCCAAGTGTGGCTTCCTGCTGCGTTTTCTCTGTAAAATAGTTCTGAGATATTTCAATTCTATCCTTACCTTGAACTTAAGTAAAACATAGATTTCCCGTGAAATGGCATACATGGGAATATTGCGGGACGATATAACTTTGCAAAGGTGCATAGTAGCTATTTGGATAAGATTTTGTACCATTCCACACATAGTGCATATTCATCTTCATAGTAGACCATATGTAACCCATAATCTTGACAATATCCAATTTCGTTGCTTTAATATGAGAAAGCTTTACGTCAAGTGAGTTGTGGAAGACCTTTTCAGTTCGTTCAATCAAGATTTTAGTAGTATTCGTCCATGTTTCTTGAATGGGCGCAATGCGAAATGGAGTTATTACAAAGAAGAGCCTAGATGTTGGCTATTGCCGCGCTAATAAGGTAAAGATTGATTTTTAAATAATTCTTATCAATATTTTGCACCGTCATCTTGTTCGACGTCCCTTACGTCAGCAAATCTTCTGCTTTCAATTAAAATTTGGGGGCTTTCAGAATTACGCGCGCTCTTTGCCCGAGGTGATTGGACTCAGAATGGCATTAATTCCAAGTCTCTTTTTACATTTTCGACATTTGATGAGATTACGTATCGTGGTGGTGGAGGAATCAGCTCTGGTTCGATCGTCTTTTTCAAGGTCTCAAAAATTAGTTTTTCACTTTTTTTTTTAGGTATTTTAAACTTGGCGAAATCAACGCTATTGTTGCGAGCCCAGAGTGGCACTCGTTGTTGAAACTAAGTACAAGGAAGAGGTTATCCACATGTGTGAATTTTGTCATGATTACCATCCACAGATCGGCTTTTGACTGTTCTGATTATAGCGTGGCTTTACATTTTTAATTACTTAGACTCTGAAAAGTTGCCAGATGTTGTAATATTTTACCACCTGTTGGGTGAAGCTATCTCAAAATCATCCGATTGATTCTTCAACCCTCCAAATCTGTTGCGAAGATAAATCTATTCTCTTAGGGGCTACTCTTCTGTGAAAACACTCCCAAAGAGAGGTAATTGGAAGTAGCATTGAAAGTTTTCCACACGTTTCGCATTTCTTATGCATGTACTGATTAAATTACGTAACACGCGAAAAACAAATTCAAGAAAAACTTAACTGAAGAATAGAATTTGATTCACCCTTATCTTATCCTTTTTTGTTCGGAGGACTTTCTCTCTAATTACGTGAAAAAGATGAAACGCGCAGTCCTTTATTTGTCTTTTCTTCTTTTTTACTTCTAAAGGTCTCATTTCCTAGTTACAAGCCATTATGGACCTAAATAACTACAAAATGGACAAATCAGGAAAACAGAACCCCTCTAAAAGGTTTAAATTAAAACCCCTTTCTCTTTAATTTCATGCAAAGTATCGTGTGAAACAGCAGAATTATATATGTATATGTATATATATTTTTTTTACATTTTCCTTTCAAGTACACAGCACGGATGAAAGTAACATAAAACTTCCACTCTTCCACTCAAGAGGAAAACTTGAAAAATTGATTTTAAACGGATGATGGTCTCAAAGGATTTGTGTAACACAAGCTTTCCTCTTTCTGATCGCATAGCTATGGAGAAAGGACGGTCGGGTATCCTTTTTCTGTTGTCCTTGAGTGCCTGCCTTTAACTGAACAACTGAGCTGGTTGAAATACAAAAAAAAAAAAAATAACTTCTATACATATCTGTGATTTGTTGAAGAAATATAATTCCACGACAGAAGTCAAGATTCGAGTGTGAGAATGATTAAATTTTTCTTGAATATTTCTGTCACTTTCATGTTGGAACCCGTGTCATGAACAGAGCTAAATGCTTAAATTTTATACTTCACGCTTCATGCTCTGCATTCGTGTAGTCTGGTTCTGAGAGCGGAAATTTTATTCACACTTGGACTTTAATTTATATTTTTTATCCATGAATCCATCGTTTACGCTACATATACAGTTTTTAACTGAAATAATGTACCCTAAGGCCTAGGTTAAATATTACTATATAGTGGGTTTAGTTTTTTTTTGTTTCGTGACAGAGGATCGAAAGATTTCAAGCACAGAGGCCCATTGTACTAACCTACCAACTAGGAGCAGCTTAAGAGCTAAAAAAGGCCAAAAGAAACCAGGAGGAAAAAAATGTAGGACTGTGTGTCGGTGGAATTCGAATCTACGATTCCTGAGATGGTAGTAAGCGCACTTGCAAGCTGACCTAACTACTATTCCATAGTAGTTGATGTTTACGTAGTGAATAACATCCGCAAAATGTATATACATATTGAACAAAAGAGGACAAAGAATTGAACTCTGAGGTACACCACAGAACAGAAAACTGCATCTTAATGTGGCTTAGATCTCATAAAAATTAATTCATGTGAAAGTTTTTGTAAAAAAAATATATCTTATACCTAATAAAGTAGGTATATGTTTACATAGCATAGCTAAAATGCATAGCAGCACAGCAGAAAAAGGTTTTCCAAACTGAAAGAGACAGCGAATTGATAAAACTTTTCTTCTTTATCTTTTATGTTATTCTTATAAAAATTCACAACTGCAAATCTGACGTGACAAAGAATGAACTGAAAATGACACTTTGCCTTACAATCGATAAGTTTGAGTGAGCATATTTGATGATGTATAGTGTTAAATATTCATTTACCATAGTTCAAAATTTTTGTCAAAAACTCGCGTAGGTATATTTTGACGTTTATTTATTTCAAATTCTAAATTCTAATTCATTTGTGGTAAAGGAATATGACAAGTAAAGAAAATGAACTATGATGAAAATCAAAGTACGATAAAATAAATTTAGAAATGAAGGCATATTATCATAGTCAATTGCTTCCAATTTAAAATCCCTTGTAGACACAAATCATCAATTTCAAAACTACGAGGCACAATTCAAAAAGTCAGTTAAATATACACAAAAGTTTTTGTCTATAAAAATATTTTGATCGAAATTTCAAATTCGTATTTACATTTTGGCAGTAATTTTTAGTCTGCTATCAGTCATGATGAAAAATTGTATTCGCCACTGACCGCCAATTGAGTGAAATGCATGCGTATGGTGACAAAACAATTCCTCGCCAAAAGATAGCAAAATTATGAATGTTGTCAAAATGTATTAAAGAACTGATTCGTGTAAACAGGTGAATCAGTGCACGAGTTGCTTATTGTATAAAGTTTGTACCCAATAGGTGCTTCGCTTATTGACAGAACAACACAACGAGCAACGTTTTTAAGCAGCATTTTTATTGAATTGTAACGTTGCCAGTGACGGGAATTGGTTTCATAATATCTCGCCGGAAATGAAACAACATTCAATTTAATGGAAATATCCTAATTTTCCGCGTTCGAATAAGTGATTGGCTGTTCCCTTTGCCGTAAAAGTGATGCTGACCCTTTTCTTCGGCAATCAAGCTGTTCTAGATATTGATTTTATACCGAAAGGTATTACGATTAATATATTGCGAAATCATGAAGCGCTTGAGAAATCTGATTAAAGATCGACGGCCAAGAGAAATTACAAAAAACATTATGCTTCTACTGCATGATAATGCCACTCATCATTTGGCAAGGGTCACAAAGCTATCCTAGAAGAAATCAAGTGAAAGGTATATGGGAACATCCTCGCTATAATTCAGAACTTTCGGGTTGCCATTTTCATGTGTTCATTCTTCATAATACTTCTAAGACACCTTTTGGCGTCTGTTTCATTCAAATCGATTGGTTCCTTTGCGAAAATGCAAATTCATCCCCCTAACAACGGAAAACTTTAATAGGTTGTTTCACCATCTAAAATTGCTTTTCTATTGAAAATATGTTCGCCATAAATTTCGATGCCTATACAAATTCGAGTAGGAGGATATCAGAATTTAAGTAGGTAGGTACACAATAACAAAAAAACATATTTTTGCTATACCCACATACATATGCATAAAGTCATCAGTTTCTAAGAGACCCCATATAATCCCACAGCAAGGACAAATATCTTTAAATATAAATTTCACACCCCAACAAGTCCCCTGCTCTGCTACATTTCATTCAAGCTGAAACAATTGTCCGCCCATTCACACATTCATTAAGGTCTATAATATTTAATTGACATAATGTGTATCGTGCAAGTGCTCCTAAAACGATTAAGTTGTTGTTACAGTATTCATGTTGTGACACATATGAGATGTCACACGTCATTACAATATCCACAAGTGTAGTTAGATCCTTTTGTACATAATTGTCACAAATGCCACAATGAATTTGCCAAGATAAAACCTTTCTCTTCTAGGTAGTTGGTGATGTCTATTATAGGTGAGGTTGCTTATATAATTCAATTCTAAGAAATTGTGCCAGGTGGAATGGAGATCAGGCTCTTATATAGGGTTCCCATATGAAGAGAATGAAATTATATTATTACAATCATAACAAAAACAACAACAATTCATTTGAAAGATTTTTTTCCTTTTATACGGTAGTCATAAAAAGCATTTTGTTTAAAGTCACCAATAATGAGAAAAACAAGATTATATTTTTACAAAGTGCATCCCCACAGCGCATACACATAGTTCATTGGACGAAAAAATAAAACGAAAAAAAATTCTTCATTAATCCCTTCAAGCGTTTAAAAGCTTTTAAATGGAGTTTACTCTATACTCTGCTAGCTTGGAACAGGTTTTTTCAACTTCACTAAAACGGTTTCTATAAATCCACACAATATTATGTGTCCTGAGGGTGAAATTTTCCAATCTCCAGAAAATACATAAATTAATGGATGGAAAGGAGAGCTTGAGTAGATGTGGGCATTAAATTTAGATATTGATGACAAAATTGGTTTTCGTTTTGCCCAATAAATGTTAGGGGGAGGATTGTATTTTTGAGAATTAAAATCATAAGCATCATCGAATATCGATTGCTATTTCGGATAAATCTCTGACTATTTAGAAATATTCAATAGTCCCATTGTCTCATTTACCATAGCCCTATTAACATTGTTATTTTCAGATTTTCATATTTTTTTCAGTATCATCCACGCGATTCATGATAAAGGGGGGCCCGACACCTCCAGACATGAGAGATGTCTTAAACGATGCATTATGATACTCTGAACATATTTTATTAACAATGTTTATTTCAATTAAGAGGGGGGAAGCCTGCGGGGGTGTCAAAGTTTGATCTAGTATATTTTGGAATTCTTAGGATTGCTTAAGTCCTGAGAAGAAGTTTGAGTACCCACACTCCTATACTCGGAGGCTTAAATTGCCATCCCCATACTCACTTTTTTAGTATTTCCCTCCTTTTTATTTGAACTGAGGTACCAGATTTTTCGCACATTAGATGAACTTTAACTCGGTAGGGTTCTGTCCGATCGGAAAACGGGTTTCACTGTTTACCTAAGTTCACTACCACCTACAATCCGTGGAAGATAATTTTTCTCTGCATATTTTTAGGGTGGGGGTAGCAACCTCTTGCGGGGGGGCGGTAGTTTGGTTCCAATACCCCATGTTTCATCAAATTAAAGGTTTCGTCGAATACTATCCGGTGGTGTACTTTTTTCCGGATTCAGAAAACCTTCTCGGGTCGTTTTTCTGTCTGCAAACCCATTTTAATTTACTTTGGCTACATACGCCCCAGCTACTACATTTCGCATATATTATTGGAGCTCTTTCTTCCATGGCCATGGAGCAAATCGGACAACTCTTTCTTGGTGTTGCCATACAAAACTTTGGATTTTTACTATATATTTGGACACTGTATGAGAACACCATTTTCATAAAAATAGTAAATAAAATTTCTAGAATGAACTAAATCGAGCAACTTCTTCGTGGTGTTGCCATACAAAACTTTTGGTTTTGACTTTATTCAACTTCTATTTAGACCAATTATATAACTTTTTCTCTTGTTTTACATTAAAATATTTTTTTACGTACATGAATATGATGCGAATTTTATTTCCGACTTTTCTGAGCAAACAATATATAAAACACTCGCCACTGCAGGTATTTGTTTGACTGTAAGTCAGCTGCTTGCCGGCGGTTTGTCGGCTTCTTTTTGTCCGCTATCCTTGCTGTCTGCCTTCCGTGTAGTGGTGGAAGATTGTAGCGATCAAAATTCCCTCGAAAATGGAAATTAGTGGGAGCTTTTCCCATAGATTATTATGCAAATTCCCACAATTATTCCCTAGGTACCGAAAATTATAAGAAATACACCTAAACACTATGCTCCCGTGCTCGGTTCGTTCACCACTCTTCGTTCAGTCAGCGTAGATACTGGTTGAGATCAAGAAGCTACTATTTGGAGCCAATAGAATAAGTCACTATTATAAGGAACTGGAACTGCTTCAAACATTGTTGATAACTTACTTGAGGAACTTTACGTTTTTTTTTCACTTGCATAAAATATGTGCCTATCGCACAAAAACGTATATTTTGTTATTTTATATTTTAACAATTTCTATTTTTTGGAACGTAAGTTCCTGTGCTAGTCACACATTTGTGAAATACTAAAATATCTGGTTGGTCTGTTTTAGAGCCTCCAATTAGACACCAGACCGCCTAGAATGCGGGTAGAGGATGATGAGTATGGTTTCAATCAGCGTCCTAGCATATGTTTTCATCGAGAGATTTTGTTTTTTTTTTTAAAGGGGGCCTTAAATTATCCCTTAATAATTGTCGATCTAGTTTTAAGTCTATCTTGTTTCATTATCGTGCAATCATAAAAGAAAGAAACGAAAAGTCCAATTTTCAACGACTTCTAGAATGGAGTTCCACCTTAAATACTGTGACAAAAAAAAATTAATTAATATTAATTTCGAATATAATTTTAACATGCTTCCAGAATAGTATTCCTCTCTGTTACAAATTGGAGTGTGTCGAAATGTACATGTCAAGACTTCGGTTATTTCGTGGTAGAAGCAAAGATAATGATAGACAAAGGCAATTAGCACAAATTACATAAATTAAGTGCCTAGTGATTAATAAAAAGTTTCCGCTGTGCGATAATAGGCTTATTAAAAGGGAATCACCAACGGATCAATTGTTTCTTTTTTCTCTTTTGAAAACAATGGATCTACCCAATAACAGTTTCAGGATTCTCTGTTTGATAACAATTTTATACAACGCCCCCTGCTAACTAATTTGAAAAAGATGTTTCCGAAGTTAAATGTTTGGCATGAAGAAATTGTACTCAACGAAGTATAATGGATTGCAAAACAAAATTGATTCAATTTAATTGGGCTCGAAGCGGCCTTTTACTTAATACGTGCATTCTGTATTATTTCTGGATAAAGGGGGTAGTCGGGGAAACATCCTTGCCTACAGAGTCCGTAACACATTTTATTTTCATATGGCTATTGTCATTGAAAATTATTTTGAAAAACAGTGAATTGTCCTATCTCCATTTTGTTTTCTCGACGTATTCGATTTCGCCTTTAGATGCTTTTGAGAGCGCAGTGAAAGAAATCGGGTAGTAATTGGTAGTATTCACCAGAAGAGCAAAGGCGTAAACCCTGTGAGCTTTCGAAGTTTAATGGACTTACAGTGCAGGTACATATATCTTCCATATTGAGCTAGTACATAAAGGGCTTTCCATTAAGAGGTGTTATTTTGATATTCAAAGAAAAATGCCATTTTTTGAGATAAATGATCGGATCTTTATTTCATTATAAAGAGGAAGGTATGGAAAATAACATTAGCCAAATGACCACCACGACACGCCTATAGGACCATATCCTTTTCATGAAATTTTCCATAACCAAATCGCAAAGTGGCTGCCCTATGTCCTCGATAGCCTCACGAATTCCATCTTTGAGGTCTTGAATCGACGCTGGGCTGTTGGCGTAGACCTTCTCTTTCACGTGGCCCCAAAGGAAGAAGTCGCAAGGTGTTAAATCACAAGATCTCGGTGGCCAATTGTGATCACCTCTTCGAGAGATAACACGGTCCGGAAACTTTTCCCGTAAAAGATCAATGGTTTCGTTGCTTGTATGGCACGTAGTGCCGTCTTGTTGAAAGTAAACGTTGTCCAGATCAATAGCATCCAATTCCGGCCATAAAAAATCATTAATCATCTGTCGATAGCGCAATCCATTCACCGTTACTGTTGCTCCAGCCTCATTTGCGAAAAAGTAAGGTCCAATGACCCCGCGGAACCATAAACCGCACCAAACAGTCACACGTTGAGGATAGAGAGGCTTTTCAACAATAACTCTTGGGTTTTCCGAGCCCCAGATGCGACAATTTTGCTTGTTGACGAAGCCATCGAGGTGGAAATGGGCCTCATCACTCAAGATGAGTTTTCGATGGAATTCCGGATCATTTTCATGCATTTCAAGGACCCAATCAGCAAAGACTCGACGTTGTTGATGATCGGCCGGCTTGAGTTCTTGTGTTAACTGAACTTTATAAGCCTTAAGAACTAAATCTTTATGCAAAACACGGTGTAATGACGTTTGTGGAATGCCTAATTCCAAAGAACGACGAGGAATGGACAAACCTGGGTTTTCTTCAACACTTTCGGCTACAGAAGCAATATTCTCGGCTGTTCTTGAGCGACGTGCACGGGTTTTATTCTTCACATAACTAACTTATCCCGACAGCTCGAATTTTTCTACCAATTTCTGTATTGCGGTCCGACAAGGTGCTTCACGACGACCCAAAAATGTTCAAGTTTTACGAATGTACGATTTTCACCATTTTTATAGTGAATTTTAATAATTTCAATGCGTTGTTGAATCGTGGATCGTTCCATTTTTATTAATGGCGTAGCTTCTACTTGTCAAATGTCAAAAAATGATAGCTCCAAAAGTGACATCTGCCGAAATAGCGGGCTAATTAAAATAACACCTCTTATTGGAAAACCCTTTATATAACCTCGATTACTACGGTCGAGCGTTTGGATGCCCCATATGTGGGATGAAATCGGGGGTAAGGCAGGTCGCCCACCAAAGATGCAAATGCGTCGTGCATCCACGACGCACTTGCATCATACTCTTCAAAAAAGTATCACATATTCTTTGAAGTGACATGCCGCTCACCAATACAGCAATTGCTTTTATTCAAAGGCACATTGCTGTACTCATGCTGCAAGCATTTTCGTTTCAGCATTACGTGTACAGCTTTTGCGTGAAACATCGATATTTGGATGAGACATTCATAGGATGAAATACAAATCCTTTATAATTTAAGTACTTTGCTTGGGAGTATGCAGTGCAATTGGAGCGGCTTACTATACAGCATATGAGTATGAGAAGTACATATGCATGATGCACGACGTATTTGCATCTTTGGTGGGCGGCCTGGCTTAAAGCTGATACTAATAATAGTCTGTCATGTATGATGGCGGATAATGCAAGTTTGGTCTTGAAAAAAAAAACAGTGTCCCGCTGATCTCTTGCCCGTACATTACTCCAATTAAAAGATTTCAAGATGTATTAAACGCTCCGTGTTCGTTTAGAAGGCCTATGCAATCATCTTTTAGCCTGAGGGTTTAACTATTAAAATAGTATCTAGAGAAACTAAATCTTGAGTGGCTTATCAGGGAAAAGCATTTCTTTATTCTTTCAGATATCTATGCCCCTTTTGCCGCTTTAATGACACTTAGTTGCTGGCGGATTGATGAGAAACGCATTGCATTGGTACTTGGGTACCATGAATAGAAATCAGACCGTCTTCAGTATTCCTTTTCTTGAACTAGAGTCTGTCGTAGACGTTGTCCCGTTCATAATTAGGTTTTTCATCAAATAATATATTCGCAGGGAGCAACAGCTCCGCTGGACAGATCGAAGAACGAAAATTCTTCAACAACAGGCCGGAGAGCAAGTTTATAATCTTCAATCCGAAGTTCCGGAAAAGACAATATCGGTCAACCACAAATTCATGCTAATCTTTTCAAAATGGCTTGCGTTGATAATCTAAAATGCCCGACCAGCCTACAAATGTTAATATGACCAAACATTCTCTGTGCTATTCTTTTTTTGATTTCTCTTCATGAGGCTGATTCCGTATGGATACTGTGGATTTGTTTTTCTTCTAGAACATGAAATTATTTGATCAAAAAATATTGAAGTACAGCAAGTAGACAACGTTATTGATTTTTAAACTTTAAGGACTGACATACACACATACATACATTGTCTCTAATTACTGCTGTTTTCAAGAATGTTTGCTTCTGATTGTCTTATATTGCATGATACAACAAGGCTCTTCTCTGCATCTCCATGCATACATACATATATATGTACACTGCAGGAAGTACGTATGTATATATAGTATGTGTAGGTTCCAAAATATACAAATTTCGAAACCATTAATCAGAATTCAAAAGGGATAGCAACCATCGGATAAACAGGAAAAGCTTTTCAAAGCCTCAAAGGCTATTCATGTTATTAAATTTTTGACCAATTCCCATACAGGGATTTTGCGCAACCCTTATCCATTTTGTGATGATACTATACCTAGTTAGAATGGTTAAGTAATTGGAGATAATATCGGCGATGAAATCCTATTAAAATAACTGCCGAAATTAATTATATAAATGTGTGGCCTTACAAGTTTTACGAATAGACAAAAATTGGAAATTGACTATCCTTCAGTTCCGCCGTGATCTACAACAGAAACAGTCGACTCCATTTCTTTTGAAGACTCTAGGTTCTTTCAATTCACTCTTCCTCTGTGTCTCCTTCAATGACCTTGTAATGTGCAGCTATTATATAAATTTTAAGAATTTTCACTTGAACGCTTACGTATTCTAGTTGCAGTGCAGAGGATAAGAATGCATTTATGCGATATTGTTTCAGTTAGATAAAAAGATTCACTCGGGGTATTACACTGACTTAATTCATACACATTACACGACATGATTCAGAATGAGACGTTTGTTTTCTTCCAGCTCAGCGTGTAGATTTTAAAAGAATTTTTAGAGACGATTGTGTTCAAGTGTATATGTAATACCCTAAGGAGTTTTCGTGCAGAAGGACAACATCCAAGTAGAGCTCCATATTTTTTTTCTTATCTTGTCTTTCTTTACAAAAAAAAATCTGTACAATTGCTTTTCGCGGAATACTTGACGCAATAAGTATAGAAGTAAATATACATAACAATGTAGCTGCATACATAAAGTATCCCATTTATGTATATGTACACGTAGATACCTAAGCAACATTAATGTAGTGGGCTATGTTTGCCAACATAGGAAGATATATGCAGCATCGAATAAAGTATTTCTTTGCTATAAAATACGGATTTCGTGGGCAGATTAATTCGTTGATGCAACATCCAGGCTTCGAAATTAAATTAAAAATACTTCTATATAAAAAAACTGTGGAATCTAAAATGCGCGCAACAATAAAAAAAAGTGGAGCTCCTTTTACATATGTAAATCGGTTAGGAAATTTTAGCCCTTTTTGAGGCCAGCCATTCCCTTTAACTCGTACACGAATTTGTCTACTTCTTTACTATTTTCGACACTCTCGTAAATCCACTTTTCGTCATCACAACGAGCTGAAATTTGGTACACAGGTTCATGTCGCATGACAATTGAATCTGTCAAAATTTAAACCGGAAATTTCCATGGAAAACCCGGAAAATCGGGAAAAATCATTTGAAAATTTGGTACAAATTTGATTAGTGATAAATCCTTTTCAGGAATAATGCAGAGTTTTCCGATTTTTCCGAAAAAATTTCCGGAATTTTCCGACTTTTCCGGAAAATTTTCCGGTAAAAAAGTTTTCTAAATTATGCAGGATCAAGTTCCCTATCAATTGGCATCATTACTTTCTCTCCGACAATGGTGAAAACTTGCAGAAAAAATCGAGGAAAATTCATGTAAAACGCTTTTCCGGAGTTTTTCCGACCAAGGAAGCGTTTGAGCGTTTTGCAACCTAAGACAAAGTTGTAGAGCGAAATGAGTTGCATAAAGTTTCTTTTATAGAAAACTCCATGGAAAACCCGGAAAAGCGGGAAAATTATCGGAAAAATTTTCATCGATATGATTAGTGATAAATCTGTTTCAGGAAAAATCCAGAATTTTCCAATTTAGTTAACGTGAAAAAGGCAGAAAATAAAATAAGTAAAAAACGAGTTTTCAAACAAAACTGAGGCCAAGCCGCATGAAAAAGTAGAAAATAAACTTTTCTTCATACACAGAGGTGGACTCAGATTTTATTCGCTGACAATCACCGATATATTTCAGTATGATCAATCAGAGTTAAAAAGTGATTTGATTTATGAAGGGAAAGATTATTCAAGAGAAATGGTAGATGTCGAAACGTGTATTACTCTGTATTTTTTAAGTAAGCTTCTTTAAATTATTCTCAAATATTTCCAGAATTTTGATTGTTTTACACACAAAAGTTTTTGAAATAAATAACGGTATTTATGAAATTTGTAGGAAATTTTTTAAGTTGTGTATAATTTTGATGGAAAAAAATAAACGTTTTTTTTTAATTTCGAAAAAAAAATTAAGTTTGAATTATTATCCCAGAGGTAGAGTCAACATTTGAAATCACCTCTAGGAACAGAGCTAAATAATATCAGGGAATATAATATCTGTATATAGCAAAGAAAAAAACCAGCTTCTAAGGCACAAAATATAGAATTTCCTCCTCTAGGGTGTTGGCGTCGCATTAGTCGCAACCTCAAGATAGCTAAATCTTAGGTACATTTTCTAAATTTATACATACATATAAAATTTCAAATGAATTTCCAAGAACCATTTAAGCATTTAAGGTAGCGTGGGCAATCAACAAAACTCAGGCATAATACACAAGCTACCTTCAATGCCGCATACGAATTGTGTTCTGAAGCAAAAATATTTCGGTCAATGAGTAGGAAATTTAATATTAAATTTTACTTGTGAACAATTAATATACTAACGTCGAAATTTCATTCTATCAATCTACTCAATTCTACTCATCTGACATAAGCCTATCAGGCAAAAATAAGTGCTTCTCTGCACAGTACCCATCTATACAGAAAATAAGGTCATAGAGGTACATATGTTCCTAGGAAATACTCGGTCTTATTGAAGTTGAGTTGTTTATGAAAAAATGTCTGTAAATTGCGTGGAATTGTTGTTGTAATTCTGTTGTTACTCTCCATGGTATAAATATTAACAACGTTTGGCCTTCCTAAAAGTAATTAGCTCAATTTTCTTTGTTTGAATCAACACCTGGCGAACAATTATTACAAGTAAATTTGTTTTGAGTTTCATTGTTTTATATTGACTAGTAAAAGTTAAATTTCTGCTATTTGTGCCACTATTGTTATATTTGATTCTAATGGCAGTTAATATAAGTTCTGCATAGGCTTCTTCCCTTGAATCATGTAAGAACCATCAGGTATAGCCGCTGGATCGTTTTCAGTGCTCTGAGCAGTCTTTTTGGCTTACGATATCTATGAAGTTCCTCGGAGAAGTCCATAAGGTTATGTCCTTTGAATTTAACATGATTAAAATTTTATACACCTTACCTTATAGTAATATATTTGTCCACCTCGTTAACAGTTTTTCTGTTCTTATTGAACTATTTTTAGAACCCCGGTGAAGTTTATTAAAACTAACATTTCATCATAAATGAAATTTCCTTTCAATGTTTTCGGAAATTAGACAGAAATCTTCAAACACATCTGCTGCCACCACAAATTGCTCATTTTCCACTAACCTCTCAGCATCAGCGTTGTTCGTCCATGTGGGAACTAGCGGAACAGAGATATTTGTATGTCCTACATCAATTTGTTTATCAGCAAGTCAAGGGGTGCTTTTGCGCAGCTATGTCAAGAACGAAACTTTTGTGAAATTTCAGTTACAATTAAACTATGAAACTTTTCAACCTCAGCACTGCGTTGTTTGTGTGGCATGACAGTTCATCCTAATTCATAAGACATAGACTGGCAAGGTATTTTTGTCAAATCTTTAAATCTCTGGACAGACCGAGTCTTAATTAAGGAATAATTTTGGAGATTGTCAGGTCAAGTCAGGATTTAAGCGTTCAAACCCGGATGAGACATGACTCACGGAAAGTTCTATTGGATTCACTTAAAGAATTATACGAGTCATGGGGATGCAACAGGAATCCAATATAAAGCTACTCAATGATTAAGCAAGTAAGAAAAGAACATTACATTTACTGGACTGTCCCTTCATATTCTATATGTTTCTCTGTAATCGGAAATTGTTGCGTCAAAATTGAAATAAAAAATGTAATCTGTATCATGTAGACTTGAATTGTCAAATATAGGTCATCTAAACTACACACACACACATATATACATATAATATAACTGCTCCACCCTATCCGGAAAATTCGAATAAAATTTTACCCAATGAAATCCTATTCCTTTTCACCTGGAATAAACAGGAGCAATTTCAATTCTCAGTTGCATTTTGAATAAATCATAAAAAATTTATTCATTTCATTTTAATCTCTCCTCCCAGACCAACCCAACACCCTCACCCACCCCTAAATTTTTCCACTCCTTGCTTTTTGCCCTATCCTATTCTCATTTTGAATCAAACTTTCCTTTCTAACACTCATATCCCTGAATAACGTACCGTATATATCTCTTCTCAAGCAGCAACACACACACACACACCAACAACAACAACAACAAAAGATGTTCCCAACAATTTCCCATTCAAAATAGAGATATCCTTCAAAATTTTCCAGTTGAGCCTCCCTGATGTGGCAGGCAGAAAAGAAAATTCAAATTTAAATTCCTTGGCAATTTTCCTCTATATATATTTGGTATTATTCCCTGGTGCTAATCTCACCGGTATAATTCTATCTGGTCCTCCTCAATTCCTGAAATGAAGAGGAAATTGCTGTGCCGTGCCGTAGAACCAATTATGCAAATCTCATATCGTGCGACACTTTCTTGGCGGTTCATATCAATTTGTACCGCTGGAATTGAATTTTAATAAAATTAAGAAAATTTCTGCAAAATTTCCTACTACTGATATTGTTGTAAAAGACAGCCATGGCAGGCAATAAAATACTTATGTATGTATGTAGGTACGTAAGATGTTGGAGAAGATGAAAATTAAATTTTTAAAGCTGAACATTCCTCCAGCAAACGGCAGTATAATCGACAGGCTCTAAGGATTATGCAGATCAAGTTGATTAACTGAGAGATAAGTCTCTATCAATTCATGTGACCTCCCCTTTGTTGTTGGTAGATCTCTTCAAGCTATACAAGGAAGGAGATTAATTCGAATCACATCTAAATATTGAAGCATTTTAAGCTTATAGAGATGAATCAATCACTTCGGAAAGCATAGATAGTTCTCATTGGATTAGAGAGGTCAATAAATTTGGAATTGAATTTGTGTGAAGTTGAGATGGCGGAAGCAAAAGCATGTGTGTTCAGTAATTGGCCATGGCTGGTGGTATTTTTCCAAGTTTCACTTTATGTATGAAAACAAAAAAAACAAAAAAGTAAAAAATTTAGAATTGGTAAGACCAATTCTTATGATACCCTAGATCAGGCATGTCAATACATAGGTTCCGGCCCGCCGAGACTTTTTTTAAAAAAAAAATTGAAAAAAATATTAATTAATTATTTTAAAGTAAATTTTATTTTTATTTTATGGTTGCAGTATGCAGTTTAAATTTTGTATTTTAATAATTTTTAATTTAGTGATTGAAAAAGACAGGAAATATAGGATTAAATTAAATCGAATGTAGATAAATCTCATTTATGTGCATTTACGACACTTTGAGGGGTACGGAGGAAAGTGCGAAGGTACCTTTTCAGGCCAAAAATACATTCACGGTGTCAGGCTACCTGAAATTTTTAGAAAAAAATATATTTCGCTTTGGTAAAGGTGCTGAAAGGAGATGTAAAATTTATGTCAAATAGAACTCTCATTTTTCTCAAATACATCAGAGAATCCAGCATGAGTTTCTCCCACTTAATCTCTTTCGAGCAACCAATTAGGACCAAACTACCTCAATATTTCAGAAAAACCTGTTTTCACAAAAGCGCGGGAACTGAAAATTCCCTCTGCGCTTTGAGGTTTATTGTCTTATTCGTAAAATAGAGGGTTTGATTTTTTTTTGTTATTTCTCTTCTTCTTTTTTTCCTTTTCTAGCCTTGTATATTTAAATCACTGATATGTATATAAATGGACTGCTCGTTGAACCAAAAATGCATGAAAGCAAATGGCACCACTTTCATATTCTTGTCTCTTTCCGTGAGAGCATACTTTCCCACTGAACTGTAACGATTGGGAACGAGAAATTGCTTGAGGTTCAGCGGTATTTCCAACCAAAACAGCCTTGTAAAAAACACTTCCTTCGACTCACAACTAAAATTTAACAATGTAAATAGTCCCAAATACTTTTGTGGTTAATTCGGTAAATCCCCTGACATGCATATAAGTAATTTCGGAAATAATTTAAATATAGCGCCAGTTTACGACAGTTGGTAGCATTGACAGTGAGAGCATATTTTCTGAAATCGAAACTGGTGCCACATGAAACAGGAGATCAGTCAGTCCATTTATATACATGTCAGTGGCATGCAAACAGTAAAATAAGTAAAATAATTGTTAATATTATGCGTGGGTGTCCAATCTATTTTCCTCTACCATCATTATTTCCATGCGTTACAAACGCAATGATAAACTTAGCATACCCTATGATTTCATCTAGAGCAGGCGTGTCCAACCCGCGGCCCGCGGGCCGCATGTGGCCCAGGACGGCTTTGAATGCGGCCCAACAAAACTCATCTACTTAAATACTTTCTCAATTAATTTTATAAGACATTTTCGTTATCTATATAACATTTCCATGGGAGTAGTTACTTCTCGACATAATAAATGTACAATTGCGCTATGTGGCAATAGAAAGTTTTCAATGTGCAATTGTACTTAGTCAAATTGACACTGAAGACATTGTGGACATTATTTATTTTATTTTTCGGAAGTAAGATGGTTAAGTCGGGGTAAAATGTTGAAAAGATTTTATGTTTTGCGAAATGAAATCAAGTCATTTATGGAATCAAGAATAAAATCTGTGCCAGAACTTAATGATAAAAACAGGCTCACAGATTTTGCTTTTTTTAGTACATAGACTTGACAGCTCATTTGAGCTAAATTTGCGTCTTCAAAGTGAAGTACAACTATGCCTCAAACTATAGCGGCTTTCGAAATGAAACTGAAACTATGGTAGTCACAAATCCAAGCAAATAATTTTATGTATTTTGAAACGTTGGCTAAACACTGTCCTGAGAGTAACGAAAAATATGCAAACTTGATTTTCGATTTGATACAGGAATCTGAGAAAAGATTTCAAGATTTCCAAAAAATCATCAATTTTTTTAGATATTTGCGACTCCATTTTTAGTCGACATAAGCTTACCAGGAAATTTTCAAATAAAATGGCTAGAGCTGTAATCTGATGTTCAACTTTAAGAAATTTTTAATAATTTCTCTTTACTGGACTTTTATAAGAATTATCTTCCCAGCAAAAAGTACCCCTTGCTTCACAATTCATGCCATCGCTATTTGGAAGCAACTAAATTTGTGAGCAGCTATTTTCTAAGATGAAGCACACAAAGAATAAAAATAGGATCAAAATAACTTATGAGCACCTTGAGAACTCACTGAGACTTGCATCAACTCCGATCGCAAAATATCGAAGCATTATTGTCTCAAAAACAATGTCAAATATCACATCAATTTCCTGTTGCTATTTCTTAAATTTTATAATAAAAAATTTATGAATTAATGAAGCTTAAATTACTTAAAATTTTTAACTAAATATGTATATGTATATTCCTCGTTTTTATTCATTAACTATCTTTAGGGTTCGTATATTTTATGTGTGGCCCAATATAACTCGTCTACTTCCAATGCGGCCCAGGGAAGTTGAAAGGTTGGACACCCCTGATCTAGAGTATAACAATCATCATCATTAAAAACTGTAAAAAGTCATTGATATTAGATTTTTGCTGTGCTTTTATCGATCCTATCGCCTATACATTTTTACATGCAATTCCATCCCACACACACATATTATAACTGCTTTTCACAATTTCAAAATGGGTAGATGCTTACAGCTCTAATTGGGCAATGCTGTGTGGTGTAGCGTAACGTTTTTTTTTTCTTTAAATCTATCTCCAGTTGAAAAATGCAAAATTTTATCTGCAGTTCTAATTAAAAACTGTCAACAGGAACTCATCGTTAACTGTCCAATTACTGCTAACGTATTCATTTGATGTGTAGCAGTTTCGTGCATTTGTAATGCTTTCATTTTCAATGAAGGTAGATACTCAAACGACGTCGACAGATTTATTTATGATTCTAGTATTGAATAAACTTGAATGCAATCATAAAACTATATGTAAATATTGTCTATATTAATCCATAAAGTATATAATATATGTATGTAAATATGGATGTGGCTGTTGTTAAGCGATTTAATCGATTTGTGATATAACATAAACATGACGTTTGAAATTTACATCTTTGTGAATTATTGTCAAAATCCTCTTTAACGAATGCTTTTTACTGAAATAAATCCGAGGCTAAAAGAAATTATTTTCAACGTTTTAATTATGTTTTTTATGTTTGTAATTTTTTATGAGCTCAGTTGATGAGTACCTACAAAAGTTTTTCCATACCTTCCGAGTTTGATGAAAATTGTTATGTGAGCTGCAGTGAGTGGTTGGAGGGCACGTGGAATCCTATATGTTGACCTCATTGGCATGCATGCTAATACTATACACTAAATCAGCAGACATTTTGTTGATTTTACGACAAATGTCACCAATCAACTCGGTACATGCCGCTTATCGGTTGATAAGCCATGTCGCAATGCTGCATGCGCCGAAAACTTGTTGCATCTCAACCGCGCAGTGCAGACCCATGTGTAGGTACTCATTAAAATGTACGGTGGCGACAGTGGCTCGGCATGCTGCACGTTTACCGAGTCGATGTTATACCAGCCCGTGAGCGAGGAGGGGCCGAGGTCAGCAACTTACCGCGCAGAAGCAATGTGGCAGGCTGGCGGTACGCAAGCTACCCGGCCGGAGACAACATATGTATAACTAGATAAGAAAACCTAGCCATAAGCCCGGACCACTTTGTCAAAGTTCTTTAAGTTTACATGCATAGAGCTTTCTATTAGAGGGCCATTAGCCCGTTTTATCAGTTTATGTGTAGGTTTTCTTATCTAGTTGAATGTTGTTTGTGCCTCGTTTAAGGTGCGGAGAGTAGTGGTGTGAGTGAATTCTTCATAATTAACCCGCCTGCTGGCACGACATACAACATCGACACAATTCATGCTTTGAATGAACAAGAAAAACTCTAAAGCCGTGTTCACACCGGGAGCGGCGGATTTTTTCCAAATGCATTCTAGATCCGATGAAGAAGTTTTGTTATTAGTAGCTCTGGTTGAAGAAATGCAGAGAAAAGTGATGAAGATCGATTCTACGAATTATTATGCCAAAAGCCGAATTTGGCGAGTTGCGCGGCCTTCTTGCGAATGATAAAGAAATCTTGCCGCCAGCGGCAGCGGTAAAATTGTATTTTTCAGTAATTTCTAAAATCGCGGCAAACAACTATTTTGCCGCGCCGCGCCACGCCGTGTTTGATGTGGATTATAAATTTATTTTGACAGGAGCAATTGAGCAGCGGCACTCTATGGGTGACACCATCATCGAACTTCTATGGTAGGCGATCAGAGATAAGCCTACTGATGAGACCTCTCTGATAGCTGGATCGAAAAGTTCGATTTTTTCTGCATTCTTAATGCATTTTAGAAATTCATCGAAATTATTTACAGTGAATTTTAGTCTGCTGTAGACGAGGAATAGTCCACTTATTTATTATCTATGGTTATTCGAAAAGTCATGATTCCACGCTAATACAACTTTTGATTTTTCCTGGCATAAAACTGATCCAAGTTATTTTTTACGTCCTCGGTTTGAAGTGAAGGTTTTATCCTCTAAAATATTTTATAGAGACCGGAATAAGTAATAATCCGTAGGTGCTAGATCTGGAGAATATGGTGAGTGTGGTGGGTAGTACATCCCATGCAATCTGTAAAAGCTTTTGCCGAGTTACCAAACTTGTATGAAGCCGGGAGCTTCCCCTTTCCTTGCGACTGCTCTTACCAATGAAATAACGAGACAGATGTCTTTACCTCTTACCTCTCCATCTTTGACCAATTCTAACAAGTGTTGGTTCGATTTCTGTCCGGGAAAAATAAATAAAAATTGAATTTACGCTTTCATCGTTATTGGTTAATGCCAGTTGAAAGTAATACGTGGCTTAATAGGTTACATACACAAATAAATAAATAAAAGAGGTAAAGTGATATGTCTCGTTAGCTCAGTGGTAAGAGCAGTCGCCCGGAAAGCGGAAGGTTCCGACTTCAAGCCCCAGGATAGGCGGGTATTTTTTCCTCTTATATTTATGATTTGATTTAGAAAAATTATTAAAATTCTTCTATTCTCCAACGATAAATATCAGATGAGCAGTTGATTTTGTAGAGGGAGCCGAGGCGAATCCATATTAGCGCTCTGACAATGAAGCGTCGCTTTGACGTGACCATAGCAAACTTGACAGGAAGTTTTACCTGTATGATTTTCGCATATTAGTTCGTTCGCCTGTCTGTCTATACCCAGCGAGAAAAACTCCAAGCGCTTCGACGAAAAGCAGATTCGAAGCGCTCGTAGCATCTGCACTATCTGCACGATGATTTAGAAAGCTGGAATTTCATATATGGGTTTCTTACAAAAATTGTAAGAGTGCGATCAAAAACACGGTCGAAATTTGGCAACATCTTCAAAAAGTTACTATACAGAACTTTTGTTTTATATTATATACCTATGTATATCTATAATCTTATCCGATAAATATTCCATCTGATTCAGGTACCCTCTTGGTAATTCAGACCGCTGTTTAAATACGGATAAATTTACAACCTCTATTCTATTTACATGTAGGCTTCTCTGGCACTATAAAAATGCAGATTGGTAAAGCTAATATTCAAATTCTCGTCTTGATCCACTTCACTTGTAAAATCTTTTCTATACTTTATCACTTTATCTATGGCGTCAACTTAGTTTATTAAATATGTATAGCCTTCTCAATCTAGTAGATACATAGGTTTCCTGTACATCACCTGCGTTTTGGAAGCAGCTTCTCTTTTGTACACACTATTAGACTTTCAAGTTTTATATAAAATAGTAATGTATAAGATTCTGGCTAAGAGTCTTTGAAGAACGTGGTGTCTGCTATCCTTAACAAAAAAAAACCAAAACAAAAAATACGTAGTGGTCGTGAATGAGGAAGTCAATTTTACCTCGTGGGGAACTCACCTGCTGGTTTTTATTACGAAATTTTCATAAAAATTCGCCCCACCCTCTCCCGCCGTCCATGTCTTTACTTTATTTTATTCGAATGTAAACTCCTCACAAATTAGTCATACATAATAAAACTATTAAAAATTTATGCGATAACAGGCCTTTATCCAATTTTTTCTTTATGAATTACAGTGGTGGAACAAGCACTTTCTCTCGAAGTCGATAAAAAAACACCCCCTACCCCACTCCTCCTTTGAATCGAAGTAATTATGGCAACAAACAAAACATTATTCCTCTAATATGTAAGCCTCTAGTAAGTATTTCGTGTCGGAAGTCCATAAGATTATAACTGTATAGAAATATGGAACACGCACAAGCCTCCCTCTTTTTGCGACACAGAAGTATCTGAAAAATAGGCACACTCATGTTGAGTTAATAACAAACAGAATCAAGTGGAGTGTAGTTGTTAATAAAAATATTCAACATTCCATCCATATGAAGATGGGAGTGGAAATAATGTGTACTATAACACTTAAGTACGCACAAGTGCAAATAATCATCACGCCCCTCCTCAACTTCGGCAAAATACCCCGGCTCCCCTGTGGAAAGAGTAATTGCTTAATTGTTTTATTTGCTCTATCTCTCCCTTCTGTCTGTTTGTTTTTCTGCCCCCTAAAGCAGTTTTTGCTGAAACATACGGAAGAGATGAAGGGAAAAGATTTTTGCTGACTGTTTGGAATTCATATGATGTCCGTCCATGTATTTCTATTTATCTACTATGGATGGGACTTTCTTTGAAGATGAACATTGCAGAAAAAACTTTCACCTTTAAGAAAAATAAATAGAAATAAAGAATCATCCCTCCTATCTTATAGCTATATAGTCCCACATACACGATCTCTACTTAGAGTTGGGGTTAGACGTTTACAATATATGTAGTAGAGATGACGCGGAGAATATGGTGTCGCAGCCAGATGGGAAAACCATTTCATCAGCAATAACACTTCAAACCACAACCTTCGGTGAATCTCCGTCGTTTGTTGTTATTTGCGCATATCTTTCTGTCTGCGGTGGCACTTCTTTACAGCCAGTGTGACATTCGTCATTTGTCTAGATTGAGTTTTTATATCGGTTTTGCTCACTAAGCGTCTTTCGTCAATTTCGACCTAACAATGGGTGAACTTTTAGCTTTCAATCATTAACGGTTGACCGCCCTAGAATATGTGATCATTTGGCTGAATTTCTTTGGTATTCCATTACTAAAAGTGTGGTATAAGCTTCGACGTTGCTTATCGTTACTCCCCAACACAAAATTAGTTCCACATTAAAACTTTGTCATTTTGACCCCAGCTGTGACCGGTGAATTGTTTACCTTTGCACCTTTATTTTACTTTTTTGCTTTTTGTTTGTTCTTTGGTTGAGTTGGGTAAGGGGAGGGCTAATCGATAAATTTGATTAATGACTTCTTCAGGGGGTAATTTTCGAAGAGCACTTCAAGCGAATTGAAACAAAAGTTTTCCCTGAAAATGACGTTCTGATCTCAAAAGTAGTCCTCTGTAGTAAAGTATAATTAAAGTCATGTTAGAAGTAGAATGGTTATGGAACGTGATTTAGTGCAGAGTTACGACGTGACTAGATTATACTAAAGTGGAAAGAGACAGATTATTTCCATTGTTCTGTTGGCTATAAAATTGTGTACCTGTACATAAAAGCAACAACAATAGCACCTTGGTCGTAAAAATGTTGACAAGAAATATGTGCTTATAAGTCTGCCATTTTTGTAACAGCTTCTAATAAATTAAAGAGAACTTTTTTTCGCTTTCCAGGAGCTTTATATAAAACGTAAATCATATGAACAATAGATTAATGTACTAGACCTTCACTAAAGTTATTTAAACCCCATGTAAATAAATTTGTTTTGACCTTTCCTTCTCAGCTATTTAATAATTTCTCAGTAGTCTCACATCCAATCGAAAATTCAACATTTCAAATAAGAAAAAAAAACTGTCAGAAGCGCTTCTACTTACGTATAGAAGTTCCCGGGTTCCTCAAAGCTCTAAACTTGGTCCACCTTACTTTTAAAATTATAAATATTTATATTTTGTGAACAGATTACGCTTACAAAAAATGAAGAGCTAAAGAAGTGTTGAAAAATTAACAATAAAATTTTTCTAATGCGAAAAGAATCATTATCGAGGTGTATTTTTTTCTAAAGATCGGGATAGCATGCAAGCTCTTCTACCTCTTGACTAATATTTCCCTTACTTAGGAACGGAGTAGCGTGAGCTGTGAAAAAGCGAGTATAATCATATCCCGTCCAAAACATTTTGGGAGAAAATTTCAAGCGATTAAAGTAGATAAGAAAACTGTTTCAGAGCCCGATATTAATCCTAATATTCTTAACCAGACTCTCTTGGCTTTCGAAACTCCTATGAGTACTATCTCTGATATCAAGCTAAATTTAGAGAGTAAATTCTTTCTCATTTCATAATATGTATCTTAAACTGTGCGAATATGGAACAGCCTACCATCTTCTGTCTTTCCTCGGGCTTGTAATATGTGAAAGAGGAATGCCCATTTTAGGCCCGACACCTCCAATCGTGAGAGATGCCTTAAATGATGCATTATGATACTCTAAACAATTTTTATTACAATGTTTATTTCTATCTAGTGGGGGAAAGCTGGGGGGAGGAGGTCTAAGTTTTATCTAGTACTTTTAGGAAAATCTAGTACAGAGCCAAATTCCTTAGGTTCTGAGAAGAAGTTTGAGTACCCACACTCCTATTCTCGGAGGCTTAAATAGTTATTTATAGCCATCCCAATACTCGCGCTTTTTTAGTATTTTCCTCTTTTTTATTCGAACTGAGGTACTAGATTTTTCGGACCTTAGATTGGCTCTAGTTCGGTAGGGACATGTCCGATCGGAAAACGGGTTTCACTGTTCGCCTCAGCTCATTATCAGCTACAATTCGTAGAAGAAAATTGTTCTCTTCATTCTTTTACGGTAGTGAGTAGGAACCCCCGGCGGGGGGGGGGGGGTGGTTTTAAATACCGCATGTTGCATACCAAATTAAAGGTCTCATCGAGTACTATTGAGCAATGAACTTTTTTTCCCGATTCAGTAAAGTTTCTCGGAACGTTTTTGCCGCCGGAAAAGCTATTTTCATGCACATACACCCCACTACTACATTTCGCATATATTTTTGCAGTTATTTTTTCCATGGCCATTTGTGGTCTTTTGTGAACATTTTTCTCATAGGAAGTCATTTTCCACAACATCCCAATTCCTCGCAAATACGAGAAGTAGAAAATTTCACTTTTTCATCCAAGAAAATCGCTGAAGCTATATCTGATCGGCAAAGCTTTTCCATTATTAATAAAATATGTTCAGAATATCACAATTCATCGTTTAAGATATCTCTCATGTCTAGAGGTGTCGGGTCTAAAGTTGTATGAAAAGTGGGCATTCCCCTTTAAGAGCAACTCATGTCCCCAAATTCTTTCTGTACTTGTCATGTCCTTTAATTCTTTTCCTATATCCTTTCGGCCATGCTGTGCTTTTCGTCATAGGGTATCCCCTGACCTTAGTTTAATGAAACATAAAGAAAAATTAACACTGAAGCTATTAGTTTTAACTTCCATATTGCCATAAAATCTATTATTTCTGATATCGCGATTAGACCTGACTGTATATACATACTTAAATTTTTCTAAAATGTTTCTAACTACTTTCATATATTCTCCAGTTCTTTAACTAATATTTTCAACACTTACTTAACAACCTGAAAATTATCATCTTCGTGAAAGAATCTTCTAGGGTCCTTCTTCTAGCTGAGAGACCCATTATTATTCAATCATAACTTGGTAAACCTTTGAAAATTAACCTTCCAAATTAACTAGCGGTCTTCCGTGGGGATTAAGATAAAATTACTATAAATATTTTTCTACATCTCTCTAATAGTCTGTTAATCCACTTACGAATATAACATACTTTGCAAGTTGAAGAGATTTTCTTAATTTTGAATTGTCTATAACTAGAAATCTTCTTAAAATTTTTATGGAAAGCTATGCAATTTCTGCATTCTTCTGTTTTTTTTAGCACGAGCTCGAAAAAACCATTAAGTAAATGCGTTACGTTAAGATGGACAGAACCTTCCAAAATAACGTGAAAACTCTTACCGTTTAAAAGTTTTTAATTGAAAAATTAATTGTGCCTCGTGCACATAAAATAAAATCACAAAATTAATTTTCAACATTGAATCTCATACAGAGAAGTTTACTTATGATAAGTTCTATGAGAGTGACAGATATTTCTCGTAAAATTTTTATTTTTATTTAATTTTATTTTAATTACCATACCAGTGGAGGGGAAATTGTTAATGCAGCCTTTTTGATAAATATAATTTGCATAAATCCCCCTATTATTGGGTATACCTGTTTTGAAAGTAAACAATTTCAATTTGTCGTTACCATCACCGCCGCCACCATTACCACCACCACCAATCTGTTTTATGTTCATAATAAACTCAAACTGGGCATAATTAAGCTGCTTTATAGGTTGTGCATAATATAACGCTAGACATTAACATTGCTCACAGCCATTCTCTTGTGTACATCAAAATTGCAAAATTGTATCGAATGCAATTCGGAACTCTAATGGAACCCTAATTTCGGGTCCATCAATGTGTTAAATGAAGTTAAGTCTCAACCACAAAACCAAATCGAATAACATGGTCGGGCGAAATTCTAATGCAATAAAACATTTTGCTAAATAACTGGAAAATTTACTTTAAAGGCTATGTATAATTGGGAAATTTTCAATATGCACGTATATCTTGGGATGAAGTTTATAGGTAAACCGCTCATATAGCAGGAAAGATTCGTTGGTGGAATCTCATATAATGAAGTTGAACTAGTTCCTTCAAATATTTGTTTTGTTACAATTATTGAAATTATCATCACAACGTGTATAATAGAATACTTTAAAGCGGCCCACACACGATACAACTGTTGTACCAATTTATGTTGGCGTATAATCGTTGTTGTCATACAACAGCCGTTGGACCGACAGTTGTATCGTGTGTGGGCCGCTTAAGCCTATATTGTATGTCTTTCCATTTGAAGAGATTGCGTTCTTTGGACAACTACGCACAGGCTACGTAACCCTCTGAATCCGTTTCTAAATTACTCTTACCTATTTTTAAAAGTGTTTTTGAGTAATTTCCGGTATCTACACGTCTTTATAACGAGCTATTCCTTCATATTTATGGTTAAGCTGTATTTCTTCACATATGCCCATAGCATTGACTTTTCAGACAGCCATTAATTTCATCCGCTAGTGTGCCCTTTCTATCACTGCTAGGGTTTCTCGGAAGTCACCAAACTCTTTTGTGCGACATAATACACTATAGTCCCAGACCTTAAACTGTCCGACCGTGGTTTTTACTAAAATCAGAAATGAACGATTCTCCTCTGCGAGATTTAACGAGAGCATAGGTACAGAATATGCTGTACGTCCCCGATTGAGCTAGTGTCTTCCTCTGAACATTGAGGGTTAATCAATCCAGCATCGTCAACAATCGTCATAACTTTATCTTCTACTTTCTCAGAGCCTTGTTTTATACTCGTATGTAGAAAATCGCTGAATGACATACCCATGTGTCTGTTTCAGACTAAGTAAAATATCCTCCGCCATAGCATCTTTAAATTTATCTCACAGCTGCTAAAGATTCGAAACACCCGCCCAATTGATACATTTATTTTACATCTCAGTTCATTTGAAAACACTGGAAGATAAAGGTTACTGCTAAATTTATTATGAATTTATGTGTGTTTGTATTAAGTGTATGGCTCACCGTTACACCGCTTCTGGCTTAGCGGCAGGCTCAACCATACCCCCAACTCTAAGCACATAAGGAATAAGGTATTTGGAATAAACTGGTCGTTTAATCGCTAGCAGGCAATATCTAAGACTACTACCTAAATTTCAAGGCAACACATAAAAATAGAATAAAAATAATAAATTATTTTTTTACTGGAATAACTGCGTAGGAAAGATATAAATTCATACGAAGAAGATTTCTCGTCTAAATTTACAAAAATGCATTTAAGTGCAAAAGAATGATTGAACTTTTCGACCCAGCGATCAGAGAGGTCTCATCGGTATGGTTATCTCTGAACTTCTATGGTAGGCGATCAGAGATAACCATACCGATGAGACCTCTCTGATCGCTGGGTCGAAAAGATATAAATTCATACATAAAGCTTAAATCTATAATTAATCCTCGCCTTCGATTTTATTTTGAATCGTAGATTAAACTCTTTCTTATGTTATTGTTTTGTGCGGCCACCTAAGATTTGGTAATTGTGTAGTTACTGGCTGCAATTTCTAGAAGGTTGATACTGCCACCTCTTGGGAAAATCTGTCTTGATTACTGTATTCAGATTTCGCATCATATTTAGCAATTTCGCATTACAAATATTGGTTTTGATTGGCTGAGTATATCAACTCAACAGCCGCCCGAGCCAAAAGCAGGACAGCTTTCCGATCCGCTTACTTTAACACCAGGCACGTAGTTTTAGCGTCGCTTTTGCATTGAGTTAGTATATATTTTTTAAAAATCAGATATTGTAGTTTGTGTTCCTAGAAAAAGACACTACCCTCTGACTGAAAGTATTGCCCCCCCCCCCCCCCCCCATTCAAATGATGAGGGTCCTATAAAATTATTTATTGCTACCCAAATGCCCAGAACAATCACTCAAACACATAACTATTTTTCATCATCCCTAAAGGTGACATTGCCATAAACTTTATTTCAGCTCAGAAGACCTGATATGAGATGACTCTACAATCATCTCATGTCCGTGTAGCTGTTTTAAGTGAGTAGTAATAGATGCTCTGCGCGAACCCAGAATTTTACTGTCTCATAAAAATAAAAATTGAGTCAAGAATCAAGATACGACAAATGCTAGAAGGAAAATTATTGGTTTTCTACTTAAAAGCAGGTCGTCATCACAAAATTTGTAGATGTGTCTGTGGAAGCGCAAAAAATTTTAACACGCCATCAGAAACGAAATCGATATTGTTTGGCGATTGTTTTTGTTAAAAGAGAATTCAACGTTTCGAACGTTTTTTTTTTTAAAGATTATTTTAAGTGTGTGTTGTGTAAACTGTTTTAAGGAGCGACAGATAAGACTTTAATATAAAGTTTCAATTTAATAGTTATTCTATAAATTCATTGCTGTAGACTTTAACGCTTACAAATAAAGTAATAAAAGTAACAGTAATGGAGAAAGAAATATTTGTGAAAAGAAAATAATTTGGTAGTTAGGTTGGACTCTACGCCTACCATATTCCAAGCTGAGGTGTTAGCCATAGAAGAATGCGCCAATATACCTGTATTAAAAAAGCCACAAATGGCTCAACCATCAATATTAATTTTATCGAGGATAAACAAATTTATCCTTATGAGGGCCATAAAGGCAATGAAATTGCTAACAGCCTAGCCAAAAGAGGAGCGGGACCTCCGTTTGCCAGACCAGAGACATTTTGTGGCACTTCAAAGTGTTACCTCAGAGCTACCCTAAATAACTGGGAGAATAAGCAAAAATCTCTTTATTGGGAAAGGCTACAAGGCAAAAAAGTTTATCGACACATCTGGCGGAAAAATAAGAGAACTCCTATACTGTTTAGGCTTATCATCAATAGCCAATAATTTTAGACATGTAAACAGAATTAAAAGTATAGCAAAATAGAAAAATTCTTTACAATATAGCAGACACAAAATGCATACAAAATTTTGCTGAAGTATAGTTTTCCTGTAAATAGATCTAATTACGAGCACACAATTTTTACATGCAAAAGCTTCATTATCGGAGCCGTCTGGTGCGAGGTGAGAAAATTTCGTTGTTAAAAACGATAAATACTTACTCATGTGAAAATTTGTGATCACAGTTAAAAATATGAATGCGAAAATGTAAAATTATTATATAATTTCCTCTTTTGTTCCCAACTCGATTTTGAATGTGGGAATATGGCCATCACATATGTGTGATGGCTGTATATAAAGAATAAATTGACCCCGATGGCGACGTAAGGTTAAAATAATCGAGGTGAGCAAGTGCTACATTTCTACATCGTTTTAGCTGGATGCATAGGTATTGTACCTAGCATCAATTCATCAATGTCACGGTATTGTATCCTGAAAAATCAACATAGACAGCGGCTGATGAAGGAATCGATCGCTTAATAAACATTCTGGTGCCCCGACGTGTATTACCAGCAGAAGTTAAGACTGCTGGAGATTGCCTGGGATTCCTTCCTGAGATAACAACATGAAGATCAACTACGGCATGCTTATTTCATCACAGACTACTACGAAGCTATAGAGTGATTTTTGAAATTTATTCGAGTCAAATCAAGGAGAAATTATTCGATCTTCATGAAGAAGCCACTACAAAAGATAAATTAGTGGCAACCCGAAGCAGCATAGGAAAGGCCATTCAGCAGCTTTTCGAAAATTTCGGCAAAGAAAAGATTGCTCGTAGGACACCTGAAGTCACAAACAAATAGGTACAAGCGACATCTTCATGAGCAATGGACCCAGTTTATCAAAAACGACAATCAACTCAGAGAAGTGCAAGTTGAGAACAAGGATGATCCCTACTTCTCTAAAAATTACTTTGAGAAGATTCAAACACAATATCTAGCGTTCTTAAGAAAAATAATGGAGCGATTAGAGAAGTGGCCGGAATCTGGAATTCAGAAACCATGAAGGTGCACAAACCGGGGGAAGAGAACAATGCTAAATCTCAGCCATCTCAAAATAACATTAATGCAGTAGAAGATATGGCTAAGGTGCTAAGGAAGCAGAAGGCAATAATCGACTTTCTCGAAGCAGGCATGTGGAGAAAAATATCAACTATTACCCGTTATTGGAATCAAATAGAGGTTTCATCAGAGTCACCGATGATTCAACTAGTCACGGCTTTTATTCTGATAACAGGGCTTAAAATGTTCACAGAACCTATCTCAGACCACTGCTCCTTCCGTTATCACCTAAACAAGATGGACTTGGCTGAAACTTTATCCTGCTGCTTCTGTCAGGATGCAAATCAAACCTCAGAGCCCCTGCTCTGCAATTGTAGAGCATTAGCCAGGCGGAGATGACTTCACCTCGAACATAAAAACACCTTAAACATAAAAAGCGAATAAATTGATCGGGGACTTGCAATAGATCTAATGCTTCCACATTCCTCCACGAATCTAATCTAGTGGTACATTGTTATTGTTCAATAATATCAAAAAATTAACTTAAGAAAACCCCAGACTGTCTGTAACGCGTTCGAATCCCAACATGCTTTTTTTGATGAAAAAAATTAAAAAAAAAAAATTAAAAAACAAAAATAAAAAGAAATAAAAATATTAAAAAAAAAAAAAACAATTAAAAACAAAGAAAACTTTACAAACTTAAGACAGAATTCCGTTCTAAGAACGGGCGGCTTCTGATTACGGGCCTATATCAATGTAGTAGTAAATTCCGAAAAAAACAATCACAAATGACAAAATTTCGAGGGATTAATTACAAAGAATAAAATCCCATATTCTCAAAAAATTCAAAAATATATGTAATTTCCAAAACCATCCCGAAAATGCAAAACAATGTTTTTTTTGTTATAATTTTGTTCTCAAAATGTTAACCCGAACAGAAAAAATCTCCGAAAATCTCCAAAACATGTATTTCCATACATTAAAAATAAAATAAAAAGATAAAAAAAAGACTGGAAATACCCATGCTGGTAATTCTTCGAAAACCAAAATTACATTTTGAAATGTTAAAATATCAAACCGAAAAACTTCCATTAGAATTAAAAGATTTTATTGAAAAAACCATGGCGGGTATACGCTGCTCTGTTTTCCGGTTTCTTTTTCATGCGCGTACTTAATCTACTATAGTGAACTGACTTTAATAAAGGCTTTTCTCTTTCAATGATCTCAATGGGTAAATGTTAAGAGACATTTTTCTCCAGTCAGGCGTCACAATTAAGTGGAGTTCCTCAGGGATAAAAATAAATACGGATATATGTACAAATGCTTCATTAAAAGACGAATTGCACAGAAGTGAAAGTCTACAAGGTCGCCAATCAATCTTAAAAAGTCCTAGCATATCGATCTCATATAATAACAACAACATTTGCATTGCTGATATCCCTCCGTAATGTTTTTAAAAAGTAATAATATATTCTAATTACTTCAAAGCTTTCAGAAATATATTTTTGCCGACACATTAGCCCATGTGAAAATTATTTCAAATAAGTATGTAGGTACCTATTTATCTAGTGCGATTATAAAGTCTGTGCTGTTATGTTTTTGTGCTATATTTATAGTAAATTTTAAATATATTTTTTTTTGCATAATTACAAATTGTTTTCTACAATATTTATATTTTTACTCATAAATCCTAATTTTGCTACAAGTATATTGTAAAATAATACAATATTACACACATCTTTCACAATTTATGATTCGTTAGTATGGTGGCCAATCCTAAGCAAAGGTTAAAACTGAAAAAGCTGTGTTCGGCGCTTGCCAGACAAAAAAAAGTAAACTCAATGCAATCTTGTGGTTCCTCTAACACCCTAAATATTTTCATGCAATCTTAAAATAAATGGAAGAATTTATAAGGTTTGGGAGATGTAAACCAAAAATATTATCGGTCCAATTATAGTTCTTTGAGCTACACCCGAAGATTGAGTGAACGGTTCGAATTGCACACTATTTTTTACCATTATACTCCAAACTCATATTGGATTTTTTTTTAGAACAATTGAATGATTTATTTTATTATAAGCCGTACTTATATGGGCATAAGATACGACAATTTTGCAACAAGTAAATATGGTCAAATTTGTTTCTATAGATTGACCAAGTTAGAGTTCATCATAATTTATAATAGGTGAAAATTATGTAGTGATATGTCAGAAGACATCTAAAGTATATTAACATAGTTCGTCCTTTATCTGTTCCATCCGTTCAGCACAACGAAGATTTACTTTGGTTATTTGGATATGGAGAGAGAAGGTTTATCATCCTGTTCAGTATCTTTTTCTATTTACCCATGCCATCTCGGGTTTAATTAAAAAAAAAGCAGTAATTAAACGATAAAAATGGACAGGCATAAATTTGACAGTCATGCACTATTAAACTCTTGACATAAATAAATAACGTCATAGAGACATAAAACCATTTAATCCAATTTATATATCCGCACCCTTTTAGCGAACATGTCTTCTGCATTTATATACTTTTGGAATGGAGTTCCTTCTTAACGCTCGACTGTACCAACGTTCTCTTCTACACAATACCCAAATTGGTACTTTGAAAATCGAGGAAATATTTCGCGCGAACTTGTTCGGCTAATCCAAGGGGAACGTCTTGAAACTCCTTTAAAACTTCTTTAACACTTTACTTCACGGAAACCGAAAATTCCGAGCCTACTTAATTTCAACCCTGAAACGTTCAAAAATTCTTCCTTCAATTTGCCGAGAATAATAAAGCACGTGAGCTGGTGCAGGATGAAAGGTATACATAGGTATCCAAAGAGTCCTCAAGGACACACTTTTATCCGCAATTTTTCTCTACCTTCACCCAACTCTAATAAATTTACGATTAATGTTTTCATGGAATAGCTTCCTTTTGTAGGGAGAAAAATGAAACACTACAGAATGGGTGACGGCGAACGTATTCAATTGGTCCTTCATCGTCGGTTTTCAACGTATATAATAAAAGTTTGTAGAACATCTACTGAATGGAAGGTTAATTGGCCATCTTGTTCATTAAGCCGAAATGTAGCATTATTAATAATATTTTATGTGCTGTAATAAATTTTGTATATTAACTCGGGGTCGCATTATCCGATACCGTTTTACCACGGTGGTTCTCTTGTTCGATTCTTGGAATTATTAAGTTAGGTCCATTGTTGTGTTTGGGGTATTTTGAGAGCAATTCTGTGGGGAAATGGAGAGGCATTCAAGTAAACAGGAAGAAATTGTATCTTAAAAGAGGTCTTTATACAAATAATTGAATTTATATATTTTGCGCATTATGTACATCGTCTTCATTGTGTACAATCTTTTGAGGCCTTTAACCTTTTTGAGGATGTATCCATTTGGAAAATACATACAACTTGAATGGGAAAAAGAAGAAAAATTGGAAATTGAAAAGGGGTTATACCTCCCAAATTTTTTTTATTTTTTCATTTTTATTATCGGCTTAAATCATGCCAAAACAACCCTAGAATCAAAATCTACAACGCCCAAGTTCCGATCTAAACTAAAAATTGTTTTTAAATTAATTTTTCAAAAAACTTACTATAAGATTATATCAAATATTTGTTCGAACCATATCTATGAAAAAATCAGCGATTAAGAGAAAGAAATTTCTATCGAACGAGGTGAACATGAAGGTCTCACGGTGTCAGGCGATGGATCTTAGCGAAAGAGAGGGTTTTCGTCTCTTTTCGGATTGGTGACTTTGATTGGTTGGCACACCCACAAGGTATTGGATGTGTGTGTAAAATAAAAATACTGTAAAGTGTGCGAATATTGGAAAAAAAAGAAGGCACTGCCGAATATGAAGAGGTATACCCTTTGAACGAAGGGCACTGTGATGTCAATCATGAAGGTTCTGCCGGGAAAGTGAAGGTCGACGCAGCTATAGAAATGTTTAAACGCTCAGAAGAATCTCATAATAACAAGTACTTGAAATATATCGGCGACGGCGACTGAAAAACTTACAAAGATATTGTCGACTCAAAACCGTACGAAGATTTTGTCGTCGCAAAAAGAATGTATCGGACATTCCAAAAAAAATAAAAAAGGTCTCGGCGGTCGAGGAAAATTGGCCGGCAAGCTAATTGATGAACTTTAAATTTTTTACGGGCTTGCTATCAGGAGAAACCCCGATTCAATCGAAAAAATGCGGAATGACATTTGGGCGACATTATATCATGAAATGTCGACGAACGAGAATCCACTGCACGAGAAGTGTCCCGTCGGAGTAGACTCTTGGTGTACTTGGCACCGCAGTAAAGTGCTTGGTAACCTTGCAACTTACGAGCACCAGAATCCAATGCAAAAGGATGTTTTCAACGCAATAAAACCCATTTATGAAGAACTTAGCTCCGACTACCTTCTGTCATGCTCACGCTGCTTGTGTGGTATACTCAGAACAACAACGAGCTGTTCAACGCAGTAGTGTGGTCCATTGCTCCGAAGTCGGTGTTAAGTTGCAAGACTGTAATTACATTCAATGGCGGCTTGTCAGGTCTGTTTGCCATTTACGATGCTCTTGGATTGATTGACTGACTGTTGGGCCACACATGTACAAATTTTGCTTGGGAACGGACGCCAATCCCGTCAAAACCGCTGAGCACCGTATGTCCGATATCACGAAAGAGGTCAGACGCAGCATTACATCGGCCAAAAAAGAGGAAGAAGAGAAAAATAAGGCCCTGGAAAGACAATTATATGGTGCAGGGATAGCAGAGTTAAGGTAAAAAAATTATTATGGACTTTATTTTTGCGATTCTTAAGATTTATAGCATTTTGAAACTTCAAACGCGTTTTACTCGAAAACATGTTTTCAAAATCGGCGAGCAGTAGAACTCAAAAATTGACTTGAAATTTTAAGTGTAGCTTCATCGTTTTTATTATCTAGTGAAGTAGACACGATTTTAGCGATCGATTAAGTCGATTTTTTTCGTCGAAAACACGATTTTTTTTTGTTAAAACAATCGCCATTTCGCGAAAAAAAAAATTTTAAAATGTAATCATGTACTTCACTAGCAAAACTCATGTAGATATTGAATTTTTTGTTTTGTTCGAAGTGGAGTTGGACGAGACTTCTACTGCTCGCTGTGGAAGTTCTTTTTGAAATAGCGGTTTACGGTAATCACTGCACAGAGCCACCATTTTGTAAAAAAAATGTCAATAAAATTTTTTTTTCTCTTCTTCAAGAGTTGCTTAATCAAATGTTATTTTATTTGTATGACATTAATCTCAAATGTCCTTAAAAAAAATAATTAAAAAAGCCTTGTTTTTAGAGCATTTGGAAGGTATAACTTAAAGTGTTTTACTTTGAAACCATAAATGCACAAAATATTAAGTCAATTGATAATAAATTATGTATTAAAAAAGTTACCATCTAAGAGAATAAATCGCAACATGTACCTATTTTAAAGAGGGATGTCAAATTTTTTGACTTTAGAGAAAATTTTTGAAACATCAATCTATACTCTCTATACTCCATACTATTAGAACAAATATTTTTATAGAACTTGATTTCTCTATTTTACCAATTATTCCATAATCAGTAACTTTACTCGACAATATTTAAAGTGTGTAATTTAACAATAGCGCTGAAGTACCGCTATTATAAAAAGTATTTTTAGTGTACAGAAAATGAGTTTATCGTTTCGAAATTGTACTTTAACCAAAGAATATAATCCTTGAAAGTTGAATCATCCAGATAAGATGTACATATATGCATATTGTCTTTCGATCATTCGATGAAAAATCTATAAATAAGCTAAACAAAAGTGGCACTAAGATTGATTCCTGAGGGTACCCGTTTACAAGTAGCGCAAAGCAATTTTTATTTGGCTGTGCCTCATTGTAAAACTATTATATAAAAATTGTAGAGAACTTAAGAAAATTTAGAATTTTTACTGGGGTGTGAATAGACTTAACGGCACTCTTTTAAGCAGCCTAACTTTTGTTGCCTCAGAAATCATAAAGCCGATACCATTTTCAGTGGATTAATTAATGCGAGATGGAAGGTTTCCAGCTAGAGAAGTTTCCAATGACCAATGGTCTGAGGACGATTGTCTTTTATTTTGTTTTATATGGCATTATATTTTGTCGCCAGCTAATATAGATGATATGTATATAAGACAAATCGAAGCAGATTTTCGAATACCCGGGATATTTAGTTCTCATATTAGGCATTTTGAAAAGTTCTACGATCTATATAATCCTATGTACATATGTATGTGTATGGCATCGAGATAGATATGGTGATTTTCGGCAAAGAATGAACAAGTGAACTCCATTAAACTTGAAAAAAAAAGAACAAGAAATATATCGATTGAAAAGCGATGTAGTGAAGGCGACTAAGACCCTACGTGGGTGATTACAATAACTAGTGATGATGATGAAATCTTATCGCCCAAAAAGCGTGGCATTATTTCTGCAAACCAAGGATCTAAAGTGAGATTCTAATGGAGATATGTTCTTACTCAAAACTACCTCGCTTACCAATGTGGTCAGTCCACCGTAAGAGCTTTTTCGAATATTTGTAAGAAATAATGCTTCTACTGTCTATATTCTTATTACACTTGGTGTTCCACAAAAAAATTTGTTTGGTCCTTTATTTTTCATTAATGGATTTTCAATTGACAAAATTATTTCTTTCTACCTTTCGGAAATATATAGATTGAAATACTTTAAAACTCATCTTGAATATCATTCCTATATATGCATACATAACATACCTACGTAATAGAATCAGTACTCTTCTCCATTATGCAAACGTGTGACTCTATATCCTGTAAAAGACAAGTGAGCAATTCAAAATCACCGCAAAACCCATAAAGAGCTGTTAAGAACGGAATAATATTTCGGGTTCCCTCTTTGTTATATGAAGTCGGCTAATATCAGAATCATAAGATCGATGTCACGTATACATTTTGTAGACAGAAGCGTAAGCTCCCGCAGGGCAAAAGTTGTAAGCGTAGGTGTTTCAAACATAATGCCAGCTCCAGGTCCTTTATTTTCTATGCTCTGCAAATAGAGAAATTTTGAATTTAGATCACGCCGCAATAAGACGGAAGGCGTTAAGGGAATTCCACTTGAAATTTTCAAACTTGATTTGCATGTTTGCTGAAACTTGCAGGAATGTCATCCGTTTTAATGAGTTTAATGTTGGGGAAATCACCGATTTTGATTTGTTGGATTTTGTTTTTTTTTTCTAATAGATGTTCCTGTTGGGGGAGAACTTGAATAATGACTCCTTTTAGTCTACATCTAGGTTACGAGGCTGCAAATATCAGGAAAGATTCTCCACACTGAGTAGGTACTCTTTGTTTGTGGAGTAGGGTCAGGCCAGTTCACACATTCTTCTAAAGGACGAGAAATTGAAAACAAATAGTGGAGCAGGAACTTAAATAATTGTGGAGGAAAATATCCATGATATTTTATGACGTGATGCGATGCATTTAATTTTGATTACAAGAAAAAAACAAAAACACAATAAAATATTTTTGACGACATTATGCAACTCATTCATTGTAATTGGTGTTTGAGAAAATTGGAGCCGAACCTAGAAATGACTTTTTAGTTTTGAAGACTGTACCCTTCTTGGTCAATTCATTAGCTGCGTTATCTCCTGGTACATTACTGTGTCCAATTAGGCAGCAGAAAAAAGCTTTATGGTTGACATCTAGTCATTGTACAGAAATTTTAGATGCTGAAATTTCCGGGCAACTATTTTAATAAGACTTTTCAGGTCAATCATTCTCTTTAGATCACTTCACCACACCTAAATTCCATAGCTAACGATGAATATTCCAAGACCGGTGTATATCTAATACTTTGATTTACATTTACCTTCCAGGCTAGCCGACTATGATATTTTTTTAGTTTTTGCTGTAATGTTAACTCACTTCGTCGTGCACTTACTGATGCTTTTGTAAATATATTTACGTAACGAAATCCAACATATGTTCAACTGCCTAAAGATTTTATGTATCCTGCAACAAAATAATTAGAGCGCGAGTGTTTTGCCATAAATAAATGAATTTCACAATATTTTGCCGAAATTAAAAAAAGTCAATTACCCTTGCTAGGGATGTGCAATATTTCCATAACTAAAAGTAGAAAATTGTATTAAATTTAAAACTGTTTTTCATCATAGACTGATTTCTTCTTGGCAGTACAGAAAGATTGGACCTTTATCCCGCCTTCGCGCTTACTGAGTGAAACGTGCACAGTAGGTATATAGGTGTGGCAGCTATCTTCGGTGACATAAATTATAAACAAAAAACAAAATAAACAAAAAAAAAAAAACGGCAAAGATTGTGCTACCTTGAGCCAGGAGGAATTACCCTGCTACTGAGTTAGACAAAAAAAAATTACACCCAAGATAATGTCGTCGGGATCCTGGAGATTGGAAGAGATTGTATCGTTCTTAACCAGGAGAAGGGTGCCACAAAAATGGAGGAAAAGAATGGAAATGTGAAATCAAATTACTTGGGATTTCTTTTATTTTCAGACGAGTCTTTGTTTTTTAGACGAAAGATAATTCTTCTTAGGATGGAGAGATCCTTTCATCATGCTTTTTTGATTTTTCCTTTCTTTCTTTTTTTTTCTTTTTGTAAAGAGCAAATCTTCATTCTATTTGAACCAAGGAAAAATACAAGTCCTTCGACTAATATTTGATGATTTGTGATGGATACAAGCTTTTGATATTTCATTTGTCGACAGCCTTATCCGGTTAATAGTCGTCCTTGGCTATGATGAAAGCCATTCTATAAAGCAACTTCGAATACTATCTAACTTTTCCTGTGCATTTTGCTCTATGCTATATATACGTCCAATACTAATGAACACATCATTTCGATGCCGACACATATTCGAAATTTCGGCAGTAACCTAGTTTCAGACTAATTATAGCATTTCAAAGAGGTAATTAAGCAGGAGCAGAGAAAATATAACCACATAGGATATGCCCACAAGTTCTGGTTAAAAGGAAGAGTTCGTTATAGCACAGTATTCAAGCCTGTATGAATCTATGAATGTATCTATGTAGGTACGTCCACATGGAGTAACCTCGTTGAATGAAAATAAGATATTTTTGCTATTTCCACAAGTCTTCGTCGTCATCGTCGTCGTTCTTTTTCAGGATGGAAGGGCAGATATTCCGGAGCTAGAGTGTCATATTTTATGTCTAAAGTTTATTCATTCGTTTAATGGGTTGGAAAATTACTTTGTCATCTATTGCTCGTTCGGTTCGGATTATATTTGTTGGAGCACTATTCGGAAATGACAGCTGCTGTGGGCAAATGTCTTAACCACAGTTCCTATCGTTTTATCCTATATCGCAACAGTTTATGATCGTTTATTCTTGCGGTGATGTATTTGATTGTTTTACACGTTTACTTTCTTCAGATATGAGTTGTAATAGAAAAATCATTATTGATTATTGTGGAATTTATGACTGATTACGACAGCTGAATCTCAAAATATTACCTTGTCGAAAGTATTTTATATACTATACATATGGTGCTGGCTGTTTTTTTTTTTCTCCTTAAACATTTTGTAAGAGAAATTTTTCTTCAGCACAATTTACAATTCATTTTAATAATCACAATATAAGTTGGTCAATAGATGTTCTACAATTCCATAATTCAAGCCTTAGTGACCAAGCATTCTCCTCAGAAATAAAAAAAAAAAATATGCGTAAATAATTTTTATTAACGGGGACGAATATAGATCACAAACTGTTTTTAGTGTTGATAACAAGCAATGTATGCCGCAGGAACAGTTCAGCTTCACAATCCCAATTCAGCTATTCATCCCAAGTTGCAGACAAAAGTCCATAGACGACGGCGAAAATTCACATTAAAAAACAAAAACATTATGTAATTCAGGTATCCCTAGTATCAAATTTGGGAAAATTTCAATAGACTGATCCAAAGCTTTCTAACTTCTAGCAAATTCTATGCGGTACTATAAGACACCACAAAGAAATTGAAGCTGGTGTCTCTCAGGCTTCTATCTTAGATCCAATACTAATCAGTCTGTATACTTGACTCAACTATCAAATAAAAATCTCACGACATTTCTTTATTCAAATGGCCCGACTTCATCACATACATCTAATTTCGGTACCATCAAAGTCAACCTGCACCTAAATAAGCTCGACTCCTACCAGAAACAAGGGGAGATAAAAATAACTATGAAGGATGCCTACAAAGCAAAAGATATTAGGCTCACACCCAAAATCAAATATATTGGAAGCAACTTCAACAAGTTTTTGAAATTAAATAACCACGCAAATGCCGTGATAAACCAGGCGAATTTCGCTTAAAGTCTGCTCAGCTCGATATCAATGTTAGAGATACAAACAAAACTCCGATGGAAAAATTTATTTGAAAAAAAAATAATGTCAAAAACGTTTAAATTTTAATTATTATGAATTTATGCATGGCTGTCTCTAGACAAGCCGGGGCCCAGAACACTTTAGGACGCTCTTAAACAGATATTCTTTCTAAATTACTTTGGGTTATCATCAGGAATAATAACGTAAAATATAATCGGAAACACAACACGAAAAACACACCGATTACAACTTCAAAAGCTAGTAAACGGATTTCCAGTTCCGAGAAGAAAGACGTAAAGTCACAGATAAGTAATACCGTAATACCCAGATTTGGAAACTAATGTTGAAAATCTGCTTCTCATGAGCCATCCATGATGCTTCACCTAGTTTTCTTCCAAGCCTTTTCGTCGAAAAACTTTTCTACGAAACGACATTTTCAAAATCGTGCACGTAACGGCGCAAAAAAAAAACAAAAAATCAAAAAAGAAAAAGAAATGGGGCTAGAATTTTACTACGTCCTCGTCATTGGCCTCGGATAGCGCTAAAGGTGAAAGTGAATAATTTGTTATCAAATAAACGAAATTTTCGAAGAAGGCATTTTTTGAAGAAAAGTATTTTCGAAGAAAAGTTTGTCGATGAAAAGTTTGCGAAGAAAAGTAAGGATACCAGCCATGAAAGATACATATATCAGCCAGCCTTAGCTTTTACCAAAGACAAAATTTCTGAACATTAACCAGCCTACAGGCCAGCCGAACAATTTGGTTTCAGCTTGCGTTTGAAAAGTAAAAAAAAAAAATTGTTGAAACTATAGAAGTTTTGTCAAGATATCAAAAGCTTTAGCAAATATTTTAACCAAAAATAATGTACAAAAAACCTTGAAGATGTCACTACATACGAGGCATGAACTGACTATCCTATCTCCTTCAATATCTGGGTATTGTGCCCTAGCCACACAGCGCTCTTAATGAGGAAATAACTAACGACTCATTAGTCTATAATGATTCATTATAAACTGCAGACACACAACCATTTCTTTAATTAAGTTGTACCATAAAGTAATGAAGGCCTTTATTATTTTATGATTGTACTGTCAAACTGGTTTTGATCGAACTAACGCGATAAACTTTGTTTTTATTTATTTTACTTTTCAATTTAACAATTTACACTTGAGAAAAACATTATATTAAAAAGAATATAAGCAATATAGTTTGTGATTTGCAAGTCTTTGCATTTCTTCTTCTTATTTTTCAAATCGGCAGATGCACAGCGGAGCTCCAGATTTATATTATATATGCCAAATCTAGCACATTTTTCCTCATTATAACTATAATGAAGGAAAAAAATACTTCAATAGTGTAATTTATTATGATCTGATTTTCGAGCCATAATGACGCATACTATGTGATACACGCCATTTTAATGAATGATGATGATTCATTGGATCGTGCTGTGTGTCCAGGGTATTACTTATCTCTGTTAAGACAGAGTTGCCAGTATTATCTTAACGTGGACAACAGTATAAAAATTTTCTCTCATTACCAAATAGAGTGTTTCTACTGAATGAAAAAATACTTGAAAAAATGAAAAAGATACGTGAAATTTCAAAAATATTGGGGCTGCAAACACTGTCGCAATACTATGACTACAATTTTCATATAAAGTAGCATATTATATGCAAATTTTGTTGCCATGTATAGAATTTCGAATAATTCCCATGGTCTACTTTCAATAGCCTAAATCTAACAGCTAAACTAATTTGTAATAGGTTTGAAAAATAAGTCATAAGTTGGTGGTCTATTATTGCAGAGGATAGGGGCCCCATTGATCGGGGGACCCTGTCGTAGTGACTCCGTTCGTAAAGATGGCACAGACTTTCTGAGAAATATGGATAGGAAAAATATACTCTTAACAAAGGGCATAAATCAGTGTAGGGTAATAGTTAGATATAGAGAGCTTTTTACATATCATTATCACTATTTTAATTCACTTCACCCTAGGTGTCTTAATAAGTAAAAACCAAAACTCTTATTCAGTCCTTTTGACAAATACAATAATATCTACCACCGCATCGTTAAATTTGTAAAGAATACAAATCAAATCTTTGTCGAACAAATCGGGTTACATAACACACGAATATTCAATAATCGATAAATAACATTTTTACGAGGGGAGATTTTCCCTGAGGATACATTCAAATAAGTTTCATTTTTTTTCTTTTATAAGACCTCAAAATCCCTCAGTTTTAATATCCATTCAACATATATGTATTCCCGACCCCTTAAAATCCTTAACCAAAGCTTCACTAAATGTATCAATTCTGAGCTTAATGAAGTCAATCCAATAACTATGATCCACTCCATTTTTGCCATCCTTAAAACATTCCATCAGAAATCATATTCGTAAGCTTTTCTTTTGTGTGACAACCTTTCCCCTCTCCCTCCCCCACCTATATCTGCCATGCAATCCGATCAATCTCCAAACTCTAAAGCAATATTCCGGTAGCAATTTAATTTGCCACATCATCTTCCAGAATCAGTCCATGTCAGATTTCAATGACGAAGTGACTTTGGATCTGGAGTTTGGTTAAAATCGGTTGTTGAGATACGAAATTCAGAAAATATTTTTTTCATACACAAAAAATAAAATAAAATTCCTTCTCATGTTGTGGAGTGGAGTGAAGTGGAGTGGAGTAGAGTAGAGTATAGTGGATTGGAGCGAAGGTATATAGATGGCTCAGAGGAGAGCAATGTAAGCCAGAGCTAGAGCATTTGTGGCGAATAGCGTGGGGAGATTTGCTTTTAAATAAAGTATATACCTACCTACCTATATATACATTTTTTTTTATGCTCTTGTAACTCGTATTGGATTTCATTGTGATAATAAAAAATTCATTCAATTTTCCAACTGGCTAGGTGCTCAGTTTCCGTCACGATTATCAAAATTACTTTAAAGCCGTGTTTCTCGTTCCTTGTTTAAACGTTAATAGTATAGCACCATCTAGTATAAGGTAGCGGAAAACTGATTTCTGAACTCCACAGGGGTTTACGATCAATCAATTCTGGATATCTCCAGGTAATTGAAATGTAAGCCTGCTAGGAATTATTGTTGTCTCTCCTAAATAACAAAAACAAAGGAAAGAAAATGTGTTCGTGCCATTTCACCGGAAAATTCTCTTCTGCTGTATGGTGGGGGTAGTATATGTAGTGGTATGATCATGAGACCATAGATTGCCAAAGGTTTTACCTCAAGAGCTGAACAATAGGCAGCGCCTCAAGGCTCTTTTATTATTGGTTGTATAGAGGGTGAACTAATATTTATAGATTTCCAATCTTTGTTTGGGCGGACTTTCAGTTTCTTTTGAAAATGGATAAAAATTTTTTTTTTAAATCCTACAAACAATTCATACACATACACTCGCACACATAAACAACCTCCCGTTTACCCAAAAATAACCTTTTCCAGCAAGCAAAATTCCAGGAGTTTTTCCCACATTAATTTGGTTTTTGTTGTTGGCTTTCGAATTATTTGGGTTTTGTCTAGGCTTTCATTAATTGATTCTGCTGATTGATTGGATGGCAAAGGATTCTATAAATTATTTCCATTCCTTTTAGACCTTGAGCCTCAAAGAGTTTAGTTATATAGGGAGTATTTCTCTATATAAGTATTATATACTTGAAGGTTGGGTAAGTGCTTTTCGTTCCACCCATTAAACCACTGTGATTTTTTCGCACCGATCGCTTTCACAGAGTATTTGAAACTGGAAAAACATTTTCTACACTTGTTACCAAAAAATATTTATCGATTTTCTAATTTTCTCCGGAAACAAAATTCAATCCGGAAAAATAAAACATTAATAAAAAAATAAAAATAAGCTAAACAACAAAGAAAGGCAATTACCCATTCCGACCAGCTGACATTATTAAATTACAAAAAGTAATAGCAAGCGGGCGGCCGCCGCGTCGTAAATTTATAAAAGTTTCCATTTCCTTAAAGACTATTCCAGCAGCGAAATGGGGTGGGAATCTGTTGTCATTGTCTCTATGAAATTTTGCCAGAATTTTATTGGGGGTGTATAATTTGAAACTGACGAATATGAAATTTTGGGCATATTTATGATAATGCCGGATATAATGGCGTTGATAAATCATAGCGGATGTATTTAAGGAAATAGGAAGATATTCATAGAATCATACCTATGGATATGTATAAGTAGGTGAAAAGGTTGGTGTTATAATATTGTAGGAGAGATAATTGAATGGTGAAATAAAAGTCACCTATATTCGAAGTAAGTGTTAATCAAAGAATTTTGTGTTGTCTAAAAATATCTCGTGATTATGTAGCACTGTAAAAAATTGATCACTATTATAAGGAGGCAACTAATTACCTACTAAAATAAGCCTTGGCTAGAATTAAACCATTAAGGTCATTCTTTTATGCCTCATTTTATGTACACTAGAGGAAATTATAATGTGCATCTTATTGAGTTTGGCCCTATCAGTTCATTTAGTCGTATCTGTAGATCGTCAGCTAACATTTTACAACTTTCTGAAAATAATTACACAACAGCTCCGAAGTGTTCTTGTATAAAAAACAAATGAAAATTATTTAATTTTTAGACAAATTAGTACATTTTTATTTTTTTTTATACAGGGTGTCCCGGCAGTCGACTTCAAGCCGGATAGGCCAACTCATAGAAGTCATGTATTTTTTAAATAATAGGCATTTCTTTTTTTTTTTCAAGAAAATGTACAACCTGTGATGGTTATTTAGCTCCTGTTGCTGCAAATCTTTACTTTTTTTTCAATTTAATTTTTCTGGTGTAATCCCGAATAGTGTTTATGTAACCTGTTGCTTTAAATTCTAAGCTAACTGCTCCAGCTTGGAAGAAAATGTCACATTTTGCCGAACCAAGAATAGAAAATTAATACTTCGCCCAACTTTAACTGACTGTACTAAAAACAAAATGTACTACGCCAGTTTGGCAACTAACTTTAAAAGTTGACGCATTTAATAAGGCTTCTAAAATGGTATAACACTTGCTACATTATTTCTTAGGTTACGGAAAAAAAATTTTTTCTTCAAGAAACCCAGTTTCGAAAAATATCTTTTTACCTACTAAAAATGATTCTAGTATACCCAAAGCTTGCCTTAACTTTAAGATTTTAGTTTGAATGAGACGGAGAGTCGTTCCATGAAGTCTGAGGGAGACAGATAGTGACGCTAATGAGTCAGATACGGAGAAAGTCATTTTATGAAGTGCGAGCGAGACAGATAGTGACCCCACTTTTTACGCTCCTTCATTTACTACGCATTTTTTCGTATTCTTTGGTGTTATTTCATACTTACTTAGCTTCGTTTATTGGAGTTGTTTACTTGTGATTTGGATTTGGGCAGTTTCGATCTCTTTACGAAGACCTTCGCTTTCTCCTGGACTATCGTGTGGTTGTGTAGTGCCACAACATACGAGTATGCCAACATGAACTTCATTTATGGTGAATGCATCCAAATAATTGGTGTTTAATTTTAAACTTAAGGAAAACTTGTCCTAAATTCAACAAAAAGCATCTCTGACTCGAATGCGTCACTATCTGTCTCACTCAAACTTCATGGAATGACTCTCTGTCTCATTCAAACTAGAATCTTAAAGTTATGGTCTTAAGGCAAGGTTTGGGTACACTAGAATCATTTTTATTAGGTAAAAAGAAATTTTTCGAAACTGAAATAATGTAGCAAGTGTTATACCATATAAGAAGCCTTATTAAATACGTCAACTTTTAAAGTTACTTGCCAAACTGGCGTAGTACATTTTGTTTTTAGTACAGTCAGTTAAAGTTGGGCGAAGTATTAATTTTCCATTCTTGGTTTGGCAAAATGTGACATTTTCTTCCAAGCTGGAGCAGTCAGCTTAGAATTTAAAGCAACAGGTTACATAAACACTATTCGGGATTACACAAGAAAAATAAAATTGAAAAAAAAAAGAAGTAAATATTTGTAACAAGTGCAGGGTATACGTACGATCTCTTCTAAGAAGTTATTATATGCAGAACCTTATCCCATATAATGTGATGATCATTCAATTGCAAATTTTTATATTACATATTAATTGCAAGAATTGAGTTGGTTTTTGTGAATCGTGCCAATCGGATGGAAGAAATATTTTAAAGTATCATAAAAATTTGTTGTCCGAATTTTATAAAGAGAATAGTAATAAATAAATACTGGGTGGTGCAAAAGTAATGACCCTATTTGGTGCACCTACAACTTCTTTTCTAAATTAGAAAACTAGAATTAGTTTTTTATATATATATGTATTTGTGCCATGAAATTTCGTCGTATTAGGATTTGAAGATTATGTCTCTTAAATGGTGACCTCCAGAGTTGATGCACATTTTAGCCTTATTTATGACATTTTCCATAACTTGCCGTAACATTTCCTGCGATATTTTCCTTATTTATTTGGTAAAGACCTATACACCACTTGATTAATTTTGCGAAAATTGATCCCAACATAATTGAGTTGCTTTTGTTAAGACACCGCATTGACGCAACGCGTCGATTTCATATATACGATTTTTGTGATGGACCAAGAGAAAGAGTGTTCCTTAGACGTATCATATTGAGATCAGAAGATCTGACTGTGTGCAGTAAAACAGTATTGAACGATATCGGCAGTAAACACAACTGTGTTACTACGATCTTCAACTTATCGCGATAATGTCGTGTCTTTCAATTTGCTCATAATTTATATTTCGCCGTTTAATCCACTTCATATCAAAACAGAACTTTCTTCCGTTGGAGACGGATTAATACTCCTGAAACTATTAAAAAAAACAACTTCAACTGTTAGGGTCATCAGATATTTGCTTTTTCTCTTCTCGTCAGTGAAGATTACCGTACGCTCTTGTTTTTTATCTAACGAATGCGTTTTTATGTTTGTTTGTTTATTTGCTTGTTTGTTAGAGAAGGTTTACTTAAGTTTTGTCTTCTGTTTTTAAATTATCCGAGCTCCATAAAACATGTTGAATGTCTACATCAGCTCTTACCATAAATTTCGTAGCCATAAGAGTAGATTTTGATGCAATTCTGAGAATATCTATTTCAAATGTTTTTGGATAACTTAGTTTTGAAATTTTCAAAATAGTATATGAGGTAATTGTTTCATCTAACAGTAAATAGTTAAACATAACCTGCAAAGAAATTAGCTCCCTGAAGATACTTTAAGCGGGTGAAACACACATCAAGAAAGTGCAATTAAATTTAACTACGTTCGAGTCGAACAATTATTTTTTTCTTTTAAAAATTCTTAAATTTACGTTGTTGATTTTGTCGAAATACAAAGTGTACCTACATATCATGTGTACCTTACCTCTTAGGACTTAAACAAATGCCATTTACCCGAATAGTCAAATATACCTTATGTAATAAAGCTCCCAATTAAAAGTTTAAAGAGGGACAATTTTCAGAAAGTGTCTAATTCTGTGAGAAATTTCCTTAGCAAGAGTTGAAAGATGCTCTTCACCTTTTTCATGATATCTTTTTGTTGTTTTGTGTATGTGTGTGTGTTCGTATCTTACCTACCTCTTTGCAACAGAAAATAAAGGAATAAAAAAGGTTTCCCACTTTACTTCCTCAATAACTGAGTTTTCCCTTTTTTTACCAACTGCTTAACCTTAATTTCTCAGGGATAGGATCTTTTAGTCCCCTTTTTTGCAGTGTTTGGTTCTAGGCACGCTTTGCAAATATATACATACATAAATATAATATTTTAGTAGTTAAGGCACGAAATAACGATTGTGTCCATATTTCGGTCCATTTCTGTCTAGAAACTTTTAACGAAAGAAACGTAAAAATTAATGAAATAAATGCCTCGAAAGATATTAACAACAGATTCAAATGTCGTTACATGGCACTTGTGTAGATGGCGACATGCATTCCTCTGTCTTTCGTATTTTTAATCTTAGTTTTTTATTAATTGCGAATTCTTAATTTATTTAGGCTTTTATGAATTTTTATTGTATTTTTTTTATATATATATTTTTAATTTAACTATAATTTAGTGATAGTACCTATTACCGTATTACTTTCGTTGTCAGAATAATAACTCGATCAAATCAAGGAAAGTAACATCGTCATTAAATTTAACGATTAGTATTATACGTGTTTTGTGGCCTCAAGAGCCTGCAGGCACATCAAAGTAGGTTTAACATAAATACAGGGTGTGCTGCACACATAGCATAATTTTTCTTCGTGAGGAGGAGTTCCCTTCCTAACTCTACAGAGATAAATCTAACGGTTTTTTCACATAACCTCAAAAAATGGAAGGCTTTCGATTACTACGTGTATCTCCCGTTTGTATATATTCCGACCGTTGTGTAATTAATGTTTTTATTTTTATAATAAATATTATATCGTTTCGTTTTAAAATTTTGTATTATTTTATTTATTTTTTTCTCTGAAAGTTCGTGGACTCTTAAAACCACGTGGAGCCCAACATATTTATTTAGTTGTTGATTTTTCATTTGTATTTTGTGCTCAACTGAGTTAGATCTGTTACACTTCAAGTGGTCGTAATACGCGTCCATATATTCTGAGGTTATTTGGCTATATGTATTTCGGTAAAAATGAAATGTAATGAAATGACAGCTATCTCTAGCCTGGAATCTAAACGTGTTTTCCAGATAGACTCTTCTAATCTAACCACAGGAACAAAAACTATGTATTTCAAAGCCAGACCGATTAATATGAATAACAGACACTAAACTTATGATCTAAGATTTAAAAAAAAAAAAAAAAGATCGTAGTAGGGGGGAGGGGGGAGCATTTAGATTTGACAATCTTTTTTTCACTTAAAAATAGATTATCATTGCCATAGCAGACATAGTTTGATGCAAAACCTATAATAGGAACTCATTATACCTACTTTGAAAGGTTATATATATGTAGCTAAGTAACTACCATTAAACAAAATTCAACTCATCGCAAAACACATGCAATGCGCTTATCCACATCTAATGACATGATCCTTTTGTTTCTTAAATTTTAAGAACAGTCTAATTGTGACATCTCTATCCTGTCTTGGCAGAGCGGAAGGTCATAAAAATTTACCAAATTAAATGGAACCATAGGGGCAACCATTCAGATAGACTGCCTTCTTCTTGAATATGATTCCCACCTACTGAAACACTCATATTCCACTTTACGAACCTCTTTGTCACCGTTTCCATGAAGAGAAAAATGGAAATAAAAAAAATGTTACACAACTTTCCGCTCCACTAATCTGCAGTTCCTGTGTCCTCCTTCCATTCCATATACATATCCATCCACAATCCTGATAAATCCTGCACTAAATATGAGCACCGTTCATTTGTTTTTTTATTACAGATATAAGCTAGCTACATCCACCACCCGCATCTCCTATTACACTGGAGTAAAACATGAAGTTAAATATTAAGTGAAAATATGCTTCCCAGTTTTACACGATGCTATAATGGTGCGGCGCGGCACAGTAGATACGGCGTGGAAATATGCTTCCGCATCATATTCGCGTCTTTCTTATATTTATAGAGATACATATAGCTCGTGTATGTTTGTATGTATGTTTGTTTATCATGAATGTGGGAAATTTTACACAATCTCATGCCATTCTGCTTAGGGCATTTCATCTGATTCCCTTCACCTCGCACCATATATTTATGCTTATGATTTGGCAAAAGAATGCTAAGAATATCTTCCATATGGGAACACCTTTATGTAAATATCCTGCAGGAATGAAGGTATATATGTAGGAAAATAAAAACTTTTCATATGGTCGATGCGCGCTATTTTTGTTATGTTACCATCATTTCTGCCTTTCAGTTTTGATTAGAATTTCCAAAAGTCCATTGAAGAGAATTTCATGTTTTTTTTCTGTTTTCTTTTATGAATTTTACAGATCTATCAAAGCGACCTATGGGACCACCACATCGAAAAAGTAGTTTACCAAAGCATACGGATGTTAAGAAGCGCTTTCTAGAAATATGTGATACTACCCTGTCGGATGAGGTTAAGGCAGCTCTACGACTACCAGCTTTCGATTCTTATGATTGGGAGGATGCTGACGTTATCCACCTTATGCAGACAATGTTCATAGAATTGGGTCTCATCGACAAGTTCAGCATCCCTATAGTGACTTTAAGGGAATGGTTATACGAAGTCTATAAGCACTACAATGAGGTTCCATTTCACAATTTTCGACACTGCTTCTGTGTGGCTCAAATGGTAAGTTTGTATATATGTATATATGTATGTATGCATGTATGTGTACCTATATAAGAGGAAATTGAGTTTTGGCTGATTCTATTTCGTCCAAGGTCCAAGAGGTTTCTATTTTGTAAATTTAATTTCGAATACTGTGGAGAGTATATACATATAACGAGCGCCTGTCAATATAGATCTGCATACATATATGTATGACATTTGTATAGAAATTTCTACTCTAAATATGAGATTCAAAAGTATTATTTATGGGAAGTTGCTAGAGCCTTTATAGTCGGAGCATGTTAGTTAAATCGATAAAGCTTTGACTGGCATTTATTGACAAATTCTAAAAGATCTTACCATCAACACCACTACCACTATAACCATCATCATGAAAATGTTTAGTAAGTCATGAATTTCGAATATAGGTTTTCATAATAGATAGGCTGATGCCTTGTCGGTAATTCATTTTAATCATGATTTTGCAAGAATGCAATATATTTTCGATAAGCCATCATTTATGTATGACCATCAACCCCGAACCAAAATTACCAAAGCTAGAAATATAAAATGTGGAATACAGATTTCTTTTGTTATGGATAGACTCACTCAATCAATCTTACATGAGAATAGGTGCTAAAGTTTGTATGAAAAAAATATAAATAACGCGCATATCAGCTTGAGACGTTACTAAACAAATTATTAAATACGTATTTCCCACATTTTCGAAATTCAACCCCTAAAGGGGTGAAAAAATATGAGGTATTTATGGAAAAACAATTATTAAAGCACCCATTCTATGCAAACGTTACACATATAAAACAAATAAACAAAATATGCTAGTTCGAAGTCAGTAGGTACCTACTATAACAATCTGATCGAATCCCTGCACTCATTGTCTCATCCAGGCATACGTGCATTATGAAAATTTATAAGCGCGTTTTAATTCTGACGTAATATGAATCTCGATATTAAAATATGAACACAGCCAGTGTACGTCTTGATTTTACGATCACTTATCGAAGGTTCGTAGACATACCAAATCACACATCGAACATACATATGGATTTGATCGGACCCCTACCAATCTCAAATTGATTCTCATACGTTTTAAGAATCATTGATCGTTTTATAAGATGTCCCGAGGCCTACCCGATATAACAGCACATAGGGCAGCCTGTACATTTGTAACAGAATATGTAAGTCGCTACGGTGCTCCACTTCGTATATGTAACTACTGATCAGGATACACAGTTTAAGGTGAAATTATTCTCAGAACTAACTAAAATAATGGGCATTTACGGTATCCGTACTACTGCATACCAACTGCAGGTAAATAGTATTATAGTTGAAAGGCTCCACCGGCAACTAGACACCTCTTTTAAATGTCCAAACAATAATATACAAATTGGACAGAGGACCTACCGATAATACTTTTGTGTATCCGTTCCTCTTACAATGATAGCCTTAAGCCGACCACACACAATGCATACATTTGTCAAATATTTGGCATGCGTCTGATTTGAGGAGGTGTGTGTGAGCTACAAAGAGGAATATTTTTCATTCTTACGCTTTAAGGGCGCATTACAAGCTTTGGCCAAAGCCCTGCAAACATGATGATTCGACAACGATTTGCTAGCAAATCGTAATCTCTGGCTTAAACTTCGATATCGAACGGAAAACAGACCACCAGAGTAGTAAAAGGAACATGATTCTCGCTCGACTTATCAATCCGAGATTCTCTCTCGATAGCGGATTGCTTTAGATCCTAAGACGAGCCGAAATTGATGTTAAAACGCGTTTTGGCGCACCATTTGTTTGTGTTAGTGGTGTTATATACATATTTCTTATATATTAAGAGAAGCGAGCTATTCTCGTATCGTAAGCGATTCGCGGAGAGCGAATTTTTATGGACATTTAATTAGAGCCGTGGAAGTGGATATTTATTCATTTTAAGTGGAAAATGAGGTCCGTGAACATTAATGTCGTTGTGACTTCATCGCACCTTTAATTATATAACATATCAGATGAACACTAGACACCAGATAAATTATTTTTGCTTTGAACATTATCAGTAAAAGATGAATCATTTGAATCTTACTCAGAGAAACGAAAGAATCTCGCAGTAAATTCGAAGCATAGACGCACGTAGTCTCATTTCATTGTAATTCCGAAATCAGAGAAATCTCGGGCAGAAAGCGGAATTGTCGTGCTGAGCTCTCTCTTGTAACAGAATCAGAGAAACGAAGGAATCTCGGGAGAAGCTCGAAGCTCTCATTTCTTGCTCAAATTCGAGATTACTTAGCGAGCTCTTCGCTAAAATGTTTGCTCGAAGTACCTACGCCTGCAAAGATGATTTACGGACAGACATTATGCCTACCAGCAGAACAGAATGATCGTATTGACTCCTTCAAAACTTCGTAGAAAAATTTCACAAGCAATCGTGAACACCATTTTACGAAGATACGCCGCTCCGTTGCGGAGATTTTCGAGTCTATGGGTTATCTAAAGACCTAACATTGGAAACGAATTCCCGAGAAATGAAGTCGAGGCGCATCACTAGGAATAAAGGGCTTGAAAAAAACTGTGAAAAGATCATTTGTCACGCCTTTCAAATCTTTAAGTCATATTAATTTTTCTGAAATCGATCGTGTTGGATATGATGATGGTGACATGGGACAATTCAAGTTTTCTAGTGATCTTAAAATATTTAATGTTCGTTGAGAGTTGCAAGACATCAAACTTTTCTGAGGTTTAGCTAATCACGTTCCCTTAATTTCTCGTTTTCTAAATTTATTTCATATCAATTAAATTCAGAAAGATACAATGATTACCTGAATAGCAAAATGGAGGATGGAAAATGAAGATTAGGATGGATTTAATAATAATCAATAAATTATTCCTGTCAAAAACTACCACTAAAGAGAAATTCTATTTCTAAGAACATATAGAAGATGTCCCCTATTCCCCATTGAAAAACTATGCTGCATCGACATTTATTTTTCCAATAACAAGGATGGTTTTTCCTTTGGATAAGCATATTCCCTTATAGAGACATCAAGTCTCTTTCATTTTATGAAACCTCCACCTTCAGCCTTCTGATAGTTTGACGTCATAAGAATTTACTACAAGGCTTCGCATATACTATGCATGGACGTACATATATGTGACTAGGTGTGACTATGATCCCCTTCCACTTTTATCCCGATCAGATAAAAGGCGAAACAGAGCCATACGCCGAAATACTTGTTAACAGATGTGCGATGTTAAGTGTCCTAACGATGTCTTGCTGGGTTCCACTCAGGAATGCTCCATAGAATATTGGTGAAGATGAGCGGGAAACATATTATAGAAACAGCATTTGGCGCATGTAGTTTCTATTCTGAAGTATTACTGAGAGTGTATGTATTATAGTACAAAGGCATCAACAACGGGGGTGCTATTGAATTGTGTTTCTGTGATGTTAAAGTAGAGCATGAAAAAATCGAAAAAGGATAAGTAAAATCTAGATTCCAGTTTCCAACGGTGCTGATAATGATAACAGAAGAAATTCTACTGCCGTCACTGTTGAGCACCCCATTCATTCCTTGCTTTATATATTCTTAGAGCAATTCATGGACCCCATTATTCCAGAGATTCAATGGTAGCCGATTCCTCCAGATTTTGTTGGTCGCTTTTGTTGTTGGTAGAGAAATAGTTGCCTACATTTCATTTCAGTTTTTCGTAGAGTTATTTTTAGAATTTAATTGTAACTTCCTGAGAAGAGAATCTTCATGTCCTCTGTTCAATTAGCAGTAAGCACCCCCGGAAGATTCATTCAATGGACGCTCATGAAGTTCGTTCAAGATTAAACGAAAGTATCTTAGCGGGGCATTCATACACAAGTTCTGTGCTTATCTTTCTCGTAAAAGAACAGACCACCAGGTAGGTAGTAAAGAGAAAAGGACGATTCCAGAATTAAGAATGGACGGATGCAAATTAATTTTCATTGTCGAGAGGGATCGACAAGGATTTATAAGCGAGAGTGCGGTTTCTTAGCTAGCAAGGAAGAAAAGGAAGTGCTTTTGCCCTTAATTACTCGGCTTAATGACGTCTGCAGCTTACTTCTAACTCTTAGTTAATCTCAGCATTTAATGGACGCAGAAATTCATTTCTACACTTGCGGAAAATTCCGTCTTGTGCAAATTTATTGCGGCTTTCGTACAGCTATCCGTGAAGGCCTATAAATTCTATCAGAGTGCCTTGACATTTGTTTGCATGCTACGGCGGCAGAGATATCTAATTTTTATAAGTTTTCTTGTCTACAGAGGCTTAAGAGTTCTGCTAATTTAGCATTTTGAGATGAAAATCCTTTTTTTTTTTGTTTTTTTTTGCTTTTAGAGTGGATGCGCTGATAGAGGGATTTTAAAATTTCATTTAAACTAGAGATCTTTAGAGGTAGAGGTGTAGCCGAATGGAAATTATATCAATTTGGAAAGTGTTATTTACTTGGATCAATTTATACCCGGCAGATAAACTCACAATCAAGCGGATATCCGCAGTCCATTGTATATTTCCAGCCTTCTTAATGATGGTATTGAAGCTGTGATTTGTCATCTCAGACCACTGATTTCCAGACAAGGCGAACAGTCAAGATAGTCGTATGTTCTTTTTTTTTTTAATAACCATGAAGTGGCGTTGTGTTTTTTAATCAAACTCCCGACTATTGACCTATGCTGTACATGTGATTTTGGGTAGGCAATAGAAACTTTGCAGTTTGTACAGATCGATGTACCTACTTGAAGTTTCTGCCCCATTTCGATGGAAAACTGATCTATCACAGAAGTGAGAAATGTGCAACAAGATGTGGGGAAACTATAAAAGACTTGTTAGACTTCTATGAGAAATTTGATACATATTGCGGACAAGTAAAGTTGCTCAAAGTTTTGAAGAGTGTTCCTGTAACTAATCTGACTGCTTTGACGAATATTGATGATTCTTATATGGACTTGAGGGTATGAATGTTACTTGAGACGATTTATTTTTCAGGATTTTAGTTGAAAATTAAACTTCTTTTGTTTGGTGAACTGATATTAGTTCATCTTCTACTGGAGACGGGGATTGGTCCACTGCTGATAATTAATAATGGTAAAAGTGAAATTGGCCATTTCAACTTCATTATTGCATTTGAAGACCCGCGTAATATTAGAAAAATGGGCAATGTTGCCTTAAAAGCCTTCTCGTTGGATCTTCGCAGTTCACGTGAATTTTACACGTCTATTTATTTGACTCTAACAAAATCACTCAAGATGTGCTCTATGCTAGGCTGATTTTCGCACGCTGTTGGTTGAATAATAAGGTGGCGATTGATGAGATTAATTCTAAGGCAACTAATATTGACGGTGTAGCTCGTTGGAAGAATTCAACCAACCAGACGATATATAAGGGCTACATGCAAGATTACGTACTTTCCCTTCAATACATTTTTGCTAATCTCCTTTTTATGCTATCTCCCCTTGTTAAGAGTCTCAACGTGTAAATAAATATTAAAGAAAATATGAATGTATTCTATTAATGTGCGCTGCCGGCTGGAGTATCACCTCCATGGAAAAACCCACAGCTATTTAAGTATGCCTAAATAGCTTGTGGCCCGAGGATGAGCATTGGCCCGCGAATCAAAGCTTAGCGAACATATTTAGAATCACAGTCGCAATGATCTCTATTTCTATGGAGATTCCTGATGGTTTATTTAATCTGGAAGACAGGTTACATCGTTTTTTTCTGCAAAGCTAATTAACTGTAACCAGTAGGTATAGTATTCCCCATCTGGACAATACACATTCATTATGAAATATCAGTTAGACTTTCTTGTAACCTCAAAAATTTAGTCATTTTAGCTGAGATACGGCTAGTTCCCTGAGAGGTATCAAGGCTCACAATACTCTGTAAACTAACACACTTAGAACTGTTTATGTTCATTTTTTATCCTACAAAGGAATGATTACTACCACAATGATTTTCGAGTAAAGTAGAAAGGTTTCTGTCTTCAAATTTTTCAGATGAAAATGTATATCTTCTTGCTTGGGATCGGAAGCGTGGAATGGGAATATTTGACCTTTCTGTCCACAAAAATATAAATCTATCTTTAAGCTGAGGAGGTGGCGTACGAGCGGACACGCAGATATTTACTTACAATACTAAAAAGTAGTTATGTAAACGCATTAGGATTTGAAACTACCCACTACCTCCTACAACCACAAGAAACCATTAGGACGAATCATTTTAGTATCCCTTCAGATAAGGAACGTCCCACAAAACAGTAGGTATACTAAAGAAAAAATATGTTCCTTAGGCAAATAACTCCTTTCGACTAATTTGGAAGTCATTAGTCGGTAATGACTGTGGTGTGACTAGGACGTAGTTATCCTGGTTGATTACTAACTAACAGCCTAAACATGTCAATGCACGCATACCAACTTGAATAATTTAATAAAACTTATAATGATATAGCCAGAGACAGCAGTGTATAGGTAAAGCAAAATACCGCAGAAATGAATGAATATTTAATTAGAGTACATACAAACACGGGGGTACAATCGAATGTTGTAGGCGCCTTAATTAGACGATTCTCTCTCATTAAAATATGCAGCTCAAGTGACCCTCCCGAGTCCAAACACAGATGTTGATTTACGTGAACGAATGCCTGTGATATTTTCCAATGTAATATTATGAAATATAAATGCGGAGCGGGCGCCTAAGGAACTGGGCGAGCTATGAATTTCATAGGCTGATTCCAGCAAGCTCTGATTTGCATAAATTATTGATAGCCAAAGCGCCTGCAGACTCTTATGTTAGCACTTTATGACTTTATGAAAATTTGCTTGATTTACAAGCGAATTTCAATGATATGTTGTGTGTGTGCGTATGTATAAGGGCTCGGTAAACGTTTTTTGTGTGAATTTTTTATGTTGGTTACATTACATAGTGATAAAAGGGATTTACATTTACAAGGATTTACATAGGTAAATACGCCTCTCTAAGCATATCTATAGATACAACAGCCAAAAGAATTTAGCGGAAAGGACGTGTCTAAATCAGATGTATGCTAGTTCACCCCCGTCCTCTCTGTCGGAATAAATTCATCATTATTATACCCTAGATGAAATCTATAGGGTATACTAAGTTTGTCATTCCGTTTGTAACACTTCGAAATAATGATGGTAGAGAAAAATGGATTGGAGACCCACGCATAATATTAAAAGTTACTTTAATTTTTGCATGTCCGTCCGTCTGTGTGTCTGTATGTACGCACGATAACTCGAGAACGCGTATACTTAGAGATTTGAAATTTTGTATACAGACCTTGAAAAAGTAAAAAGTAAAATTAAGTTCAAAAATGAGACAAATCGGGCAACTCATTCGTTGTGATACAAAAATTTCGTTTCCCACTATATATTTGGGCACTGCCTGAGAACGCGTCGACGTAGAAAGTTTAAATTTGGTACATGGTTCTTTCATTATAGTAGCAATTAAAATTTCAAAAATGGACTAAATCGGGGAATTCCTTGTTGGTGTTGCCATATAAAATTTTAAGTTTTTTACATATACTGTGAAAATGATCAGTCCAAGAAATTTTTATTGTACTAAAAACTTCTTTAGAATATGAAATCCTATAAAATTGGTTATAATCATTTTTTCTGTCCGACAAACCGTTCTAGAAATATATGCGAAAAACTACTTCAAAAATCAAATTTGCACAGAAGGATGACAATACGAAATTTCACAAGGGCATTTATCTAGCGTATCAGCAGCTTTTTTACTTGTTTACTATCTAAGTTCATCTCCATTGTAGGATTTAGCAACCTTTACTGACGTACGTAACAAAAAATTTCCATTCACTTTATACAGCTGCATTAATTTATACAAAAAGGAAATTCGAGGTCTTTTACATCTAACAGGATTGATTTAGTATGAATCAGTAGATATGATCATTGCCATATGGTTTTTAACTCGTACCGATGTATAGCAAACAATTTTAAGAGATAGTAAGATGACATACTACCAATTTTGGCCAAGACGCACTTTTGTGACACCCTATACACCTAAGCACTATTGCATGTCGATTAACTATGGAGTGTCGAGTCAAGTGTAGGATTGCAGCTAGCATAGAGTCAGGAAAAACATGAGCATCAAAGTAAACGTTTTGTCCAACGTTGCAATGGCAAACATAACAAATACAAACATCGAAGTGAACAATCAGAATGATCAAGAGCTTCATAGAAGCTATTTTGTTATTAAAATGCAAGCAACTTTCTAAGTTTTCGGTATAGTTAGACGTAGTCTATATTGTGCTGAAATATCGATTGAACGTTGCAATGTTAGGATTTCCTCTAATACTCTGGTGTTTTGATGTTCGAATTCGAAAGCGATGGCTTAGTTGATAGTATGTGTATATGCAAACTTTCTGTATTGAACTGATTCGGTGGAAATTTCGCCTGGCACGTGAATTCCAGAACAGAATCAATCCTGATGTATAGCGAGCGTTTCAGGTTCTATGAAATACTAAAAAAATCAATAAGGAAAAAACTTTCGATCTTGACCCTAAAGGATTTCCTACTGGAATGCTTGGATTTTATATTTTTGATAATCTCAATCCGTTTCTTTTTTCTTGCTTCAACGAGGCTTTAAAGTAGTTTATTGGCTGCTTCTCGTGATGACATTCTCTAAAAGGTCTTGGTAAAGACCCTCGTTATTCTCTCTCTATCCCAGAATTTCTCTGGGAATGTGTTTTTGCTGTCGAGACAACTTCAACGAAGCGTTTATAGTTTCTGACGGTTGATTAATTGAATGCATGTCGTCCCACTTCAGTAATTGATATTGTTACGGCATTTTCATATACGTAATGAAATGCATGTATAAGTATAGTTGAACCATAGCAGCGATAGAAAATATAGCTCCTTTTGGCTTGCAGGCATGTAGATCAGACTCGCTACTGTTATGTGTTTCTTGTATGACAAGCTCGATATAATGATGATGACTTTTTGACGATCTCGATCATTTAGCGTTACTTATTCTACACTGATACGTTCTAGGGCAGCTGAAATTCTGTGAGAGTGTGCCGACCAACCTAGGAAGATGCCTTTTATATTTGTAATAAGTTTCTCGTTTTTATTTGCCTATATTGGAATCAAGCCACTCAATATTTTTTTCAGAATATGTTCAATAGAAGGTTAGAAATAGATAAATTTCCAAACGAGAAGATGTTGCTGAGTTTGTGTCATAACCCCCTAACCACATACTCGTAGTTTAAAATTATTTAAATGAACACGTTTTGAAAAAAAAAAAAGGATAAACAATTGACATCCATTTCTCTTCTTTATTTTTAGATGTATGCAATTTCACGGCAGGCAAATTTGATCTCAAGACTGGGTGAACTAGAGGTTTTGATTCTGCTAGTATCATGTATATGTCACGACCTCGATCATCCCGGCTACAATAACATTTACCAAATCAATGCACGTACAGAATTAGCACTCAGGTAAATTGTGTATGCACATCATTTCTCTGAGTATATATTTACCTACATAATATGTACATATGTATAACACCCTTAGCTTCTCTTGTGATACATCTTTTCTCTACTATTCCACAGGTATAACGACATATCTCCCCTAGAGAATCATCATTGTTCGATAGCGTTTCGCCTGCTCGAGCATCCAGAATGCAACATATTCAAGAATTTCAACAGAGATACATTCAAGTAAGTACCCCCCTTAAGAACTTTTCTTTGGAAAATTTCCACTGAAGTACCTCACATTTCGAAAGAATTTTAATTGGAAATACTGAAATGAACCACTTAACTGAACGACGGAGGACACGCGCTAGCAATTAGTTATCGTGAAGAAGTTTTCGATTTTTTTTTTTTGTATAAAATGTTAATGATGACTGCCACCACAAAAGGGAGGCCCTGTCAGGCCTGGCCCTCACTATGCTACCAACAGTATCAGTTGCCTGCAGGCTAACTGGGGAGGGAATGGTGTTGGCAGGTGAGGTAGTCTTTATACACCTGCCAGTGACGCAAGTACTTTTATCAAATTAATTAGAGATCTGTCTGTGAAGCACTTAGGATTATATGAAAGCTCCTTTTATAAAGCAATGTTTTCATGGTAATATCTCAATTATAGAAAGGCATACATCTAGTAGGTGTGCTTTTAAAACCAAATTGCTGTAATCTGTTTTTTTAAATGTTCATTGAACTAGAGTACTCAAGTAAACCTGGATTTGATGATAAATTTTTGACGAAAATCTTGGTGTATAATGAGGACCTTATTTTACTGGGAGACAATGGGATTCTAGGCGAAATTTGTAACGAGGAGTTAGTAGTAGAAGTATTAAGAAACAAGAAATATTAGCGAAAGTAATTGTATTGCGCGGTATTGAGATTAATCCGGCTCGAAGGGCCAAACAATTTTACGTTTTCCTGGCCTTGAAAGCCGGGATTGTCTTAACCGCATATCATATAGTCAACTAATGTCTCGGTACGAATTTTTATCGTCTATTGATTATTGAATCGGGAATAAATACTAGATCTATACTGCCAGCTTTATCATGAACCTTAATATATTGTTATGTGCGTGGCCTTAGTTCTTATTTATTTAAAACACAATATTTCAACAATAATATTTCAACAACTATTTAAAAAGCTCTTTCTTTATTTAACTTTACTGTTTACTCTCACAATGCACAAACAATTATCTAATCAACTCTTTAGTTTTCGCTAGTACTGCAGTTCTAATTATCGCAATCCAAATAGTTTACTTCGTTCACTTCACTGTCTGAAATAAGACTCGCCTCCTCTACAAATTATCCTAGAATCTTCCCGTAAATTCAATTCTCCGAACCCAAAGTTTACTAAGATATCACTAACCTAAAGTTGTTTCCATTTCCAACAGATGTCGCTTGTGGCACTTTGTTGCGCGTAACAAAATCTCTCGTGTCACATAGAACGCATTTAGTCCACTATGTCGCTTTCTAATGTCTTGATCCCATCCTAGCTAATTATCAACTTGCAGCATATTCTTTGCCACATTATGCATACGAAGCCTTCTTTCCACGTTTTCTATAAACTTTAGGATTTCACTCGAGATTCATTTTAAAGATCTTTTTGAAATGTGTATCAGCTATAAAAGTCTGTCAAATTTAACGTAGTTATTAGAGATATACCTGGATGAGGAAAATAAATATTCTTTCCTTACCATAAGAAGTGATTAGAGGTGTCTTCTCGCAAAGGATATGTATGAATATAGTCCGGGTAAAGTAAAATATGTCCTACAAGAAGGTTGGCGGTAAAGTTCATATACCTGTGCTAGTTAGATTAGGTCGGTTAGGCAGTCACCGAAACAGCTTCCGATCAGTCACACATAAATCTTATAATGATTTGTTGTGTTCCACAGAGTCTCACTAATTCATAGTCCGGCTTAAATATCTTCAGCTCTATCTTACTTCATATATCATTCTCTTCTAGAAAGATTCTGCTCTGCCCTGAGATTCTACTCTATCTAGTATGCAACCAAAATAAGTATCAGCTTAAATAGAGATTTGTCAGCAAACTAAAAAACAAAGCTAAGCTACTAAAACTTACCCTGAAAATATGAGTGGTATGAAGTTTTAAGGGGCCTTTACAGATAAGTTCAGCTAATCTCATACGAAGTAAAGCTGCGTGATGAAGTGGAGCCATATAACACAGAGCAATAGTGTACTGCAGTTAGATTTCTAGATTTTATACCCACATATATGAGGCCTTCGAAGGAAGATAGAAAGCATATGATAAAAAATTAGTATCGGTTTTGTAACATATTATTTAAACGCGTTGTTTCTAAGCGTGTAAAAAGCCTATTTCTAGGTGTGTCATCTGTATATTAGTTTGGGGAAGATATGGCGAATTATAAAAAAAAAAAACAGAAACGGATGGCTTGACAGAATATAAAATCTGAAGAATTACTTAGATTGTCCTTTACACACTTTCATAATCCTCCATGGCAACGACCATTTTACCAAGCTGTAAATCGTCAAGTATCTACTTAATAAGTGTCACAACTTGTTCCTTACCAAAGCTTCCAATCAAAAAGGAGAGGAAGATAAAAGCGAAAAATAATCTAACTTTCTCGGTATTAAGGAAATTTTATTAATAGGATTTAGGCTACTTCGCACGCCTTCCTATGTACGTTGAATATAATTTAATTCCCGACATGACTTCAATCCTTCTTAGTCCTACGTAATAATCGCATTACAAACTTGGACGCGAACAGGTAGGTATACATAGGTAAACTGCGCACCGGGAATCTGCTGATGTCCTTGTGCCTTTATTGTATCATGAGATTATCACAAAATTACCCAAATTTATTAAGGATGGAAATATTCCTCAATATTTTCTGCCCTACTTCCCCGCACCCACCTGGTTCAAGTTCTTAGCCCACTCTAATCTGAAACAAATTGTTTGAGCATTTATCCCAAAGAGATCCTCCAATATTTTGATTTCTAGACAAGTGAATGAGCCCAGATAAAATCATTTTAGCATTAGAAGTATTTCGGTTCAGATATTTCCCGTTCCATTATGGATATCTATGTATGTATGTATGTATGTTTGGATGGATGGATGGATAGATGGATGTGGTATACGGTTCTTTCCACTTGATTTGATCTAAAACTTGTGCCAGGTAACAGGTTCTCTGTGAGCCCTTTTTAATCGCAAAGTCGAACGGAACGGCTTAATCAGTAATAGTTGGATATGTATGCGGTCTTTTGGGATAACTAACTTCACTTGAAAATTTGGTCAGAGCAAGCCAACCATGAAATCAAAATTCAACAAGTGTGGATACAAGTGAATGCTTTCGTTATTATAATCAGAGTTGTGGGAGAGGATGATTACTGTTCAGCGTCCTAAAATATACATCCTTTAAGTTCAGACATTGTTTGCTTTATATTCCCATAACCAACATTTTTCTATTAAAGGTAAATCTCTTGAGTTTTTACTTAATTTGAGGACATAAAATGAATAAGGTTGTTTTTTTGTTTTCTCCTCCAGAGAAACACTATACTTAAGATTGCAAGCTTCACTTTAAGATTGGCACAAGGGAAAATCTTAAACGTAATAGGCAGATATTATATGGATGGGAAATTTATTTTCATTAGATATTATGAGGTGCGCCATCTAATAGATCTTTTATGCTTTGCCTCTACCATGTTAGGTCCAGTCCACGTTTATGAAAGTTATTAACTCAGTTAGTTTTCCGGACGTCTGATGGAGTTACAAAATCCTTTCTTAGAATTGGACGCTTTGGCGAGCAAGTCCTGCAAGTACTCCTTCGTAGCAGAATCAGCATTTGTCGTCTGTGGTCCCATTTTTGATTTCGATTTTGGGGATGGTGTTCTTGTCATTCGCAGCATTTGAATTACTAGTCCACGTATGGCTTCTCTCTGCTTTGGTACCGTTGCATATTCTGTGAGAAGGATAAGCACTCTGTTAGAGATTTTGAGCTGGAAGGACGATGGAAAAATCATTTTTATAACGTTTCTTATAAAGAGTCTAAATATACATATACATAAAAAAAATATATTATTATAGCACAGGAGAAAACAAAGGATGGTATGAACTTACATATTATCCTCGTTATAGTCGCCAAAGTAAAACGAAATGAAAACCATCCAAAGCCCAAGGCGTGATAGTATGACAGAGATACCTACTCAAACGAAAGAATCTCTCTCCTTTTTATGAGAAATGTGAAAATTTCTCTGCAATATTCTCTACGGCCAGATGTTATGTATAGAAAAGGAAATCGTACGTAATCCATGTGATTCCCCAAAGGGAGTCTGTTCCTAATACACAACGTACAAATGTTATGTAGCATATCCTGCCCTCAGGCTTAAAATAAATGTATATACCCAGCGGCGACAGCGACTGTTGTACAAAGCGGTCCTACAAGTGCCGGAACATCATAATAAATGATGATTTTCCCGCACTTGCTTATCCCCTTCCTCCTCTATAAGTAAATAAGTAACAAAATTCAAAATTTTCTGCTTTGAATGATGAACTTTGATTAAAATCCCTCGGGCTTCATGCTTTTATTGCGTACATGTTTTAACCTTCAAAGAAATATGGCGAAGTGTAAGAGAAACATTATATTCTATGTATAGAAGGTAAGCAGGTCTATAAAAAAAATTATTTATTTTTATTTTTTCATTGTAAAATATTTTTACACGTAGTTTTGTAGTTCTGAGTTTTTTACACATAAAAAAAAAAAAAATGAATGACTTGAAGGTCACCAAATGAAGCAAGCAAAAAAATAGAAATTCGTCAAGAAAGCACGCAATATTTACTTAGAAGACTTCTTTGTAGAACTACCTAAAAGATCTGTGTTATTATTTACCTGCTACCGAACGTCAGTGTGTATAACTTATGCTTAAGGCTATTTGTTCGATACCTTTTGGGCATAACTGTTCGTCTTATGTAAATATTTTAGCATTTGGCGAACTAGGTACATAAGATATATTCTCCTTTTGTTCATTTTACTTCCCTATATAAGTGTTTCTGCCATAATTAAACAGGAAGTCTGTTTGAAGGTTTAATTTAGTTTACGAAAGTTCGGCATGTCTATACAGTTCGTTAATAATTGCTATAATATATAATATATATAATATATATAATACTAATCAATAGAAAATGGTATCTTAATAAATCGAATGTCGTCATTAAATGAGAAATTTAGGCAAAAAAGTTAAGCAAACCAATCCAATATGAATATGACTTTATTAATCACGATTGCAAGTTCGTCGATTTAATCGTAGCAAATTGGAGATTTCTTACATATGTTTTCTTAGTCGTTGATTTTATTATATGCTTTTGGAAAACAGCAAGGGTTTAATGCTCAAAACGAAAAATCATTTCAGAAATTAAGCATTAGTCAGTTGATTCCGCTCTATGTATTTAGATTTATTTCGATTGAAAAGTAGCAAATGATTCGTCCAAGCAAAATATCATCCATATATAATATATGTATATGAATGTATGTTAGAACCAATAACAAGCTGAATCTTGCCCATCACATACGATATTCCCATTGATTCAAATGCAAATAATTCTATTTTCACCTATGTATACGAATTTTAAAGATGGTCAAACCAAATAAAATAATTTGTGTCAAAGCTGTAAAGCTCCTTAGGAACCACCACTTCTGTAGAGCATCATTGTATTTTACCTCTTGCACTTAAAAGCTTTATTAAGCGTCTTCTTAGAGCTCTAGTTAACTTAGGCATTTTGTTTAGCTCTATAATTTCCGAATTGCGTGTAGTTTTTCCGAAGCATATATTCTCCTTGCTCCATTGATTTTGTTAGTGTTAGCTTTGAGTCCCGCACTATCAGATTTTTCCGTGTCTTTGCAGGAGTATTTGCGTGCATCCGACTTTAGATTACATGAGCTCTCATCAGTAAAAGATAAAGATAAAGAATTTAAATAAAGCCAAATAATAAGAAAAGAATATAAATAGAGTCGCAAAACACGGTCCACACAAACAGGGAGATCTAAGAAATTTGTAAATGAAACACTATGCCGACATAGATACATGCAATCAATAATAACTAAGAATAATAATAAAGAAACTGATAGAGAATAAATATAGTTAAATAGTATTAAAATTAAACAAAAATTTGCTTAGAAATGAAATGTTGCCGAGAGTAACTCCAGCGTTTGACGATCTCTAAAGGGGGCCACGTACAATACTTAGAAATAAATTGCATCAAAAAGTTGTTTCTTTCGCAGACGTAGACGTATATTAAATAAATAAATAAATATTGTGTACTTGGGCTGTATTCAACTTTTGGCTATAGTCGGCTATATCCAAAAATTTAACACAACCTTGGTTGAAAGTATTGCAATTAAATGGTAAACTGTCAATTAGTATTGTCAAACATGAACTGTAAACTGTGGGAGCATCGTAGTGGCTGTGGTGGCATTCTTCTTTGAACAGAAGATTATGTCTTTTGTATAACTGCATACTGCGTCCGAAGATCTGAAGGCTGGTCGCTTATTAATGTATGCTTAGAGGATTGGCTTTCGGCGTGGAGTTGCGCTAAATCAACCGGGTTCCGTGACCCAAAAATTGGAAGAGATTTTAGATAGGTCTCGCTTCGACCAGTAAGTCCAATATCAAGCATGCACTGACATAAACTGGTACTCTTGAGACAGAATATAATATATGCTGCCCCTTGAGGGTATTGATTGTCGTTTATCTATTAATCCCTGCATTAAGACTGCCGTGAGATTAAGGCTCAATAGCTAGGTACTCACGTAAAATCCTGACAGCTTTCTGTCAACGCAACCTCTTGTATGTCAGGGTATGGAATACATTTAAGTTTTTTTAAGGCAGTAGATCTTCTCAATAATGAGAACATAGGTGTAATTGAGGAACTCAGTAGATAAGATAGTCATTCACATGATCGTATAAGCTGTAAGAAATTGTTTGATAAGAAAATAAATCATCACGATTGGTGAATAAAAGTTACTTTTGTAAGTTATAGCTTAATATTAGTCTGAAAGAGAGAGTAGGTGCTAAGCACATAGTTCCGCTGTTAAGTAATGATAAAGCTGCAAGTGTGGGATCGACCTTAGACCGTACCTTCGTATCAGACCGCGTGGCAAAGTCCGAATTGAAATCCCAAAGAATAATCAACTAGCTGGTGCAGTTCCGATAGACATTTTCCATCTTGGGCTCGAATATTCTTAAAAATTAAGGTAGTGTAGCGAGTTGAAAAATATAAATAAAAGCGGATCATATCACAGCGTTGGTGAGCAACAGAAATGTAAATAAGTGCCAAAATTAATAATTAAAGGCAACGAGTAGCAGAGTAGGTGCACATTTTAAAATATATAAAAAAATTAAAGAAGTAAGAGCCAAATTTAAAAGGGAAAAGAAAGCAAAAAGCAAGCGCACTAATTAAAGCTCCGCAATATTTATTTGTATTTTTAGTCGTTTAAGGATCGGATCCGAGGAAAAGGAGGCAGTCCTTTGTCTGCGGTTTGAAAATTCCAGGAAAAAACGAGGATTTCAAGGCTCGTAGGATCCCGCGTCTTAATTAGCGCAAACGATTCAAATGAAAGGTACAAAAGAAGAAATAGAGCAATAAAAAAAAGGGAAACCGAAGGCTTCCCGTGAAAATATGCAGACCGCGACAATCAGGTGGTCCTGTAGCTGTATATAAATAAAAAAAAAAGAGGAATTATCATTTTAGTATTATACCATTACGAAGACAGTCTCCTATACTTTGTCGATTTTATTAAAGGAATCAAGTTAGTTCCCACGAGTAGCTATTTGTAAAAGAACAGTCAGCAGCAGTACGACCCCCACATACCACATGAAAGCTAAATTTAAATTGGAAGTCGCCTATAGTATTTAGAGTTCACATACTATCGATTAAACTCCCCTTAGCCATATAGCCCTCGGCGTACCCTGTTCCACTTTAGCTTAGGTTGGATAACAGAATTTAGGCCATTGATCAGTGTCAAACTCACCGAACAGTAGTTACCACTACGTGGAAATATCTGTATACACGGCTGACGTTTTCTCACTTCACCTACTACTGGGTTGATAGTAAACTAGGATTTATTAGTGCTATAGAAGGTGACTCTGTTTAACATCAGCCTAATGCTAAGGCGAGACTCAATATGTTACTTCAAGCCAAGATCTAGATTAGAATAAAAGTCAGAAAAAAAAAGAAATTACGACAACAGGAAAGATAGAAGTTTTTTTAGTACCACCATAAAATTCTTTTCCTTCATAAAAACTTTAATATTCACTGAACACTCATTTCTCTATGATCCCTGAAACTAACTGGCTGATAAAATTTCTCAAAGAATAAATAATAACGGAATTTATCGGGTGAATTATCAAAGATAATGTTCATAAACGCGAAGTTCTCATATTGTACAAGTGCATGCAGAGGACTACATCGATTCACCGAGTGAAATTCAAGATAAAGCTTAGATGTGAATGCAATCCTTGGAACTATGAGATTCAAAAGAGGCTTACATTTTCTCCGAAATATTATTGTTTAGCTTAACAATTTATAACTTTGGTCCGAATTTACTTGTTGCAATAATGCCACTGTTATAAAATTGACGAAAACGTGTCATTTGGTAATAAGTTGAATTATGGAAATTTTATATTGAAACTAAATTTATTAATTTTTTAATATTATTGCTGTCTTACAGTATCCCATATGACATTGGAGTTATTTGGTGTTTCATCTTCCTTGCAGACTAAAATAAATGCATGCATGCATGGATTTTTACAATCATTAAATTGTTCATAATTATGCTCTATGTATATAAAAAAACACCGCATGAGTAAATGAATGTTTTTTTTAGAAGGGAATCTCTAAAGTCTTTTTCCCTGGAGTTATTTTATAGATGTGATTTTTAAGGCTGCGTTCTGTATAAATTGAAGATCAAATTAATAAGGGTCTCAATTAAAAGAAGCATGTCGAGGCATGTGCAGATCAGGGTAAGGTAAGATCATGGTAAGGTGTGCTATGCTAATTACTTCTTCCCCGTGGAACGAAAAAACATTGTTTTACATATTAGACAATATATTTTGTCTAACATCCTTTTAAAATTTGAATTATATCAACGTTGTTAGTTTAATTTTGATGCCAAAATTCAATTTAGATGGATATAAAATCTTATTCAAATAATTTATATTTACTTAGTACTGTAATTATAAGGCATAATTTGGATTTCTGTAAAATACCCATAACTCTTTTGAAAAGATTTTCCTTGAATTGCGATGTGAAATAATTGAATTGAAAGTTGTAACCAAAAATTTTTTAAGTACCAATACAATTCCTAGGTACTTGTATTTGGGAATTTTAAATACCAATACCCAATGATACTTAGCTTTAAACGATATATGTAGATAAATTTATTAAAAAATATTCTGACAGAAAAATTTCAAGTAACTCATAACAATTTTTCCAAGGATATTGCGCGGTTGCGAAGAATCATTCTAAGATGATCTGAAAAAGGATGCAAGTTGCTGTCTTTAAAAAGCAATGCATTTGCATACTTTTATGGATATGTTTCCAACAAACTTGGGTGGAAAAATGGATGCTTCATGTGTTCGTTTAACATGACATGTTTTTGTGAATAAAAGAATTGAAAAGTACTTAAATACATAGTTTGTTAGTACTAAAGTAATTAGGATCAGATATTTAAGCACCTTTGTGGGGGTTTATATATACGAGTATACCGAGACTTGGGTATTATATCCATCAAAATTAAACTAGCAACGTTGATACAATTTAAATTAAAGAAGGATGTTAGACAAATATATTGTCTAATATGTTAAAATATGTGTTTTTCGTTCTTTCACTGAGAAAAAGTAATTAGCATAGCACATCCTACCATTAAACAGCGCTGTTCCGAGCTTTGTTAAAATCAGCCCAGTATTTCGGCTTGCAGTCGAATCTAAGGTATGCACCCCCCCCCCCCCCTAACCACCTTGTTCGTTAAAAGAGTGTTTTATATATACAGTATTTTGTTATTACCTACAGCGAAGGGAAGAGTGCGAGAAGAAAACTCCAAAAGAGTGGAGCCATTCTGCATGTTTTTGTTCTTCCATGGAAATGCAATGGAAATCCAAGTAACAATTAATAATAAAATAAAATTAAATAATAAGAGAGCCTCCAAATCACCCGTAAGGTGTCCCTTTAGATTTGTTTCCATTTTATTTACATGGTTGGTTCCCCTTGAGGCATATAACCATGTTAATCTTTGATTTAAATGGTTAGTTCCCCCCGAAGAGGCCTATAACCATTCTTCTTTTGTTGTCTTTATTTTTGTAGATTCAAACGGTAAACTATAACCATTTGGTCCTTTGCTACGTTGCTTTCGTAAGGTAGTTCGCAAGGAACCCTATAAACCTTAATATACATTCAAATTAAATGAATGTGTCCTCTAACAGATGTGATCTAAAAATACTTACTTAAAGGCATTTCTACATGAGAACCAGTAAGAATACTTTAGTTATTTATTGTACTTAATACGATAGAAATGTTTTTAAATTATACCAAAAATGAACAACTATTGTTGATTAATAACGAAAAATAGTTATCCAAAATTAGTTTAATATTTCTCGAAATACGATATTCCGAGTAAAAACATTATCACGGCCAGCAACCAGTTTGCCCTGCTTATCACTGTCTCGAACAGCAACATGAACAGAACGTTGATTTCTAGCTCGTGAAAATGCAACATACAACATTCCGTGAGAGAAGACTGGTTCCTTAAGCAATATACCTATCTTTGTAAGACTCTCCCCGTGAGCCTTATTAATAGTCATTACAAAAGCCAGTCTTATTGGAAATTGTCGACGTGTAAATTTGAATGGTTGTCTAGAATCAGTTGAAGTAAGTCCGATGCGTGGTATAAAAACACGATCGCCTTTTGCTCCGACAGCAATTTCCGCATCGATGACATCAGTCAACAATCTTCTGATAATCAGCCTAGTACCATTGCATAAACCTCCAATAATATTTAAGTTACGGAGTAACATTATAATCGCACCGACTTTAAGCTTAAATCGATGCGGGCGCATACCGGAAGGTGTCGACGCATGAACTGCATCCATTTGATACAAATCACTTTGTTCTTCGCTATCCTCATATACAAAATAATCTGCACTGTAATAAGTGCAAACAGTGCCTGAAAATTTGGCAAGGATTTCTTCATTTAATTGAAGTACGGTATCATTTCGTGAACTCAAAATGGCCGTATTGATGATGTCATCTTCTGGTAAATTGTTTATATTCTCTCCATAAACGTCCAGAAGTAAATCATCAGATGCAATATTAATTGTCGGAATCTGAATAATATTTGCACGTAAATCGTATGTAGGTATGGATTAATCTTCCGTTACCTAATTTGAGTAACCAATTGGAAAATTGAATATCCCAGGGATTGATCCTCATATTTATGGTGTACCCATAAAGGTGATTGCTTAACGCAAGCCTCTATTGTTGATAGCTGATTACCAAATGGAACAACTGGAAGTATTTGCCTCCAGTCGCCAGACATAATAATAATCTTATTTCCGAAAGGTTGGTTAGCTCCTGTTAGATCGCGTAGAAAACATGGGTTTTTGTTGATTGAGGTGTCCAGAGGAGATCACTGTGAAGGTTACGAGACGAGTGAGTTTAGTTTAATGGTGATGCTGCCAAATACACTGCGTGTGCAGAAAATCACACCGCGTTTATTATTGAACAATATTTTCGCTCGTAGTCATACCAGACCATTCGGCAACGATTTGAAAACGTGTGATGATTTAAACAGCAACGTACTAATGACATCATGATAAAGTTTATCATATTGTTGGAAGTCGATGAGAGAGACTGCTGGGTTCCAACAAGAATGCGTTCCCGCGCACACTGCTTTTGCAACGTTAGACTTTTGCGAGACTTCATTGCAGAAAAGATGATTTCTGTAGGACTACAACCTCCCAGGAGTCCAGATCTTTTCCCATCGGATTTTTTTTTCGGCCTACTTGAAAATCGCACTTTTAAATTAGCAGTACAATCAAATGAATAGTTTAAATTTCAAATAACGCATGAAGTCATCCCTATAACTCCTGCAACCTTACGCGAAAGTTACCCGCAACCTTCTCAAACTTGTCACGAAATGTCGTAAAAAACAAGGTGGACATTTCCAATATTTTTTAGCTTTTGTATTGCGGCACATTGTATTTCTATACCTACATAATGCTTATATAAACAGTAAACATCACCGCATAATAATAATAATAATTAATATTTGTTATTTCACATCGAGCCTTTTATGCGGATATCTCCTTAATCAAAACCGAAACCGATGTACACGCAAACCAACCCTTCACCTTTCGCAGACGGTTCGCTCAACCTGTGGATATATATCTCATAAAACATAACCTTTTAATAGGGTAAAAGCCTTTGCTTTCGGTCGATTTAATACTAAGAACAAGGCACTCTAAGGCTCTTCACTCCTGCTTTATTGAGGGATATTTACAGAGTTAACCAATGGAAATTCGAAGTTCTTATAATACACTGTTGTTACCGTTGTTGTGTGGTGTATTCAATTTTCTCCAAGTAGCTGTTTTCTTCCATTTTTGTTTCATCCTACCCTATATCCTCAGCATCTCGGTACTACTACAGCATCCGAAGGACCAAAATTGTTCAGTATTGATGCGAAGCTCAAGGTTACCTCAAGAACTTTCTTTGACTTTTGAGAATGTCTTTGACTGACTTTTATTTTTTTTTTGTTTTTATTTTTCTCCTTGTGCAGGTAGGTTAGATGCACAGGGCGACCGGTGGGTACAAATAAATGAATTCATCTCATCGTCTCTTTGCGTTAAGTTAATGATATTGTAGTAACCTGATAACAAATCCTTCTCCTCTAGTCGAGGATATTTGGCGTTAATATAAATGAACATTTATATTTTGACGGCAACCATCGGAACCACTTTCATATCCTTTTGTTGTAATTCAATTACTACCTAAATATGTAGCTGAGGTGGGAACAGATAATATTGTAGACTATGGATATTCTATGGAAATTCTATTAGAAATATTAAACTAACATAAAAAGGTTCATAAGAAATTATGTACATATACATAATATATAGACGATGGTGTAAGAATCGCTTAAAATGCAAACTTTGCAGACTGATAATAATTTTGCAACAGCATATACCTAATACAAACTTCGCTTGAATATACATATAAACATGAATCTATTTATATATATACAATGTAGGTATATATTGCATTTTGTACACACATATATACTACTTCTACCGAAAAATACAGCCCCCCCCCTCCCCAGAGTAATGTAATATGCGCGATTTAAAAAGAAAAGATAATTCCAGCGCTTAAGGAGATTAACGAGGTTTGTGAGATAACAAGGATTCAAAATGAAATTTTAATGTTCAACGGAAATATCTCCTTATGAAGGAGGAAAATGAATTTCTGTTGCTTCTGTTGGCAAAGAGTAAAGAAATGATGACAAAATTTCATTCAGATGCTGAGGAATGAAGGTCTTTTCCTTTGAATATATACACATATATATATATATATATCTATATATGTGTGTGTGGATGGATGGATGGATGCATGGATGTGTATCAGTTCAAAGAGTAACAGTCTGCAGTTATTGTACAAAGTGATAAAAATAAAACTTTTCTCGTTAAGTCAAGATGTAATTGGAGTTGAAATAAATTTTTTATTTTATTTTTATTTTTTATAATTAAATTGAAAGTAAACTAAAAGAAAAGTTATAATTGGTATAACACCAATTATTTCCAATACTCTAGATCTAAGTAGATGAAAGATACGGTAAAGAGCAGTAAACCCCCTTTTTTGGTTTTTAGATGAATTCGGGAAGCTGATAAAAGCTATTTCCCTCGGATCAAAGACCTAGTATAGTATCCTTCAAGATTTTCCAAGTCTATCAATAACATTCCCTTTCCTATTGATTTGTATAATTGGATTAGCCCTTTATTTACAAGAAAATCATAGAGGATTTGTCTTATAGTTATTAGTTTAAATACATAATTAAGGACAATTAATAACTTTGTTTTATAATCTGCCGAAACTTTGGGATATTGAAAACTGAACTCAATTGGGGTTTCCGTTTTTGTTTTTCGAACAGCAAAGTCTATGTAGTTATTGGTTTTATTGTGCAATAAATAAAAGGTGTCAACAAGAACTTGAATTAGAAAAAAAATTGCATTTAAATGACTTCCTTCAAAATTTTCTTTTATGTGTGAAGTAAGAAAATGTTGAAATTACTCATAATGGTAGATAATGTGAGTCAAATTACCAACATGACTCCGTTCGAATGTCTCTATAATCTTTTGACGTCGAAATTTTGAGAAAGTTTTTTAAATAAAATCTTTTGGGTTCCACGAATGCAGTATTTGATTTCTTGAATCATCTCAGTGTGGTTCACATAAACTTAACTTTAAAAGACAATCAGAGGAAAAAGTTCAAAGGGATTAGATTAAGTCACAACCTCTCAGCTACCAGTTTTGGTTTCCAAAATCAGAAATGACATGACCTGGGAACTTCGTATTCACCAACGTTATTGTTTGTTGGAATAACATGTCAATTCTATCCAATACCCACCAAACGTCATTGACAATCATACGGAGGCATGCAACTTCATAATTTTTTAAAACCGTACGATCTGATTATTCCTCCTATATCTACATATGTACGTATGTCACACCAAACTGCCATATTTTGAGGATGCATAGGAATTTCTTGCGTAGCATTTGGGCCCAATTCGCCGTTGTTTAAGCCATGTTGTCTAGGGATGGATAATTGTGCCTTACACGGATTTTATCACATTCACGCATAATAATTATTAAGAATAATAAAAAACGTTTGAGTATGCTTATGAGAATAATTCTTTCATTTAATTTGCCTCCAAAACCCTTTTACATAGGACATAAACTTTCAATTTCTAAATTTAATTCAGGAAACCCTACGGCCGTCCTTAAACTACAATGCTAAGCTAATTGAAGGAAAGGTTAACAATTATTAGATTTTGTTTGTTGAAGTATGTTCTGCTTTTTTGTTTTTTGTATATTTAATCAATTGTTAGTGAGTGTTATATAGAATTATACTTGGTGAAATTTTGAGGTCCATGTGCTGCGTTCTCGCTATCCAATCGGCAGCGTCTCGTCTTAATTGGCTGCTGAGCATCTAATTACGTTCTCACTTCTATTTTCAGTGAGCGAATACAACGTTTTCCCACTTCCCTTTCCTTGGAACTTTTCTTCCTTTAATTTTATTTTAAACTGAACTTTCAACATTGTATTTTATTTTCTATTTTTTCTTCTCGCAACTTCTCCACCGTCCACGTCTCGAACCAGAAGAAGGAACCTCGTCTGCCACGTCCATGTCCGTAAAAAATTGTTCCTCATATTTTTTAGATGGGAATTTTAATTTTGACATTCGTAGGGTCTCTCACTATCGACCTTAGTGCTAGAACACGTAGCTAATTTGTCTTATTAATTGAGATGTTGCGCATTCTGGTTTATTTTAATAAATTGACATCGTTAATTACATTTGTTTCTTTTATTTTTATAAAAGTATTCATTATTTAATTTTTAATGTTGAGGTTGTGTCGATTATTAGGTTCATTTTATTAATTGCGATTATGATTTGTGTATTTATTATTTATAAGGTTTTAATTATTATAATTTATTTATTATTTATAAGAATCTTGGATAGTTAATGTGAAATTCAATTTAAATTACATATACTAAGCCATACGTTACAGTTGAGGTGTAAATGTGCCTCATCAATTGGCGAGGATTCAGAAAGTCCTTAAGGGGTTACATGGGTTTCGAAGTTTAAAAAAAGTATATTTATTTTTTATTTTTTATCAATAGTAGAGAGACTTTGGAAATTATCCTCAGCGACGCAAGTATATTGAGGCCGCTGCTTGGCTATTGTTTGTCTGTCTCTGTCGCACGTTTTTTTCACTTTCTAAGGGTCACCTATTTTAAATATATTATTTTAATGTGCCCTGGTCATTACAACTTCAGCATAATCTTTAATCAGTTTTTTTCAACTAGGTGGACACGATATTTCAAAAACTAATCCACCGATCTCATTGTAATTTTGCACACTTCTTCAAAATAGGATTGACTAGTGATTGACTTTTTTTTCGATTACAACTAATTTTACAAGACTACTTAGTGTAAATTGTACCAAAAATTGTACTTTTTTGCATACAACTCTGCCGAAAATTCAAATTTCGAATTTAACAGAAAAAAATTTACTTTTTAATTTTTGATAAGTCTATCATGAGTTATCTTGAGCACCGCGAGGACACTTTTTTTCGAGATCTCCGGAAACGAGGTCCCACCAGCTGAATTTTCGAAATTTTTCAATGAAAATTTTATAAAATATTCATTAAATGTTGCTCTTTTATATGCTCTAAATTTTGAATACAATAATTTATTTATTATACAACAAAAAAACAAAATTGAGAAAATATGCTTTTTCTTATCCTTCGAAACCCATGTAACCCCTTAAGTCAGTATACTGACAATGACAATGTACATATTTGGGATGTAAATGCCATGAGGGGTGAGTTTATTATATAAGAGATGTATTTATTTACCAATTAATTGAAACACCACCTTGATGAATCGTGTTATCAGAATTAATAAGAGTTAATACAAGAGATCTAGAGCTTTTTCATAATCCTTATATAAAACCCAATAATGCTCATCTCAGCTATAAGTTTAAAGCACCAACATGCTCAGCTTTTGAGTTGTAATGGTGGTAAAAATGACTCCACTATAATTACCGTTTGCCGTTTTCGATCGTGATAAAAGCAATGCCGCTACATTCACATCGGTTTTTTCTAAAATAAATTCAATTTAATACTTCTTCATTTGAGAGGACTTTCTTGGAAGAGGTATTTTGAAAATATATCGGTAATTCCTTTGAGAGCGAAGCGAAAAAGTCCATACTCAATACATTTTGATCAGTGCTCTTAAGCATAACTAAATAATAAAAATGACATTTTTCCTATAGTTTAAAAGCATTTTAAAAAGTCTCGAAAGTTATTCTCTAATAAATTCAAGTTTATGTCATAAATTTACCATTTCATACCGAATATCTTAAACAAAAGAAAATCTTCTGAATGATATAAAGGAACTAAGCTAAAGATTTCATACAAACCAAACTAAAAAAAAAAAAATCAGAAAATATATAATAATATACAATTGTCCATGAAACGTAAGACAAGAAGTGCTTCACAACGTTCAAAGTTTGCCGGAAGTTTCACCGTTGTTAAACTTTTCTCCACTGCACAGCTCTACAAAAATCTCAAAAAGTGAAGCGAAAGTTTTTGTTTAAAATAAAACAGAAGAAGTAGAAAGTTTCTATAAATGTCAAGTGATTTTATGAACACCGAGGAAATACCCAGTGAAAAATCACTCAGTGAAAATAAATTATTCATTTAATGGATCGATAATACAAGAAATTCTACTTTAGGGGATATGAAGGGGAGTGCCTTCTGCGCTTTCCATTAAAATTACTCAAAATTTTATTACCAAAAAAGTTTTGATAAATAACTGAAAAATTCTTTAGGCTTGATAAAAAAAAAAACAAAGCTGTTGTTGTTATTGTTCTGTTTGAAGATCACGCAGGACTGAAGGGATATTTCATCCTTAATTCATAGTTTTTTAAAGATGTCTGAATTGTCTGAATTTACTCCTCTCTAGGAAAATTATAGTAGCTTGTCTGCAAGAAGTCATTTCAGAGTTAATGATCATAACCCTTAAACTTCGAACTGCATTGACATATCGAATTCTGGGGCCGAATTCTGTACCTCGGAGAGTTTGGGAGATGAGAATTTTGAACGCATTGGAAGTTGTCCAAAATACGTCATGTTTTGTCTCAGATAAAAGAGGGAGAAGCGGGAAATCGAGTGGTATAGTTTTTTTTTGATCATTTTAACTTCATAACTGGCTTTTTACCGCCGAAGAACGGATTTTTTTTCACTTGGGTCATATACACCCCAGATCCTATATTTAGCATGTATTTCTTCCGTTCTTTGTTCGAAATCCATTAGTACTCTGCTGTGAACATTTTTCTCATGGAAAGTGAATTTCCACGACTTACCAGCTCTTCATAATGATGAGTTGAAAATATGTCCATTTTTGTACCAAAAAACGGTCATTTTTTCATCTTAAGAAGGACTAGTTATCTCCAAAACAATTCACCGGACTCAAAAATTAATGACATATCTAATTAGGGGACAAAATGTAGATGCGATTTAATCCTACATACAAGCTTTAAAGTGCATATTTAAAATTTTTATTTATATACTGAAAGACGACCAAATTGGACATTTTCGCGTAATTTAAAATTTTTAGCGGGTACCTTGAGACACCAAGATCCATATTTTGCTGTAAATCTTGCAAAGGTTTTCCATAATTTGTTTTTGTAAATATAGCCAGGATATGCGGTGAATCCACAATTTAATTTAAAAATTCCTAGATAGCTAGGTACCATTACAAAGGACAATAAAAACAGACAATACTGTCAGTTGAGAATTACTCTTCTTACTTCTCCACAAATAACACAACCCCCGAGTTACAGAATTCCGAGTGGAAAGTTAAGTGTCAAAAGAACTCTCATCTCCACAATTCCACCGAGTTAGTGAATCCGGCCCCCTGGGGGGTGATTCTGAGCTTTTGTCGTACTTTAATGTCAGAATATAGACAAAATGAAATGTACTTTTCCACTGCTTCTTTTGTTTTTCTATTCAGTTCAGCAGGCCTTGAATTACGTAGAATGAACTGAAAATTACACAAATAAGATAGTTCGGTCCTCAATCATATGAATTTGCAAATATTCTATTTCCCTAGTGTTCGACTGATGTATGATGTATAACTGGACATAATTAGCATACATGTGACTCTTAGTATCCTGTAGAATTGAAAGAAGGTTTTTATATAGAAGCTAAAAAGTAATGGGTCGAGTATTGATCCTTGCGGAACACCACAGTCATACAGTGGCAAATACATATAGGTTCAAACACCGGAAAAATTAATGAACTTTCCTGGAAAAATTCTGGTAGAACTATAGATTTGATACGTTTAGCTTTGGTTACTTCTAAAAACTCGTTGAATAGCTAATTCCAGAAAAAATGAATCTGTCGTTTCTACCAATGGAATACATTAAGCAGTTAGATTTATTTACATTTAGTCGTAAATATTTAGGTTATGTTATAACTAAAACAGGTTTGCAAGCTCCCCATTAACACATTGTTGTCGCGGCACGTTCAAACAGGTTTTCATTAGATTGGTGGCGGTTTGCGGGAGATGTAATAATACGTTTTTCATTATCTATTGGTGAAAGTCGGGTTTCGTATGGTTTTTAAAGAGGGATTATGTTACCATCACCCTTTTGATAGTTCCACAACACACATTCTTGTTAAAAGTAGTATTAGTGCACAATTTCTAAAAATGTCTAATTTCTTACGCGGTAGCTAAAATATCACCCATGCCAAGCACCAGGCGACGACGACGTGCGAAAAGAAATTTGTTAATATGAGAAACGCAATAGGTTAGACTTAAATATATCAACAAATAGGTGAGTTTATTTTTCAGATCAAGTCGTTTATATACAATCGAAACAAAAGAGGATGCAGAATTAACCTTTAGGAGCTCCATATACGATCAGAAGGTTTAGGAAGGAAAACGAGTTATTATAACTTTTGCTTGCTTTGCATATATTTGATATGATTTGTTGATGAAAATTTTATTACCGACGTTGAAAAATCAAGCACTATTGAATGCGTTATGTAATAATGCTAATTTTGTAATTACCAAGTAAATCACGCAACTCCGACTTGACGTCTGTTTCACAACGGTGATGATCTCTTAATTTGAGCTACTATTTGATAATACAAAAATCAAGCTTTTTTTTAATTGAAGCACAGAATTTCAGAACAAAAACTATATAAAGTGCAGGGTGATGATTTATTTTTACCTCAGTACCGCTATAGTTAGTAGAGAATACAAAGTCTAAAAATCATGTCCCGTTAACCTGCATTAGTTCAGAAAAGAAGTACCTAATGCTACTATGGACAAAAGAACAAGAATATAAAAACCGCTTAGCATCACCTTTGTATTCCCACTCAGGTGATGGAAATTAAGATAGCTTAGAATTACATATTCGTGAAAGAGAAGCATAACGTCTGTTAACTTGTCTATCGTTAAAATATGTCCTTCGTATAGATTTGATGGAAGGCCAGGTACGAATATAGATTGCTGCGATGTAAAAAGTTCTATACGAAAATTTTAGGAGCACACAAATCATATCAAGATTTTCGAATTCGACTATCGACGAGCACACAAGGCCACGTGAACTACACAAAGAATATCAGGTAGAGTGTCAAAATCTAACAGATATCTTTAAAATCCGAATTCTGCGTGGAAAACTTTCATGCAGATCAGTTAACTTAACCTAAACTTACCGACGAGTATTTTGTTTTACAGAACAGCGAAAACAGGTCTATTATTAGGTGTGAACTATCTAACTGGAAGAAGTCAATGCAGAAAACCAGTCATCAGAAATGAAATGAATGTGGCCTGCATGATAGGAAGAGGACAAGAGAACTGCTTAATGGCAGCAGATCATATACCAGGAATCTAGTAGAAGTCATTACGGGTTATTGGGCGATAGCAGACCATGTTAGAAGTCTGGAAATGAACGATTTCTGCAGGAGCTGTAAGGACTCTGGGGAAATTGAATCCGTCCGCGAGTCCCCCGCGCTGTTGTATAAAAGAGGTAGGCCATTAGGTAGCTATTTCTTTACAAGTCTGAGGGAGCTGGAAAGCAAAGAGTTCAGATGCATAGTGGGATCTAAAGGTTATCTCATGAAGTCAAGGGGCACAATGGACTCACTGGTGGTCTAAGTGAAGGAGGCTAGGCACTTCTAGTGGCACTCCTCCTACCTAACCTAACTATAGTGAAGAAGTTGCTATTGCGCATGTTCAATGAGATTATCTTTCGGCAAGTAATATTATACTAAAAATATATTTAGGTAATTTAGCAGATTTCAGGATAACCAGTCTATGTTATCTGTATAGATGGAGTAGAAGATTTTTGGTTAATATTGGAATTAATCACTACCGGAGAGCTGCTAGAAGTTTCAACACGAATGGAAAATGAAAAATTTAACACATTTAATTGTCACCTGTTGCATTTCACTTTTGATCTTCCTGCCTTGTTACTCCATTAACTATTTTTCTATCACAAGATCCTGGAATTACTAAAAATTAAATTTTAAAACGAAATTAACGCTTAAACAACGCAATACATTAATAAAGATAGATAGAAATTTAATCTTAATTCTTCATACATTCATTTAGAGGTTATTATAATTTTTTTCCAGGATTCTAGTGAATCAATAGTTTTAGTTTACGAATAAAATTTATCAGAGCCACAAAATGTGTATGGCTTCCTGATTTCAAAACTCTGACTGACGAGCACAGCCGCAATCGCAATGAAAAGCTTCAAGGGAAGAAACATGAATGCAATTTCATTTGTGCAGAGATTTATATAAATTTCAGAAAATTTCTCAACACCAAAAAGCTTATGGCGGAGTATTCAGATTTTATTATTTTGCAAATTCCCACCATTTTAGAGTACTTTGTCCGCCCTTTTAACCGTGTCCTTTTCATTTAATATAATATCTCTTCGCAGAATATATATAGTGTCACTTTTGTGAATGGTTTCAAGTCGATTCATTCCTCCAATGTTCTGCCCTGAAATGTTAATTATCTCTTTGACAAATTAATTTCACTCCTCACTGGAAAATTCCGGTTAAGTGTGACATAGATAGAAAGTAATTTATATGAAGTATAGAAAGTTTCTATCATCTATCCAAAAGAGGATTGCTTTTGCTAGTTTTGAAATGTAATCTTCCTGCGGGTAACATTCTGCTGCTGTGTTCAAAAGGATTTCGCTTAACAGTCATCATGGTTGGGCTACAGAGAAAATTAACCTTCTGTCATTGTATAGGTGGTGTCATCCAATATTCTTGTATCCAGGGTTTGAATTGGATTTTTTTTTTTTTTTTTTTGTAATGGGACAAAATCTTCGTTTATATAATTTAAAGGATAAAAATTACCGCGAAACAAAATAATTTGCATAAGTGCGCTCCTTCCAAAGTTTGTGTTAATGAATCTCATCAGTGGGTGATATGCCTATTCGAAACCTGTGTTTGTTTAGTTTGCATAGTGTCTGATATATGGCCTTAAAAAATCCAGGCTCTTCTTTGATGAATCGTTTTGCTTTTCTGGAGCTATATCATTGATGTCCATCTCTGGTTTATTTGGATGTGGATCCAGTTTTGTATGGAGTTTCACGGTATTATAGAAGATACCACAAAATGGTTGAGGTCCGATAAAGGGCATAGATGCTCCCATTTTAGCCAATTTGTTTGCTTTGTAATTTCTGTCACCCATTGAAGTGTTAGGTGGTTTTTTGTGTCAAGATTTGTTAATGATCGGATACATTCCCACATTAATTTCGTTTTAATCTCAGGTAATAAGATGGCTTTTTTTTGTTGGTGTAGGAGCAACTTAGGTCTTCCATCCCGACAAGCGGAAGCCGTTTGATGGGAGCAACGATGTGGCTTTTGGTGATCCATATCGCAGGCAGATATATTTTCGAGTCTATTATGACACAAACTGACATCCTTATTATCACAGCTTTTTACGTACAACGACATAGGATAAGAAGATATAGTCGTCTACGTATTGCATGCACAGATATTCGGCATAGAGTTGCTCTTAAACAACCGGGTACCATGAACCAAAGATCGGTAAAACTTAACACAAATTTGGCCCCGTCTTCACTTGAGTTTGGTTATCAGTATTCTTATTTGTTATATATTCTTCTAATGGACCACTTCGCCTTTGTAACGGGATGTCCCGCATCATTCTCAAGAATAAGGCATTGTGTCAATCTTGATTACATAAAACATCAGAAGATTTCAAACATTCAAATCACATCCTGAGATTGTTAGTAGTAACCCAACAGTTAGAAGACATGAAAATTGCGTAGGGTTTTTAACCACAAGTCCTCATTATCCCCAATCCCATCCTCGTCACCATGTTGTTTTGATGTACTTTACGTGTATTTAATGACAAAGTCAGGTTTAACTAAGACTGCGCTTTATTAACGTCTCAGCTTCAACTAGAGTTCTGATCATTGTGTTACCAATTTACAAGATAGTGGCTGTGGCTACAGCTAATGCTAAAACTAAGCTAATGAGCTTAGTTATGCCTGTCTATTTGGTTGTAGATACAGCACTGCCATATAAAACTCAATTTCATTATATTAGGACATCAGATCAGGTTATCTAGAACCTAATGGCAAAGTTGGTTAGATTGAGTTGGTCTACTTTCTATTCTGTTGTAACTTTCCCCCTTTGACAGGTAAATTTTTGGTATCATTTACGGCAAGAAGTGTACGGGAAATTTGTTTAAAAAAAATTGGAAAACATTTTTCCCGTCAAAAGTTATTTCTGGTGTAGTGAATTACTACAAAATAACAGGAATTTTTAAGCCAACAATCCAATTAAAAGCTGTCAAAGTTCGTATCGTGATTTGCAAAAGTTAGTAGAGCTCACACCGTCCATCCTATCTCTACCAAGGTAAGTTCAATGATTTACCTCTCCTCTAAAGTTGGAAATATTTATTTTTTTCGTTTCAAATACTCTGGATCGACCTATAAAAACTGTATCTAGATAAAAGTGTTATTTACTCGTTGGTTTTTGAATGCTTTGAAATATAAAATAAATAAAATCTGCAATTCAACAGATTTCTCTAGCAATTCCATAATACTATAAAAAAAAAAACAATTTCTCTTAGTTAAAATAAACTCTAAATTGTATGTCAAAACCAATAGCACATTAACAAAGTTCTGACGTCATTGCATGACTCTAGTAGCAAAAATCTATATAGATGGTGACATACACTTGTGGATTCATATGCAAATTTTCCTCTATACCCCATTCTAAATAAATAAGGAAAGTTGCAATTACCTCATGCAATGCAATTTCATTTCCATAATCACAGGAAGTCATTTTAGGTCAGGGGACTTCACCAACAATGGATATGTTTCCCCAACACTGATTTCTAATGCCACAATATGTGGTCCCGTTTTTCATTCACTTCTTTGTAGATTATTTCCACATGAGCTATCCATTTGTCATTTTCATTCTATAGGGGAGTACATATATCTATATGTAGATAAATACATATGTACATAAATATTGTAGCAGCAAGCACACCTTATGGTGGATAATTTGAAGGGGATATTTTTCAATATGTAATTAAAATGTCCTTAACTAATGCAGGTGAGATATTTGTGTTTACAACAAGTTACTACCTATAAAAATAATTGAATGTGTCGAAAATAACTGCAAATTATGGAAAATAAGGGTGGGAAAAATAAAGGCAAAAGAACTAAAATCTTTAACTAAATTTGCATGCTCTACTTCCAATTTTCTGGGAACATTTTTACTTGCTATGAATACGCCATTTTAAATTAAACTGAAGACTAAATACCGAAGTATAGTCTAGTGATTGTATTAGCAATTAGCATTGCTCTCGACTGCAACCTGAAAGGAATCAGCCGAGAAATAAAATCTAAAAGTAGTTACTTGGAGGAAAGTAATTTGGACAGAGGCCTTGTTATCGCCACCAAATTGAGTCCAATAGAAAACTACTATTGTCAACTTATATGCATTCCTCCACATGAATCAATTGCTAAACACCAAAAAAAAATTTGTCAATAAATCTCTCAAAAACAAAGCCGAATATATTCAAAATTTGCACATGGATAGCTTAAGGTCTGGAACTTTAAAAATAATTTGGTAGAGGTCTCTACTAATCCCAAAAGTTTACATTTCTGAAAATACTACTATTAAAAAAAAACGGTTGTCCTGGGTACCACAGTTAGTCCTAGGACACCTATCACTTTTCGAAAATACGCTTTCCCACAAACCGTACTAAATTTCCAAATTGTTGTGTTTTAGTTTCTTGCAAATTTGTCAAAGTTTGGTATGGAATGCTGCATATAAGACGTATATAGTTATATTTCTCAAATTTATGCTAATATTGTTCAAATGGATGACTTCAATTGTAATCTACCGATTGGATTCCTTCACTATCAGTTCATCAATTTATTTCAACTTTCTTTTATACATGCAGTCTATAATTACTGGACGTACTTCTTACCACAGATGTTTCTGAAGCTATACACTACTATCATTCCACCTAGTACACTACACAATGACATACTATTTCTTGGCTACGACCCTGCTATATGCTTTGAAAGTAGCTTGAAAAGCTATTCCTATTAATTATGGACAATTTTTTAAAGGAATACTTGACTCTTAATTGCACTTGGATTTATACTAAAGTGGAATTTTTTCTTCTTTAGGCCTATACTTTTTTGATAAGTAGGTATACATGTCTTCATACTAAACACCTTACTTAATGTTCGAATTCCTAGGGTTCCGTCGAAAGTTAACTCTCTTATTGCCGAATGTGAGTACTTACTTGCTTTTTAGGTGCAAAAACCCATTAAGGAAACTAAAGAAAAGGTAAAAAAGTATCATTGAGATCGTACAAGTACGAATAATGCTAAGCACCCGGTACGTCCAAGTCAGATCACAATTATAAAGATGGTCGATAAAATCTATGAAACTGTGGTTTTGGACGATTGGAAATATGTTTAATAGCTAAGATTGGAAAAATCTCAGTCAAACGTGTGTTTTTTATATCTTATATAAACATTTGGATATGAGAAAATTATCGGAATGATCGGTGCCATGTTTGGAATTACGGGGCGAGCGAGTACCAATTCGAAGCAATGTTTGGACATGTTTAAACGCAATCCAGAATTGAACGTGTTCCGAGAAAGTTAAAGACAGTTCCATCAGCCGAAGAGGTCATGACTCCAATTTTCTGGAATTTGTAAAGTATAATCTAAATCGACTACCTGGGAATAAAAAAAAAACGATCGCAATACCGTATTATGCATCTTCACACTGAATTGATATCAAAACGAACTTTATTTGACAAAGAAAAAAACTCACGACATTACACCATACATCTGCAATTGCCATTGCCGAAATCTTCGAACTTCACTCCTATCCAGACTAGACCTCTTGTGACTTCTTTCTGCATACGTAAAAAAGTGGACAAAAATTCCCTTCGAACAAAGCAGTCAGTGATGAAACAAAATATTTTGCAGAGTTGGAGAAATTATATTTTATTTTAAGAAAATTTTGTACATGAAACCGTTGGATAAAAGCTTATCGTACTAAAAGGGAACTTCTCGAAAAATAAATCAAATTTTGCCAAAAGATAATCTTTCGTTTCAATTGCGAAAACCTAGTTTTTTGGATAGCAAAGCGACTTTTGTCATCATAGCTATCATCGTGCGACTCTAAACGTCTCCAATGACATAAATTAGTCCTTAGATAAGAATGAATTAGGAATTTTTCTCAGCTTTTTTTCAATTTATGTTTATAATTTTTCAGCCATAATGATAGTCAAACGATTTTTATCCAACAAATCTTAAAAAATAAAAGTGGGCGATGGATAGAATTTCTAGTGTGCGATATCAATTCGTGATGATGTTCCGCAAGGCTCTAATTTTTAGCCATTACTCTTTTCTTCTATCTTTGTTTTTTTTTTTTTTATAAATAACTTACCTGAAGTAGTAAATGATTCAAGCATTTTTTTGTTGAATGCAGCTAATAAAATCTTTTATGTCCTTACACTTTACCCTTTGAAATTTTTGCTTTACTCCATTCTAAATATATTTGCTCTTGAAAGGAATAAGGTAGCTTTTAATGATTGCATCTGTTATTAGTGTTTGGACTTCAAAGGTATGACCAAATAATATGTATTTCACCTTATCAGGATTACCTCCTTAACTGTCTCCACATTCCTTATTTAACCTTATTTGAAGCAAATAATACTTTTATCCCTTCTTTCGTATTATTATCGTGAATTCCTTTGTAACTCTATAATTTATCTAACTCCTTGTAATTTAACTGTGCAAAATAATGATGTAAATCTTGTGTACTTCCTACACTTATTGGAGTAAATAAATATATTTAATTAAAAGAAGAAGAAGAAAAAGCCGCCCACTGTAAGACTGTGTGAAAATTAATTGTATATTTTTACCTTGGAATACTTTCAGCATCATTCGGGAAGGTATAATTAGATGCATACTTGCGACTGACATGGCACGGCATAATGAGATACTCACACAGTTTAAGGACGTCATACCTATTTTCGATTATAATAATCGGGGGCACATTAATTTGGTAAGTACCGACCTAGTATATATATATATTTTTTTATGTATATTTTTAGATTAACAAAGCTTTGGTATCCTTCAAATTCCTAGCTCCTATATTCCTTCTTTTAGAAGAACTAAGGGCAACCCCCTGACAAGAAGATTAACAATTTGTAGAATACCTTAGAAATGATTTAGCAAAATTTCATTGTTGACTGCCCATGAAGATATAGTTACTAGATCGGAGTTAAGCTCTATATGTAGCGGATTCAATGCTAAATCAACCAAGTCCATAAATTGAAAAAAAAAAAATGAATTAAAAGCAAAACACAAACAAACACCATGAATTCTTTTAAAGGAAAAATAATCCCAGTTTGAAAATTAGAGAAGAAGAGCAAGGAAAAGGAGGAAACTCTAATGCTAAAAAAAGATTTTTTCACAGCAAGAATGGACTAACTCTAATCAATATTATCAGTTATAAAAGTGGACTTGGTTCACTTCAGCAATGAATCCGCAATATATATCTTCTATTAAACCGATTGATCGAGCCAAATATATATAAGCGTCATCAGCATACACACATATAGATATTCACATCTTCAACAACATCAGCGGGATCATTTATAAATAAGAAAACGAGCAAAGGTACGAGAATAGAACCTTGAGGCACTCGGCTAACGAAGACTCTAATCCACTTAAACTTATCACCATTGCCTAGTCTAAAAGGGAAAAGTTCCGTTCATTGAAAATGTCGGCTTTTGAATCTAATCCAGCTTGTCATATTTGTTTATGCATATATACATAATAAAGTCTTTTCCCCCCGAATCCATTCAGCTATTTATACATAGAACAGTATCCTATCGACATGCATTTGGTCAATATGTATGTAGATTATCCAATTACTACAGGACTAAGCAAATCTGTGCTCGATTTTCATATCTGATAGGTAGGTATAATTTATGCCACCATCCCTAGCATAATTTCCATTCTAAATAAATTTACCTTAGATTTTCCAAATCATTCCATAATGCATTTCTGGTTCTGCTTAATTTTCCAATATTTTTATATTCATCTGAATGCAAAATTATACCCAGGTCGACACATATTGGACTGACTGCATACCACCACAGCATAATTCAGTGATTCATGCTTGCTCTACTCAAATGAGTTTTCGCTATGCCCCAAACAGTCTGCTGAAGATTATCGATTTTCCCCCAACAAATTACTATAACTATTAAATTTTCATTTGCCTTGGCTGCTGTAATTATAGCCATTCATATATGGATGAATATATATACATAGTTTATGCTTAAGCTGACTTAACATTGGGGTTCCGCACTTGGTTGAACAGATTCCACAGCTGCTGACTCCCGCAGTGATAAATGAAATTAATGAAAATCCGCTAGTGCCACCAAGCCATAAAACACAGGAGTTTTTTTCTGTTACTTTTATTTTTTTGTATTTTCCAGTTAAATTTTAATCACTTTCTGAAATAACTGAAATAAATGTTAAATGTTGAAAACTGTGGAAGCGATAATTTTATCGCATCTGGAGAAACGTGTTTTTGACTTGCTGAACAGCATTGATGATAGTCGTCGTAATCCGATTAGACTCTTTAGATTTTCAATTGAAATTGAATAGCGTTTGTTTACGGATTAGAACGTAAGTAGAAGAAAAAGCGAGTACCCGAGCTTAAGGAGTAAATATAATTGCAGCAATTGTTCATCGTAATAGGCTTAGGATATTAATTGCGTGTATAAGTCGTTTTTGGTTAAATGTGATGACAGATCCTGAAACCATTACTCACGGCACAGATTATGTCATGTAAAATATTGTCAAACATGGATTTTGCGGCTATTTCACTTACCCATAAACTTGTCACATATTTGCCAGCTTATACGAGCAGAATTAAATCAAGTTCCATGCTAGTGCGCTTTAAGTTTAATTATCTCAACAGGATAGCGAAAACATTGAAATTTTTGCAAATGGTTTTCAGACAGAAATTTTTCTGTTAAGCTCAGGATGATTTTTGTTTATTTGTGTGTTTTTTATTTATTGTTTTTAGCTAAAAGTACAGAGGCTGGAAAATAAGAGCCCCATCACTGAAATCTTCCTGTCCTCTTATATCGATATCCATTGATATTTCAAGAAAAGTGCACGTCAATCAATGGAAAACGAGTTAAAACTTTTAAGATATGAAAATGTGCTTAGTAGCTCATATCCTTAGAATTTTTCAGATTTACATTTTCTGAGAAAAACAACATCACGAATAACACAAAAATGAAGGAAAATTATAATTTGGAAAATTTATGTCGTGATTGCGAATGAATTTGGTGGAGTAAGATGTGAAATTTTTCGAGTGTAACACCAGGATCATTTTGACCTACCCGTTTTCTAGCAGTGCATGTTAATGGACCGATTTCATTGTACCATTGCAAGAAAAGTGTGACACTTCTGTTAGAAAACGTAATCATTTCCATTGATTATTAATGAAACGCATCAGGTCCATAAGACTCAAGCTTATTAGGTCATCCACAGATTGGATTGGAGTGAAGAGTGGTTAAGCCCCGGGCGGGTGACCTAGAACGCAGGCCACAACAAGGCTCATGTTCACCCCCCCCCCCCCCCGATTTACGAGCAATTGCTCCATAGTTCCCAACCGGACGCTCTTATGAATGTCAATATTGAACCCCAACCCTCCTTGCCGGCTTCATATAGTTCATCGAGGAGGTGTGAATCAAGAAATCTGTATCTATTTCCTGAGAAAGCCGGAGAGTTAGAAAGAAAGTGACACCAGGGTTCTCAGGGTTGGCTTGTTTGATCCCAATAACTTGCTCGTTAGGTTTGGGTTCCGTCGTAGTTCGACCCGAGGCTCATCCAACATAAGACGACAATGCTGGCGGTCGTCCCAAATCAAAATACTAGAGGTAAGGTGTTTTGGTGCGATCCCGATCATGGAGGAGGATACGTCCGGGACTCCATCAAGACCAGCAAGCTCGTCCGCCTTTACGTTTCTGCCGATATCGCTGTAACCTGGCAACCAAAGAACGAGTACCATGATATTCCAAGAGAAAGAGTTCAAGGTGGTTTTACGCTCCAAAACCAATTTGGAGATTGTAAATGGATTTGACAAGGCCATGACGCTGCTTGGCTATCCGTGCAGATGGTAATATCCTTATTCTCAGGAGCTGGATTGAGGAGATGCCTTCTCGCTTCCAGAATGGCCTTGACTTCCTCCTGGAAAACTGTAACACGGTTTTTGAGGTGCATGACAATTTCCATGTGAGCCTCCTCGCAGAAAAAGCCTTCGCCAATGTTTTCTTCAGATTTGGAGCCGGCATTGTTCATATGTCGCAAGCTTTTCAGGTCATCTGCAGATAGGACATAAACCCAAGAGTAGGTATCCATATACTGCACCATGTAAAGGGAAGACAAGCGCACAGAAATTTTTCAGTTGCTTCAAGCTCTCCTCCTTCCAGGCAAGACTGACAACAACTTCCATCTTTTGTTAGATGAGCGTAAAGCAGGCTGTGGCCAGTGATGATACCAACCACAGTTCTGTTTGTTTTCTTCCGAGACCAAAGAAAAAGTCCGTGAACTTCTTATTTCGTACAACTGCAAGTGCTCAGGTTCTCTCGTTACTGTTGATGTTTCACACGAGCATTCGCTTTGATAAGAGACCAATGATGATTATAGTTTATCTCTTATATTCATTTTCCTGCATTCAATATTAACTTTTTTAGAAAATTTTACGGTTTATGTCTAGAAATCTTCTAGGCGAGATCGTTAGCTATTGAGGTTGATTATTATTTGTTTGTGCTTATATAGTCTGCTTAAATTTAGTTTCTCTAGCCATCATTCCTCTTTTTTAATCACTCAAGAGTAGGGCAAAAATAATTGTGCTTTAAAAAAAGGAGGGTAATGATATCGGTTAACTAGTATTGCACAATTTCTTCTTTTTTTGTTTTGTATATAAAATTTTATTTTTCTTACAGTTATGTATGGTGCTGATAAAAGTAGCTGATATATCGAATGAGGCTCGGCCTATGGATGTAGCTGAACCTTGGCTAGATCGGTTGTTACAGGAATTTTTCGCTCAGAGTGCTGCAGAAAAGTCTGAAGGTCTACCGGTTACACCATTTATGGATCCGGATAAAGTAAGCAAACCTGGAAGTCAAGTACGTTTTATCGGATTGGTTTTACTGCCACTGTTTGAAGCTCTCGGAGAATTATTGCCGGACTTGACAGAGCTTATAATCATACCTGTTCGAGTAGCTCTAGATTATTACAAGTAAGTATATTCTTACACATTTTCTAAGGTGTATTTATTTTTTTCATTAATTTATTAATTATTTTTAGACGTTTAAATGATGCTCAAACAAAAACACGAAAATCATTGGCCGAAGCAAATGAGAATAGTTCGGATGGCGGTGGATCTCCACAATTGCCTAGATCTCAATCAGGTATTAGTGTACGTTCTAAACGAAGTATACCTTCACAAAAATCTGCATCACGAAATTCTGTTGATGAACCCACCTGTATTGCAGCCGAATTACATGATTTACCTGAGGGAAGTGAAAGTGGCGATTCTGAGACTGCAACAGAAGTTGATGTAAGTAACTAACATTATTAAATTACGTTTATAATGATATTCCATTCCTTTTTTCCTAAATTTCTCCTTTTTAACTCTGGTTTTTTAGCCAAGATACACAAACACAACCAACCGCAAATCTGTTGGTGTCAATTTGTAAAAACCATAGTAGTAAATAGAGCTCTTACTTGCCTTTTTGTCCTGGTCCTTGAGCCGATTAACGGGGAAACCTATACTTTCGTGATTCAGTGGCAAAAATAGTAGGTCAAGTTAGGTTAAGTTGTAGGGGTGCCGCTAAGATGAGTCTTAGCCGGCTTCACTTAGACTATTGTATCTCGCTGATTAACGGGAATCTATTCTTCTAAGGAATCTCAGGATACACATAAGCTCTGTACCTTGTAGCTCTTCCAGCTCCGAGAAGAAGTGGCTACCAAGTAGACCGCAACGTAAAACTTTTTTGCCTGTCACTATTTTCAGTCAGCATCAACAATAATCTACAGTTTTAAATATTATTTCATTAAGTGAACCTCTAATTAAACACATTATATTTTTAGCTGTTATCCTATTTGTGTGTTACCAGCTTTAATATTTATATATTTATCATATCATCATGTATGCTGCAAATCCAACTTCCAATCAGTGGAGTCCTCAGTTCTGACTTTGAAATCTATTGAAGTGAAGAAGAAACCCTTTTGCATAATATTGTGAAAAGGAATTAGATACTTAACTATGCCTTTCAGCATATAAAAGAAACTCAATGCAGTATTTTATTTAAATATTGTTTTCTTTGGTGTGAAAACATATCAACTAAACATCCGATGTGCATACCCAATCAAATAGATACCAAAATTGTACAAAGAAATTATCAGGGGCAACGCTGCAAGGAAAAGCATGCTGATTTCGATCAATTTGATTGTTCATGTGATTTTAGGTCTAACTACTACAAAGCGAACTCTTTGTGGGTATTTAGTCGAGGTAGTGACTTAATATTATTGTTGTTAGTGTTGTTGCATCGAAACGTGTACTCAATCCAAACAACGAAATTTAGGTATTCTACGTCTGCGTATTGTATTTAATAGTATAATCCAAAAATTCTCCAATAACTAGAACTGGACTGATATTCTATTGGTGATATAAGGTGTTGTTGTGATATGCGCATAAGCTTTACTTATTTTTAAGAATTCTGTATGATAGTCATGTTACAAGAGGCAGTACTCGTGATAATTGCAGTAAGATAACGCACACCATTATACGGTTCCTTCTTAACAGAGAACAGATCTTGGACCAAAGCTATCTTGAAATCGCGCATGTGGTTAACTCTCTGCGTCTGTGATTAGCCAGCTTACAGACCTATAAATTTAGAATCCTTTTCGCTGATTCTAGGGACCTATCTATATGGATTCTTCCACTAAAGATATGTTAATAGAACCCTTATAATGGCTTTAACTACTAAAATTATGTTATTTCTCTTCTGGAGAGCGAAAATTAATTATTCTAAGTAGCTTCATTTGGACAAGGACTTCTTTGTTCTTCCAGATCATTGCAATACGTTTTGATTGTGTTGCATTGCAGTGCCTATTTCGTAATATTATTTGCTCAAGACCATATTTTTGTCACACCCAATATATTTTTTTGTGTTTTTTAATTGCATTCCCAGCAAACTGTGAAGATCATTGATGATAAAATTTATGTTATATTTGAGCGTTTTTAGGGGTCTTTGTTGCTCTAAGTAAAATTTCTTCTTCTGCCAGGACCACATTCCTTCTGTTCTATTGTGGATCTGTACACTGACATAAAGCTCGTCCTTCACGTCATTAGCCCGACATTAGCCTTTTTTTCCGATTTTACTTAATCTCATTACCGCGATTTTATATCTTGTAAAACTAGTCCACCTCAACCACAACGGCCATTATCCTTTTAGATAAATATTCTTCAGCCATCAAAATAGACCTTGTATCTAATCGGAATAGTCCACAAGGGATTTAAGCAAGTAGGTTAGGTACAAGTTTTACATGAAAACTATCAAACTTGTTAGAGATGTCTATCATTAATGTACATATAAAACAAGGATGAACGTGACTGAAACACAAAATTTCCCTAGATTGGTTAATCCAAAGACGAGCAGCGCGCAGATACATATAATTCAAAGCAATGGAAGAAATCGACAAGGACATTCAAAATTCAATCCCATTGTCAACATTCTAAGAGGATTCCTTGAGTAACTATTTCAAACCCCTGACACCATTAACCTGTTTTGCTGCTTCCTGTACGGGGGTATACACTTCGGGTAAGAGATCTCAGCAATGTGGAAGGTAAACTAGAGAAAATAGACAGAAAACCCTTTACTAGAAATGATAAGTCGGAAAATTTTCAAAGTACATGGGATAAGAGATTTCTATATGAACAATAGAGAAACCATCAGGCATATATACATATATATGCATGAACCTATACGTACAAATGCAAATACACACACACACCCACATACACACACCCATTGAAGAAAAGCAAAGAATATTATGCAAGGCACATATCATATCAAGGATTACTACCTCCTTTTCCCAATGGAATTTCATATGCTTGCATATACATACATACTACCACGTTAGACTCTCTAAGGAAAAACGAGGAGAAGAATCGTATGAAACAAAATTTGCATAAGAAAATTGTATCTGTTATGAGGAGCATATGTCAGGAGCAGCATAGCCTTATTCGCATCAGGACGAGAGCTTAAGGATAATTGCAAGAGGGACGAATGTTTATGTTTAAGACCCATAGCACATGAATTAGACTAGCTGGCGCAAGTAAGGTGCGTTAAGGATTGCATCTCTTACTATGGGTATAGGGGAGGGAGGTAAATGGTCCTATTAGTTACAGACTTGGATGCATAATTGAAAATATTTTGGGGATGAGCTCGTTGTGTTGTATCATAAATTTTCAAGTATAAAGGTGATTATATCACTATAAGGACACAGGTGAACATTGTTGCTTGCAGTTCATATAGCAGATGAGCCAAAATAAATGTGATATACTCTTGATGCATAGCAAAAATAGATTAAAATTTGGAAATTGTTTTGCTCAAAACCTTTTATGTAAATCCAACTAGATTTAGAGAAGGTTAAACCGACAAATTTTCACCCAATTCTGGTGGAGAATTTAATTTACTTTCATGTTGTTAATGTTCATTAAACTACATTCTCGGCAAGGTTGACCAATTAAAGTGCCAAGAATAGTAATAATTATTTTGAATTGAAAATAATTACTAGTCCCATCTCAAGTAAGTATGCACTTGAACATACATATGAACCTACCTGTGATCATAAGAATGACGAGAAAATTGTAGCTTAGTTAAATACTTTCTTGAAATTAGATTTTGGGTATGAGACCTAAATAATTTTCTCATGGGAAAACAAGGAGAAGTTAATCTGTTTCTTGACAAATACTTTATATATAGCCATTAAAATTTTGGTGAGCTCTGAACCACACAAATTGAAAATTTTTCTCCACTATATTTAATCGGAATGGCTTTCCGCTTAGCTTATAGGGTGCGATTTAGGGTTCCTAACAGAATGATTAGAACCTTGATGAATGATAAATTTTTACTGTAATACAATGGATAAAATCTACGCAATTGACAATGGCCCAAATTAGTACAGATTGGTCTGCCGAACATAAAAACTCTATAGGAATTGAATGTGGATACACAAAACCCATAAAGTTGAAACTATGTAGATGTGCTTGCTAACTCTCACCCGGATGGGATACAAAACGGTATGCTATGCAGACGATCTGGTGATTTTAGTCAACGGAAGTTATGAATCGGAGTTCTGTGGACTGGTGCATCCAACTAGTCGTAAACTTGGCTACGGATTTCGGACTGTGCATCAGTTTTTCGTAAACCGATCTATGCCTTTTCACCAAAAATAGAAACATTCCAAGATTGAATCTTCCCTCCATCGGCCCTACACGGTTAGAGCTTAAGGTAAGGGTGAAATATCTAGGCATTATGCTAAATAAAAAGCTGAGCTGGCAACCACATCTTGAGGACAGAGCGAACAAAACAATGTGCCGCAGAACCATAAGGAAAAAGTGGGGACCCAAACCGCGGATAATCCTATGGATATATACTAGCGTCATCCGACTCATGTTAAACTACCGCTCTGTGGTATGGTGGAAAGCGACGGAGTATGCCAATCATCGTTAGATATTGGAAAAGATTCAAAGATTGTGCCTAATCAGTGTAACTGGCTCATTCAAGTCTACTAGCACTCGGGCTCTTGAGGTTATCATCAATATACAACCCGTGCAGATTCATATTGAAAAGGGGGCCGCTATCGCAGCGCTGAGTCTGCACCTGAATCTATTCGGGAACCATGATCCCACACGAGTCCATCCTTGATTTGACACCGACGGAGAGTGAGACCATGCTGATCAGCAAGTTTAAAACGAAATTCTCATCTAGGGAGGCATGGGCAGCACACTATGTGCTCCACCCATTGGATAAACAGTATAATTTATACAGATGGCTCCAAATCTGAAGATAACACCGGAGCAGGCATCTTCTGTGAGGAGCCTCATTTGGAACTTGCCATACACCTGGAAATCCATGTTACGGTCTTGCAGGCAGAGGTCAAGGCCATTCTTGAAGCGGGAGGCTCAGACACTGAGAATAAGGAGATTGCTATCTACTCGGATAGCCAAGCAGCCGTCAAGGACTTGTCAAAACCATTTGTAACCTCTAACGTAGTACTGGAGTGTAAGAACACCCTGAATTCCCTCTCTCAGTGTAACAGGGTACTCGTTCTTTGGGTGTCTGTTCACAGGAATGTTGGTGGAAACGAAAAAGCGGGCTGGAACGTCCTGGAGCGGCCTCGGAGGCACCTCCCTCCAAAATTGGGATCGCACCCTGACACCTTGTCTCTACAATTGTTACTTGAGCCGATTGCAAATACAGTTGTCTTTGGTTAGACGACCCTTCGGGTAGAACAACAAAGGATCTGTGGGGTAAATCTAACCCAAGTTTCGCAAAAAATCTACTAGGACTGAGCAAAACCTACCATGAGAACTCTGGTATCTATTCTTACTGGACAGTGTTCTCTCAGGGATCACCTATACATAGGATAGGACTGATTGATAGCCCTACATGCAGAAGATGCGGAGAGGAATCCGAAACGGTGACTCACTTTCTTTGTCACTGTCCGGCTCTTTTCTGAAAACGTTATAGATTCTTTGGCTCACACCTCCTGGATGAATTGCATGAAGCAACTCTAGTTAGGAAAAATTTTAAATACCTGGCAAGACTAGGCGCGCGCCGTTCTCCTCTGGTTTGATTGATTATTTTCAAAACCTGAAAGAAATGTCTAATTGATGTGAGATGTGGATAATTATAGCGATTACCATCTTTTAACAGTTAATTTTCACTTATTTAGGTACTGCATCAGAGTACTCGTAATACCTAATAAACTACGTTATAGTGTGTAAAGGGACATACCTCCGGTCATCTGCTGCGTATACTTCATCACATTGCGTTGAGAAGGCTAAGCACATTCCATGAATGAAAATGATTCGCTGGATCAAAAATATTTCATTGGCTGCTGTATAAAATACGTAGGCCGATTGGAGATTAGTATACTAACAGGAACTTCTGAAGCCATATATATGTACATAGTTAGTGATTCAACGCAAGCAATTAAAAAAACATATTATTTCTCGTAACGTGAGACAGCCAAGCAACATCTTAAAGTGCTGGGTACTGAATTTTACAGAAAGGTATTCAGAAAAGTATAGAATTAGACAAGGACAATTGTATTAAAGCGTTGGCAGAGAAACACAGACAGTCGGAGGCGTATACGTGCAAAGATTTGCCGAGACAAAGGAAACCCTAATAGGGAAATCTTACGTATAATTCGCGATGGTGGTTCAGAATCATACTAACTGAAGCTGGTAGGTGCTGAGCCCCACGAAGAATTACAGGAAAGAGGGAGAAAAAGAAATGGATGCATATATGTATGTTATGTAATGGCAATGAATACGACAAAGCTTCAGCGGCTTGTAAGTTCTAGGCAGTGTGTCCTTCCAAAATAATTCTATGTTGAGTTATAGCGCAAAATTTAACCATTCAAGCTGACTTTCAGCTTCTTATTGGCCATTCTGTTAATAAAGTGGAAGTAGTAGAGTACCATTGTTTTACTTGGTACAGACTTTAGAATAAAAAACGTACAATGACTGATCCCTGAGGTAGGCCGTTATTCATTTGCTTATGTAATTGTTCGGTATACTATCGAGAACAGAACATTCTGTTACTGAGCATGCTTTCTTGTTTTATTTGTTTAGCGTTGGCCATTCTATTCTATACACAAGTTTTTGCAAAAATTTTGTGAAATGTTAGGTACTCAGCAAAACTTTTTTAGAATCGCAATTATTTTGGTGTTTTTAAACTTAAGAGGAAGCCTTCAGGACTGCGAAATATTAGTTATCATTCCTTAATACTTTGTTGAGTGGCGGCATTCACTCAACTTGCTAAAAAAGATTGCAAACAAATTGACAAGTTTGGAGGAGTGTACCGTTTCGGTTCTCTGAGATAGATAACGATTGACTGTCGTTGTACATATGTTTCCTATATTTCGAAATATTCTATTCATGCTAATGTTTTCCACTTAATTTAGTGAGCCTATTCTGTCCCAAGCACCTGTATACTTACTTGATCATTTCAAATTTATGTTTTCTCGCCTAGCCTCATCAAGGCTGTACAGTAAATCCTAATTTTCCAAGAATTTTCTGTAAAGGCGCTATGTTTATTCAATATTCGGGGATATATTTTTACGATGATCTTTTTCGATTGCATCCTACCTACTACGTCCTTAAACCTTTTATATTGGTCTGCTATTGGAGAAACTTATTGGGAACATGTCGTGGAGTTCTGTGGAATACTTACATAATCTCAATCTACGTTTAAACAGTTCCAGCGAGGTCGCCAAACGGACATAGAAATAGATTTGCAACAATCAAAATTTAGCCCATTAATGGAATCCAAACCATCATTGCCATTATTGTTTGTATGCGTTACAAACTTTATCACATACTGACCAATATCATGACGGGAATTAAAAACAACACAAAGCGTCATCTACACCTATCGCTTTTGTAGGTACCTATACAGGTAAATGGAGGTCAACCAGTTTAAATTGGTAAATGAAGAACTCGCAGCTAATGTACACTCTTTGATTCCACCAAAGGTATAAAAAGTCTTAAAACTTTTTCTTTATTAATGAGCACAAAGCTAATCCAAGAGGTGTTTACCGAATCCCTCTGGATCCGCGGCATCACCCAATTAATAACTTATTTCTTGACAGCCTTTTCATTAACTTGGGCCGCTTGGATTAAATTAAAAGAAAATTATATGGGCCACCCGAGAAAATTTGATTTTCTCGTTGTTTTTTTTTTTCTTTGTCCTTTTTCGGAAGTAATTTGAAGAATTCCTTTAACGAGTTTTCCAGGACAACACTCAAGTTCTGTGCTACGTCGAGTGTATAAATTAAGATCTAGGCTAGGTGTATTGAAGGATTGATTTCTTAAATTCAGACAGAGAGTGAGTGAGAGAGAAGAGCTTGTCAACTTACTGTAGCAGTCATCAATCAATTTTACTAAACAGACTCGTCCTTAATTCGTGACAGCGTTCGCGTTTACATCAATGTTATTTGAATGTCATCATTAGTTATTTAGTTATTTATTCAATGGGATAACATATGAAAAGTATCAGCGATTTTAGAACACGTGAAACTAAATTGTATTTGGGAAATTTATTTGTTTGTAGGATTCAAATTGAACCAGTTTGATCTGTTTAATAGGAGTTCTAATAACAAAGAAATTTAATCTGTTTGATTTTTAATCAAGAGCATCATGACGACACAAATGGAATCCAATGGCCCGTAATAAGAAAAGGTTGTGAAGGTGCGAATGAAGATTGAATGCCTTTGTACATTCAGGGGATTCAAGGGATTTCCTAGTCGCCATCAAGGTGTCTGGTCCGGCATCCGACAATCATTATCTGTTATTTGATGCTGATTTCATAGCGAACGATCCTACAGGGTATCGCCTTATTCGCTACCTGTAGGCCCGCCTGGTAGCTAGGGTGTCAGCTAGTCCAAGGATAATGTCGCAATTTTAGAAAAAAATCGCAACAATTATCCCAATTTAATAATATCTGGAAAACTTGTATGCTTTGGATATATTACTATAACGGAGCATCCTATAAAATGTGGGAAAGCCTCACATTAAGTGGGCTAGATTATATGAAATAGGACTTCAAACGTTAAATGTGGCTAACTGATGAATGAGATTGCATCTGTCCAGTCATGATGATGATTTGAGATTTTTACATCCGCCCTCATTTACCCTTCCTAATAAATACATCCTTCCTTCCTAATTTGTATTTACAACTTGAAGATGTTAAAATCAACATAATTTTTCTTCTGAATTTCAGGTGGCTGAAAAAACATCAAAATTCAAAGTAGATACAGAAGGTAGTAATCGCTCAAAATCTTCACATTCTACCTCAAGAAAATCGAGCCGAGAAAAACGTCCTTCAATGATAAGCGAAATGTGCAGTTCTGGAGGACGAATGCGTAACTCTTATGGGAATATCCACGGATATCATACAAATCGCTGTCATTTTGGTTCGAATAGGGCTGTCAGCTTAGATCAGTACAGTTGTAATAATCGACGGCTATCTGATGGTCTTCAGCAAGTCATTTCCGATAGTAATGTTTTCTACAATCGTCATAATCGTAGTATTGAGGGTGAAGCAATTGCCGAACGGCCAAAAATCATAGAATCAAATGTAGTTATAGTTGGAGATGATGTCCTTAATATGAACGCCTCGAATCAATTGTATGACCATAGTGGAAGTAAACAGCCGATTCTTGTACAAAGTAATAATAAAAATGATGCAAATAGCAGCACTGGAAATGGAAATTGTTCCCAGAATGGCACAAAGTCATGGAAGGCGCGTTTCAAGCAACTCACCGAAATATTTTCATTTAGTTTTGACAAAGGTAACAAACGTCTTGGTGTTGTTGGTGGTGGTAGTACACGTAGTAGTCCTTGTTCTATGCGTAACAATAATGCAGATATTTCTAAACCGGGAATATGTTGCACGATTTCCAATAACTTATCACCAAGTCTGAAACAGAAACAAGATTTAATCAATGCTGGACGTAATCGGGCCTATAGTTTAGATGTACCCGCGAGAAATAGGTACAGCAGTAGCAGTGGTGGAGATAGTCGAAAGTCATCTAGAAATGAGGATAACAGTAATAAACATGATACACTAACAGAAGACAATAATAGCAACAATACTAGCAGCGGTGAAGTACCTTCAGTTCATCTGAGGATAGGAAGTGATATCAGCGCTGTAGCATTATCAAAAATTGTCACAAATGTTGTGGAGATTGGAACGATCAATGATCAAAGTGGTGATCATCCTTTTGCATGTAGTTCAAGCGGTATTGGAATAGGTGGTGGTGGTGGATTAGGAGGAGTAGGAGGAGGCGGTGGCGGAGGCGGAGGAGAAGGTGCCAAAATATGACGACAAACTTCCGATCCTAATATGTCTTCAAATGGATTCCTAGCTTCCAATCAAGATTCCTCTATTAGTTTTTGGACGATTTTAAGCGAACGTCTTAGTACGTTTGCTTGCAAATGCTGCGAACAAAAACTTCCTGAACCGGAAAATGTTTAGGAAGTAATTGTCCTTGTGTATGTGTGTGTATGCGCGAACACGTTTTCGTCTATTTCTTACTTTTAAACAGATTTTTTACACGTACCTATACACTACTGACTATGTACATATTATGTATGTCTGTAATTTTTACATAATTTTAAAAATAATTTTAAATTAATTAATCATATAATTTAGGGCTTTCTTGTCTGTACTTTTACGTGTAATTTATGCTACTTCAGAGAGCGGCAAACATTTTTCGCCATTTCTTTTGATGGCAATTGATTTAATTATGATTTACATCTTTTTTTTCTTTTTGTTTGTTAAAATAGTAACGATGAAATACCAAATGAGATATTATTAAACATTATGTTTTCTTTTATTTTTGTTATGTTTGCATATAAAATGTGTATTATGTGTAGATGCCCACCTCTGTTTACCAGGACAATAACACTCTTAGAGAACGAAAACGGAATATAGAAATTGATGACTATGAGAAAAATGATGAAAATTTGAGTCCCATCACTCTCTCACGTGAATATAATAAGTTCACCCACACAACATAATTTACCAGTTCCTCTAATTCTTGCCTACAGATCTTCCAGGTGATTTAATGAATATTACAGTTACCTATGCATGCTCTTGAATGAGTTTAAGTACGTTGACTTTTTGGATTCTAATCTCTTTATAAATTCATATTCAGAACATTATCAGCCCACCGATAAAATATAAAAAATAAGTATGAATAAATCCATTTGAAACTTAAACTAACAAAGACTTATACAATACCGCAAATAAGTAATAAAGCATGGTGTCGATGGAGTAACAGATAGATAACACATTGACTCCAATAGAATCGATATGGGCCTACGTCCGAATCCCATCAACCACTCACTAGTGGTCGAGGCACATACTTTTGGTAACAGATCTCTCACCATAATGCGATTAGAATCCTATATAATGCGATATGATACTCGGTGATACAGAACTCACCTATAAATTATAGATTCAACCACAGAATCACATTTCAAGAAACATATTAGTTCTTCCAAGAGATTTAGGGACAGTTTAAAACATGTAAATATAGTCAGAGATCCAGTGAGCACCACTAATTTATAGTTGGATTTGAATAACTTAACTTATATTTGAATAGACTATCTCGCGTCCAAATTAAAATTGGCTTGAACTTTTTGCTCCTGAACCGTGCACCTCGATTTGTGGCGACTAAACTACCAACGTAACAGTAATTTCATCTTTCACCTATTAAATAGGTCGCTTTAAGCATTTGAATCGTTGACTAGTGTAATACTCGTCGTACTGTTTTCTCCTTCTGATTGGTCATTTATTTTCTTTCTCTTCAAATAGCCCTAAATAACCCTGTAGCAAAAATAAAGCCTGGGTCTATTTAATAGTGTGGTTCTAACTATTTTGAACTTCACACACAGAATACGCAATTCTTTCGGTTAAGGAAACTTTTATGAGTCACTTTCAATGTTTTCTTTCGGTAATATTGTTGGCAGCCTTGAAATTTGGCTAGTCGTCCTGATAAAACTTTTTATGCATCCTATTTTTGTGCATACATTCGATGTTATCCTACCCAGCACAGTCTGATAAATCTTGCGGGTATTTTTTAGTTGCAGATAGTTGAAAATCTTATACAGCTCATATCCGTTTTTGACAGATGCAGAAAATATTGACTTAAGAAGTGAGCCAATGTCTCACCAACTATGGGATATTTCCCGTAAGATTTCCCAAATTCAAATTCTTTTACAAAATAATCTTTGGTCATTTGGATTGATTTTGGTGCCACCGAGAAAATGTCTTCGATTCAAAAGTACAAAAATTTTGGCAGAAAATTAACTTTTTGAAGACGCATTTTTTCACATAATTAGATCTTTTTGCAGGAATAGTGTCGTGGCTTCATGCGCGATGGTATCCCTTGGCTCGTTTCGATTGATAGTAGTCGTCGGCTTAGTCGTTCAGGTCGGGTTTTCTTGGATGTGTATTTTCAAGTTAGGTGGATGTGTTGTTATATTCTGCTCTCAACTGCTATCTTGACGTAGGAGAGGTGGAAGTAAGGTTTAGTAAGTACCAACTATTAATTTCATTTTACATTAGAAAATAGTGCAAGTACACTATCGAACTTAATATTTTCTTTTATTTTATAAAAGTAGAAACTAGCCACCTAATTCTTACCAACTGACGTTTCACCGCGTCTCAGACGATCCTCTATCTAAAGTAGAGGGAAAAGAATTTTAGTTCTGATTATTAATGTATCTTCTTCTGGATAAGTCTTTTATACTCTGGAATCTCACAGGTTCAAACAGGTAAAATCCACATTTAAGTTTGGTTATGTGTTTATGTCGCTTTTCCTTTCAGATTTACATACAACATGTCAATCGAATGTATCGGTTTATGATCGTCGTCTCCTATAGGCTCTTAAAAATAGCTTAAGTAGCTCGAATATAGCTTTTTTCTAACAACAGACGAAAGTATCTAGCACCAATAGCCAAGGTACACATAATTTGATTCATTTGATTTAATGCCTGAAAGTAAAAAAGTTCTTTTGCAGCATTAAATTTTTAAAATCACGTATGAGAAGCAAATACAAATAGAGGTAACACGAATAATTATAACATTATCTCATCCAATTAATTCCCTTCAATTTAGATAATATCCTCGGCAATTTTGCAACATAACACGGTGGTGTAGAATTGGACTAAATATTCTTCCTCTCCAGCGCAGATAGGTATAGTTATATGTGAAGTATTCGATCACCCGAAAAAATTCGTCTCCTCAACATCTCTAGTATACTATGAAAATCCCTATATACCTACTAAACTATGGTTTTTATTTAATTTTAAACATCGAAAGAAAAACAGTAGTCAATAGAATTTTCTTCACCGACGATAATAGCATTTTGAATTTTTTTACTTTCTTTACTATCGTAATGTGTTACGATTTTTTACTGGCTCATACTTCACCACATATAAAAGGTAAATAAGTGAGGCGAGTAGTGTCAAGATAGATGATAGTGGTGTGTAAAAGAGAATATGATAGATAGCATCACTTATAAAAGTCTGACAAGCTACAACCAAATAACACACACAAATGCCAAGAACTAATTAACAGTTTTCTAATCTGTGGGAAATTCGGTGTAAAACTTAGAAACCACAAATCAGCAGTGAAATCAATTGAATCTGGTGCTCTCCGAGGCTTTATTTTAGACCCAATACAATATTTATACTTTAAATCAAACTCCAAACGAAAATAGCACTTCACTTCTATTTGCAATTAATTCACTCAATTTTCGGTGTAAATAAAATTCTTTACCTCAATAAACACGACTCCTGCAAGTGGAAGATTAAAACAAAAATATCAAAAAATCTGAACTCATCTGCATTCGGAAACCATGCTTCAGATGCAGATGTCTATAGATGACACTTGTGTGTGTGTTTTGTATAAGACAAAACAGTATCCATAAATATGAAAAACGAAATACATCCAACATTTCGACGGTGATCCAAGATTTCAATGTCCTCTTCTTTCAGAAACATTGCTTAACGCGCAGTGCAATGCGCCCTGCCCCTCCCAACATATGATATTTATACTATAGGATTGCGAGTAAGACGCAATAGAACATATATAAGTAATATAATGAATAGAGTCGGAGAAAGAACATAGCCCTGAGCCATGACAATTTTTTTTTATTATGTGTAGAGATAGTTCCAACTAAGATGAGATGATTTGTGATTCCAGTTAATAAAAAAACTTTCAATCCAAGATAGTAAGACAGCGTTCAGAATAAAAGGGCGGCATACTAAACTCTGTCAAAGCCAATCCAAATATCTAGCTATTTGTGTCTTTTAGAACGTAGGTGAGGGTTTTTCTGTTTTATTTTTCTCCTTCTTTCCTCCGCTTCATATTTATAGCCCAACGAATAAAAATTTCAGAATTTTAACTTAATTTAATTTATTTGACTACTATTTAAAAAAACGCCAACAAACAAAATGATATCGGTTATAAGAAATCCAAAGCACCACTTTCCCAGCGACACCACCCCACTCTGCTTCCTTGTTTCCACCTTCCATTCCCTACTGTCACTCTCCTCCACCATCCCATTAAAAAAATTACTTCTCTCGACGCCAGCTATCACCTTCTGAAAAATTAGTCTCTACCCAATTCACACGACCCTCAAATCGGTCGGTGAACAAGTACGAGGACCTTATATTGCATTTTATATATGTTTATTATATATACACGCAAACATGCACAACCCTGCAAACATTTAAGTAACAACTTTTTTCACAAAATAAAAAAAAAAATTGGAAAAAATGTTTTCTCAGTAAAAATTAATTATTATTAAAAAGTTCTTTTACATCGTCCCACCAGAAACCAAAATGTTAAATTAAAGTAACCCAACAGACCAACCAACTATCCTACAATCCTCACCTTCAGAGAAGAAAATGTGGTAGAATTTTTGGTTGGTTTCATTCGACCTTCATCGAGGGACTTCTATAATAATAATTAAACGAACTTGAGAAGTTTTCACAAATTCTTGAAACCTACCCCTAGGAAAAATAGTAAAATTTTTGGCATGCAATTAATTTTCATTTGAATTCCTTTTTGGCGGAGATATTTTGTTATAACAAGCCTCCTTGGATTCGGTCAATCTTCCATGGCTTGTGGCAATAAATTTCCTCTGCCTATCTCATGTGGAATTTTGGACATTTTCTCAGAGATGATGATAATTCTAATCAAAACGATAAAATAGTAGCTCCCTCTTAGTGCGTCTTTTCTATCTGCCGGAGGGTATATGTCTTATACAGATTTATTTATTTCATCGGTATTGTCATGTCACATATGAAAAAACTACCAAATAAATATCTTGAAGTTAGCAAGTTTTTTTATCAGTCAGAAAGCAAACACTTCAAACTTCCAAAAACCATCACTACTCATTCTCTTATACCTCGCTTATAAACCCAATTGTTTGAATATTGGATTATTTCTACATTGATCCTGTGTTAATTTAAATGTCGACAAAATCCTTCATTTGAGACATGGAGACTGTGGGAAATTTTAAGGATCCTTTTAAATATCTTTTGAAATTCACATATTCGGAGTAGATGAGAAATGCCACTCCTTGACTCGTTTATATCTATCGAAATTGTTAGTTTCTTCCGGTACCACCGGATTTAGTAATAATACTATTTTTCCACTTTACCCCAATTTTTCATTGTTTACATAGGTGGGTTGGGATTGATGTAATTAGAATTAATCTGCATTTCTTTTGTTGTATGTCAATCTAGCTAGACTTCTTTCAGCTGCGAGGTTTTCTCTCTTTGAAGGAATTATACATCTTGGAATAGAAGTAATTGATAACGTCCCCAACAATACCCTGGATCATATCTATAGCTTTCACAACATAATTTCTATTAAACGCCATTCAATTAAGTACAAAAACGAGTCCTTTGTTGAAGGACAGTGCGTTGCGGTATTCCATTACATAATTCAACGCTAGAGTGAAAACACCTCAAATCAAATTTCATCCTGCACCTATAGGCCTGATTCCTGGTAGATAGGTGGCTGTTGTCAATTTCATTCATTCAATGAATCCCGTTAGAATATAACATAGAATCTCTTTACCTTGCAGGCAAACGGCCATATATGCAACAAGATATATGTGTAAGGATGTATGAATTTTAGATGAAAGTTCACACATACATTTAGACGCTACAGCTTTTAGGATGTATTACTCTATACGATGACGGCACAACATTTCACCTTTAGTTTTGTAAAATGAATGGCTTGTGCAGAAGCATCTGTACAGGGCGCTCTTGAAAACTAATGGTTCCCCGACCAATAGGTCTTCGATACCATACGAATTATTCGATTTGATTGGGAAATCGTGTTCCATTCAAACCCAGCGATTAGACGTAAAATTGATGAAAGATTATATTTCAATATCGCACAAGTGTGAAATTACAATCTCTGATGCTCCCATGGGGGATTGCATCTTTTGTAGTCATTCCTGAACTGAATTTGGGACTCAATTGCCTCGTAATTTTGTCCATACCAAATCATTGAACAGTAAATAATATTATTGTATATGGGAACATCGATTATTGCGTGTTATTTATTTTAAATTGCTTTTGTTGTTTGTGTGTGTGTGTGTGTTTTATGCAATAAATTTTATCTCTGCTTGAAATACATATTCTTGAAATTTTTGCGGTTACCTTAAATCAAAATTAAGCGCGTTGTGCAATAATTTTAATTTTTCAGTCTATATCAAAGAAAATTACCACAACTTGAGTGATTAATTTCAAAATTATTTCGACAATGAAAATAATAATTTCTGATTATGACTCACCCATCCACAGAAAATAATTCGTAAATGATTATGTCTTTTTTCGTAGACGCGAATCTTTAGCGAAATATAAATAACTTTACCTTAATGTTTTGATATTTATTCTACCTTTTATAAATAAAATTATTTTTCTGTAACTCTGTGTATATATTCCGGTTTTCCACTTTTTCGAGAATAGAATTGTCCTCAAAAATCGAAAATGTAAAAATGTGTTCTGAGTCTATTCTTATTTAGTTCTTGAAAAGTATTCACCTAACTCTGGCCCGTATTGCTGAATCCGCCAGAATAACTGAGTTTGCGAATTTACCAGTTTGTGATTATCGAAAACGTTCGAAGATAAAACTTGATTATTGAAAACAAGTGAATCGAATCCTGATACTTGAATGTGGAAGTTCCCCCGGCGAATATAAAAACCGCATCATGAAGAGGAAGTGTATCTTACTTGCGGCTGGAATTTTTAATCCGTCGGATTGAGCAATACGGGTCAGTATCTTTGGTATATATTGGGATCCTAAAATCTTAACTTATTTTAGAACGCATTTTACGTCTCATAACTCCCAACGAAAAATAAATATGTGCAGGTGTCCGATTAGAAATTTTTTTAAATCTTTTGAATGGCTTGTCAAACCGAAACAATTTCTATACCGCATAATTTATATAATAAGAAAGTTACATTGCTTACCCACAATCTAAATACTCTTTTTGCCGCGGAAAAAAATTTTCCCAGCCTACCTTACACACAAAAAATTACCCCCAGCAGCTTACTACTACTCCCAGTTGAATTCAAAGATTTTGCGAGAGACCAAAATTTATTGGTCGTAGAGACTACTTTTTGAGAATCGCTGAAGGACTTTTATAGTATAGGTATATATACTAAAAACCGTTAAAAACTTGTACTTATTAAAATTCTCCAGACTAAGCATAATATCAACAAATAATAGTATTTCTTAATTTTTGAAGTTACGCTATTTTAAAACAAAAATGAAATCATTTAAAAGTTGGGGAAGCAGTTTGGGTGTTAAGGTTTACCGTGGCAAGCCATCCCAATTACAACGCCTGCTTATGAACTAGTTGATATAATGCAATTCCGGGAAGCTGTAGTTGCTTTTCGAGTGGCTATCCTGGCCTAAAACCTAGTCATCCCAATGACTACTTAGGGGATGCTCTAATGAAAACTTTTGGAACGGTAGCTACTACGTTATACATAGTTGTTTATAGCGTGCTTGTTCTGCGAAGATGGTAAAATTGTTTGGCCAGAAATTGTAGGCGTGAGAATCTCAAATGGTTGACCTAGAGCCTAGACTTCTCTATGACAACTTGGCTGCTGTGGGTGATCTGAGATGGGATAGGTTATCATACGACCTGGCTGGAATTGTTAAAAATAGAGTACCCTTCCTTTACTATCAAGTGAAGTTGACTAGTTTACTGCCTGGAGTTCGGGACAACTTCTTGCCATAGGTTATCCGTAAATAACTGTCGCCGTTGTTACTGTTAATCTTTTGACATAGATTACCTGATGAATTCCCGGTTGTGTTAAAGCAAACCTTTTGCTATAGGTTACCACAAATGAATGAGTAGTGAACGATGAAACTTGTAGATGTGGTAACCTGCGAAATTAGGTTACCACCAATCCTCTTGATAAAACTGTGACACCTAGGCTAAGAGTAAAGTAATTTATGAAACATATGCAAATCTTCTGAAACATCCTTCCCTTTGATGCGCATGCATCTGCGCGAACCAGCACGATCTATAATAACAAAAAAAGATTCCTCATCGGGTGAATAGGAGTGGATTAAACAAATACATAGAATGGAGATGAATTTCTTTTTTTTTAATTAGCTTTTTTTAAATTGGTTTTCTTAATATATCTTCCAAAAGGATGTTGACATCAGACCACTGACATGTATATAAATGTCTCTTTCCGTGAGAGCATACTTTCCCACTGAACTGTAACGATTCAGCGGTATTTCCAACCAAAACAACTGAAAATTTGGCTTTGAATAATATTTAAATAGAAAAACATCTGTGTAGAAATTAATTTTTGGTTTATAAAAAGAGCTGCATAAATTGATATAATTAAATGGAATATAATTTTCATTTTTACGTTATATTAATTGTTTTTATTTTTCCACGAATTATGTATAAAATTCTTAACTAACTTATGAATATAAAAGCGTCTATTTGATATTTATTTTGACCACCGTTATATATGTATATATGTAGCTGGCCCTATATATATATATATATCAGAACTTTTCGTATATTTTAACTAAAATTTCATTACAAATTATACATTATGTATATACATATGTAGAGGTACTACCTACATACCATACTTGACCAAAAATTTTATAGTATACAAAAATCCATTCTATTTCTCAACAGGAAACATATCAACAAATTTATGTGTTCAAAACATTTTTAAATCAAACATTATTCAACTTAACCTTTCATTTTTTTTTTGTTTTCACTTCAAACTACATTTATTAACTATATACATACATATAACATTGCACAACCTTTAAACGACCTTAAAACGACTAAATTTTAAAAGTATACACATTTATAATAATTAAAATCACTATAATATCACTAAAAACAAAAAAAATCCCTAAATAATTATTATACCTATGAAATTCCTACAAAAAAAAACCTTTGCCTAATACGGACATGAAAATGACTGACCTTAAAAACAAAAATATTATCGAGAATTGAATTAGTATGGAATTTGAAATAATTCTTTTTTGTACATATCGAAAGTATAGAAATCGATTTAATTCTTAAAATAAATTTATTCATAAAAGAAAAGAAAAAACAGATTTCTCTTTATATACCTGTATTACATAATTTATTATATTTACAAGAACAGAAGATATATAAATAGAAAACAAAAAACAAGCCTAACCGACTGTGTAAAGATCGCAATCAATCAATCATATAAATAGTTCAAAATATCCTTTTGAAGTTAAAACAAAAAAAAAAACAAAAACAAAATTTGTAAATAATCTTTTTTCGAAAAAACTTCTAATAAAATTGTAAAATGATATATACATATAAATACATAAATATAGACGTATAAAACATTTGAGATCAAGAAATATTTACTAAAAACAAAAAAAAACATTTAGACCTAGAAAACAAATCTTAAGGTATTCAAAAAACTTTTAATGTCAATTTTTACTGTACATAAAAACATAATAAACATGAAAAACACTGGAAGCAGCAGAAGCAGTTGGAACAACCAAAGATGCAGAAAATTGGAAAAAGAAAAACTTAACTTGTACTTGAAAACAATCATAATAATATTATAATAATAATAATAGAAGAAGAAAAAAACAGAAATAAATAAAATTATAAATTATAGCTCCTACTTAAGCGAGGATTTAATGGACCAACCAAATGTTAACCATACTCTGAGACAAGCTGCGTTAGATTTAATCTAAGCAGAAATTAAAAAAAAAATTTTTTTTTGTTTTTCGTTTTTGTTTCATTTTAATAATTTTTTTTTTTTTTTGTAAATATTATTAGCACAACCTGTCGAACATATTATTGTACTACTTGTAGGTAGGGAAAGAACTGATATTTTGTTAGAGAACTAACACTGTAAGGAAATATAAGAAAAAAATTTATTGATAAACAATAAAAAATTAAATGTATGACAACAACAACAATTAGCAAAAGCAACTTATTGGTGATGAAATGTAAAACAACAACAAAAAACAAAAAAAAAACTATTCTGAATAAAAGTAAAGTATTTCTCGGTGTAATTAAAATTGTTTTTTCATTGCACTAAATTAAATTTAAAAACAAAGACAATTTCTTCAGAATCCATTAAACTTTTTTCTCTATGGTCTAGAAAGTATTCGAATTCATACTTGTCGTTTCAGGAAAACTTTTTAAATATATTCTAGTGGGGAATTAAATCACCGTTTATTTAAAATAACTTCTCAATTAAATCTTTAAACTAAATTATGACAAAATATAACAAATTATTAAATATAAAAATAAACTAAATAACAGGAAAGTTTGATAAAGTTAACAGAATAAAAAAAAAATCAGTGAAATGAAAATAAAATCAGTGAAATGAAAAAAAAAATCAGTGAAAGGAAAAAAAATATTGACTATTGAAAACCTCTGACTAAAACTAATTACCGATCTTGTTTCACGATAAAGACAGCCTTCCAGGTGTCACAGAACAGAAGAAAATCCCTTTCTTCCTTCACTGTACTGTGTGTACCTTTCAGTTTAAAGTTTACACAAAGCTAATATTTTCAAATACAAAAAACAAAGTTAAAATTTTTTTACTTCAGAAGAAGTTCAACTAAAAAAAAGAAATTGAGCGCCACATAGAGTTCTGTCTCATTCCACCTCTCTCTCTCTCTCTCCTCTGTTTATCTCTTTCTCTTTCTTTCTTTGAGAATCTGAATTTAATGCACACAAAATTATCACATTTGTGATTTAGAAATGGAACTGAAAGAACCTTGACAATTTACTTAACTTAATTAAATTTAATTAATCCTTCCTCTTTAACTAATAATTTATACGACAGACAATTTCAATATGGACCAGGCTTTCTCCACAATGACTCAATTTGATATTCTGTCATTTCAAGGAAGATGCTATAAGTGACTGTGAACGGAAATTAGTTTAATTAATGGTCAGGCAGAGTTTAATATTTTTGCTATCAAGAAAACTTACGAGTATTTGCAAAGCATTTGGACCGAAGCCATTTTTTTCTTAAAGAGGCCAAAAAGAGAAGAAAATCTGCAAAGAGATTGTAATATGTCTGACCTACATACTACCTATGTATGCATTCAATTGAACTCAGTGGCATTTTCTGTTAGTTATACGCACATAAATGGTGAAATATTTGCTCATACTAATTGTGCGTTCTTATAATTAAATATTTTTGGAAAAAGAGACTACAACTAAAAAAAAATCGTTTTACCAGAAAATAGAATCGACATCAGGATCTAGATCAAAATCTAAGTTCGAAAACAAGTGAAATCGACCATATAAATTTTTTTTTTATAGTTTTTCACTATAATATTTGGATAATGTTTAAGAGTTCCTAGACGTAGAGAGATGAAATTTTGAAGATAGAGCGCCATTTTTGTAAAAAATGACAAATCTAAATTTTAAAATTAAGGAAATTCGGCAACTCCTTTGTATGTTTGTCATACAAAAATTGTGGATTTGAGAACAATTTTCTGAAAAATAATTTCCCCAAATTTCCCGAAAATCAATCTAGACTATAAAACAATTCCATACAATTCTCCTCAAACAAGCAATTCCCTCAATGTTCACTCGTGCTACGAACTGCTCAAATTCTTTCACCCTTCAAAATACTTTACTTTCAGCCGTACAGTCCGTGTTGCTGTTTTATTCCGAGCTATGTGAATGTGAAACAGTTTACCATCTTCTGTCTTTCCTTCTTTTTACAATCTGCAAAAGGTCAAGAGAGACACACATTACCGCTTCCGCCATTCTTCTTATGTCAAATAAACTCTTTCTCTATCTCCTTCCTGCCATGCTGTGCTTTGGATCATATAGGGTATCCCCTGAGGTTGGTTTAATAATATAAAAAATAAATAAACGAAATAATAGTGGAACTTTCTTTGTAAAAGGCAAATTAAAGTGAACATTTTTCGCTAAGCTGTGTCGTTCAGAACTGAATTAAAATTAAGTTTAATGGAAACTGCTTTTCAATCAACAGTTTTAAGGACTGGGGAAAATGTTGGGCAAATGGTTTTAAGGAAATTGTTTTCCCTTCACCACTGATATAGTCAAGAACGTAGCTGACACATAGTCCTCTAAAATTTCACATGTGGGAATGGCATTACAATTTCAGGTGGAATTTCGATGGAATGGACAAAATCGAAGAAACGCTTCACGCAAACTCCGATTTGTTATATATTTATGGCTGTAAAATATTGAGAGAAGAGTCAGTCTCAAAACTTTTAAATGCATTGAAGGGTTCTACAAAATTGATTATTATCATTTTTACTCTGAAGAGCCGTTTAGGAAAGAAAAACAAAAAAATAATACAAAAAACAACTTTTAACAGATGGACTTGATCCTGTGGGCCAGAACAATTTGGGACAAAAATATTTTCATCAATTTCACATATGTGATTCGCTTACCAGTGAATATGAATGGCATTATACAGGGTGTTTCCGTCTCAGAGGTCCATAGGGAAGGATGTTATAGTACTCACAGGAGGGAGATGCATCTCAACCGTTTCGGAGTTACAGGGTAATTAAGAAAATATCCTAGTTTTTCACTAAAGACCCCACTTCCTTGTTATACAACAATTTGATTTTAGCTCAGATTAAAAAATTATAAAAATTAATGAAATTATGGATCATAAAAACCAGTTTCTCTCAAAAACGTCCTATAACTAGTGATATGAGGGGAGTGGAGTGAAGGTTCAACATTCGTTGAGCTAAAAATCACCTAGGTGTATAATAAGGAACTTACGGGGTCTTTAGTGAAAAACTAGCATATTTTCTTACAAGGTAAACTTCGAAACGATTTACATGCCGCCTTCGTAGCAGACAATTTATTGTTTGTCTAGGTGAGTACTGTCATGTCCTTCCCTAGGTATGCTGTTGGTCAATCCCGTCATCCAGAAAAAAAAGCCATTGTTTCTAAATTTACCCAGTTAATAATGATTCTTTGCCTTGGTTATTCGGCTTAAACCATGATTTAAATTCTCCAATGCACAAAAAAAGGGTAGGCATTCCCTGTAAGATATGTTAAAAAAAAAAATAAAAAAATCTAAACAATAATGTTCCTTCTTTCAAAAATCAAAACCAAACCTTTGTAGGTATTTTTTTAATTAATAAAACGTGTTGTAGCAAACTACAGCTCTAATTAAGTATTGAAAAAAGACAAAAATGACCTCATTCCATTACTCTACAGCTTACGTACTGAGATCTATCTGTTTACGACCAGCAATAAGCTCACCAATGTCAAATTGACCCCTTGAACTTTAATTAAAATTGCGATAGCATCGGAAATATGTATTAGTCGAGATCTTATCATTTTCTGAATGCCTCTTCATCTTCACCCTCTATCATAATAATATTCAAATCGCGAATAAATTTTTTTCTCGACCAACCACCTCTTGAAACCTCGCGTTTGATTGCAAATTGAGAAAAAACTTCTACAAAATCTATAAAGAATTAATCTGGTCTGGAGACTCTTGTCTAGCTAGAGAGAAGTTCCATTTTTCTTGTGAGGATCTCCAATTTACATGAATACTGCGACTATATCCACATCCACAACACAAATCAATTGACTCTCATATTTGAAATTGCTCATATGGAATGAAAGGTTGGTTTGGTTTAGTGCCAGTCTCTTGCTCTCTAGCTATCCAGATCCCACCAAAGCCGTTGATCTTCAGTAAATCGGTACCCTCTGACGACTAAAGATCAATTGAAGGCGATAATTAAATAGTGAACGAATTTGCATTTCTCGATGCAATTCAAGTGTTAAATTGTGTGTGAATGTTGTACGAACTTGGATTGGAGGAAAACCTTAAAAAGAAATTCTAAAGACGTATTCGCGTGAAAAAATGTGCTTAAAACTTAAATTTGTGCTTTACGTGGGAATACCACTTTGCCTTGTGTTGAGTCACTGTCATGTCTCAGGTAATAATTGCACCTTCAATATGTGAAAGTTCATTCCTTTTTTTTTCTTTCGAAATGTTCACGAAACTCTGTTTTTCGCGCTTTTATTGCAATTTTTTCTATGTGGAGAAAAGTTATTTCCTCAGTGAATCATAATTGAAGCCATTTAAAAAAAATATAGTCACCAAATGCCTAGCTTTTTGTACTAATTATTTATTTTTAATTGAATATTTATAAAACAAAGGTTTCCATTCAAAGAAACGTTTTAATTGTTTACAAACAAATGCACGTAGGTCCGTACGCAAACAATCTGATGAAAATTTTGTTTTTGTTTGATTCGACGAACTATAACTAATTATTAGTTTTTTTTTTTTGTATTTCTTCTTAACTTCCTTATCTTTTACTTATGCCTCCGTATTTTTAAGAGAATTTAGTCAAATTAAAAAGTGTCCTCTGATAACAATATTAACTGCTAAGTTCATCGAAAATTGATTGGGTACTACAAAAAATTGTGAAAATGCTTAGAATACTAAAAATCATAAACAGCTATTATAAAAATTTAAATGTAAAATTTATATAAAAGAGCAGACTTTAACTAAGTTCATTCTTAGTTAAATTAATAATAATAATCAGAGTAATAATGAGAATAATGGTAATTAAAGCGAGACTTAGAAGATATCGGCTCATGTCTACCAGAATTTGTGCTGTTATATGAAATTTGGAAGAAGTCATGATACCTTGAGCCTTCAGGAAGCAAGAAGGAACAGAAATTCTCATGGTAGTACTTAACAATTCAGAGGCGTTGATCGCTGAATGTAAAATGATAAAAGCAAAAACATTTCCGAGAGTTTCTAAAGAAAGCATACGGCGGAATCGCCATGATCATTCCAAGGAAGTTCAAGAAGAGCAAATCTAAGAAATATTCATTAAATCGCCTCGATTGGGTTAACGTGAATAGAATTGAAGAAGCCAAGGCAGGGCAGGGATCTAAGATTGGTCGGGTCGTTTAATTCACAGGACCATCATTTTACGAAGCCCAGAGTAGTATTACGATGTAGAGTATATTATGATCCTTGAACGAAAACAACATCCAAGTCTTCGGTTTTGTCATCCTCCTCTTTTTTTTTATTTTATTATCCCAAGCTCAGAGGATACCCAGGATGATAGTGTTCTGGATTGAATTCAAAGGTAAATAGTTATTTGATTTGAGCACCAAATAATATGGAAAATGAAATTTAAAAGAACACAATCACAATCCATAGAAACTATTTGGCGTCATCAGTGTAACAAAGAATCTTGGAATTAGTTAGAATTGAACCAGCATCGTTGATGTAAATAATAAAGAGTTAAGGACCAAGGTGAAGTATTCTTAATTTCAGTAGAAAGATCACTAAAAACACAATACGTTGAGAAAAATAGTTTCGCGGAGAAACTTCTACGTTTGGCAAAACCTAGCCATCACAGCAGGTGTTAAAAGCTCTCGTCTTCCTATTCATTCATACAACTTCTGCTTTGTGTAATTTCCTTATATCAGTTAGTTTTGTTAACCATTACCTACATATTTTTAGATGAATAAGAAAAACTAATTCTTATTGCGTAAGTAACAACAACAATATAAATAAGAGACTCAACTCCAAAAATTACTGCCATTGCTGCAAGAGGTTGATTCTTAGCAGACAAATGTAATTAAAAATTCACAGATGAAATTCGATTAGCATAAAGAATTTTTTTGTTGATCGCAAGGTATCGAATTCGAGTCGATGCCAGGTGATTCCTTACCCTACTTTAAATTCTAACAAAGTCATTTTTCCATCAATTCATTTAGATTACATATACTTATTTGAATATCATCCCAACATATGCTCCTTAGTGTGTTGTAATGCCCAGAAATAGTAAAGGTCCTAAGATAGGACTCTAGGTGACTTTTAACAAATACAAGCTCCATTTTTGCTGTATGTACAATGTAACTGACTCAGATATTTATAGCAGATATCTTCTCTCTATGGAGCTGGACAACTGATTCGGTTGAATTAATTTAGCTATAATTTTGACCTCCTATCCTTTCCATTCACTTTTTTTCAAAAATGTCCTACCAGGTTGTAATAGACTTATACCTATGGAATTCCAATGTGTTACGTTTAATTGATTTTATCCCTGTTTTTAACCCTATCATATTAATCCCGTGCATTATATTTACAGCTGAACAGAATTTATATGAACTTTCTTATGGTCAAGATGTTGCTCCTCAAATGACACCTCAACCACCAACAACAACCACGAAGTCTTCATTCTTCAAAGGTATCAAAAAGTGGTTTAAAGGTGATTCTTCAACTTCTACAACAACAACAACACCTTCAACAATTCAGCTTAATTCAGGGAATATTGGCGCTGTCGGGCCTATTCAACAGCCTCAACCTAATCCTGTATCAACTCCAGCACCACCTTTTCGTGGACCTACTTCAAATGCTCCGAATAAAAAACCTGACCTCTCTAGAGGCTCAACCAGCAGTGATTTTGAAAAATCAAATGTTCGGCCAGGAAGTCCACCTGTTAGTCCATTACCGATAACACCTTCTTCTCCTATAACAGGACAAGCTCCTAATAGAGATTTTGTAAATACAAATGTGAGACCTGGCAGTTCATCTATTTTACCAATGCCAGTAACCCCAGCGTCCGCTATATCGGGAGTAACACCATCCACTACTCGACCTATTTCTGGAATATCACCTTCTCAAAATCCAAATAATAGAGATTACGTAACCCCAAATATAAGACCAGTTAACATACCAATCAATCCCGTAACTCCTATAGCTGGAAATCCAAATATTAGCCCACAACCACAAGCTCCAACGAATAGGGACTACGTCAATCCAAATGTCAGACCGTCAAATTTTCCTATTAATCCACAATCTGGATCACCGATGTTACCAAATAATGGTAATCAGGGTCAAGGATTTCTTCCTATGTCATCAAATATTCCAAACATTCCTGGTCCAACACAACCTACAGCATTAAGACGAGATTTTGTTAACACAACTCCTAGACAACCTAGTCCCAATTCATCACCTATACCACAATCTGGCAATCCATGGGGCACTAGTCCGCAGCTGCCACCATCAGATCGGCGAGATTTTGTTAATCCAAATGGACCACAACAAAATAAAGAGGAGTTTCCACCACTTCCGACTCCTAGAAATCCAGCAACACCACCACACCAGCCAACCAGACCTGGATCAGGTGTGAGTTTCGTCCCCAGACAGCCATCATCGCCCGGAAGAGTAAATAATTAATTCAACTTAAATTAAATTCATTATTCAAAATAGCGAGAATCCATTTTCAGGGTTCAACAACAAGAAGCCCAGAATTGGCCACTGATGATGAACTTGCTACACTAACAGAGACTCTTTTTACGAAGGACACTAACAATCAAAATGGACGTATTGTAATTGATTATCAAGGAAAGACACGATCTTCGGATAGATCGGATGAAGCTTCCAAACCGTAAGTGTTTTCCCTGTTGCTAATGAGAGACAATAAGAGTAAAAAAAAAACTTTAGGTTATTGCAAGTTAACGCAGAGGCATTAGAATCTCCTACCATAGCAAAAATTCGTCCACTTTTTAACAACTATGAACTGGACACGACTGTAAACGAGCATGTAACCCCTCTAGAGCGCAGGGAAGAAAATGAACTTCTTGATGCCATTTTAGCAACATCTGTAATGAGACAGGCTATGCTTTTCCTCCAAGACAAAGGTAAATAATTGATGCAAACAAGTTTATTACCATAGAATTTTTTCTCTACATTTTATTCCCATTAGGATTGGTTACACCTGACCCAAAAACTCATCGTGATCTCTTGAAGACGATATGGTTCACTTTATATTCTCGAGGCGGCGGTCGAATCGGAAGTTCCTCCTTCGAACACATCTTCTTATCCGAAATTAAAAATGGCACCATCAGTGGATTACACAATTGGATTTATTATTTCGAGGAAGAACGACTGGGTCACATTGACTATAAGGGATACATAAAAAAACTCGAACTAGGAAACGTAAGTATACTCATATGGCCGTTAGCTTTGTAAGTTCTTAACAAAAAATTGCAAATTTCTTTTCTTTTTTCTTCCTATAGAAAGGTGCTATAGTCAAGTTCCGGTTTAATTTTAATGGCATAGAAAAACCTGTTAATTCTATGTTCATTGGCACCTCGCCAGAATTGGAAATGGCTCTTTATACAGTTTGCTTTGAGGTGCGTCCCGATAAAGAATGCCCAATCTCTGTTAATGGAAACAAATTTACCATCCAGACCTACTCGTTTAGATATAGGGGAAAGAGGCTTATCGGAAGTGCCTTCCCAGAAATTTAATTTTAGTTTGTTTTTTCACAATCCTTTCGTGTAGCTACATAGTCACTAAAGCTAAAATATTATTAATAAAAGACTAAAAACTAAACTCTTGGAAGACGTGGATAGGGGGGAAATATTGGGAAATATCGCCATACAGTAGTAGACGTGGATAGGTAAGTCTCTTTGAGTTTGTAATGTTAATTCACACAACAATGTTGACTGCAAGAGCTTCTTTTATTAGTTTAGCAATTATACAGCAGAGATATTCCAAGTCTTCGATGTTTCTTGAGCATCTTGGCAGAGGCGGCGGCGGCGGCAGAGGATTCAGCTATTCCAATCTTAGGTAAGTGATACTATAATAAAGGGCAGTGTACTGAGAAATGCCCTGATTTTTGTTCTGGTTTCATAAGAAGGAAAATTTTCCTGCTTTTGCGCCTTTTTCATATCGTAGTTCATGATCCTATAAAGTTAGTTTCCACATGAGAATAATATAATTTCTCTTTGCGAATATGTTTTCACGATTCTATGTTGAAAGATTTCAAAGTCTATCCGAGAAATAAGTCCAGGGATTTGTAACGCAACATTTGGAGCCTTACATGCTTCAAACCAACTGGACTGCCAGGTTTTGATCCACCTATATATACCACAACATTGATTTTTGCTGGAAGAACCGTACGCGTACGTTAGATCACCTTTGTCTTTCTTATGGCACCATAATACCTAAACAGGACAGTTTTTATTCAACCGCTACTTTATTTTGATTGGTTTTTGGCCAACAAGCGTTTTAGTGAGAGAGAGAGAGAGCACTTTCCTGTGGGCTGATTTAAATGAAATATGGAACAGTTACATCAACACTTATCATTATTTCCCTACTTCTGAGCATAAAATATATCGAGTTAACTGTAGGTGTAGGGTTGGAAGACCTTTTCCACAGCGACTAGTTTTATTTAATTTCATTACATTTTTATGCCCTATTTCTATTCAAAAGTTTACACAGATACAGGTATTTAAAACAAACGATTGTGAGGTGCAGGTTCCTGGAAAATTGCGTTTTTTATGCGTCGTTTTCTGAGAAAAATTTCTTCGATTCCGTCGATGGTCATTGGAGTTTTTTTCTTGTAAACAGTTTTGTCCTAGCCAAAAGGGGGGGGGGGGTGGAAAACGGGATTTTCAAATCCCATAATTATGTTGTTAAAAATAACTATTAACTGCTAGGTGGCGAAAGCATTTCGATACTCACGCCAGCGGAAGCTTTTTAAAACTGAGTTTTAATAGTCTTCCGCAGGGCGCCACTTTATAAAAAACAAGTTTCATCAAAGTTACAAACCAACCTCAAAGGGCGACATACTCTCCAATTTAACTTCATTTGTGTTGTATGGGAGATGTCGCTATATTTGAACAAATGTAATAGAAACTTTTATTTAATGACCCTGTTTAGACGGGACAGAATGCTGCTTCTGCCTCATGAAAAATTGTTGGTAATATGACGGTTGGAGACAGAAAGGAAGCATCACCCTACCTACATAATTTGAACGGAAGAGGCAGCATACTGACCTGGGTAAACAATTGAATAAATATTTGGATTATAAAAATGTCTCCCTTCAAAATCAATATGCCAAGATTTCATTAATACCATGACGAAACGAATACAAACATTTCTTGGAGTGGCTTAGGTTTTCACCCGATATGCCGTTTCCTTATTAGTTATATATTCAATGGTCTAAACTGGGTCAATGCTAACAAGTAAAAGTTTTTTAGTTATAAATCAAAATGGGTAAAATTTATTTCGTTTACAGTCATTGAAAATTCTTTTATTAAAAGTTTTAGAGCGTCAAATAGCAAAGTAGAGACAACACCCGAAAAACAACACAGAAATGATTCTGAAGCTTTTTTTTATATAACTTCCTATTTCATTGAAAAATAGATGGCGCTGCAACCTTTTTGTGTATATACTTTCTCTCAATTTTTCGCTATTTACTTTTGAATGACCCTGTTTAGACGGGTCAGTATAAGGTACGCTTTGAGGTCCCAGAAAACATTTGTTCAGATGGGTCAGTTTGAAATTTGTAAGTAGGATGAATGTCGTGTATCTTAAAATTCACAGGCAGCTCTTGAAGCAGCACGTATATTTTTATTGGCTTATGGGTCACGTGATCATTCCAATTTAAAGCACTGCTTGCAGTGTGTAGTTGTTACTTACATAATTTGCTCTACCAAAAGGTAGCAAGAGCATACTGACATACTGGCATACTGACCCATCAACACAAGCTCTTTGTTCTATTCTGTCCTGTCCCGCTGTCACAAAAGAATACGTCTATTGTCAGCAACAGCAGTATTATTGTTATATGAAATCCTTTACTAGCCTTTATAAAACTATTAGAAATCTTAAAATTTAATCAGGCTCATGTATGTATATAGTTTTCAAAAATAACTATGTTGAGGACTACTGTTAAATATTCCATCTCTAGCGCCATCTCTATAATATTACATAAACTCCAAAGTGTAGAGTTTGGAAAAAATCTCCAATTCTTTTTCCCTCAGTAGTACAGTCACTTTACTCACTTCTTCTGATAAAGTTAAATGACGGGTGCTCTGCGGGGTAACTTGATCGCTGCTGCTTTGTCGATGGTAAAGTGTGAATAAAAAAGTCAAATTTTGTTAAAAAAATACAAATTAAATGTTTATTATAAAGTTCACATAAAAATTATGATAAAATTGTTTCGAGTAGTGTAACGTAAACGTGAAAATTGGATGAAAATTTGTAAACATCTCGATGTTCTGTGCAGCTTCTAAAAAGGCACAGCTAGCCAGCAGCAGAAGAAGTTCCGTGTGTAGCGAGTGCGTTATGTTGTGGGTGTGTTTTTAAGGGATGACAGTGCTTGTGGCTTTGTGTAGTATTTGTGTTCTAATTCGACGGGGTGGTGAGTGGTTAAAGAAAGTAAAAGAAAAAAAAAAGGAAAATCTTCCGCGGTAATCTACGATAAGAAAGTGATCTAAAAATTGTGAAAAGTGAATTGTGTGATCGCATAATGTTTTCCATTCGATTTTGTTCTACAAGATCTTAAAAGTTGTCGGAAATTTGTGATCCCAAAAGTAATCGCCCAAAATATTTCGTTTTAAACGGGAAACGAAATAACTTAAGGCGCATAGTACATCGGATGCGAACGGTATTTTAAAGGGAACAACGCTATTGAACATCATTGCGAATAGCATTATCCCTGGAAAGTGTGAGTCGCCCTTAAAAACGACTTATTCGCCGCTGAATTTTGTTGGTCGGTGGCGGTAGTGCTGTCGCTGTCGCCGCCGCTATGATGGACCAACCAAGCATCCTTGTACGAATTCTACACTCCATCCCTCACGTGAATATCAGCTTTCGACAGGTTAATGACACCTTCAACCCGGACAGCGAAGTTTATCTCGAGGTAAGTGCAAGAAATTATTTTGCGCTGAAACTTGGTAACGGTAGAGTAGTAGAGGGTCGAAAAAAAACCATCGCACCACCCCTTGCTGCTACACACCGTATTTGACGTTTTCATTTTTAAATTTGAGACTGCGCAGTTCGTATTTAGAGCTGGCGATGGAAGATTTTTTTTCAGCCGCTCTAACTCTAAAGGAAGAAAGGAGCCCCAGTTTTTTTTTTCGTTCATGCCATGAGTAGAGTTTCTCCTTCTGGTGCGTATGACGTTTCCTATGACGTAAGCTGCCATTATGTCCTTTCGTCACCATCACGGGTCTAGGAGACGCAGCAGAACGATAGGGTTACTTTGCGTTTGATATTGATGCTTTTCCATCTAGGGGAAGTCACCCCCAAATTGAGTTTTGTTTACTCGCCTATGACATTTCGATTCACGGACGTCGAGTGTTTAGCATTGATCTAATCCTTAATGAGTCTTGTATGCTGAATAATCAGCGCGAGATGAAGTTGCCCTGCCCATGCCAAATTCTTATAAAATCCATCCTGATGCACTTGGCAAGTTATGTAACTGTACACGAGCTACATGTATACTCACTTTATTTTGTTGTACTCACTACTGCTTCTGGTTTTTATTTTTTTCCTGTAGAGAATCCTCTTTTGAGTCCCCATTTTATTCATGTATGTACATACACACTCCCTAACGCTCTACTGAAACGACTTTTTGTTCAACCAGCTCCAGCATGGTTTATCACGACACGATGAGTGATGTAAGAGGGCGGTTTATGGATGGCCACAATAATTAGTCGTCGGGGGATGCCTTTGAGATACATAGCTAGTTACTTCTGATGCCTCCAGTTGTACGCCATCCTTATATTATTCAACCCAGTTATTAATCAGACCCATTGTACCGTCCAATAAACTCCCAAGTTCACCATCATAGTCCTAGTGTCAGATGTCAGCTATGTTTCCTTACCTAATTTGGCCAACAATGAATTTTGTGGGAAAAATAGGGCACGCAAGGGTGAATGTTTTTTTTATTGATGTTTTTGATTGGTGTTACCTCATCTCTGCCACTAAATGTCGAGTGAGAATCGTTTTCAAACGTGTTTCCCTTTCGTAAAAAAAGAATGAAAACAATTCTTACAGTGAAAATTGAATTTTGTGAATATGAAAAAAATTCCCAAAGCTTTGGTAACTTTTCAAAGGAAAATTGAAATAGAAAAAGCACGGAAATGTTTTGCATTTGTAAAGTGCAGAGTGACGAATTACTGGATGCTTTTCATGTTGGTTCTTCCGTTTGAAACAAGGATTGGCCACCGTTACTGATTTAGAAGTCAGTCAAAATTTGAAACAACATTTTTGTCGTCATTGATTTTCATCATATTTATCCAATGTACGGCAATCTTCTTTTCAAATAAGGCAAGCAAAGGAAGTGTAGGGGTATCAGATTGTCTTTCGAATTATAGTTGGAATCGAATTCGATTTTGGCACCACAATAAATCTTAAAATATTGAATGAAATAGGAGCGATGTTTTATATTTTTTCACTCTACTGAGTTTGCTTGACTTGATTATGACTAATGAACAGTATGAGCAAACCTCTAACATTGAATATAATATGGATCGCTCGTTGCTCAAAAATTTATTATTATTTACCAGCACTTTTATAAATCTATCTCTTAACCTTTAGAAACATTAGGAGTAGTAAAAAGTTGGTTTCAGAACAATTGAGGATTGTTTCAGAAAAAAACTGCCCATTACTCATCACCAGGTATAAACAAAATTAGGTAACGCTGGTAAGAACATCGATAAAAATGTGCGCACTTATAGTTGCAAGCTATTAAGTGCAAAGTGCTTCCACACATATGGGGAAAAAAAAGACGAAAATCCCAAAAACATACAAAATGTTAAGTAAATTTGGGGAATCTTATAGTGTCCACAGAAAGTCCGGAACAGAAAGGAAATTTGGTGCTAATGTTGTACTACTTGAGGCAGGTAGTGTACTAAATGAGGCAGCTACCAGCACTCAATTTGTTGCAGCAGTCTTGATGCGAAGTTTTAGTGGCTGCTGTACTGCTTGAGGCAGCGACCAGCACTCACTTTGTTTCAGAGATGGGCGTAGTGCATTAAATTTTCAGTGCATTAATTATTTCATTAGCACTAGAGGCCTCTGTGATAGTTAAAAGCCAGGTTGCACTATCACTAAATGGTTAGTGGTATGCAAATTTTTTATCACTATCACTAAACGAATAGTGGTAATGCATAGTCTATTGCATTATCACTAAACGATTAGTGGTAGTGCAGAGTCTATTGCATTATCACTAAACGATTAGTGGTAGTGCAAAGTATATTGCATTATCACTAAACGATTAGTGGTAGTGCAAATACTTTTCACTATCAATGAATGATAATGAATTCGTGCATTGGTAGTGCAAACATCATGCACTGAACGACAATTTAATGGTATGCATATGCAGCACTACGCGTAGCTCGTTCGATCAAAATTAGTGTTAATTGTTAATGAATCATCTCCATCTCCGCAAAACAGAAAACTGAACGGAAGGTTTTTTATTCTGTATGTTCGCTCGTTGCTAGTTCAGTGCTAGTGAAAGATGTTTGCACTACCAATGCACGAATTCATTATCATTCATTGATAGTGAAAAGTATTTACACTACCACTAATCGTTTAGTGATAATGCAATATACTCTGCACTACCACTAATCGTTTAGTGATAATGCAATAGACTCTGCACTACCACTAATCGTTTAGTGATAATGCAATAGACTCTGCATTACCACTATTCGTTTAGTGATAGTGATAAAAAATTTGCACTACCACTAATCATTTAGTGATAGTGCAACCTATATTTTAACTATCATTAAAATTTAGTGTTGCTGTCATTTTAGTGGTAATGCAAAAACGCCCATCTCTGCTTTGTTTCAGCAATCTTGATACGAACAAGATTTTCATTACCAGGTGAGGAGACCGTTCTTGCTTCCAAAATGGCACAAATATTGAACAGGCTGCGAAAACCCTTTATGTCGTAGAATTGCACACTGATTTATAATTAATTATTATTTGTCGATTGGAAACACTAAATGTGTTGAAAAATTGTATTACATTAAATTAAAATTATTTACACTGTTAAACGTGTTTTAATTAACACAAAAATTAATTTTCAATATTACTGAAAAATGTGTTCCTCTGCAGATTTGTAGTCAAATTTAATTGAGCTTGTAAGAGATAAACAATATATTTGTCTGAATTTTTATCTCAATTCCAATTGCAGCCGTACTGTTTCCAAAAATTGGTTACAGTTCAGTGCACTTTTTGAGCTTGAAAGAGACAAATATATTTTAGCCAAAATTTCTGTCATTTTTAGCTATTAGGATGGCTCAGCCCATATATGTCAGTGACGTAAAATGACCCTAGTGCTACACTTAAAAAATCGGCGGTGTTACACCGAAAAATTCATACATCCAAATGAGAAATGTTACAACTGAATGTCATTGGGCATCATATATCCATCTTCAATTATTATTCCACCAAATTCATCCGCAATCACGCCAAAATATTTGAAATTATAATTTTCATCAGTTTTACGTTATTCGTGATATTGTTTTTCCCAGAAAATTACATTCTGACAAATTACACAGATATGAGCTACTATTACATTCAAATCGGTATTACTGTTATCAGTTATTAACACAACATAGACCGCTGACACTACTGAAATCACTTACATTATCATGTGATCACTTTTCTATAGTTGTCTCCTTTTGGTTTAAGTACTGTATTCCGCTGAACTTCAAATCCACCATAGTCCAGTTTCTGTTCAGTGTATTTCCCAAATGAATGTATAGAATAGAAATAGATGGCAATACAACATTTGTAAAATTTTCTCTATCCCCCTACTACTACTTTTAGGGATAGGCAGAAAAAATTGCTTAATTTTATTTCCTTAAAAATCGAGTTTTAGGAGATAATCTTCCAATAAAAATAATAATTTTGAATATATTTGGAATTTGTTGAGCTTGGGTGTTTTTGTTTTTGCTACGGTGTTAACCCTCAAGTCCATTTGGTGTTCGATTTGCCAGAGTCATGGCACTCATGACTCTCGAAGCTGTCACTTTCTGTTTTTGTTTGCTACTTGGGTTAACCCCGGGTTAACCCTAGCTGCTCCTGCTCTTGACTAGGAGCACCACGGTTCTTGTTCTGAAATGTCAAAGAAAGAAAAAGAGGTTAGGAAAAAGTTTGTGATTGATACTTTTGACATTTATTGCTTTCTTTGCCAAAAACACGAACCTGGCACTTCGGAGCTAACAGCTTTTTGACTTGGTTCTGACATGTCCCCGGATGACCCAGGAGTCACGTTCCGGAAGCAAAAACAAAAACCCTCCTTGTCATACATATGAAGCGAAAATGAAACTTGAAATTAAGATAGTTTTCACGCCCCTGATGATAAAAGTGGATCCATATTGGCTGGATTACATTAGGTCTGTTCGATGAAAACCCTGGGTAAACCTAGGGCTACACCGGGCCAGACTATCTTGTTTTTTCAAAAACCTGGGCTACCCCGAGCTTACACTAAAATTTTCTTGGGGTAACGATTTGACATTTGTCACTTGAGAACTGTCACTTGCAATATGTTGCTAATTGGGGCATATAAACTACTTTTTGAGCAAAAATAAGCATAAATTAGAAGAAAAGAAATAGATAAATAGTTAGAGCACATTTTATTTGTCTTCACCCATTTTATAAATAACTTTTTAAAATTTATTATACTCAGGAGAACTGTCAGAGAAATGTCATTACATTTGGTTTACCCGGTGTTTTAAAAAATTGTTCGATGAGTGCACAAAACCCCGAATAAATTTGGTGAAAATTGTAGGGGAAAGTGTTTACACGGTGTTTTCATCGAACAAACCTAATATCAGAGAATCCAGCATGAGTTCTTCCCACTTAATCTCTTGAGAGCAAAACGAATGTAAACAGAAGCACGTGCTGCTCAAATAGCATAGAAATTACACTAACAAACATTTGGCCAATTCTCTCAATATTTCTTCAAAAACCGGTTTTTACAAAGTGGCGGGAACATTTTATTAGAGTAAAATCTGAAAACTCCGCCCCTTCTCATTTATTTACGAAAATGAATCATCCGTTTCGTTGCATGCAATTTGCGCTTTCACATTTTTTATCTTTATTTATAAAAGTTTTAAAGAGAGTTTTCATGTTTTTTCACATTGCATTTACTTTTTGAACCCCTACTTAAAGCAACATACAACACTGGATTCCACGACAATACAAAGATTAAAATGGATAATTAGTTTTCAAAAAAAAAAAAAAATATTCTCAAGTGATATTTTCGATAAGTAATACTGGGCACTGGCGTTTGTAATACTCAATCAGTAATAATATATTCATGGTCAACTCTGAAAGGTCTACAGGTTCTAATTTGCGTAAACTTTCATTACGCACATTTGGGAAAGTGCAGAACAAAAGGAAAATGCACCTCATATTATTACTGTGTCATCTCTGAGATTGTGATAAAGTCTAGTTATTGGCTGTTGCCTTAAATCTGTCCCCGGTAACACTTGAGATCATCTAGAACGTCTCTAATGTTTGGGTATTTTTGACTTTGGGGCTCTCTTTACATCATTATGTGTGGGTGTTTTTTTTGACAAAAATCTATGGTTACATGTCTAATTCTGAAAGCTACCGGTAGATCCAAATCACCTTTGTATTGTAAAGTTGTCATATCGGTGTTTTAAAAATAAGGCAAATTGTCTTGTTGGTTTTTGATATATTCTCGTCTGATCTAATTTTTTTGTCCGTCTGGCTGTCAGTCGGTACGAGAGCTTGAGAACGCTTTTATTTCAGAATGCTTAAATTTTGTATACACTCTGATTTTTTATAACTAAGAGACCACAAATCTTAGCAAAAAGTTGTAATCCATTTAGAAATTATCCCTTTTCAGGACTTCGTCTGTTAATGGGAATATCCTTCAATTCGATCGCATTATTCATGGCATTCCGGGTATAAAAACGAAAATCTTCTCTTTTTAAAAACTTTAAAAACTCCCATGGGATACTATTTACCTATATATTTAAGAATTCACATGGCGCACTTCATTGTCATCCCGTTCCCACTCATAAAAAAAGCATTTAGGGAGCAATTTATTAAAAACTCGTTAAACAATTTTATTACTGCTTCCAGCAATGTTCTCACACAGCTTTTATGTCTTCTGAGTCACATTAATTTCCTGGATTTAATGCAGTAAATCGTTTCCTCACCTTTTATTCGCGCGCTCATCGTCATCATTGATTTGAGTGTCTCTGTCTGAGTCATTTGGATGACTTCGGTGCTCTGAAAGAAATATCGAAACCGAAGTCATCGAAGTGAAAATTGATACCAGCCCCAGAAAAGAATTCAGCTGTAGCAATTACGAATGATGATGAGTTCCAATCCAAACCTAACATCATTGATGTTATTGACACCTCTTGACATACATCATGAGGAACGAAGAAATTGACGAGAGCTGAAACGGTGCTTTTCAGGCCGTGACATTATGCCATTTACAATGGGAATAAGAAATGCAAATTTCCATAAAAGAAATAATAATCTCAGCTCGTGGCACAGTTAAAACGACTCCTGTGCCTATTGTGGGTAATAAAAAAAAAAGAACGTTTTTAAATATTTCAACAGGAGTACATACACAACTCAACTTTGGATTTATTCCCTATAGATCTAAGAGAGTTCCCCCGTCGTATTTTACTGTAATATTTATAACATTTGGATAAGAAGCTTTTCTCCATTTTTCCCAAAAAACGGGTCTGTTCTCTTTCCAATCGATGTTTACGTCTTGTGCTGGAACTATTACTACGGCTCGGCAGGCGATCCTCTGTATGAAGATACCTATCCTATGTACAAAAATATTTTTGTATGCCTGTTGTACGCCTTTGAAGTTTTTCCTTTTGAAATTAAGAAAAATGAAAGAAAAAATAGTCCTGCGGGCCCACAAATGGAAGTTCCCTTTACACATGATGGGATCCCACTTCAACAGAGAGCAATAGAAAAAAAAAATATGGCAAAAATGGCGAAGAATGGCGAGCAGCACTCAGTTCTTAAATTACTGTTTACCACCGGGCAGGAGAAGAAGAATACGACGAGGATTGAACATTAAGCAATGCAGGCGGTCGGTTTGACGATAAGCTAAAGGACCTATCCTTGCTGTTAGACCTTGATTGCAGTTGCATCTCTGATCCCTCATATGGTCAATGTCTGGATTACATTTCATTTTTGTACTGAGGTTGGTTGATTCATGGCGAGAAAGTAAAACAAATGGCAAACATCTGCTGGGCAATAAATTTTGTATAAATGTTCGCTTAAAAACCCCATGTTTGTCCTCCTATCCTCGTTCATATAATATAAACACATGCAGTTGCATGCATGACAGATGCAAGCGTTTGGTGTAAAACGGTTTTTCTCACTGAATCGAGATGATGATGTTTACCAAGGATTATCTGCAACTGAATGTGAGTGATTTTTCTTGAACGCACAGGACATAATGGGGGAACAGAGATATCCAATGGATCTGTGCCTGCAATTGTAGGCGTGAGCCTTGTGAAGTTATAAAAGGACAACAGAAAAATTCTCGCATTTAAATAATTTTGTTTTCGTAGACTAGAAGACAAATTATTTCGAGCAGACCGTGAAAATGAGTTCATTCAACTGACAATAAAATTTCAATTCCAAATGGGAGGTGGGGGAGTAGGAAGAAGAGAAGGTGAAAATAGGTGAAATTTTTTTTTTCTCCCAAATGAGTGATTGTTCACAATTTAAATAGTTTCATGCTGACACGTATCGTGCTGTGGTGGTGCCTTAGGTGGTGAATAAGACTACGCTACTATACATGGCAGCCGCAGAGAATATCGATTGTTGATGGCGGGCGGGCGGGAGACAGCGCGATATAGTAATTCAAGTAAAAATGACTGACTTGACAAAAAAATTGTGTTAATTTCTGGCGCTCGACCAAATTAAATGCTGCTGTCGCTTCTATATTCATTAAAAGCATTTATAAGTGCGCTCATTACGAAAACTTTGGCTCTGATATGTTCCACTTCTTATAAAATTCTTAGACCGTTTTGAAACGCGAAATATGTGTCTTAAATGGGGGAAAGTTTATTAGACTATGAAAAAAATTATTTAATCGATTCAAATTTTTTGCAATACCCTAGGGCCATCATAAATCGGTTTCGGAATTTGCACATCAATCATTATATATATGTAGATCGTAGGTGTGATATTTTTCTAGTAGGTACCTACATAGATATTTAATGGAAAAAAATTAGATTTAAAAGTCACTTTCTTCTCGAGTTATCCGAATCCGAACTACCAACAGGCACTAATTCAAAGTAAAGCATTTACGAATAAAATTTCGAAAATATTAAGGAAAAAATCCATTATTCGAGTGAAAGGAAAATATATTGCAACCACGTGTCATTCTACATATTTTTATTCATCATAGTTCCTTTTATCCCTTGAGAGACAATAAGCTCTCTTTTAGTTTCTGCTTCTAATTGTTGATCTAATGCGCCAGCTTCTTTGAGGATTCTATCGAAAGATTACTTTCCAAAATTGTTATATTTTACTTTTCATCGTAACTGTTAATGAAATTTTCGAAATCCTTTTAATGTCAAAAATGGAGATTGTAAATTTTAATAAAATCACGAAATTTTATTGTTATTGGACAACACTTACCGCAGATTATAAGCATTTCAATTTTCGTAACACTTGAGCATCACTGTATCCTTTTTTTTTTCTGATAAAAGTCAACAAAAGCTTCTAGCTAGGGTCAGTTATTACACCTCGAGTCCTTTAGTGTGTATTTCGACTGGATGAAATTATGTGGAGAAAAACTTGATAGAAAACAGATAGGGTTTTCGAAGATAGGAAACCCTTTCTAACTTTGGATATTTCTATTTTACACAATTTTCGATTATGTTCTACTTTGATTCATTATTATCTATCCAATGAGCATCATACAGTGCGTTGCAAAGTTATAGACGCACTACGCATCTCTGTAGCAAAAGAGAAAGATATGTGTGATGGTAAAAGAAATCTTCTCTCTTGTTATCGCTGACATCAATAAAAATTTTCCAGTTACAACGGTACTTTTCAAGTAATTCGTTAGAAATGTGCAAAAAGAGTGTTGCATTATTATAGACGCAGATAATTTTACTTAATTTAACAATAATGAAAATGCACAAAAAGTAATAACTGATTTTTATTAATAATTAGTAGCTCCACCATTGTTCGCTACAATGTCCAGAAGTCTTTTTGGCATTGATTCTACATAGGTCTTCAACATTTCTGGAGTTAAGGTTAGCCAAGCTGCTTCAAAGGCATCTCTAAGCTCACCTATCGTGTTAAATTTCTTAGCATCTTTATAAACTGCTCGAACTGCTCCATAGGGTTTACATCAGGAGAACGAGCCGGACAGCCGAAAATATTTATGTTATGCCTCAAGAACCAGCTTTTTGTGGAGTTATTGATGTGGATCGTAGCGTTATCCTGTTGATAAATTAATTGATCATCAGCATGGCGCGCAATATACGGAATGGGCTTTTGTGTAAGGACGTCTTGGTACTCGAGGCTATTCATACGGCAGGCCATGACTACTAAAAGCGCCCCATACCATCAAAGACCCACATCGAAAAGTTAATCATATGCATACCTGACTCTAGTATTGTGCAATATGAGCGCGAGCAAACATGACACGCGCGAGCTTGTGGTGTACTTCAACACGTGGCGCTTTTTGCATAATCTCTCTGACAATATTCGTACTGCGCTTTAGAGCGGGACAAATCGTTGATTTATGTTCTGTTATCCCGCATTTTACTTTAAGTTCAGTCAAATAGATTGTTGAATTGGACGAAGCACGGCAAATCCTTTTCAAATTCCATTCTCCTAGTACTTTTCTTCTTCCTGGGTAGGACGTAGAATCGTAATTCTCGCGGTTCGTTAAGTAATTTCTGACAACATGGTCTGATTTACCAATTTTTTCGGCGATTTCCCGTTTTGAAGCACCATGATCCCACAGCGTGTCAATGGCACCTTTTTGATGATCACTCAGTAAAGCTCCTCTAGGCATAATGACAGTTTTCACTGTATTTCAATAAAAAATAAATAAATAAATAAATAAATAAATTAAAAATAAAAATCACAAAAAAATTAGCAGAAACATTTTTCAAAAAATTTTTAAGGTACTTGCCAAACCGCATACGTCTATGATAATGCAACACTCTATTTGCACATTTCTATCGAATTACTCGAAAAGTAACGTTTTAACGGAAAAATTTTTATTGGTGTCAGCGATAACAAGAGAGAAGATTTCTTTTACCATCACACATATCTCTCTCTCTTTTGCTACAGAGATGGCGTACCGCACAATTGCATAGTGCATCTATAACTTTGCAACGCACTGTATATGTCTGTCTCGGTCCAACTCAACATCTGATCTGTAAAGGAGAATTTAAAGTAGACAGCTATACCATTTTTTTATTTTGTTCAACTTTTGACCAATTGAATTAAACCTTTCGTCAAATAAATTAAACTTTAAGCCAAAGAAATTCAACTTTAAGCCAATAAAACAGACTTTTAGTAAATTAAATTTAACTGTAATTCATTTCAAATAAACTCTAGTTCAACTAAAATGACAATTTCTAAAATATATACAGATTATAATATATCACACTATTATTCACCACAATATTATCACCAAAGGAACATGCAATTCAGATAAATTTTGTGAATTTTTAAAGGAACTTATCGATAAAATTAATAAGCGGTTTGGTGCTTGGTTTATTATGGATAATGCAGCCATACACAAAACCTTACAATTAAGAGAAATTTTTTCTGCCTTAACGAGTATAACATTGAAATATTTACTACCATACTCGCCAATGTTGAATTCCACCGAGATAGGGTATTCAAAAGTTAAAATTCTTAATTATTCTAATATTGATCACAATCTCCCTGAAGTAATTAGCGAAGGCTCGACTTTAATTTCCCAGAAAGACTGCACAAATTTTGATGAAACTTGGACCAGCTACAGCAGGATATCACCTTCATTGATTGACATTGAAATTATGGAACATATTATAATCTCTATATATTTTAGAAATTGTTATTTTAGTTTATTTGAAATGAATTACAGTTAAATTTAATTTACTAAAAGTCTGTTTTATTTGAAGTAAAGTTGAATTTCTTTGGCTTAAAGTTGAATTTTGTTGGCTTAAAGTTGAATTTTGTTGCCTTAAAGTTGAATTTTGTTGGCTTAAAGTTTAATTTATTTGACGGAAGGTTTAATTTATTTGACGTAATTCAATTGATCAAAAGTTGAATTCAAATGAAAAATGGTATATATTTAAAATAGTCTGAAAACGGTTGATTATGAATCTTGTGACCTACCACTTTTTACAACCATAGGTATATCTACTATTCTTCTACATTGGAGTTGAATAGCTAATTTTGACATCGTCTTGAGCTCCATATCCGGACTAGCTAAGAATAGGTGCCTCTTGACATCTTGTGTATAGATAGTTTCAGTCTTAACAATCTCCACATTATTTGTTCTTAAAGCTCGTGATCATATGCATTTTCTTGATTTTTGCCGGATTAAGTCTTACACAATTTTCTGCTGCAAGATTTTATAGTCGTGAGAAAGTTTTCAGGCTAAAATGCAATTTCCTAATAGTCCGAGAGATAGACAGAAATTATGGAGAGGCTCTTTCTCTTCAATGCCGAATACTGCTTTTGATGTATTATCCTTTTTTATTTATTTTATGCTACTGACAGAGCTATTTTCATGGAAATGTCTCAAAATTGTATTCACCGAGAACCCAGGCTCTGGATTTTTTTCTACAAATTTGTATTATCCGTAAAAAGTTCGAAAAAAATTCGGAAATCCAGATAACTCGAAAATTCTACATCCCATTTTTTTAAATTCAACCCTACCAGCTCTACTAAAAACAGCTATTGTGAAAGCAGTCTGAAGAATATCTGAACCTGTCTGTATGGATGTATCGTATGTATCGTACCTGTATCGCTTACCTGAAATATGGTTGATAGAAGTTTTTATTATAAACAGTACTCACCTTCTAGCAAATCAAATTTTTATATTGGCTATTATGTATACTAAGTGAATAAATCCAATTTCATAAAAGATTATCGCTTCGGAAAAACATTAAATCTAAATTTTTCCTTCATGGCAGATTGAAAGAAACTGACACCAACGTTCTCTTCCAATATGTGATTTAGACCGATCACAGTATATTAATAATTTTCTGATAATTATCTTCAACTTTTAAAAGCGTCGCGTAAATTTACATCGGCTGATGTAAAATATTACACTCATGTGTATGTATAAAACTTCCGATATGCCAATAATTCCAGGAGATTCTTCCCGAGCCATAAAACAGAAATGCATATTTATTTGTGCTAATTTTTGCAGCCCACCTAAGTTTTTTTTTTTTTTATGATAAAGCAACCATCGATTTCAATGGAAACTGTCCTATTATTGCCTGAACTATTATTTATGTGGAAACATTGCATCAGACTAATTTTTAGCTTTGTTTCTTAGCTTCTTCAAGGTGGTGTTCTAAAGAAAGTGGACCCTCCACCGCCTTACAGAGAGCAAGTATTCCCGGATTTATACCCTAGATGAAATCTATAGAGTATACTCAGTTAGTCAATCCGCTTGTAACGCACTGAAATAATCCCTGTATTTAGAGAGCTGAAATTTTGCACACTGGATTTAAAAACAAAAAAATAAATTTAAGTTCAAAAATGGGACAAATCGGGTAACTTCTTCGTGGGATTGCCATACAAAAATTTCGTTTTTCATTATATACATATTTGGACACTGTCTTAGAACGCGTCAACGTAGAAAGTTGAAACTTTGTACACGACGTTTTCATAGAAATTGTAAATATAATTTAAAAAAATGGGCTAAATCGGGCAAACCATTTTTGGTGTTGCCATATGAAAATTTAGGTTTTTTATGTATACTGTGAAAATTAGTCCTAGGTGTTTTTATTGTACTGAAAAGTTCTTCAGAATATGAAATTCTATGAAATTGCTTATAATTATTTTGACTGTCCTACGAACCGTTCTAGAAATAAATGCGAAAAATCATTTTTACAATCAAACTTTCATAGAGAGGTGACCATATACGAAATGACATACCGGCGGGCATACATCTAGATCTAGAGGGTATCATAAGAATTGGTCTTAGACCAATTTTAGCTTTTTTAGTTGTTTTCTTTTATAAAAATGCTGAATGCGACATTTCAGATCATATTTGTAGAACTGTAATTAAAGGGGACAGACCTCAAGAGTCTATTAGAGTATACAAAAATGAAGCAAGAAACAATATTAAAATTCGTCATAGACATGTAATGCAATTCTTATACGTGCTCTGCTTGCAATTTTATTCTCCACAACTTGGCATTTACTAGGGAAAAAAATTCCAGGCGTCATCAGTCTAATCAAAAGTGAGGACTGACATGCAGCACACCCATTAGCACTCACTAACATCTCTTAAATCGCTCCAAAAAGACAATAGTACATAATTCTACCATCATACCGCATTCATCGGCTCACGTTTATAATCAAAAGTGAAAGGCCTCTGACTGGGCTGGTCTGGCATCATTTATTACAATGAATGCCTGGTAATTTGCCTTGGCATAGACAGATACTTTAGCCTCTGGTATAGCACACATCAAATATTCAGAAACCATATACAAAGTGACGTAATAAATGCCGTTTTATAAAGGTAAAGTAAATAATACATTTAATGCAACAACACAAGACCCGGCAGCCGCCCGGCGACTCTGACTAGTTGTGAGGTAAACAACGAAAAATATAACCCCGTCTTTGCTCATTCCGATCCGGTCAAATCTGGGTGGCTGAAAGGAAATGTATAGCGTCGTTGTTGTCTTTTTTGGTGGGTGCAGGCAGCACTTTCTTCAGTTTATTCAGAATTTATTTTTGTCTAAGACTAGATCAATCCAGTTACCTTTTTCTTTTTTATTTTTTGTATAGAGCCTCACCCTTGTTTATTTCACTGAAATACGAGCACTTTATGTAGCATGTAAGAAAAAAATAGCTTCGCGGGGGTCCAGCAAGGCTATGACGACACAGAAAGGGGACAACAAACTTTTAGAATGTGTAAGTGAAGCTGACTGCAACAGAGTTCATCTGTAAAATGTTCCAAAGATATATTTATATCAAAATTTGTTTTATCTAAAATTTTTATCCACAAAAAATATCTTTTATCTTGGCATATAATTTTACATGTATCACCGTCGACACGACGCAATGCTTTGGAAATGGTTCGTTCGATAACGAATCGCAGCCAGGAATATTGATATGACTCTCAAGTACGTGACCAAATTCCACGGGGAATTAATTAATAGAATTGCTTTTATTGATTTTTGTGTAATCCTCCATTGAAGCTCCTTAAAACGTTTCTGAAAACAAAAACAATATTTTTTCCGATTGTATTCTGTGGGAGTGAATTATTGGTTAAATTGATTTTTAATGTTTTTTTGTTTGTTTGTTTTGTAAATCATTCAGACCAAGTTAGTTTTAAATATTCGGAGCACATCGTGCTTGAAGCTAGCTCGTTGAAATACACAATTTTAATTTGATTGCAATATTTAAGTCGAACTTACAGGTACCCACTAAGATCATAAACCCAATTTTTGGAAATTTACTAGATGCATACAAATATTGAATGCTTTCTTTTGTCTTGGATTGGATTAATTCTGATAGAGATTGGGGTCGCGGGGGGTCTCTGGAACGTAGGCCAGAGCAAGGCCCATTGTTCACCCTCCAGACTTATGAGCAATGGCTCATAGGTTGCAGCAGGACGCCATTTCAAAACTGAGTATTGGCCACCAACCCTCCTTGGCGGCTTCATGCAACTTTTCCAGGAGGTCTGACCCTAGGAATCTGTAGCGCTTTTCTGAGAGAGCCGGACAGTGACAAAGAAAGTGAGTCACCATTTTGGATTCTTCTCTGTAATCTCTGCATGTAGGATCATCCTGTAAAGGTGACCCTTGAGAGTGAGAATTGACACTAGAGTTCTGAGGGTCGACTTGTTTAGCCCCAAGATCTTCTTTGTTAGGTTTGGGTTAAGTTTATCCCACAGTTAATTTGTGGTTCTACCCGAAGGGTCATCTAGCCAAAGGTGACTTTATTGGCGATCAGCCCAAAACTAACGGTATCCGAGATAACGCGACTTAAACATATTTGGGTATTTTTTTTTAGAGTTTATCCTGTAACTTCTGAACGTTACACCCTATGATGATGATTTAAAGTTTGTTAGATAGATATGGCCATGTTCAATAAAGGCGTTACATTTTAGGCGCAGATTGTGATAGGTCATTTAAATTCAAGCTTTTGGACTTCTTAAATCCAATTTGAAAAATTGACGTCGTAATTAAATAAAAAATTCCGAAATTTTAACTTTGTTGAGCCATAACTTCAAAACGGAGAGCAGCAGAGGAAAAATTTTTAGACCATTAAAAAGATCCAACTATTATCAATTTAACAAATTTTAAATTATCAAATCATAGGGTGTAACGTTCAGAAGTTACAGGGTGATCTATAAAAACATACTCAAAGATGTTCAAGTACCGTTATCTCGGAAACCATTAAGATTTCACTCCCCAGCATTACAATTTATCGCTTGTCTAAGCGTGACATATCCATAATCTTTGGATGCCAAGACCACATACGGAATACCCTGCAGATATTGATCCTTGAGGGATACTGCTCAAGACAGTAAAAATTCAGATGATTGATGAAATTCAACAATGAACTTTCTAATTACGTTAAAAGTTAAAACTCATCACTAAGTTTATCTCCACGTTGATATTTGTTTTGTAAAATATCGAATTCATAGGTTTTGCTAAAAACGATGAATAAGAAGAGGCGCACGCTGATCAAGCAAAATTTTATAAAAAAAAAAGAAAAGTTTTTCTTTTAAGTAACAACGAAAATATAACTATAAGCTATCAATGTGCGGCGGCTACCCTAAGACAATACAGAGCCCTTAGCTGATCTACTACGTTTATTTATAAAGTAGTTTCTTCAGTAAACTCCATTTACTTTCTTGTTATGGTGCTGGTCAAGAAAAAGATAACGACGTCATTGCAGTCATTTTATATTGTATCTAAGTATATCTAGTAGGTATAGCTGCAAGGAACGTAGATGACTTGTGCTTTGCTTTTCAGAATTGAGAATGAGGCCAAAACTTTTATTTAATTGTACTCTCATCCATTGCTCGTACTACTCTTAATCCCATCTCAGATAAGTTGTTCGGTTCGGACAATTATCCTCAATCAATGGTCGGAATTTCCAATACAACTGTGAAGCACACAATAAAAGCTGCTGGCATTGCGAGGGAACATCGATAATTTGCTAAAATGGAGAAGCTAATTTTATTTTTCTACATGAACAATTCTCTATAGCAAAAGCAGCTTTTATACATAGAACAAAACTCGGGCAATTTCAGATTGTTTTTTTTTTTTGCTTCTACCTTTTTTCTCAACGGCACAGCGATAGTACAACAGTAGTGTGTCGTCGTCATAATGCGCTACAAAAGCTGCCAGCCAAGGTGGTGGTGGCCGTGGTGGTACTAGTGACTACTATGAATTTGTTATGTCCATGGAGAATGCCTCATCAAAGTGCCGAAGGCATTTTCAGTTTCGTTTTCGTGACCTTTTTGGTTTATACTTATTCATTCACCTGTTCCCAGATATGTAAGTGTCGTGAGAGCACGCAGTGCAGGGAGTACCTATTTACGCAATCTATAGGGCCGTTCGTCGCTCACGTAAGTACTTACTTGGAAATGAACTAAAATCAATGAGCGGAAAATTAATCAAAACTCTGGGCCCTGGAAATTGTGAACCCAGCCCAGTCTGGGGAATCGGCATTTTCAATGAACCTCAAGCAAGCAGTTCTCCTTGAAGCACGTGAGTGGAAATCGTAATGACTTACGACCGGGGGAAGGAGGAGACGTGTGAAACATTTTTTATTTATATGTTTTTTTTTCACTTGTGTTTTTTTTTATGCTTACTTTTGACTTATGCAAATCTACAGCGATAAGGACGAAGGCAGGCACTCCAGTATTTTCGGGGTAGTAAAATGTTTGTCGGCCATGCAATATACTTTATACACGCGTTATGTATTCCACTCGCAATCAAGAAGCGCAGAAAATATTGACTTCTTGCACGCGCGTACATGTGTTATACATACATCTTGTTGCTTGAGAGATTTCTCTACAGATTTCATTGCATATTTTTCCGCTTTCCCGCTTCTGAAGCTGCTCGGTCGTATGACGACTTGGCGTAGTGCTGTAGCCCTTCGGTGAATTAATTTTCTGTGCTGTACTGTACTACTGTTGCTGGCTGATGATTTTATTCCATGTTTGTGTTCCCTATTTTCTCCCCCTTAATACCACGTGTTTTTCCTAATTATAACTTTATTCATTTCCTTCTTCCGAGAATATCGCCTGCAGCTATGGCGACAAACATATTTGTTTGACCTGTCATTGTTTTTGCGTCAAATCCAACTACATAATGGAGTTTTTGTTCCTTTATTACCGTTTTAGTTTTCAATTTCGACTTTTGATAAAGGATTTGATGAATAGTTTTGATGATTGCCAATGTACGTGTGTATGTGTGGATGTATTTGATGAGTGCGCGCATCATATGTATCCCTGGAGGGAGAGTCTAAGAAGGGTTCTAAGTAGTATAATAGTCATATGCATCTAAGTTATGTATACCAAGCTGTGCTTCCCTGAAATTTTACATGTTATTCTACCTATATATGTAGAGTTAACAAATTCGAAATAGGGTAGATGGTTGAGGGGTTGATTTGTGGAATATCTGAAAATATTTTAATCTCGTAATGTTTCTAGCGAAGTTATGGAAAGGGAAGAAATATCATGAAAATAGCGTTTTATCGTAAAGTCACAAAATTGTTGATTCCCTGAACACGGGAGAGGGGGGGGGGGGGGCGCAGGCAGAGGGGAAAAAAATACCTAAATATATGTAGAAACAATTTTCGTATTACTACTAAGAAATCGGAGACGGTCGGGTTTAAAGGTTATCTGTTTCGTGTGGAATCATCGCGTATATTGCTTTCTTTGGATATTATGAATTTAATTTTTCTTTTGATAACAATGTGAAGATCAATAAAACAATTTAGGACCCAATATGCTGTGTTTTGGTACACTTTGCTCTGGACTCTGGCAATTGGGTAGCCTAAATTCAGCTGAAGATCGTACCCAATTATGACTGTATGTATGTATATCTCTCACATAATTTGATCTCGTAAGCTGGTTGACTTGACTATATACAGAATGTCCCAGATGATGATGAGATAAACAAAATAATGTGGAGGAGAGAGGGGGGGGGGATTTTACATTACAAGTAAATTAAAATAAATATATAAATTTACACAATCACGGATAAAGAAGAAATAGAGCTATAGGCTCACACCAGCGAAATTTATCCTATACATTTTGCGATCATCTACGAGGATTGAATAAGTCAATGATGACTTTTTGTCCTCCGATGAGCCGATCCAGTCGAGAAATCGCATGTGGACAAATCTGAATTTCCTATATATTTGATGAAGATTGTGTCTCATCTGGATCACAGAAAATTGGAGCTTTAATCTTAACCCAAACTTTAAATGGAATTATACTATATTTGCCTTCTCTGGAGGTAAGTTCTTCAGGAGAAATCCACGATTTGACTGCCAATTTATTTCTGGAGTGTATTTCCTAATATGTACTTCTTCGAAATTGACGCGTATAATTCTATTTTTGGTCAACTGCAAGAAAATGCGGAACCGTCTATCTTTCCGATAAGAGGATCATGTTTTTCTGAAATATTTTTACGATAACTATGTTATTTCGCGTATCTCTAATCAACGTCCAAAAAAGCTTCATAGTTTAACTACCATTTCATATTAACCAATCTCTTCAGTTTTAATTACATTTGGACGTCCCAGTTGCCCAACATCAGTCGTACTTGCACGACCACAACGAAATTCAGTGAGCCATTCCTACGACGAAGCAGAGTCCCCTATAATATTTTCTTTTAGCTTTTCTTCAGTTTTTTTTCCCCGTTATGGTAAAGAAACAAAAACTTTTCCAATTTCGAAAGCTGTAAAAAAATTTTTATTTGACATCTAGATATAGATTTAGGGAGGGGGGGGGGGGGGGTTACGCGGAGTGAGTAGCAGCCATTCATTGGCTTATTATTTATAATTCATCCATCAATCCCACTCTTCCTAGGAAGAGCAGTATTTTTTTGGGTGAGATCTCTTCGAAGTCGGCAGGCTTTAAGAAGTGTGAGGCAAAGGCCCGGAATCTACAATGTGCAATGGGCTCGCATTCATATAAGATGTGCTCCGATGTTTCATCCTCCCCGAGATATAGCCTACATATATCAGTGGATGACACACAGATTTACCTAAATATGTTGGTAAATGTTAAAAAAAAAATTACTTTTGCAATTTGAGCGCCATCTATAGTATGAAAGTTTCTAGCTTCTTACACAGTCCCGTTTATATCTGCTAAATATGATTTAGTACCATGTCCATAAAGTAGTTGCACAATCTACCGTTAGACTTTCTGTGGGCCTTATCTACCACCATCATTTGCTCATGATCCAGAAAAATCACGTAGACCTATCTTGAGATAGATTTTTTGTAGTTGCATCAAGGTAATCGCTTTAATTGCATTTGGTATCTTCTGATGTGTCCCCACCAATAATGGAAGCCATATAATGTATTGAGTGAATAACCTTAAGTACCTGTAAATCTTGCCTCTGCCCAGCAACTGGGGTAACACACATATTTTAGAAGTATAAATCATCGCAGCTACAGAAACTATGTGCACAGAGTTTAAAAGTATATTTTGGCTTTTCACTCCTTATAACAATATCTGCATCCCTTTAGATCCTACCATATAGGAACGTCGAAATATTTATATCCAAATTGAACGAATTTAAATTTGCGCCATTATATGTTCGTTCAACTAGAAAAACTGAAGTCCTGCTAAAAGTTAATTATGTTTTGGAAATTTTAATGTCCTCTTTTTTGTGAAAATTGATGATAAATGTTTCTGCTGGAGTTATGCAGGTACATACATAAGTACACGTACATAGGAATTTTTGATAAATAATCCACACCACACCAATTCGATTAAGGAATTTTCAATTTACTGCAGGTTCTCCTCATACCTAGACCTAACAATTTTCCGTACAAAGTTGATGACATAAACAAACTCATAAGCGTTGCTTGCACATTTGCTTTGCTAATAATAATTAGCTGCTGTTGCTGGTAATGGTGACTCATTCTCCTTATCACTTGTATAAAATCGATAACTTTGACATGTTCAGAATGTAAAATACCCAACACATTGCCATTTTATCATACATATGTATGACATATATGTACCTATGTCATCGCCCCTGCTCGGTACATGCAAACGAAATAAATTCTGTTCGTCTACTAAAAAACTAGGTTCCCTTGCCTGACTCTTAGTAGTAGTAGTAGTCCCTGTTCCTCATCAAATATTTACCTATGAAAATTCGTCGACCCGTTTTCATTGACAGAGTTTTGTTCTTTTTATTATGCAGCTCTTCACAGCTGTAAAATGTCTGTTTACTTTGACAATTATTTCGCTTCTCCTTCCTAACCCGCCCTAGTGCGGGATGCCCTTTGCCAACACTCGGTTCGGGGTTTTCTTTCTATACTCGTTATATGTATATTGTCGAGGGTTTTTGTATTTTTCTTGTGTTTCGAGCAAATAATGCAGATAAAACCATGATGACAAATATCTGAGCACAATATTCACAGCAACAAAGATTCCTTATCGGTTGGTTTTCCGTGAAATCACATATTTTCATAGCACATGTTGTTTGTTTGCTTATACAAGGCTATCTAAAAACTAAGAGAGAGCGGAGGATTTTGTTTTGTTTAAAATTTCAAAGTTTTCATTGCCTTTGCCTTATCAAGTTTACCATATTTACCCCTGTCTCTGGGGGGGAGATTTGTTTGAAAATCGAAATAATTTTAATGAATATTGCTTTCTGATGCTGGTGTTCCCAATCGGCATTCTCTATAGGATCCATTTTTTTCCTCAATTGGATTTGATGATTTTAACAATTCTACGCAATGCAGATATCAATTATTCATCATCAACAATTTTCACTAATTGCTTGTAGGACTCTATTGAAATCTGTTTTTTTATTTATTTTGTCATGTCACTGTCGGTTAGGTGAAACCGCATTGCATATGAAAAGAAAAGAAAGTAATTTTTGTTAATATTTTCTTTTGTTGTTGACTTGTTATGGAAGTTCTAGAAGGTCGTTGACATATGCGTATAGCATACCAAGAACATATGGCTACGTCTCTAGGAAGGAATTATAATTTTTTTCTGTTTGTAGACCTCGCTTTGCCTGAAAGAATTTAGATTCTGAATAATTTTAACCAGGGTAGGTATGTCTAGGTTTGTTCGATGAAAACACCGTGTAAATTTTCCCCTACAATTTTCTCCAAATTTACCCGGGGGTTTTGTGCACTCATCGATCAAGAAACACCGGGCAAACCTAATGTAATGACGTTTCTTTGACAGTTCTCCTGAGTATAATTATTGAATAAATAACTTATAAGAGAGCGGGGTATCGTGCGAATACAGTGTACGTGTTTAAGCAATTCAATGACAATATGACCTAGGTCGGGGGGGGGGGAGAAATGACAAGAGGGCCTATTTGCTATTTTGCGTCAGTTCAACATTTCTGACATTTAATTATTTTGAAAAGAAGTTCTCGGATTTGAATTCTCGATGTTGTAATAAATAAATAATTTAACAGGAATTTTACTTAATAGTAGTGTGAAATAAGTGTAAAATATTCTTTTGTGAATGATATTTTATGTAATAGAGACTCCGGAGTCTTAAGGAATTCTTCAAGTAACTTTAATAGCTTTACAGCGTTTCTAACAAAATAAAAGTGAAATATTTATAACAACAAACAGCCATGGTAAAAAATTTGACATTTTACCAATGCCGGTTTGTTTGTTTACAATTGAATTGTCATTGGTCGCTAAATTATGCCAGTCATACAAAGGCAACGCCAAGAAATATTATCTGAAAATAAGGGGGGAGCTAAAAATTTGTATATTTTACATAGCAATTTGGATTATAAAAAATGTTCCCCTTCAGAATGTCAGGATTCCATTACTGCCATGATGAAACGAATACAAACACAGCACACTAATGCATCTCGCCGAGTGGCTTAGGTTTTCACCCCATATGCCGTTTCCTTATTAGTTATTTATTCAATGAGTATAATAAATTTTAAAAAGTTATTTATAAAATGGATGAAGACAAATAAAATGTGCTCTAACTATTTATCTAGTTCTTTTCTTCTAATTTTTGCTTATTTTTGCTCAAGAAGTAATTTATATGCCCCAATCAGCAGCAAATTGCAAGTGACAGTTCTCAAGTGACAACTGTCAAACCATTACCCCGAGAAATTTTTAGCGTAAGCCCGGTGTAGCCATAGGTTTACTCGGGGTTTTCATCGTACAGACCTATTATAATTCGTAGACTTATTCGGTCTCTGTATGGTAAACAGGAAATTACATACGGCGCTGATTTTTAAATTTTATGTCTTTTATTTTAGAGATGCATTGCGAGTGGGACACATCTTAAAAATACAGTCGCTATGTAACATATAGTGGACCTAAAATAAATACATCCAAAGAGGACCTTGTCTTGAATTATTCGAATATAACTTATTTCTGAGTTTTTCCGTTTCAAACATGTCAGTTAAAGTAAAAACAAATATTGTTTCTTTACTTAGATAAGACCATTATACGAGCATTCATCTATTTTCCGATTAGGTATCTATGTATGTAAATAAAATTATTTTGTACATTAGCAAATTCAATACGTTCACCTTTAGAGAGTATTGAAATAAATCAAAAACGAAATTGGACTAAGGAATAATCCTTGTGGATTATCTAAAAAAAAAAAAAACAATTCACTCACGCAACGCATTTACTTTTACTTATGTCTAATTTAGGTAGAATGACCTAAATCAATTGTTGATGGAACTGTGGTAAATTTTTTAATTATAATAAGCCATGGCTAACTATGTATACATGTATCTAACGCTTTTGGTGGTGTTATCAATTAAGACTCCAAACAACATTGTTTAACCTAATTATTATCCAATTTTATTAGTTTACAAAGATTCAGAAAACTATATCTAGACACTTTACCATCCATGTTACGATGACTTTGTTTTAATAATTCTTGAAACGAAAGCTGATTTTGTGGGAAGAGGGGGCGGGGGGTTGTACTTAAGCTCTTATTGAACAATATCTTTTTCATAATGTCTTACACGGTGTCCAATATATTTGAATATAAAAAGATATTGAAATATAAGAACAAGTATTTAATAATTTGCAAAGATTTTTGTTTCAATTTAATGTTACATGACTAGTTAAAAACCTTTAATAATTTTTTTTTTTTTTTTATAATACCTCCTTTTGCCTTTTTTACCAATATCAATCTTTTTCCAAAAGAGTTACAAGCGGCACGAACATTTTCCATGGGAATTTTATCCCAAATTTTGAAGATATCTTGTTTGAACTGCTCTAAACGATTGATTTTTCGGTCCTTGAGTTTCGCTACTATATAGCCCCAAGCAAAGGAAATCAAAGGATTTAAATATGAACAACTTGGAGGCCATTCATCCTTCGGTAAAAAGTCGGTGTAGTTATCAGTACACCACCTCTGAACTACATTCGTGGTGTGGCAAGCGCTCCATCCTGTTGAAAGTAGTAATAATCATCTCCAAATACCTTTTTGCAGCTTGGAAGGACAATTGCTTCAAGAATTTGCTTCTGGTAATATTCAACGTTGATCTTTACACTTTTTTCAATAAAAACAAGGGGAAGTTTGCTCTTCTACAAAAACCGCCTCAAACCATGACTGAGGATGAATTTTGATATCTATCTGGGCACATAAAGTTCATTTTCGGAAATGTCCTCCATTCTGACTGCCAAACACACGATCAATTTATGAATTGTGTGGTTGGTCGAGAATGAATAGTTTTTCATCGGAATATACGAACTCATCACCACCGTGCCAAATAAGTCTGGTTTCTACTCTTGCAGTACTTTCAACATAGAAAAGAAATTCTGAGTTTGATGTGTAATTCGTGAAACGAGAGAGGCTATATTTGGTGGTTGATTTTTTTTTAAATAAAATAGTTTTTCTTCTAAATTCTTATTATTATTTTTATTTTGAATTGTCTTAATATATGTACATACATACATAGGTACATATCGTTTTAGAGACAACACGTTTTCTACCCTACCCTATCCATAGATTGGCTATTAATCTTTACTGGATCTATCTCTACTGTTATTTCTTTGTTTTATAAGTTTTTTTGTTTTTTTTTTTTTTTTGAAAAAAGATGGAGATCTCTAGGAATTCCTTGAGTCTAGGCCTCTACAGAGCCCATTATTCACCCTCAATGTCGTTGAGACTTTGTTGATATATCTCACCCAGCCGGACGCTTTATCCTCCCCAGGAATCTGTATCCGTTCATCTGAGAGAGCCGAACAGTGATAGTGAAACTGATTCACCATATTCGATTTCTTCTCTGTATAATTTGCATATAGGTTTATCAACAACTTCCAAAAATGACTGGATTGGCAATCGGCTGCCCAAAGCCAAAATACTAGATGTAAGGTGTTTTGGTGCAATCCCAATTTTGAGACTGCTCTAAAACGAGTAAGTTTACCCTCCTGTTCGTTCTTGCTTTTATTGTCTGGTTACCACCTTGCACTTGCACCCATAGTAGAACGAGCATCTTCGTACAACCGAAAAGAGAATTTATGGTGGCTTTATACACACATTCCAGTATCAGTTTGGAAGTTACGAAGAGCTTTATCTAGGCCTTAATAGCAGTTTGGCTATCCGAGCAGATAGTAATCTCCTTACTCTGTATATCAGACTTGAGAAGATACCGTCTCGCTACTATAATGGTATTGATTTTCACTTAGAAAACCGTTGACCACCCACTCCAGTGTTTTCCTCTGATTTTGAACCGCGTCTGTGTAAAGAAAAACGGTGTGTCCAATGGTTAAAGCAGCTAGGGTAAAATGGGCGTTTTGATGTTCGTTTTTAACATACTCTCGAGAAAATGATGATTTCTGTCTTTGTTAACATCAGGCACGATCGACTGCACGAACTCACAGATGGACTCGTGTGAAACTCTTGTTCTAGGATGAATACAACTCTGGTTTAGCTGCAGTTTCAGAACTTAGAGCTCCTTCATGATGCGAACTTGCATGCGGTGTATGTTTGGTTAAATCTCAAATGCCCTGCTACTAGTCGGCTTATGTAAGTGCGCTGCTTACGCCAAGTAGGCAAATTTTTTCCAAACCTTTCTGATTCTGGTATATAGAATTAAAAATCTCATCCTTGAATGTGCATATATAACTATATATCTTTGAAAAACATAACACATATGTATACACTAATAAATTTCTTTTATTATTTTTTCAGGTAAGCAATCAGTTCTCTTGTAATATCTGAAAGTACATATAACCAACAGATAAGTATGAATATATTCTTTTCTCTTAAAATTCTTCAATTATTTCGAAATCTACAATTATTTTTAACATCATTTCAATTATTTGCCTCATTTACATATATATGTCGCGTATCATCGTGCCATTAATAATAGTAAAACAGTTTTGATTGTACAAAAAACTGTGTTCAACATAAATCCGTCTCACTTTTATTACTCAAGTTCGTGGCTGCTATGACCCAAAAAAAAAAATTTGTTAGAATAAAAGCGAGAAAATAAAACAGAACAATTTTCTTCCCAAAGATTAGTGATACGCGGGAATATTGCAGCACAATTTTTTCTAGCTATACCTACGAAATCTTGTCCGAGACAAAGATCGTCTTTAATCCACTTAAAATTTCCACCCACTCCACTATTGTAATTTTAAAAATTTTTTGACTTTGACGATTAGTTCAATGCCGTAATATGAGAAGAGAATCTGCATGTAGAAAATAAAAATAAATAAAACGAAATCTTCTTAACTGTATACTAAAACGCCTTGTAAGATCGCTTCATTATTGACAAGCAGAGTCTAGGTCTAGATAAGAGAATTAAAGTCGAAGTGAATATGGAAACTAAGAGGAAACAACTGAAGTGAAGATAATTAAGTCACAATCGCCTCTAATTGTCCCCCGGCTGTTCATTTCAATATTATCAGTTCCCTTGGACTATGAAGTTTAATATTAGCCTTGGTTCGGTCAAATTCCACCATGCCCCCGCTTGCTGTCCAACTTAATCTTCCTGCAGTAAGTAATTGATCGCAAAATTTGATCAGACGAGTTTAAAGTTTGACATCTGCTGTCTTGCTGCTTTGCTTTATACCTACCACAACTGCTTTTTTTTTGTTTTCGTTGCTAAAAAAATGAATTAGCTGTCGCTGAAAATAAGAAAAAATTAACTCAGAAAATATAAAAGACTGCAGTCAGTTTGAGGAAGTGAATATCTGGGGGTTGAGATGATGGGGAAAAACAAAAAACTAATATAAAAAAGGAAGTGCGCCTGTGTAGCGCGATGAGCAGCTGGAACGACCGGATCCGCCGACACATATAAAAGTCTTAAACCTGATTTGACATTTACGACGCACCGATGAATCAATTTTATTGAACTTTTTTTTATTTTGATCTTTTGAATTTTTATTTTCATCTCCATTAAGGTGCATAAAAATGATTCACGTTCCTCTCGAGTTTTAAATTTTAGATTTGTTTTTAAGCTATAGAGAGAATTTTTCAAGCGAGTTACATAGTGATGGTATGGATGGACGCTTAATAAAAAATAAAAGTAAAAATTCGGAATTATGGGAATAGGTGGGATTGGTATGAAGTTTTTAATGTTTTAGGAGGGAGCAAAATTTTTATGTAATGCGACTACAAAACTATAATTTGATTTTAAGTTATTTTTGGGGAAATAATTATCATTTAAAAGTAGTAAAAAAAAATACCACTGCCCCTTCCTCTTTCAGAAAACATTTCTACTTCATTGGAATTTTACAAAATTGATAATTTATTTTTATCAGTTTAAAATTCTGTTTTGGAATCAATTATAGGCCAAAGAAGGAAATCTAAGTCTAAGAATCAAGCTCGAGCAAGAGTAGTTTTTTATTATATTATTAAGACGAAGTCAGGGGATACCCTATAATGCAAAGCACAGCATGGCATAAATGAGATGTCAAAAGGATTAGGTGACATGAGGAGATAGAGTGGAGGAGATACAGATGTACATTATGTTACTCTTGAACCTTCACATACTGTAAATCAGAGAAACAACAGAAGATGGTAGACTCGTCCACATTCGCACAGTTCGGGATAAAAAAGAATCATGGAATTCCACTGTACAGCCGCAATTATTTTAAGGGGTGAAAGGATATGCGCGGCTTGCAGCGTGAGTATTGTGTGCAGGAATTAATCTACAAGGGATCAGACTAAATATTTTATCAAAAAATTGACCATATTCATGTAGCGATCAAGGAGCAAAAGACATCCGACATATCGGCAGTGCTCGAGCGAGTCGATATCTAGTTATTGCCACATCGCCAATAAATTTGAAGGCTCTCTTTTGAACAGTATCTAATGAACCGAAAAGGCTGTGCGATCACCAGCCCCGGTCAAGAAATGAGAATTGTGTCCAATTCTAGGACTTGTAAAGGAGCGCTAGATTCGATGGACTGAAATATTTCTTACACCTTTTCAGAAATCCAGGACATTTCGATGCTTTGTTGGCAACAGAGAAGATATAATCTATCCAGATTAACTTACTAGAAATATTTAAAAATGCTTAGTGACATTGCATCGGAAAATAATGCTCCACCAAAATAAACGGGAATGTTGCAATTATGCCCCAAGCGAGGATCTGGTAAAGGCCATTCAATGTTCTAATGAATGCAATCTCGATTGGCAAAGCCGTCATTCCCTCTGGACTCCGTACGAGTGTCAAAGGAGTAAATTAAATCAAAGGTAGTGTTGTAGTTGAGATTTGAAAGTAAGGAAAAGCAGATCATTAATGAAAGTTAAGAAGGGAGACGGAGTGATATCAAAGCTTTAGAGTATACCGCGATTTAAATAGTGAGGTTTAGATGCAATACAACCCGTATTAGGCGACCAGATGAAAAATTTTCAAACCGTGGTAGAAGAAGAGGAAGGGACAGATCAAGCGTTTTAAACTTGGATAAATGGGCAGGGTGCCAGACACTATCAAATGAAATATCTAGGGCAACCAAAATTATGGAGGCTACAGTTCCAACGTTTCATGGGGAAAGTCAGCACGTCTTTAGATGAGCGTGAGTGGAAACCATATTGTGTTGATTAGGTATACTTCATTAATTGGGAGTAGTTTCCGAAAGTTCAGAAGTGATTGCGATTGGTCGATAAGTTGAGGGATGGCTACCTATCTCTGCTACGGTAAAAACATTTTTCTTTAAAATGCAGACATGAAATTCGATTAGCAGCAATTACACATAGCGCAATATTGTTGTTGATCAGTTTCACTGTGCAGAAAAAATGACCGACTCTTCCCTTACTCTTCTTTCTTTTCTACCAAAGACCCATAAAAATTACAAGGCTTTCAAGGATTTAATTTTTGGTAGAAAGAAAACTTTTTTATAGTAAATCAAGTTCAGTAGATGAAAAAAACAAAGAAGTTAGTATAGGAAATATGAACAGACTATTGGAAGTGTCAATGTATTTCATCTTATAACTTTTTGCAGATTGTACGAGGAAAAACAGGGTACGATAGTAGACTATTCAATATTCGCATAGTTCGGAATAAGAAAAAGTATCACGGAATTTCATTGTACGATCGGAAGTTTAGGAAAGTAAAAAATGATGTTTGTAGCCCGATAAATGTGCGCAGGAATTAATCTAGAAGCGATCAGACTAGATATCGATGATCAAAGCAATATACCTAATGATAAAGGATCGAAAGGAATCCGATAATGTAACGGTGCTCTAGAAATATTGCGAGTATAAAATGAAAATGACACCAGCAATGCACGAATTTTAAATAGGCGTATTCGACACTATCGTTATAAGATTTAATTTTGAGGTAGCTGTGCTGGCCGCGAGTACTGCGAAAGATCTAGAAATAAGTCGGTCTTTTCCAATATCGCTTACTTCACAGTTCGATTACAGGCGAACTATGTATGTAAATTGGGGCTTGGTCTCTGCAAGAAATGGCTTGGTCTCTGCATGAAACGAAAAGGTCCTTTGCGGATTTATTGTTCTGACAGTAGGTATCTACTGAAAACTTCATTTTTTTTTTATCTTCTTTTCTGCTCAAGAGTTCACAGTAGACAGTTACTTTTTTTTTGTATTCTTACCTCTCTACGTTCAGCAAAATATTACTAGACGCGAATTTCGAAATTAATTTTGCTAGGTTTACAAAGTTATTGGAAAAGTACGACCCGGCACAGACCACTGACATATATATAAATGGACTGCTTGATCTCCTGTTTCATGTGGCACCAATTTTGATTTCAGAAAGTATTGTCTTACTGTCAATGCAACCAACTGTCGTAAACTGGCGTTATATTTAAATTATATGGGAATTTACGCATATACATGCCACGAATTTACCACAAAAGTATTTGGGACTATTTGTATTGTTAAATTTTAATTATTAGTCGAAGAGAGTGTTTTTACAAGGCTGTTTTGGTTGGAAATACTGTTGAACCTCAAACAATTTCGCGTTCAGAATTGTTACAGTTCAGTGGGAAAGTATGCTCTCACGGAAAGAGACAGGAATATGAAACTGGTGCCATTTTCTTTCATATATTTTTCGTTCAACGAGCAGTCAATTTATATACATGTCAGTGGCACAGACGTGTCGCCACCACTGTTGCCAGGAAGACAGTGATAATAAAAATCTTTAATTTTCGCTAAAAATATCTTCTTTTTCCAAAAAAAAAAATCTGCCTTAGAATAATTTGAAGGAAATAGCCAGGGTCCACACGCGGGAGATTATTGGCAGTTTTTACGGGTGAGAAGTATTCGGGGGTAGGAAAAATTCCGTGCTACCAAGTGTTAATCGGAGGTACGGGCAGCATACCAATACTACTTCAAGCAAATTACCTCCGGCCATTTTAAAATTGCGAAATTTCTGATAGGATGGCTGTTGGCTGTACAGATGTTTACCTGCGATTTGAGGTGATAATATAATAATTTAATAATCATTACGTGCTGTGAATTTGTGACATAGTTATTGTTTATATAAAAAAAACTGTGACTTAATTGAACACGCACACAATTAATTTCGGTAATCATATAAGGAATTACGAGAAGCAATATTATTTTTTTGGCACGTCTAAGGACAAGGGGTAGAAATACCTTCCTTCCCTAAAACTTCTCTTGTAGGAAGCCCCACACAATAATAAAAAGAATTTTATTTTTCAAATGCTTTTAGAGAATATAATTAACAAGTACAATCAAAATTAATAAAAACGATAAAACTTAATAAATATATTCTTTAAAAGAAAAGAAAAACAAAACTTTTAATCTATAACTAGCTCAAAATTATGAAAGACATAGTATAATTTAAGTATTTATATTTTCCCTGTAAAATGTTAATCACCATCAGTTCTCTCATTGAATTTTGTAAATGTTTTTATCATTAAACTTGATACTTCTGAGTTAGAACAATTTCGGTTACGTTTTGTCATTATACCTATCTTTGGATAAAAGCATTCCTTTTAAGGTTTCAACCTCTAGTCTACTCCTAAACTTTGTTTTATTTAAATTAATTTGCGAAAAAGCTACATTAGCCGATGAATGAGGCAGTGAAAGAATATTAAAAATAAGCTTAAAAATGCTACTTTGTCGCCACCCCTTTTTATTTTAGACGAGTCTAATCTAGACTAGTCCCTGGCGACAATGATTAGCAATAGCAACGTATTTTCAAGAATTCACATCCAAGCGGCATGAAATAAAAATTACAGAATTAAAAAAGATATGCGGTTAGCACCACATTTTGGTCTTTAATTGATGCGTTCAGAAATGCGTGACGATATGTGAAATTAGCACCAAATTGTTGTTTTAATTGATGTAGGTATCCAGAAATGCTTGACGATTTTCAGATTTCCGATTTGACATAATAAAAGATTTCATTGAAAAGTAGTAATATGTAATATTAAATTCTAAAAACTAAGATCATATTTCAAGAGCTTGAAAATTCTTCATTTTAATAGAGAGAATCTTCAAATCTTTTATTGTGTCTGAAATCTGCCAAATGAAGATAAATCTGCCTATCTGTCATCGCTGTCCCCACAAATATGAGTCTATGGGAAACACTGTTCGTATATTAATTCGGATTTTTTTTATTTTTAAGTCTTAAACCATATTATGAAAAAATATATCTTTCAGGTCTTCGCGCTCCGGTAGGCCTTACAAATTTATTGTCCTTCTTAATGTCGTGATGATTACATTTGATGGTAATGTCGCTCTATCTATCTATTAATTACCAAAGCCCATTTTAAATTAAGTAAGGCGAGTTTGTTAATGTTAAAAAAAATTAATTAAAATCAATTTTTCATTCTCCTGCGTCATTGTATGTACTTATTTGTGTCTCCATGTGCATGCATAGTACCTAAAATAACAAAGTAGAACGAAATATAATTAAATAAAAAAAAGTAACAAGTCAGAAAATTTAACGCCAACATACTCGACAGCAATAATTACCTGCGAAGACAGTAAAATTACCAACGAGTAATGATGATGGCGATGATGATGATGATGAAGGGCTAGATAAAAGAAAAACTAGGTTCCGGCTACGGACTTTCAATCTGACTGAACTAAGGCAAGGCAACATGGATAGATGCTTTTTTTTTTTAAATTTACACTCTCGTAATCGTAAAACATCAGCACTTCATAAATGCTTTTCTTTCTCACTACACTTGGCGTCCGACAAATTAATGAATGACGTTTTTATTTTATAGTAGAAAACTGCACCCTCACAAACACAAACGGCCATTGGAATAGCTCTAAAAAGAAGAAAAAAATTCTTCCACAATCTTTATGTCGAACGATAAAAAAAAAAGACACGAGGGCGTGATAAGAGCTAAAATAGACAAAGTAGAATTTAATAGTAAATCCAGACTAGCGGAGGTGAGAGTGAGGTAAAAACGTAGACCTCATGGGATACGAAGTCAAGGAAAAGTTCAGACAGTCAACATTCAGCAGACGAAATAATGGAAATCCAATTCAATTGCCGTTCGATGGGGCAGAGAGAGCAATTCAACTGCAATAAGGAGTCTCACCATGTACCCACCAAAGCTACGATTGACGTGGACGTTTAATTTTTATTGTCCCTGTGCTTATCAATCTTATCACATCCTCTTATAACGTGGAAATAAATTTAAAGGTACAACGTATACGGGCAGAGTATCTATAAAGGCAGGAAGAAGAATCTTGTTGGTATGGGAAGGTGCAAACGAGGTGATTGGGAAGCAATATTCAGTAATGGCTATGCCCATAGTTGATGTTGCAGGGAAACTATGTATATAAAAAAGATACCCAATGAGAATTATATGTATAGAATCCCAGTCACACGCTGATGTACTTGTGTTGTTTTCATATACAGACTTTGTTCATAGCCGAGGCAGACCTACACAGACCAGACAAGGGAAATGGAGGAAATGAACAATAAAAAGGTCGCCCGGAAATTCGATTTAACAAAATGTATTAACCGCTTTGCCTCCAAGAGACTGAGAAGCCAGAAAGAACTCTAAGCGGTGTGACCATAGAGGGAGCATTGGATTTGTGTTACAATTTAATTTCAGCTTAAGTCATTTGGGGGATTGTTTGTTTTTTTTTATCTCTTTTGTTGGTTATGTGGCCATATATGAATGGAGAAGGAAGGTTGATGTGGACAGTGATGTGTGATAAGTTTGCATCGAGAATCCCAATCAGAGAAAAATCTTGATTTTTATTAGCTCGATTAAATCTAAGCGGAATTGATGCATTCTTTATGGATGTCTACGTGAGGAGGTCTTTTTTATTTAGAATAAGAAATTCCTGTTTTTACCGCTTAGTATAATTTCAGAATCTTTAGTTTGAAAATGAAAGTTTTTGGAATCTATTTTTAGTTTTATTTTCTTATATTTTTTTCATTAGTATCTAGTATGTCGAGTCGATCTGTCATCTTTCAATAGATTTCGATTGAACACTAATGCATTTGGTCGGACGATAGTTCTGCCCCATTCCGGTGCTCAGGAAATTCTTGAAAATAGCCAGCCACGCCCACAAATTTACAGCCAGGATTTTTATACCTTAGATGAAATCATACGGTATACTTAGTTTGTCATTTCGTTTGTAACGCACAGAAATAATGCTGCTAGAGTAAAATGGGTGGGACACCCACGCGTAATATCCTTTCGTTTGTCTGTCTGTCTGTCCATACTCACGATAACTCGAGAACGCTTTCACTTAGAATGCTGAAATTTTGCACACCGGCTTTTAAAAAAAAAAAAAAACAAAGAAGAAATTTAAGTTCCTAAATGGGACAAATCGGGTAACTCCTTCGTAGGGTTGCCATAAAAAATTACGTTTTCGTTTTTCGTCGACATAGAGAGGTGAAATTTAGTACATGGTGTTTTCATACCGATAGTCAATAAAATTTCAAAAATGGATTAAATCGGGCAGCCCCTTGGTGTTACCATATAAAAATTTAGGTTTATTACATATACTGTAAAAACGATCAGTCCTAGACGTTTTTATTGTACTTTAAAGCTCTTCAGAATATAAAATCATTTTTACTGTCCGACGAACAGTTCTAGAAGTATATGCGAAAGAGAACTTCGAAAATCAAACTTACACAGATGGATAACCATCTAGGGTATCATAAGAATTGGTCTTACAGGAGAGGGTCCCTACTCGTCATCATCGATTTCGTCCAAAATTCACAGTATATGTTGGGCTTAACTAGAAATGAAAGTAACGCAAGTGGGAACTCCAGATGGCCAAGCGAAACCGAAATAATGCTTAATGTAGCTGAGCCCGGGGTTAAAATTAACACTTTTCGGAAAACTTTGATAATTACCATCTTGCGAATATATTCACACCATTTGAGCAATTTTCTTTTCGTTACAATTATCTATAAACTGTTATCTGTCATATACAAAAAACCAGAATTCATTATCCCAATTAATTTAGTTTAAAAAAAAATGATTTTCTCCTAAGAGTATTTATTTTATATTCTACTATCTGTCGGATAAAAAATTCAATGTCAAAAGGTCCTTCATATACACGAATGGGAGAAAGTTTCTCATTTCCTGAATTCGGGTGTTCTGAGGGATTTAGGATAAATATTATCCGATTTGCAAAATTCTTTTTGCTAGTATTTTGTCATTTTTTGAACATATTTTCCCTCCACTTCTGATTAAGTTACGAAATTTAATTTTCGACGGTCAAAATTCTGTCTGAAAAATTCATTTCGAAATGTTTCTCTACAACTCATCGATTAATCCATTTTTTTTTTATGAATGCGCTTTTACTAAGGGATTATCTGGACAGAATTTCAGAAAGATCGGATCTCATTTACATATTTAAAAAAAATTAAATCTATAAAAATGTTGCATACCCACTTTTCGCCATCTACTAGCGATCTTTGAAAACGCACGGAAATGCCATTTCCAGTTACGAAAATCTACATATCTCCTCTGTGGTTGGCATTTTACTCGAATGAATTTGGAACTTTCGTTCAAATTCTGTTGCAATTCAACCGCGACAACTTCCGTGAAAATTTGCAAATTTGAGCATTTTCCAAGGGCCCCATCTGGATCTCCCACTTGCGTCATTTCAGATGTTCAAACAAACTCATACCTCAGACTAACAAGTTTAGTCAGGGTTTTTTCAGACATGGTGCATTGCCATCGTTGTAACAGAATTTTTTCTTCGCTAAATCTTGTGGTTATCCTTGAATTTTTTTTCGCCTTCCTAGTCAAGAAGGCTTGCGTAGTACGCTCTTCTGATTGTTTCACACTATACTCAGTCCACTTATTTGATTGTTTTTGTCTCTGGAATATAATGATGAACCTGAATTTAATTCATCGTTTCTAATCAACGTGATAGGAACATCCGGTATTGTTAGTTATATTTACCGATGGCTTCAAGACCAATGGAATTGCAAGTACGGGAGTATATTCCAACAACAGAATTAATAGAGATTTATTAAGCGGCACAGTTAGTACTTATGCGGGGGAGTCCAATGTGAAAATCTGGAAGCTAGTGCAGCTATGCTAAAAAAGGTCTGCAGGAGATATTCCAGCAGTATAAGGTGACTCTATGCTGGGTACTGGAACACACGAATATCTAGGGTAATGAAATACTGACGGAGCTAACCAAAATTGGGTCTAAAAGGGATAGCTGGAAAGCGGTAACGTATATGGGAGAATCCCGATCGGCCAATAGATCTTCTGCGATTTCATTAAGAAGACGGATAAACGGTGGTCTTATCGGGCTGACGTTATATTGGGAGGCTACTATGACCTAAATAAAACAATTAAAACAGAATATCAGAAATCTAATGAAGGATTTTAACGGGCCATTGGATTATAGGAGACTAGGCTGACCTGCAAAGAATTTCCGTCGTAGCTATAAAAAGTTTTCTGAGGCCTCGAAAATTATGAAAGTAGATGCTTAATCTTTGATAAATTGACAGCTGTTTTGTCTTCACTAAAGGTAATTGGATATTGTCGATACCCTGAAAATGAACCTATTCGCTTCATATTTCTAGCTAAACGAAGCGACCTTTGCATATTATTGACGGTATCTATGTCCAACCCTCGTATGTGAGCTCATCTTGACACTTCTTCCAGCTAGTAAGAAAGTCTGAATCTGTCTCAACTTTCGCATTGAAAGCTTCCAAAACGGTCAGGAATTAATAAATTCAATTCTGGCGTCAAGCCATCCTACCCAGGTAAAGTTTGTCATCTTAAATCTTTTGTCGTAGTGATAATATCCTTTAAGGTAATCAGGCGATCCAGAGGATATTGTATAGACGTTGATTCAGAATATAGACTATTTACTGTAGTGCCTCGAATATATTGTGTTAGCTTTTGTCATTTCCAGATTCCTCAACTATCGATTCGACTTTACCAGAAGCAGTATGTATGACGTTTAGTTGCCTATACAAGAACTACTCGATTTGACATTCGCTTTCCCTTATACCCATCGTGATTGCTTGTAAGTTTGTAGTGCCAAGCGTTTCTTTGTACTATTAAAATAAAAACTCCAGTCTGTCTAAGTTGGGTTGAAGAGCAGCAATTCGAGATATATTCGAGAAAAAAATTGCAAATTCTCATTTATACGAGGTCTGTCCAATAAATGCGCGAACTGAGGTCATAAAAACTTTATTTTACCAAATTTAGGATACATAAATTATCTCTCTCAAAATATTGCCCATTTGTAGAAATGCACTTGTTCCATCTCCGTTTCCATTATTCGAAACATCCCTGGAAGTCGTCAGAAATTAGGCTTTCAGCTGCCTCGGCGTTTCATATTTTATCGATTCCACGTCGATTAAAAGTGCCGCTCCTGCATGAAATTTTTGCATTTTTATGGACATGGTACTCGAGGAACCATTATTCGACCACAGTGATAACATTTTCAAGGAAACCGAAAGTTTGAGCGGAGTTTTTCCAGTCAGTGCTGCATTCGATCCTTCTCAGTTTTTGGTCAGGGGTATAGCAACTGCGGTATGATTTTTGCACACAATTTTCTCAACCCCAAATGTTCTGTTAGAATTCAGTTCCTCAGCAATGATCCGGAAATGTGAAAATGGAAAGCACAAAAGACTTCACTCTTTCGATATTTTCATCGGTACTGCTGGTCGATGGTCGTCCTGCCCTGGCCTTCACGGCCCTCACTAAAACGCTTGATCCATTTGAAAAGAGCTGTTTTTTATAGTACGTTCTCTTAATAAACAACTCTCAAAATTTCATGAATTTTCTGTGAGTTTTTGCCAAGTTTCACTAAAAATTTGATATTGACTCGCTGTTCCATATGCTCATCAATATACAAAACAATACAAAAAAGGCACCACAAAAAAACTCCTGTATTCACTTGTACGTTTTCTTCACTGCGTCACTGCGGGCACTGCACGATCCGTAAATTTCCCCTACAAGCGCCATCAATCCAATCAATGGAGTCCTTGTATTAAAACAAATTCTTTTCGAAAACATAATCTACAGAAACTTTTAACTTAAACCTTATTAACTTCCCCCATAGAATAAATAATGAAGTAAACTTACACTCAAATATAGGATACTCATTTTATCGAGGGTTCACTACATCCGCAACGTGGATTGCATTACAATGAAGTCTCTAAAGATCCTTCTTACTGCCTAGGATAGCAATGTACGTACACATATACAAGCACATAATATAACTGACTAAAACAACGCAAATAAAAGAACATAAAGAATAAATTTGATTTTTTCAGTTTTAAATATTAACACCCAACAAAAAAAAATTAATTGCTTCGTATATTTGTAGTCTCTGGACAATGAAAATTCGTTTAAATGCTCCCTCCTAAAAGGAAGTTTTCATTAAAATTTAGTTTCAATGTATGCTGCTTGTATGTACATTTATGTGTAACCCAGAATACTCCAAACAAGCAACTCGCAAGTTACAGAATAAATAAAAAAAAAAAAAATTTAATAAACAAAAACAATTTCGAATTGACTAAAGGCAACCAGCCGCAGGAAGGGACCCATCTTTTTGCCCATTATACATCACCCAAACCCAACCCAACTTCATCATACGAACGAAGAAGAGTCCTGGGAGCAGGCATCGTGAAGGATTCATAATTTTTCTGAAAGTTTTTAAAATGTATTTTTTATAAACCTGAACATATACAGACAGAGACAGAGAGAGAGAGCTACACACACACAAATATGTACATGCATATGCAGAGGAAAGTTTCACCAAAAACTTTTAATAGGATAAAATTTGCACAGAAGAGGATGCGAGTACATTATAATGCCGAGCGCAATTTACTCTTAATAGAGACAGAAACAATCTCTTGGCAGGCAAGCGATAGTGTTGCACACGCCTACACTACACCTAGCTAGCAGCTTAGCAAGCACTACATCGTATCTTCGCGCCGACCCTGATGAGGTCAACTATATCTCTCCTGAGATCCTTTCGGAGAAATAAATCAGATATCTACCGTACTATTTACCATCGTCCACCGGTCCATCCATGTAACCAACTGTACTATGCTCCTGTATGTAACCATAGCTATGTATGTATGTAATATAAACCTTGAAATGGTACTTAGCTGTTAAACTTGAGCGCTATAGATCGCCCCTTTAATTTCACCTTACATAACGCTTGCATAGCGGGGCTGCTACATAGTACCTACTTCAAACAACTACTCTTCTTGTGTGGTTACAACCTCTTGTCGTCATTACTGAAGCCATTACAAGGCGATTGGTAGTGTCCTAAAGTGGAAATGTTCTATTTTGGGATGGAATGGTTTATTTTGAGGCTTCATCCGGATGTACCTAAAGCTTTTTATGGATATTCATTAAATTTACGAGGGAAATGTGGCGAGTAAAACTTGGCAAACTGTTGGTTATGATGGGGACAAAGGGGAAAAAGACAAGTTTTACCGCACTTTACCGAGACAAGGTACACTGTTCTTCCCCAAAGTAATTAGTTTCTCTGTAAAGTGATAATGTCTCTGTATCCATCCATAGCTGAACGATGCACATTTATCAATTCAGTTTCTCAGACGGCTCTGGAAGAAGGAGCAAGCTGTGTTCTGAGTTGAGCTGTCGTGTACCCAAAAGATTGCACACAACTCTGCTGCGGATAGTAACTGAATTTTATCTTCAATTTATCATAGGAAATAGTTCCAGCGATAACTCCTCTGTACGACAACCCCAGCCACTTGTCAGCCCGGGGCATGTTCTGATTTTCTGATGGTGCTGTCACTGCTTGCAATACTTAGGAAGTCTGGTACATGGAATTCGCGATATTTTTTTTTTCTTCATTCTAATGATAAATTTCCGATAAAACTTGCATTTGATGAGCTCTTCCGTCTTGAAACCTACCCCTCCCAGAATCCTAAATGGTGATAAGAAAATGTCGCGCCATCGGCACACAAATTAATTTTGATAGCGGAATGATTTTTGACGTCCGTTTTGAGTTTTTGGTGGAACTATGGGGCGTTATTAAAATTGCTTGCTAGTTCCTGATTTTAGGATTGATTAATAAAATTGTCAATTGGAAGATTGTGTAATATCAGACAGAAGGTCTGTCCAAATTGCATATTAGATATACCAGTCTTTTGCTTATATTCTCCAATGAACTAATGACTAACCGTTGTATAGTCAAAAGCTAGTTAGTAGCAAATACACGACAATAGTTAGCATAATGTGTAGCAAATGGTGAAGGGAATTTAGATTTACTGCTTCACACTGGACATTCTAGAATTTGAGTTTTAACACGGAAAGAGTTGTTAACAGGTGCATGTGCAAAATTTATTTATGCGTTTTGTTTTTTACAGTTGAGTGATTGGAGATTATTCATTAGTCTCCGCATCTTCATGTGTCTCTATATAAAGGATTTTCCAATAAGAGGTCTTATTTTGATATTCAAAGAAAAATGCCATTTTTGAGGTAAATGATCGGATCTTTATTTCATTATAAAGAGGAAGGTATGCCGTTAATAATGGAAAATAACATCAGCCAAATGACCACCACGACCACGCCTACAGGACCATATCCTTTTCATGGCTGCCCTATGTTCTCGATAGCCTCACAAATTCCATCTTTGAGGTCTTGAATCGACGCTGGGCTGTTGGCGTAGACCTTCTCTTTCACTCTTTCTAATTCATGTCTTCAATCTATTTTGCTGGAGATATGACACTTCAATTCCAATCCCAACTTGTCCAAGAGTAAAGTTTGCAGTCTCTGGGAGCTGCAGAGTGTTGAAAATTAGAGGATATTGGCATACTTGCGTATACAGCACACAAAAGTATGTAGCAATGGCATAACAATAGTTCATTCAATAATTCGCTTACCCCCACTACCGACCCTCTGCACACAGATAGGCTTGAATGCCCTAATTGGAAAACCTCCGAAAATATTTTAATTCTAAAAAAAAAAACACAACTTTGCAAAATACAGGGTGTTCCAAATTTAAGTAACAATACTGAGTCACTACTAGTCATCCATAAAAATGAAAAAATTATAATGGAAGCTGCGACCAACACCAACGTTTGCAGGGAAACGGGTGATAAAGATTTTGTAGATCTTTTTATTGCGTATCTTGTGACTTGCAAGGTAGGATGATACCAATGAAACGATCACCTTTGATAAGTACCTACTCATCACGCATTCCACTAACTCGCTTCCTAACTCCGGAAGTATAACGAATTAAATTAGAAATTTACACTTTTTATAAATTAACCGTTATGTTTATCGTCAAACATACGTCACTCTCAACTTTATTCATCTAAATCAAGTGAATAACGCTACTAAATCCCAAAGGGTAAGGGTAATTAGACAATTTTCTTCTGTGAAGAAATTTTTAAGCTATCTTCGCTGAATATCGATTTCTTTTGGGCACTGAGTGTGATGGGTCCTTTAAAGGTTTTACACCACTCAAATTAAATCAGGAAAACTAGTGTTGATGACGTTTAGTATGATAAAATGGAAAATGAAGATGAAAATTCCGAAATTAAGACGCTACAATTCTGGACTTAGGAAGGGATATGGGTGGTAAATGGAGGAAATGATCCAAGAAATTTAATGCTACCTTCATTACATAACTGCTTTATTTTACTTTGTTATCCAAATACCTACACTGGAGTACGCTAGTTCGGTTTAGTCTCTCATTTGCTCGGTCTGTAAAATTCGCAGGATGTCAAGCAGAAATGTGTCCGGCTCACATTTCGTGATTTCTCTTGAAAATCGGAAAAGTAAAAAATATTTCCAGAAGTGTTTTCATCGCTTTCGACTGAATACAAGAGGTGTGATAACATCTTGCGGGCTTTTAAATATTTTTAAAAAATTAGTTCCAGTCCACTTCTTGTGGAACAATGATTTCTTTTTCGATCCTCAACACAACACTAACAATGGTATGAAGCCCCACTGAGAATTTTTTTCGAAAAATCGCTCGATAGTGGTTGTTTTTCCGCAGCTGTGGACGAATTCTTTTATCATACCTATTCACAAAAAAAGTAGTAAAAGTGAAATTTCTACCTATAGGCCTATTGCAAAATTATCTTGCATGCCTAAATTATTCGACTCTATAATTTCCGGACAACTAACAACTTCCTGTAAGAATTTGCTCTCTTCAAACCAACATGGGTTTATTTCGGGCAAGTACCGCTAACTTGTTGGAATTCGTTTCGGATACCATTGGCGGATTGGCAAAAGGCTATCAGACAGATTGTATTTATATCGACTTTAGTAAAGCTTTCGACAAGTTAATTCACTTCGTGATACTCTTTAAAATGTAAAAGTATGGATTTCCCCCAACATTTCTAAAAGTCTTATTTAGATAACAGAACATACCAAATATTACTCCGCCATCCCATCTTTAGAGTCTTGAAGGCGTACCGCAAAGTAGTCACTTGGGTCCGTTGTTCTTTATTCTGTCTATTGACGACATTGTACCTCACTGTAAGGTCTTGATTTATGCTAACAATGTTAAGCTCTTCGCTCAGATTAAATCTGTTAGCGATTGTGAACAGGTACAGAGTGACCATACAAAATTTTACAATTGGTGCAAGAACAATAATTTGGTACTCAATATCGACAAATGTCAGGTTATGACTTTCCATAGGAATGAGACACCAATCACTTATGATTACGTGCTTCTGATTCCTCGATTCGCCGTGTGGACTCTGTCTGTGACTTGGGTGTTAAATGTGACCACAGATTGAATTTTATCTCCCATATAAGCTATATGGTATCAAAGATTAGTTCTATGCTGGCTTTTATAAACCGTGGGTCCAGAGAGTTTTCGAATCCTACCATAACTTTGCGTTTGTACACTTGCTTTGTGAGACCACTGCTTGAATACGCTAGCCAGGTCTGGTATCCATTTTACGGTACACACATCGACCGTATCGAGTCTGTTCAGAGAAACTTTTTACGGTTTGCTCTCAAGCATCTACCCTGGAACAATTCATTAATTCTTCCACCTTATGAGGATCGCTTGAAGCTTTTAAATATGCACTCGCTTGAGAAACGTTGCATGTTCGCCGATGTAACTTTTGTGTATCAACTCTTAAAACAGGAATATTGATTCTCCGTTACTACTTAACAAAATCTCTCACTCGTGATAGTAGGCACAATTTGAGAAGGCCACCCCTCTGTTGCATGTTAAACTCTTCAAGGTCTAACTTTAGCATGTATGAACCTGTTAATATTAAGGCTGAAGATTTTGCTGTTGACGTTTCGAAGCATGTTTTGAAAAAAAAACGTCTATATAATATTTAATCTTGTTTGTTTAATGTTTTTGTGTATTGCATGTAATTTCATCCCGTGTTTGGTTTATGTTTAGTTTAACATACTAATACCAACACCGACCGTATTGTTGACCATTTATTTATTAAACGTGTCCATGCAGCGAGCTTGTGTTAAGCTGGTTCTGATAGTCATAATTATGGGGTGATGCATAAAATATAAAGAAAACATCATTAATCGCTCCTACCTCTGAAACGAATCATTTTACCTCCTCCACATTCCCCATAACTTAATCCGAACTCCAGTTATAATCCTGTAAAAGATGTGCTTCTATATCTGGAACAATCTATAAATGAAACGATTTGAGGATTATCTTCAAAAACTTTCTCTCGAAATTTATTGGTTATGACTCAACCATCACAAAGAATACATGACATGTCTGCATTTTCACACATAAACGATAAAATACTAACAAAATTTTGAATACCACTCTAAAAATACTCTCGAATGTCCAAAAACAAGCGAAATACTTTTCTACTGAGCACTTTTTAAACATAAATGAAATTAATGGCATCTTCGAAGTGCGAGAGCAAGGACGCTTAGGCATGATCTTTTATTGGAACACCCGTTTAATGTTTGAGGCAGAAGCTTAGGTAGTGGAAATATCGCAGACCTCGCGTAGTATGCATGATTGATTGAAAACATGACTGCGCAAATTATATTCGTAATATTATCTGAATCAAAAATTTTATGACATCCGCATAAATATGAATTCTGTAGCGTTTGATTACATTCGAGAGACTATAGATGCTGCATATGGATAAACAATGGACACAGAGCTGATCCCTGTGGTATTCCATGGATAAAAGAAAGTTTTGTTGTTACAGTCTAACACGATAAAAATTTACCAATTATAGTTACAGGGCTGTGGGTTAACTCTTTCAATAGTAATTTTCAAAAAAAAAAAAATATTGGAATAGTTGATCGATTACATGGAATGCCTTGGAAAAATATGTTTAGCGGCCTTCGTATAATTTCACGTCACATTCAGAATAGGAGTAGCAGTTAGGCGATTAATAAAATCTGGGCTAATTTGTTTTTGGAAAATGACTAGACTGAAATGACGGTATAGGTTATACATATACATATTTACCATTATGACTGGCGGAGTTGCTTTTCATATCTAAGGTTCTCTTTCCATCTGTCGATAAACATATGACACACCATTGCCTTCAGTAATCTAAAAACGATAAAGACGACAAGTTTTTAAGATTAAACAAATATTTTTTCCAGGTATAAATAGATACCTACTACTCATACTCAACTACATATACATATATGTATATAGAGAACCACAACCATTGTGACACTTTTATTTATTATCTTTTCTGTTTTTAATCTGTTTTTTTTTAGCCATTTTTTAATTTTGATATTCCATATATTAACAGAAATGAATTGTAAAAAAAAAATAATTAATTATCCAAAGCCAAAGATATCTTGATAACAAAAACGATGTCATTTCGATAAGTTCCCATATAGCGTCGTATAATGATCGGAAAGTTATCATCGCATTAAATCAACGATAAAAAGCAGCACAAAAAACCACAACCTAACCGAACCCAATTAATTCGTGTATGTGCGTGTGTGTGTGTGTGAGTCTTATATCTTTTCCGGTATTTTTGTGGCAGATATCGCTCTATAATCAGATAGAAAACTCGAAACCGAAATATTGCTTAATCGTGTTACCTACAAACAACAAACTTCGAGCAATGGAAAAATTGTCCCTGAGGCCGAGTAATATTGAGTCACGTTTGGCATGAAATTTCCTCAGTTTATTACTGCTAAAAAGGCAAGGAAAAAATGAAATATTACAAAAACCTAGGGTTGGAAATCGTGCGGTTAGGTGTTTTGTATTGGTATACTTAGCAGTTACCCTATATCTCTAGTTTGTGCACGAGCATATAGAGGAGCCCCAGAGATGCGATACGGGGCGACCTCAAAAGCATCTCAATTTTCCCTAAGGAAAACCGAACAACGTCATCTAGCGCTACACTTGAGAAGTTGGAGCAAGCATGAATTAATGCTAATTGCCATGAGGCACGCTTTCAAGAACAAAATCCTGGCAGAGTACGATACGACTATAAGACTTATAGGAGTATTCTTTGTTTTTTTTTTTTTTTTATTATTATTATTATTCTAGAGCACTTCCGCCTCACAGATGAGAAGAAGAGACCTACTGTACCCTATGACGCACGTTGGAGAAATACAGGAAGATATTGTTGTAAGGCGATGGGTATGCATAGTATTCGCTCTTATAAAAATCAACTGTCCTTTCCTACCTTAACGGCAGGGCAGGACAGGTACCATAACTAGATAGTTTACGCGAGGTTGTTGCCTTTGCAACAAAATCGATGCGTGGATTAAGTGACGATTTACGGGCCTTACTTATGACACTTCGACAACACAAACCTCTTTTTGAAGTAGAACAACATTGAGGACATTTTTTTTTGTTTCTTTTTTTTTGTTTTTTTTTTTTTTTTGTTTTTTTTTTTTAGAGAGGTGAGAAAGACGTGAGATGTTTGTATAAAGTGGAGGCTTGGTGTATTTATTTATTTCTCTCCTTTATTATGAGAAAATTATAATACAAGTGTTGCTGGGTTATGATGATGACTAGAATGTGTGTAGAACCAGAACACACTAAATGGGGTTATGAAGAAAATTTCGTTATGAATATTTTTACGGAATAAACGTGTAAAGAAGGATAATGACGGCAGAAGAACATAAGATCAGGGGTAGGTTCTAGCATTCAGCTTGAAGGCATGAGTAATTATGTAGAACTTTGGCTATTTGACAATATGTCGAGTGTGCATTTTTTTAAGTCTTTTTCTAATTAAGGATTTTGTTTTTGTTTTTCAAATGAATTTAATTTTTAGGCTGATTTAAATTTTTGTTTATGTTTTTTTTTTTTAATCTCTTATTGTTTGTCCAAGTTGTTTAAACCAATAATGTGGCTTAAGCTTATTCTTACTTTTCCTGTATTATTCGGAATTTTACTCTTACATACATCTGGTCTAATTATTTTTTTTTTCTATACCTATCACTAATGCCAGATTCCCAGTTTTTATAAGATAATAAATCTCCAAATCTCAGTGTAACGACATAAAACTGTTGCCAATAAGCTTCAATTCTAAATTCTACCTTCGGAATAAGTGTATAAAAAGTAAAAAAGCTAGAATTGGTCTGATACCCTAGATGAATGCTCGTATTAAATTTCGTATGGTTACCGATCGATTCAAGTTTGATTTTGAAGTTGTTTTTCGCATATATTTCTAGAACGGTTTGTCGCACAGAAAAAATGATTATAACCAATTTTATAGGATTTCGTATTCTGCAGAAGTTTTTAGTACAATAAAAATGGCTTGGACTGATCGTTTTCAAAGTATGCGTAAAAAACCTAAATTTTTATATGGCAACACCAAGAAGGAGTTGCCCGATTTAGTCCATTTTTGACATTTTATTTGCTAATGTAGTAAAAACATCATGTACGAAATTTCAGTGTCCAAATATATAGCGGAAAACGAAATTTTTATATGGCAACCCCACGAAGGAGTTGCCCGATTTGTCTCATTTTCGAACTTAATTTTACTTTTTTTTTAAAGTCCGTGTACAAATTTTAGCTCTCTAAGTATACGCGTTCTCGAGTTATCGTGCGCACGTACGGACGGACGGACATGCAAAAATCAAAATAAGTTTTAATATTATGCGTGGGTGTCCAATCCATTTTGCTCTACCATCATTATTTCGAGGTGTTACAAACGGAATGACAAACTTAGTATACCCCTATGATTTCATCTAGGGTATAAAAACTAAAATGATGAAGAGGTGGCTACCTATAAATGAGAGTTTAGGCTCAGCTCAACTACATTTGTAGTAAAGAACTAATGAATTTGAACGAGACTGACGTTTACATACTTACGAACAATTAATATTTTTAGCCTAAATAGATATCACATTCCGTAAGCGTTAACAAAACAAACAAAAAATAACAAATGGAAGTTGATTTAATTGAAGATTTGTGCTTTCTATTAATTCGCAGTATCATTTTTATTTCATTTTAATTTTTATATTGCACTTTTAATAATTTTGTAATAATTTAATTGTTTGACACATTGCGTTCTTACAGAATGAATGATTCTTACCACACCACTTTTACCTGACTGCAATTTGACATTTAAACTTAATGAAAGTTCCCCTCTGGACGCCTTAAAGTTAATTTGTGTAAGTCTGTTAAATTTAAAGGGCGCTTTTGCTTTACGTAAATAACATTACTTACGTATATACATAAATTGTGGTTGAGTCTTTTATCAGATCAGCCGTAAGTACACTTCCTTCTTCATAGTCCACAAAAGCACCTGAAATCCTTACGTGTGTAAATTAAAAGATAAGCATCGTATAAATTTCGCTCTATACGCATTAATGGGTTTTTTATGCAAACTCATCTTCCGCCTAATTACACAAAGTCCAAATTAATCCCTCGTTTCTCTTGCAATTTTCCTCCAATTAAAGCCATTTCCCAAGTGCTTAGTTTGCAAAAAAAAAAACAAAAAAAACATTTTTTTTTTTTTTTTTATCAAATTCTATCTCAAGCACGTGAATAATAGGAAATGGAACAATACTTATGTTTGTGTGCAACCAACGTCAGTAGGATTAGTCCACATGAACCCGGCGACATTTAGGCTGCGTCTAATTTTCTAACAAGATTAATCCAAATAGTCTCCGGGTCTGTACACGGCACTATGCAATTTTCATTTCTCGGTGTAAGCTACACCACCCCTACCTAGGACCTAGCTACCTACGACTAGAGTTAGCTAGCGTTTTCTGCATGGATGGTAGGTATGTAAACAAGCTCAGGTTAATTTCCACATCTATTCCATCCCATCGTCACTCTATCCCATGATGATACGCAAAAAAAAATGTGTGCTAGAGATGTGTGCATATGGAGCTCAGTTTACCTATACATTGGACACCAGAGGGTGAAAAGTGAAAAACGAATGCTAGCAAACACACATTTCCGCGAGGCGTAAATAGTTTTCATATAGATTAAAGCCTGGCTCTTAATTTCATTAAATATATTCACAGAGCTGCACACATAGGAGAGTAGCAGCGCTGCACTGCCTGCACAGATGTGTGAAGGAGTTCTGCATCAGGCAGCTACTTGTAAACGTTCCTCGCGTTGCTGGCGAAAAGTGGGTCGTTCAAAATGAAATGGGCCGGCTGCTGCATGCGGAGTCAATCCAATCTAGAATTTTTTTTTAATTGAAAAATTAAATTTAAACGAGAATAATTCATTTGATGATGACTTTAAAAGTTTAACCGTGCGATAGCAGCAGCAGATTTAAAATTGCTCACAATCGAGGATGTTTCAAGTACATAATTGTATGTAAGTTCTACTTTCGTAGGCGTGGGGATGAAATGTGTTTTGCTGTTTGTTTCAAGTATATTTTTTATAAATGACATTGTTTAAGTTTTGTTGAACAAATTGTTTGAAAAATCATACAGAAAAAATCGATGTTAAGGGGTGTCCATACATAACAAACATTTCTCAAAGTTTTGTGGAATGTTTGATGGGTGTGAACGAAGATTTTACAATTATGGATTCTTAAAAAAGAAGTTCCAATATAGTTCAAATTAAATGGAAAACATTAGATGTTTGCTTAAGTTTTTATAGTACTTTCAGTCGTTGAGGCAAGTACGACGAAAAATGCTGCAATGCACGTTATATCACTCGGAGAATATATGATTAAAACTAAACTTTTGGAAAACACAAATATCCTATCAGATGTTTGACAACTGTTTGACAAACATTTGGCAAAGATATGACAAACATTTATCAAAAATTTGTCAATTGACTATAAATTGTTTGTCAAATGTTTGACAAATGTTTTTTTTTTGCAATATGTGTTATGTTATGTTATGGTTTCGGATTTTCATTTTAACAGTAGACCTTCAATGAAGATGTTGCATGTATTGCAACGGTCCAGTTATTTTACTCTCCAATGATCTTAAACATCTAAAAATTATATCATATATAATAAGCTCATTTGCAATTTTTAATTCAAATGGATGCAGTAAATGAGCGAGCTGCAGAAGCCTGATTGTAAATAAAGGTTGCATTAGAATTCAATTTCAATTTCAATTTCTCCGACCATATTAATGGAGGTCGACTCATTTGCATTTGTCCAAAGGCAGATAGCTCTCAGTGTATTACTAAAATCTGAAAATTTTTTAAGAACCCCTTATATAGGATACTACCATTTAAGTACTCATATGAGGTGCTATGCCGATAAATTTTAAATCCTTTCAACCTTGACAGGTGAAACTATTATAATGGATGAAAATGGATGTATGATTACGTGGCCAAACTGTCGTTTTTATAGAGCTTGAGGCATATCACCAAAGATCGTCTTTTCTCTTTCCTCGTTAAAGGTCATTTAGATGATTCTGCACCTGACAAGGATCAATATTATGTTCAGATAACCATATAGATTATTGAAGGTAGTTTGTCTTATTTTTGAAACTCACAATGAACAGAATGTCAAGCAAGGGAAACCAAGCAGAACAATGTATAGTACTGTATCCACTGCACTCACTGAATCGAATCTTTAATGTCCTTTTGATGGACATAAAGCTGTACATGACGTATGTTTTTCTTCGATATTAAAAAAAAACAGATGCAGAGTTTTCATTAGGTACGTACATGAACGCACAAGATATAATGTTAAATCATCTCAATGGCTTCTTGAGGCAGGGAATACACTCGTTTTGGAAAAATTAGCGTATATCATCATCTAACTAGCTTTGACATTGACTGGAAAAAAGAGCTTGTTGCCCAATTCTTTTCATCAAGCTTTTTGCCGTGGCAATGCCTATGACGACTCTGGTCTAAATTTAATCTGACTACCAAATTGATTATTCCCAATAATTGCTATCCTAGAGATACTACACTAAAAATTCCTACCAGCTTGGCTGTCATCCACAGGCAACTTAAAGCTATAAAAATGGTTCACCTATCTGAAGTGAGTATCTCTACTTCTTTATAAATAGTAAGAACGAAATCATTAACCTGGAATATGGTTTTTCGCATTTTAAGCGAGAGGGCAAACTCACTCCCATATTTCTTCCACACTTCAGAAACAAGACATCATCAGCAGTGTAGCTGCCAGGGGGAGAGTGTAAAAATGCGCTAACCTCAATTTCTGTTTCACTGTCAGGAACGGCCATAGGAAGTCGAATTAGGTCCCATTATCCTGTCTTAGGCTAACTGCCAACAACCATTTGCGGCACTTCAATGAACCTTCCAATAACTACATGTGTACGCTTCATTGGTCTTTTTTTTTTTTATTTTTTTGTTTTTTAATTGCTTCTTAAGAAATTTGATTCAAAAATATCAAGGAGACCTGTAACCATAAGTGAATTTAGCACCTCAAGATAATTAAGTAGTTTTTCACTTTTCAAAATTTGCTTGACGTGTAAGAGACTAACAAGAATTGCGACTTCACTGCAGTTATAGGAAAGATTTTTGTCAGGAATATTTTACGGAACGAAGTCGATAGTCCCAGTCGCTGTCACAATTGTCATTACACCCTCATAAAAGTAAGCAGTTTCTTTGGCCCAGAACCTACACCCCACGAAATAATAATAAGACCAAAACACAAAAATGCAATATTACAGAAATGCAAATACAGTTGTTTTAGTACATTGCGCTATTGGATTATACAGGCCGTTATTTACCAAGAACCGGTTTTTACATTTTATTTTCTTAATACCTTCGTTTGCGGCGTAATTGAAAAACATTCTAATGCGAAATATTTATTGATAAGAACAAAAGTGTACGTAAAAATAGAAATGGTCCTATAATTATTTCGCTTCGCAGAATTTGTTGACAGTCAATAAATGATGCGCTGAGTATTGAAGCAATGTTCCTTTTAACCAAATGAAATAAATATTATTAATAAAATGCATTTATTAAAAAAAAAATACTTTTTCTTATATTAAATTGACACAGGAATGATTTTTATCTTGGTTCTATGATTATTTGTGGGGTATATCATTGAGTCTATAAAAAAGCTCAAAAAAGTTTGCTAAAACTCTCATCCTGATACAATTTACAAAGAAAAAAGGGCTCTATAAAATAGCCTTTAAAATTATAGTAAACAGGAAATGAAGTTATTGGCGAATCTGTCTATTTGACATTTCTCTTTGCAATACGGGGATTTAGTTCATGACGATATACATATATGTCGTCTCTGTTTAGGGCGACAGAATCAGCGAAGTTTTTCGAGTTTAAGATGAATGCTAGACTATCATACGGGTTTGTGTCGAAAATAGTTCTAAGGGTTGTAGTGAGTATTAGCAGATCCACAGGCCCATTATTTCTATTGGTGTGAATTCGATATTCATCGACTTCGGGCCAATGGTTGTGGGATGAACATTAGATCATTCATTAGTCTGAAAATAAATAAATTTGTTCGTGTAATCTAATCCTACGTGGAAATTAAAGAGGCCAATAAACACACATCATAAAAGGCAGATAGCTCACACCGTTATTACGGAAAAATAAAAGGTCTGAAATGGGTACCTTGAAGCACATGTTATTTACTCACTCTACTCAACTCCACTCACCCCTACTCAACTCTACACAACTCTTCTCAATTCTACTCAACTCTACTCAAGACTACTCAATTCTGCTCCACTCTACTCAACCCTTCTCAACTCTACTCAACTCTATTCAACTCTACTCAACTCTATTCAACTCTACTCAATTCTGCTCAACCAACTCTACTCAACTGTACTCAACTCTACTCAACCCTACTCAACCCTACTCAACCCTACTCAACGCTACTCAACTCTGCTCAACGCTACTCAACTCTGCTCAACGCTACTCGACTCTTCTCAACTCAACTCAACTCAACTCTACTCAACTCCTCTATAATTATTCGCACTCGCCCTAATAAATTGTGTTTGTTCACTTATATAGGATAATGACAAATTCAGCAACTTCAGGGATAAAAACTAACTACAATCAATTTGTTATTACACATATTAAAACTCATACGGTAAAAATCTCAATTAATAATAAGAATAAAAATTCGTCGGAAAATAAATCGCTTATAGAATACATAATTGACACATAACACACAGATTAGCCTAGCCAATATGTTTCCAAAAGTTCTACAAGCAACAGATATAGATCATTTTTAAAGTTTAGGGTCATTTCATTGAATCAACGCCGATTTCAATCTATTATATAACTGCCCCCATCAATTCTCTCTAATAGAGTTCAAGACTGACAGTTGAAATGAATTCGAACCGGTCTCGCAGCTTCTCTAGCAACTAAATCACAACGTGTCTTCTGCTCTCGTATATGCAAATGCTGTCATAAAATGAAATTCAATCTGATTGGAAGAACCGCTCTAATTAATTCAGGCGCCCAAGACTTGACCCCGTAAGTTGACTCCGAACATGCACCTTGGCCCTTCTTGGCTATAGTTGTAGCAGCTTACATTTTCCTCTGTCGAACTATAATATTCATAGCTACAGCTACTACTACTTTCATTCTGTGGAATCTCGTTACGGAGGTAGTATAGGAAGAAATAATAAAAAAAAAAACAGCAAAAACAAATTGCTGCTATATGGTCACCGGAGCATGGAAAGTTTATTGAAAGCAGTTGTTTCAGTCGCTTGGACAACTTGGATTTTGTTGTTTACCCAAACGCTTTTCAAGTAAATAACGTCGAGAAAAGTGTATGGGCTTTGACACGCTTATCGGGTAGCCGATGCAACGCAGCACGATTTAGTTTGCATAATAAATGCGTGGCGTTTTAAGGCGATTTGGGTGTTAAAATGAATTATAGATCTCTATATCAGGCATTACAGCACGTGCGTGTGTTTTGTGATTGGCCATTATTAAAAGCGATATCACACGTTAATTGCCTCTATTAAATTGAAAGATATATGAAGTGAGTTTTTTAAATAATTTTAGATGTGGTTGGAGTTTAGGAGTTAAAAGTATAAAAAGGAAAAATGTTCAAGTAGCAACGAAATTATTAATTGACAAAGGCAGCCAAATCGCTTAAGACGCAAGCTTTAAGATTTTTAGCATGACCTGTAGCCTAATGTTAATCCTCATCACTACTGTCGTAAAGCTATAAAATGTCAGAGATGAGTTTCGACCGTACAATGGCATTTCGTTGTTGTTGAAATTCTGAGTGAGTGAACTATAGCGGTCAACCCTAAGATAAATAGATCAAAATTGATTTTTTTTATACTCTTACTTTACCCTTCAGTTGTACAGGTGGAGCATAGAGAGTTTTCAATTCTACCAATCCCAGATTTTGCATCGTTGTTTTTTATTTCGAAGACATTCGACAATTTTTTTTTGCCTTTTCACCCAAAGCACAGAATTTTTGTAGTTTTAGATGGCAATATATCAGATTCTCAATAGAAAAGGACGGTATGCCTCAAGGCTGTATTCTTTATCCAGTTGTATTCATTGCATTCAGGTAAATTATTATGTACATATATGTATGGTGTGCGAATAGTATAGTAATTTAGTTCTTTTTATAGGAAAAATATTTTCATGTTAGATGCTTGCATTTAATTGAAATTAGTTTCGCAAAGCCTACAGTCCCCAAAAAAAATAATGATTACTAAAAAAAAGATGAAGTCACATTGTGCTAAACCAATGCGTATGGTGTGTCAGGAACCAATTTGAAGTCAAATTCATGTGATTATTTTTATATTGCGACTGCCGATGTGTGGAACGGTGGTGCATTGTGATGGAAAAGCACTGTTTTGTGCGATATAGTTTTGACTGTTTCTCCTGCATTGTTTGTTTTTTCTTTTTATACGTAGCAAATCAATGTAATTGTTTAGCATTTCCAAAACACTGTCGCCATCGCATTCCCACAAAAAAGAAAACCTATTGGTTTGAATGGTGTGGCGTATTCTTTCCAGTGACACTATTGATACATGTGATCTAGCGTTAACTTGGTGAAATATGAATACTCTCCTGTTGAATATAACCTGGATTGTTTCTTCAGTAGCGCTAACTTTAATCGCTCCAGTTGCTCACAGTAGAAGTCCGAACTGAAATATTCTACTGGTGAAGACCCTATTTAGACTGTAATGTGCTGGGTGAGTCGCGGTCGAACCAAAACATTTTACTTTTGATGTTTTTGTAACAAATCCAATTTTCGTCACCGGTAACAATTCTTCCAAGAAACGGCTTGTTTTCTAACCTGCCGAGGATATTATGGGAAATATCCATCTTTTTTTTCCTCGCTGATCTTCCGCAAAGAAATTCAATGTTGCTATGATTCCTTTTCAAGAATTACTTCAAACGTTTCACGATTGTCATATTCAAACCAATTTCAATCGAATCAGAACCTTTCAATCAAATTCCAATCCGTTGCCGTTAACAAAATTTTTTTTCGATTGGATTTTTGAATTTTCCTTAGTACGACCAAAATCTGATCCCAATTTGTTGATGTATTTACAATTCTTTCCACTTCTTGCTCCAAATTTTTTTATTTTCGTTTATGTACGATGTGAACATCTACTTTTGTATTCAATTACTTAAAAACATTTTTTTTCTTTTCTCGTTGCAGGTATGTATTTATTTATGTGCGGACGTTTGTATATGGTACAACTTTATTTATTAAAAAAAAAAAAAAAAAAAAAACGAAACCAAATAAGTGCAGGTATGTAGCACAGTCAGCCCCAGATAAAGTTCTGATAAATACCACGCGATTTCCATTTAAAGCTTAGCATACACAAGGACTTCATCTCCTTTTTATTCATTCCTAACAGCGGAAAATGCATCTAGAGCATTACTCCCATTATGAACGGATCGATCGCATGCTATAAATGCAAAAAAAAAATGTCGCTTTCTAAAGAATTTAAATTTTTCCATCCACAGCTAAGTATTTTTGCATTCGTCCTCTTAAGTTCTTTTATTTATTAATGATACACGCTCATCAGGAAAAATACTAGATATATGATTAAGAAAAATACGGGTAGTGAGTATGTTTTAAAAAAGATATTTCCATATACCCGTTAGATATAAGTACTAGTAAAATATATAAAAAAAATTTAACTCTAAGGCCATCATCATATCATAGCCGCCGAGAAGAGATTTCAATTAATTTCACCGCTTTCGGCTTATTAGGCATGGGGATATCTACTCTGAGGAAGCTGTAAGGAAGGAGTTCTTTTCTTGTCAATTCTCCACGTTGAGTTACTTATTATGTACCTACTCGCCATAAAATATTAAAATTTTCATTTGACAAGGACGACGACGACGACAGCATGCACAACGAATTCTCTTCAGAGTGAATTTATAAAATTTTTATTGTAAATTGAACTTTTCCTTAGACTCTCAAAGGCAAAACGAAAAAATTATTCGCGTGCAATTACAAACATGAAGGCGAAATGAGATTAAACTCGAGATTTTCTTTGGAAATCGTGGAAAGCCTTTCGTTTTGGGCATCATCTTAACATTCAGCCTTGTATCTACATACATGCATAAGTTAAAATTCAATTTATCGAAGAATTGTTCAGTAGTATGTAAGTATGTGTGTATGTAATATGTACTTCAGGGCGTGTGTTCCTTTCTTATGTAGAGAGAGGAATCTCTGGAACAATTTATAGACACGTGTACGCCTGCAAGACTTTTACATATTATAAGTTTGGTTTGTATGGAAATGTCTATCTACTACTATGTGCTTCAACCTTATTCGGGATTGAAATAATGACAATCACACTAATACTAAAAAGGATGGAAATCCTTTTAAATTATCCAAAAAAAGTGCTTATGAGTGGTCAGGTAAGTCACACTGATTAGTCAATGTTCTTTGCTTAATCGTTTTGAAAATCAAAGTTTTGGTGAAATGATCAGTGCGAATGGTAGAAAACCAAATGATAATATTGATTCACCCACATAGATTCACTAATACACATTCGGGTTTGGATCCCTGCTAATTTCGAAGAAAATAAAAATAACAGTAAAATTATCACACGGGCATTATGGAGAATAAAGGGATTTTTTAAAAGATATCTGGCTCCAAGAAGGCGAAACTTCATTGGTATTGGGTGTGAAGACTAACTTCCGTTGCCTGTGGTGTTTTTATACAGCTCAGCAAACCTTGCATTACGTAGAATGAACTGAAAATGACACTTCACATGACAAATTCAAAATATTATTTCGAGTTTAAGCGTTGTATTTCCCTAATTAGGTGTAGAATATCCATTGACCACAGTATAAAATTTTTGTCGCAACCTCTGAAGCAGTTGACTAATTTGTCGTACATTTAGGCGTATATTCTGACATTAATTCATTGCAAATTCATTTCAGTTTATTTTGTGGTTGATGAAAAGGATAAATCAAAATGAATATGGTGAATATAAAAGTATGACGAATTTGAGGTGAAATGTCAAAATATGTGACTAAAATATACGCCTAACCCAGGGATTACACGAGATAGTACAGCTTGTATGCAAGCCTCCTTTCCAACGCGATTTTTAATTTGACAGCAGAAGGCAGTTTGGTTGATGGTATTGAGACGTAAAGTCTTGCGTATATTGGAAAATTATAGCAATAAGAGAACTAGCAGAATGATAAAAACCCAAGAAAAAGTTAAGAGGAAGGTGTTGGTAAATGATGTAATGCAAATGATCCCAGAAAATCTCATTTTTCCACAATAAATTTATCGAATTCTCTCGGGCATTTCTTTTCCGCCATCTTGAAAACTACATAATGTCAAATTACTATCACCTCAGCTGCCATGGTTTTTCATCATGCAAGTTCGCTGAAAGCTGAGCTGCCAACATGGCAGTAGAGGTTATACGTGCAAAAAGTATGGCAGTGCAGCTTGCATCTAAGCTGTACTTGCAGGTGTAACCCCCGGGTAAGCTACGACAAATACATCAGAATCACCATCCTGATCTAGACTACTCGAACATGCGTACGACGAGTATGTAGTCAGCCATATTGTCATTGAGCACCATAGTTTTCTGCTTTTTTAGCATCATAATAATCTAACTCTCCTCGAGTGTTCCTGGATGAAATTTATGTAGGTACTATTGCAATTTTAATGTTTGCTTTTACAAGAAGTACGCATACATGAATGTTCGAGCTTTGTTCATGTAATTAAAAAATTGCGTGTACTTCTATGGTACCTACTACTGTCTGCCATATATATATCCCACTGGAAAAAAGAGCGCTTTTAGAGCCCTCCTGAAGCGCTTCCATGTAAGCTAGTAGCGCTTCTTTTCCTTATCCCAGTTCATTGCTTTTTAACATAGGCATGTCCTCAGAGGCAAGCGCTTAACCACGTATTTGAAAAAGTAAGAGTGTACTATCACTTACAGAACTCAATGTATGCAGAGCTTCATGACCTATCCAATGACTGTTTGACTAGCCCCGTACTCCTCTTTCCTCAAGAGTTATGATGGCGTAAACTAGAGATAATTTATTCCCATAGTGACTGAAATCACTTCATTTTAAAAAAATATGTCTAATTTCGGTATGACCTCAATAGGTTATGAGCTAATAAATGTTTAACGGCTACAGTGTGCACATAGGTATAAAGATCAAATTAAAGAGAAGAGTCCACAAACAGTTTTTATAAAAAAAATTATGTTAACCACCTTTTTATAAAAAAAAAACAAAAAATTTCAAAGTAAAAAAAGGTAAGAAAATCCGAAATCCTTAGTTTAGCCCACCATAACTTCTGAGGAAAGAGAAATACGGACTGGTGGAGCAGTCGTTGGAAAGATTACGAAGTTCTGCATACAATGAGCTCTGTAAATGGCCATACACTCTGTACTTTTTAAAATACAGGGTAATTTGTGAAAGACTACCGAATTTTCTTAATCAACCTGTAACTCCGAAACGGTTGAGATGCCACTCCCCCTTTGCCATACAATTTTTTTGTTTGACTAGGTGACTACTATCACCTCCTGTCCTATGGCCCACCATGGACGTTTTTACAAAAAATGTAAGAAATTTATTCTTCTTCAAATTTATATTTTTACATTTTTGTCATAGGATCAACTGTTGAGGAATAATTAAAAAAAAAAAACAATTTTGGTACCTTTAATCAAAGATGGCGGACCGCGCAGAACCCCCACCAAGGGTCTGAACTTGGATATTTCATCGGGGTCCGGAACTGAATAACATATACAAAAATCACAACTACCCCATCTTTTGTAGGGCAAAGGCCTCTTCAATGCTTCCTGGTCTAATAGGTCCAGGTGAGGTAATCTTTTCAGTAGATCTCTAGCTCAGTCTTCTTAGAATATCCAGTCTGTGGCTGACAAAAGCCGGATAATCGCACAAAAAGTGGCTCTCCTTTCAGGCAAAACAGACACTCAGGGTTGTTAACAACTACCATCTTTGTTAGATGCATAGGTAAGCGAGTTGACTAGTCGTAGAATCGAATCCCACCTCGTTACGGTCTTGAGCTTTTGCTCCTATCTATAGTTTCCGACTTTCATTACTTCTCGTCTCCTGTATTATCTACTACACTAGCAGTTCATAATCCCCTCATTCCTCTCTTCCACCAATAAAACAATATGTATGTCCAGGGAAGTAGAGAATCATTTGTGGGGTCGTACATCATATGTTCTGCATACACCGTAAACAAAGGGACATTTTAAGAGGATTTGTGGACACTTCTATACACAATTGAGCTTTAATAAAACAGTGACCGTTTTTTTTTTCTTCATACAATTCCCAGAATATCCATACACGGGCTATGTGATAAAATCCACATTAGCGAACTTTTGGGCATGGTCATCTGTATAGTGTGCTCGGTTACTTACGTTTCCAACTAATTTCATACATCTAACTCCTCCCCTAATTCACCCTTTCCGTGCACTCATACTCAACCATGTCCTTTTCTCTCTTATTCAACAATTTTATTTTTGAGTTCGTTTATCGCCTGTGAATAATTTTAAAGTTTATTTATTTATTAAAATTCCAGCTACTGTCAGTCATATTCCACGCACGCATGAGTGATCGAAACAACAAAACAAAATTGATTAGTAACTGACATCATTCGTTCAAAATTGTTTTCATATTTTAATTTAGACGAATTCTATCACACCTGAAATGTGACATCCCACATCAAAACCATCCAAAAGTTAATTCATTTCCTTTTTTTTTTTTCTGGAGAGTAAAAACATCTGGCATTTTCTCATCTTCCAGATAAAGTTCACCTGGTGAGCACTCTAATCATGTGGGGACGTATGGAATTAATTCGAAAATTTAAATTCTGGTTTTCATCACAAGAGCTCCGCTGTTTTTTTTTTTATTTGCTTTTTTATAAGAACTTCCTGCTTACCCCATATAGTTAGATGCTGATTGAGTTACACTGTAATGTGCAGATTCTGGATACGTGAGAGAGACTATTCTGAAGCAATGACCCCCATTGATTGAATAGCTTCACCATTACCATCCGAAGGTATCTTTTCTCTCCTCTAATTGGATGCAAGTAGAGCAAGCAATACCACTTTGAACATCAGTAGATTTCCATTGATTAACGTTTCGCATTATATGAATTAAGGGGAACTTTAGTACGGCAAAGACTGTCTGACTAATTGTGATTCTATTTACGGCACACACTAAACAACGCTGTACCGCGCACTTATTGGCTTATTTAGTCGAGCATTCTGTAGCAGCAGTATATACACGAGTTGTTGTCATGGAGAAATTTCCATTTTACGTGCTTCCAAGATTTTTTCGACTTGGATGTTTACAACTGCTTAATTAAATGCCCTAATACAAGTTAGAGGGATAGGGAGTTATGGGTGCGTGCTGAAGCAGAAACTGCTTAATGTGCTGCTTGTGGATTATCTTAAATATTTTGATATAAAGTAGGGTAGGAGTAGGTATGCGTGTTTTTGTTATGAATGTAATCAAAATTAATTGCTCCTTTACTGTTATGTTATGTAAGTATGGCGAAGGATTTCAACTTTATTAGGGCGTAGGTATAGTTACCAAAAATGAGATATTGTTTTCGCGAACGTGTCTACATCGATATAAATTTCAATTTAGAAATGTATAGGGCATCAACACTACGAAAGTAGGTAGTGCAAAATAGAGAAAAAAAAATTACATTTTACGGTCACATTTAAACTCTCATCTCACACTATTTCTACAAAAATTTGACTTGGACTGGAGTGCTTTGATTTTTTACGCTATACATAATGTCTTCCGACATTTTCGTAACTCTGCATGTAGCTAAATTGCCAAAAAGTCATCTTTGATTACGTACAACTTAAGATTGTGAAGAAAGAACTATTCAGATCTGACAAAAGCTTAGAATTGATCTCTTTACACCATAATGAAATTGAGATGAAAATCTTCTTCATTTCCGTAATAAAACATAGATAAAGTTAGAATTAATTTCTTTTCTGTGTATTAGCAAAACTTTGAATTTACTTGGAACATAATATGTAGGTATTGTCTGGAAATTAGCCTTCAGTTTTAAAGCAGCTACCTGTATTAGTCCTAGTAGACGTGAGATGTATATCTTAATATCATCAGCATATTTATAAGTGATGCTTACAATTTTGTCTGTCAATGTAAATGGGAAACATTACAGGTCCGAAAATAGATCCTTGCGGGACAACACCACTATATACATATGTATATAAATTCAACCTGATCTTTATGCCGTTAAATCAAAAACTACAAAGCTGTTTATATGTATATAAGCAAATTGTACTATAAACTTAGGCGTCCTAGAAATTAGAATCGTAGAATATAGATGTAATCCTAAAATACTGTACACGCATGTCCTCTCCGCCATGATTGCATTGGTCAAGATGTACAAAAAAAATTTTCTCTTTAATTAAAGATAAAAGTCGGTTCAAATGCTCAACTCTGTATGTTTTTGGTCCATCTAATAATTGATTGAAATATGCCACATATGTATGTATTTATTATGTATACAGTAAAAAACACTTATCTATTTGAGTTATCTAAGCAAACGAGGTCAATTAGTAATTTAAAAAGTAATTCGAATTGGAACTGTTGGGCATTAATTAATAACTCTCGATGGACGGCACGGCATCAATTTTGACCCACTATAAGTTTACACAAACACAACCCTTCTGAATCTATATAGTAAACAGAATTTTCAATTATTGTCACATATGTCCGATATGACGTTCTCTAAATTTATTCCTTATGTGCATATGTATGTTTATCTACCTACATATATGCATTTATGTCTGGAAAATCTCATGAATTATAAAATAGCACGTCTGGCAAATGCGCTCTAGTCAAAAGGGCAGAAAACTCTTGAAATGCTTTACATCATAAAAGAAAAGTGCTCTTTTGACAACATACCTATATGCTGGACGGACGGATGGCTTAAGCTAAGTATAAAAAAAATTTTTTTTTTACTTGAAATTTTATCGGGTTAAATTTGATTCCTTTTAACGTAATTTAGTAAAACAAACTGAAACCAGGTCTAAACGTGAAAATTTATACGATATTCACTTAGAGCATAAGAGTAAATGTCTGAAACTAACAGAGATTAAAGGAAATGTTAAAAAGTGACAAAAGAGATTGTATTGCCCAATCTTATCGATTCTCGTAAATTAAATAAAAGAAACAATAGAGAAATTTCCACTCGATGATATCTGAAACTAATTAGGTTCCTGTCGACCCAAAAAAAAAAATTTAATCGTACGACATTTTTCATAAAAATCTAGTTACTTTTGAATGTATCATTAATTTCGTGCTGGCACACCTAGCAAGCAAGCTTACTATCTAAAAAAAAAAACAAAAAATTGCTTAATTTTACAACGATAAAAAGCACTTTATAATATAAATATATTTTTTTTTATGTAGAAGTACTATACCTGCAAATATTTTATAGGGTGCTTTCAAAAATTGTATAGAGCTATAGTGCGAGCAGTAAAAAATGTTCCTATTGAGTGGAATATTTCTCTCACAAATACTAAACGAGAGGGGCAAGCATGGCATTTTTTTTTCCATTCCACCTCCTGATCTGATGCTAAATAAGCTTTTCATATAAATTATAAAGCAAAATTAAAAATAGAATCAACTTCGCTTGAAAATGTCACTTTTATTTAAAATAGCCCAATTTATTTCCATTGACGCAGCCGTACTTGAATAGAATAGAATGAAGTTTATTTCGGTAACGCACATAAGATTAAAATCTTATTAAGTACAACAATAGTAGTGGAGCTAGAATCATATAAATCAAAATTCAAAGAGTAAAAAAAACATAGGCATCATTAAGTAGGAAATACAAGTCAAGTTTGAGATTAAATAAAAAAAGAAAATTATGTATATACTATAAAAATATCGACTAACTAGTAAATTCCTTTGCGGAGAAGAAGAAAACAATAGGAAAGGTGCTATGTATATTATGTGCGTTTTAACGAGCTTTTTAAATGCATTGATAGTACTAGACGGATATGCTTTATACAAGATAAGAACTTTCCAGTACAGTCTTATGAAAGCGAGGCAATACCAAATTTCTATTCCGTTGGGAGGTAGTAAAGTGGAAAAGTTTTCTAAGGTGGCTTATTAACTTTTAGCAATTTGTACAAAGAAACCAAATCTCTTCGAACAACCGAACAAGTAAGACAGGAGATGTGAGAGATGATCAAACCTGCGCAACTCATAAATGAATCTAACACAGTTGTTTAGGACAACTTCCATCTTGCGTGTACAGATACTATCCAGGTTGGGAAAGATCAAGCATCCAAAAGTGAAATAAGGCAAGATTAGTGTTTCTACTAGCTTTAGATGAGAATGACTGGATAGCTGAAAGCCACAGTCTGCGTAGGCCCCCCATAAATTTTTCTGATCGTATTATTAATGTTATCACAGCACTTCATATTGGCGCTTAATACTCTCCCAAGGCTGGTAACCTTATTTGACATAGGCAGTGACACGCCGTTCAACAGTATAGGTGGTATGTGACTTTAATTGAGTGTGCTATTATAAAAGTTAGTGCAGAATGATTTCCGAGGATATAGTAGCAGTCGATAATAGTTGGACCAGCCGCAAACTAGCTTAGAGTTTATTCGTGCGACGCAATCCTCGAGGAGGGCAATAGGTCTACTTAGATACAGCTGTACATCATCAGCATATAGATAAATTTTCACATCACGGACATCTCTCGGTAAATCGTTGATAAATAAGCAAAAAACAAAGGACCCAAAATTGATCCTTGTGGAACCCCTCATACAAGCGGCCGCTCAGAGGACAGAGAATCTTTCACATTGACTTGTCGACGACGGTGAGATAAATAACTGTTGATCAGGGAAACAGCAGGGATACTAAAATTAAAGGAGGACGACAGATTCTGGAGAACAATGCGATGATCTACGCAATCGAAGGCTTTGGAAAAATCCAAAAGAACCAGGGCAGTGAACTTGTCTCGATCCAAACCCAATCTTATATCTTATGATACTTTTAAGACTGCCGTTTCGTAGCTTTGAGAAGAGCGGAAACCCGATTGCCAACTTGTTAATAAGTTACAGGATTCCACATAATACAGTATTTGCTTGTCCATAAGCTTTTCTAGTACTTTCTATAGAAAACATAGTAAACTTATTGGCCTGTAATCAGCGTGAGATTGAGCAGGGGTACTTCTTGGGCACCGGCAGTACAGTTGCTACTTTCCACTCCCTAGGGAACATAGATGACATTAGGCAAGTGTTAATGCTATGTAAGATATACTTACCAATATACGGGTATAACGTTTTGATGAACCGCTGTGACAAGCTATCTGAGACGATTGCATTAGACTTAATACTAGTATTAAAGGTCATTTAAGTAAGTCCCACGGAAAGAAAACATGTTAAAAGGATTAGAGGTAACATATTCTTCGAATAAATCATCAGGAAAGTTGGATTGGCTAGTTATCGTAGGTATGTTTCCAGCGAAAATGAAAAAATTCATTTAACTCGTCAAAGTTTAGACTACACTCATCACTCCTGTCTTTGCCACATATACCCGCCAGATTTAAATTCCGCCATAGTATACTTCTTGTCTATCTACTCGAAAAACACTCACACAGTACCAAAATTGCATATTCACACTAAATGATTAATAATAATGATTAATTGTTATTTGTTAAATGGAGCAAAATTCTTTCAACGTTAGATAAGACTGCAAGAAATGTAGTATAATTTTGGTAATTGTATAGCAAAAATTGTAAAAAATATTGTGTACTAGAACTACTATATAATTTCATACTGGACTTTCGCAATATAATTCATCCACACTTTTTCTAAACTACAAACACATAACGGTAATCAATGTAGTGAACGGAGTTGTTCTTTTGACGACCCTATTGATCATAATCTGGAGTACATATCAAACATTTCAGGAGTCTCAATCAATTCCGAGAATTCAAGTGTGAATATGGTTAGAAATTTCAGTACTATGTAAGGCTTGTAAAAATAGTCGCATGAGGTATATTTATCTATCCAAGCGCCACACTTTGAAAACCCATAAAAGCACTGTCGACGAGGTTAGAGGTTCGACAAGAAATTAATCCTATAGATTTAACAATCCCCTAAGCCTAAATCAGCGAATTGGTACACTAAAAATAATTTTGGTTTCCATATGTATAACTCTTATGCTTTAATTTTTGTTTTTTTTTTATGATTGGTACGAGTCTCGCTCTAGAGATTGTTTCAAAAATTAAACCACAATAATTTTCCCCATAAAATTGGTATAAATTTTGTTTATCAAAAAATAAAAAAATTTCATAACCGTAATAAGTAGGAGATGTGTATATATAACTGTTCATGTGCTCAGCATTCCATTAATTCATTGTTCTGGAACAGTTGTTCTCCATTTAAAGGTGTCAATTACGCCAGTCATTTTGATTAGAACACTTGCTGCTGAGTTCAGGTCAAATCTCGTTTAAATCGTTCCACTTCATGTCTTCTGACAGTTGATGTGTATGTGTGTGTGTGTAGAAATAATCGAGGGCAATCGGAGATTAAATTGTCGATTCATGTTATGGTTAATCGAAAACAATGGGTGCATCATCTTCAGGGGATTCATTTAGTTGGTGGATTTACTGTTATCTGAAGTATTTAGGACAGGATAATAAAACCATTCCTTATGGAAGTTGAAGCATGACGATTTGATATGATATGTTGTAGCGATGCAGAAAGACTGACAGACATAATATTAGAGTTTAGTCGTACAAAAATTTCGTCGTCATTGCTTTGCTTACATTTACAAACTTACATAAGACAGCACTGTATGATCTTCCAATCTTTCTGGTGTATCTGGAAAGACTCCATGTATACTACCTACTGTGTACACAGGGTCTGGAACGATCAAGTTTATTCTTTATTGTTTGGTATTGACATGCCAACAGATTAGATACAAGATTTCTAATCTACCTGAGTAGACTTATTGAATCGTCATTACTTACATCCTCCAATTCGCACCTTATTAAATGCAATATAGTCTTCAGATCTCAGTCTTCCCTATTCGACGGACCCTTTGCTGATTCACGTCGACAGTCTGCATCCTTGTAATGTTCATGTTGTCGCGTTGCAAAGTGTAGCCATTCGAATTCAATATTCTTAGTTTGATTTCGTTATTGATTCTGATGTGGTCGACAAAGTCTCTACATAGTCTTGTAGGCGAATGCTGAGGATACAATGACAATAACTATTTACAAAATTTGGTATTTATCTGTAAGTATACCTATTACGTAAGTCGGAGACTATTTGATTTTGATAAGTTATTGATTTCTATAAGAGCAATTTTATTTTGGACATTTAAGATTTTATATCGATATACAGTTAACAAAGGAGAGAATCGCACGACTATTTTGAAGCTGTGTTTGGACATGTTCCAGCGTAGTCTAAGTAAATTTTTTGCGTTGTTATCTAGGTAATCATTAAGCATGGATCCATAAATACACTGCAGAAATGAAAAATCAGTCAAATCCTTCCGAACGTGCCGCAAAGAAACCAAACATAGATCAGGAAGATCATGGACTACCTGCAAAATGGGAAAACGATTACAGGGCGGTATTATGCAACTTTGTTGGATTTGATGAAGAAAAAAATTCTCTTCCATCACGACAATGCGCTACAAGCAGCTCGCAAGCCTGCAATGACTAAAATTAAACAAACTGATCACCTATCAAATCTATACTCCGGATTGGATCACTTGCGACTTCTTTCTTTTTTCAAACATGAAAAATTAATATAGAACGAGGAGGTTATCACATGTTCGAGTTCGAGAAATCGTTATTTTTCGAAAGGCTTATAGAAGTTGGAAAATCGTTGTTCGTGGTTTATCTAACTAAAAGGAGACTATGACAAAAATTAAATGGAATTTTTATAAAAATATGGTCCCAGAATTGAGCCTTGAGGTACAACACTCGTAATTCCCAATATTTTGGTCAGTCTATTGTTAAACTCTGATCTGCATGTGAGAGAGTAGACGGAATTAATTAATAATAAAGAATTTTATTTCCCCTACTCCTACAGGGCATTTCATTAACGTACACAAGTTATTTTTAGACTTCACTGCTGTTGTTCTCTTTTGAGCAATAAACCCAATTATTAAATTGTTAAAATAAATTTACCGCATAATTTCCCCATTTTTTTTTTTTTTTTTTTTTTTTTTTTTTTTTTTTTTTTTTTTTTTTTACAGAAAAGTTATTTAATCTTCAATTTCTACATTTGAATTTTATTGCACGAATCTCCTTTCCGCACCATAAAAATTACGTATATTACCGTCCTGAATAAAAGCATTAAAATAATGAAGGAGTAGATTGTAAAAAATAGGGAAGAAAAAAGGAAACTTTAAGATTCTCAATAGCAATGGCAAGTCAAGAAAGCAAAGTATCTCATGCAAAGAATAATTTTCCTAGAAAAACAAATTCCTGAAAATTTCCGATGTCCTGAATGGGGTAGTAAAAACCTTTTTCTAGATATAATATTATTGTCGTGTCCCTATCTCCCCATCATCCACCCCCGTTTTATTTGTGTTCGTGTCATATTTTGTTCGGAAAGCTTTTCGCTGTTTTATCATCGACCCGAAAGGGGTCAAACTATATTATCTCTCTCTCTCTTTCGTTTTGGTTAAAAAAAAAAAGAGCTAAATATATCAGTATCAGGTGGAGGAGGTAAATGTATGTATGTAGGTACGTACTCCACACTCCACACGTTCCTTCGGGGGAACAGATAAACATACTAGAAATGTCTCTGAAGATAGAACAATAGGTGAAGACAAGGGTGAGATACAATAAAAAGGACGCAGGAGAAAACGCCTGGAGTAAAATATTAATTAGAAAAAAGTTTTAGCCGGTACGGGGTTAACGCGGACGAATTGTTTTTGGAAAAGCATTGTTCTCATCGGTGAGCTCTCTTAATTATTTCTGCAATAAAATCTTGACCAAGGTAGAATATAAAAGATTCTTGTAGTTTGTCGAATTAAGACTTTTTATGTGTAATAGTATTCCTCTGTAGTCTCTAGTGGGTCATTGAGGGCTTTACCATGACATCCCTAAATAAAGTTATACTTACAGAATTTTTTCTAACTTATTTATTTATTACACTCTTCTAGTCTCTCGAGGAAAATACGAATAGAGTGAAAATATTAGCTCTTCATTGGATCCTGTTTCGATAGTTATCAGCTTATCCTGTAAAAACTTTATTGTATACAATCGAGCAGTTCAAAATGTAAATTTAATCTCGATGTAGTATAAAAACGCATGTTAAGTGTAATTGGCGTTATTATGTTAAAAATACTCAAATTTTACACTCAGATATGAAATTTTCTACAAATACGATGTAATTTTACATTCCGCATATACAATATTCTCAAATGTAAACAAGCTGTACAAAATACATATTAATAGTGTAAATCTTACTTCGAATAACATATACGATTAACTACATCTCGGTTAGGACTTCATTCAGTAAGGACAGCACTGTTACTTGAATGTGACATTTATAGGGCATAAGCGCGAGTTCACTATCCAGAACAAATTAAAAATTATAGTCAGTTAAATTGTTTGTGTTATTACAAATTTATATGAAACGTGAAGAATACAATTTTTTAATTATCTTTACATGTTATTATTGAATAATTTTTATCTACTCACAAACCCCTGACTAAATAACTTTGTCCGTAAGGCCGCCATTCGTGACGTAAGGGAAATTTTAGGAAGAGTTTTGGATGGATTTACATGGGGTTTTTGATTTAGAATGAGAGATAGCAGAGCTTTCCGATGGGATAAACAAAATTTACGTTTTTGGGGGTATTGGATGAGGGTGGTAGCTCCACCCCTTGGATTTGTCCCATTTGGGCCGGGTATGATATCAAATTAAAGCTCTTGCTGAGTCCTATTAAATGGCATATCTTCTTTTCTTCTATAAGAAACTTTATAGCAGAGTTCTCTCACTCGAATATCTTTAAAATTATATATAGGTACCAGACCTGTAAAACTCCAAACTCCAGTACCTGGACTTGAAATATTTTAAGTAGAAGTACAAGTCCCGGTACTGGTACTTAAAAACATTTCAAGTACAAGTCCCGGCACTGGTACTTTAAAATTTTTCAAGTCCAAGTACTGGTACTGTTACTAATAATTAAGTCCCAATGTACTTAAGTACTTTACAGGTCTGTATCTGTGAAACTCCAAGTACAAGTACCAGTACCTGAACTTGAAAGATTTTAAGTATAAGTACAAGTCCCGGTACTAGTACTTAAAAACATTTCAAGTACAAGTCCCCATACTGGTACTTTAAAAATTTTCAAGTACAAGTCCTGGTAGGTACTGGTACTGATACTAGTACTTAAGTACTTTACAGGTCTGATAGGTACACAAGAAAAGTTTTATTGCAAAATATGAAATGCTAGAACTCAGATTAAATCTTAAAAGTTTGGGCATGAGTTGCACTTAGACAATTGTGATTATAATTATGGATGCCCGAACTTTTGACATTCAATCTGAGTTCTAGAATTTCATATTTTGCAATAAAACTTTTCTTGTGTATATCACAGAGAAAAAAAATTATTTTTTTATACTTTTTAGTACAATTTATTTATTTTAAAAGTTTTTTTAATTTTTTATTCAAATTCTTCTGTTTAGAGTTAAAACTACCCGTTTTTTACCATCCTTTTTCAATATTTTTATACGTTTTTTGTAAGTATCTATATAACGTACGTTTTAAATTTCTCTATTTGAAGTATAAAATTACTCGTTTTTATGCTTATAAGAATCATTTCGTTAACATGTTCAATGTTGTCATACGTTGTAGAAGTTGACAGCTTTTTTCGCTGCTAATAATCATCTTCGATATCTGTGACAAAGTGTAGGTACCATTTTCCATTTGCCTAATGTGAACTTGCCGATGAATTTCAGTTAGGTTACACTATTTTTTTCACAAAAACGAGTCACTGCGTTAATTAACAATTTGGACGCTACTTGTAACAGGTACTATAATTTACCCCGACTGATAACAGAAACGGACTAACTGTTGGTCGATGCTCTCTCTGCTTACGTCACCTAAAATTACTCGAGCATGTTCATCTTCATTCAATAAGTTTACCAACATAAATCTCATAAATCTTTCGTAAGTTTCTACAAGAAAACGTTGACTTTTAGTAGCACTTTTCCTTCGATTGAAAAAATTGCTAACTTTGGAGAAATTTGTTTCGCATATTTTACACATTTACACTGGTCGTCTGCTGGCGTGGTGGGACTAATACATTTGCTGGGCGAAATTATTTGCGGAATATTGAATTTTCTGATTTTTGCTCAAAAAAAGTGTTGTGTATCTCCTTCAAAGAAATACTTCCTGCTTTTACGTTCCTTAGTCAGGTTTTCGTTGTTTTCTTCTTCTTCCTTATAATTTTCCCGAATGCTTTCTCTCTCTCTTGCTTTTCCATATTCACACCAGTTGTCTTTGTCATGCTCATATACCGCATAAAATTTTTCGCTTACAACTTTTACTCTGCATGCGCTAAGGTTATTTTAATAAATATTAATAAATCATTCAATCTACATGGGGACCTTCTCATTAAGTCAATTGTCCCGCCCAGTTATATTTGCACATCGATTATCAAAGTAAATGAATATGTACGCGAATGTACGATATATCACATATGTAAGTTTATTTTTGTATATAGACTGAATAATAAAGGACAAAGTATAGATCCCTATGGTACACCACAAAGTCTTGTCCGAAACTCTTGTACTTTCACAAATTAGCTACGTTTCCTTATAACTGTTTTAATTTCATTTACTGGAGATGTAGATACTTCGGGACGGAATCCAGATTGCCAAGCAGTCAAATAACTGTTCTAGTTGTAGCATTATCAACCTTTTTTAAATGAGTCGAATCGAAGCTCTTTTTTGCAATTATGAAGAATAACTTATTTCATACTAATAATAGTTACCGCCATCCACAGTCAAAACAGCCATAAAGCCAGTCAATTCCTATCAAAATCTATCTAAGCAATTTTCCATTTAAAGACTTTTTCCGATTATATCTTCTGAAAGAGCCGTACTTAAACTGTGCTTCGAAGAGCAACTTCTTGCCGTCATTATCCATCAGCACGGCGTAATTTCACCTCATTTACGCCCATATTTTCGCACATATTTTACGTAATCAAGCGATAGAAAAGCACAAGGAACTGAAATTAAGTCGTAACTTCTTTATTGAGATTTCCTCATCTCTTTTATGGGTTCGGCTTCGGAAGGTTTGTTGTGGAAACGTGTGACGTGAAGGCGGAGGACATGTATACATGGTTGTCTTTCATCAATATAAAAGAAGTATAAGTATATGTGAGGAGGGTGGAGATGGCCATGGATCCTTCCTCTTTTTGTTTTTTTTTTTTGTACCCAAATTCTGAGCAGACAAATTTTTCCCATATCAAATTTACCATCGATTTATTGAAATAAATTAAGAGTTCGCGTAAAGAATGGATTTTTGTTGAACTTTTATAGGAGGGGAGATGTGTGATGACTTGTGCGAGATGGCTTTTCTCTGTTTTTTTTTTTTAAAGAAATCACAGAAATTTTAAGTGGTTTTCTCCGATGGTTTTTTATGGAGATTTTTGTTGTTGTCTCCATTCATTTAAAACGAATTAATATCACAATTTATTTTATGGTGACAATTTAAGTTGATGCGGGATCCACACTGAAATTGGAAAATTTATGGGACCAAACTAATTGGGAGAAATTTTTAAAGTTCATAAGCGCGGATTGTTTTCAGTTAAAGTTAAATATTTGACTAAAAACAGCGGGATTAAATATTTTTGTTGGGGGTTGTGAAGTCTACCAATGCCCCTGGAAGATCTGAATGTATTTGCGCATTGGTTTCTTTATGTGGATGATGCACAAAGAAGAATAACTTTAATTAACTGGAATAGAAAAATTTTTGAGAACTTTAATTTTTTAACGATTATATATTAAATTATAAACACAAGTGAAAAAACAGTCGCCTCGTCCAGGTTTTGAAACTGGGACCTTCCGCTTTCCGGGCGACTGCTCGTACCTATGAGCTAACGAAACGCATGCTTTTTTCTCGTGTATTTCTTTATATTATCTTGCCCATTAAATTACAATTTATTTGTGTGCTTCATTGTTACTGATTAATACCAGCTGAAAGCCAATTAAGAAATACAAGAGGAAAAAGCATTTGTCTCGTTAGCTCAGAGGTGCGAGCAGTGGACCGGAAAGCGGAAGGTCCCGACCTTCAAAAACCGCACGAGGCGATTGTGTTTTTGTTTTCTCTTGTATTTATAATTTAATTTAGAATCGTTAAAAACCATTCCATTATTTATGAATGATTCTAAAAATTTTGATTTCGAATCCCGTATGGGACAAGATAAAAATAAATAAAATTTTAATAACATTTAATTTTAAAGCATAAAATGTTTTATAAAATTTTGTTCTATGGGGTCATGGCGTCGCAACCCCAATCCAGTTTATCCATATGGAAAAGTCATACAGATCTTCTAAGTGCTTATCACAGGCCGCCAATAGTGCATAAAAATTATACAAATAAATTCTGGAAGAAAAAATGCCAAGTGAATTTCTAAGAAATCTAGGAAAACATTTATAATAAAAGCAATTTGAAGCGATACTCTAGATGAATTTTTAAATTTATTATCTAAGTAGCTAAACTTATTTTTCGCATTTCTTTCTGTTATACATCAGACGATAAAAATCGCCATAATCAATTTCCTATAGGTTTTTACATTCCTGAAAACTCTCCAATGCATTAAAGTTGCAGTGAACATTAAAAATCAGATTTTACATTATTTAGAATCGAATTAATTTCCAAAATCTCTGATTGTACGTATTCTGTCCATATCCTAGTTCTTTGGTACAGATTCAGTAGTTATCATCTATGGCCTTACTGATTTTCTTCGGCATATACTTTAGTGGGCAGTGGTCAGTTATTAGGCTAGTGAATCTGCTGCTTAACACAGTTGATGAATTTTTGAAGAGTTTTTATATGGTAAGTTGATGAACTTCTTCGTATTTCGTAGACCTGACAAACACTCTCAGAGAAGTTGATAAGTCTTTTGTATTTTCAAAATTATTTTTCCTGCAAAGTGTCATTTAATGTCAGCCAGGAAAAATTCTCGTGCCTAGAAGAAGTGCATGAGATAAGCGAACTCTTCCTATGCGTTTGTTCGGTATTCATCGTGTTCCAGGAATGATCATTTTGAAATTTTCTATACTGCTAGAGGATGACTTTGAAAACATCTCCCACCTATTGTGTTTCATCTAAATATTTGGTTAGAGTAAGGACACGAAGGAGGAAAGTACTCGTCCTTCGTTCTGAGAATATAAAAAAACTGTGACCATTCCATCAGCTCTTTAAAAGACGTGGGAGCTCAGAGCTCTCCAGACGTGAATTAAAAAAAATCTAAATCTAGAATTTTTGATCATCTCAAGGTTACTCCAAAAACTTAGGTGAAGGAAATGGTTATCAAGTTATCGGATACTGAGCAAGAATTCTAATAAAGTTCAACAGATAATTTGAAGTTATCAGCTATTACATACATATGGTGTGTTTAAAACAACTATGGCAACGAACAACAAAATTGTCGAAAAAAGGGAACTTTGGCACAAAGGTATATAATGGTACAACGTTTGCTTTTTGAGTGTTAGCCGATTACTTTCCAAACTGTGTAGTATTTTGGGATTATAACATGTGCCTAGTATAATAAGGCAGGCAGCTTATTGAAAGATTCTTAGCTTCGTCAAGATCTGATCATCATATGATGAGCATAGGATTTTCGAAAAAAAAAAAACTTCGTGCGTCGCATTGATAAGCGACGACTTATTATACTACTGACTTAATACTCTTCTGTACGATAACAACATGACAAAAAAATTACAAAATTTTTTTCAAATAAACACATACTTTGCAGAACGATGTATACCTATATCTAAAAACAGATGTTTTCCAACACTCACAGAAGTGAGTAAGTCAGAAAAGTTAAAGGAGCATGACGTGTAATGAACATTCCACACCCCACTTCAGACACAGTAAATAAAACGAAAAAAAGTAACAAAGTCCTTCATGTAGTAAATGAACTTGAAACATTTCACCTCCCTGTCTTACCCACAACTGTGCCCCGTTTAGACTTTCGTGCAGAAAGTTCATGAAGATTTCCCTAATTGCCCATGAGTCAGTAACTCAATCTTTCATTTGTGCACCTTTCATCGTCGTACCGTAAAATGTTCCCACCCTGCCTATATAATTGGAGCATGTGGGGCCCTTTAGCGAATTTCTTTTTCTTTCAACATCCTTCCTATTTAGAAGACTCTCGTTGCAATTGTAGAACGTTTGCTTCTGACTCTGAATCGCACTTCGAATTACTTCTATTCGTCCTAGGAATAGTTGTGTAGGATACGAAGGGAGCCGAACATATGCCTTAACCCAGCTAATCGGATCACATTAAATGCAAATGGGTGGCACTTTTTCCCTTACTAATTTTTGATTTTGTCACATGTGTCTGGGGCTTCTTACAAAAAAAAAAAAAAATAAATAAAATAAAATCACCAGCTCAGCAACAGCAGGAAAATTGTTTCCAAGGAAAATAGGAAAATATAATGGTGGTGGTGGATGGTGGTTGTGATGGAATGACAAATCCCACCCTAAAAGTTTTTTGCAATTGAAGAGTTATTAATACCATGTCCTCCTCCTATACAGATTGTTGCTTTACCAAAGGAAACCTCTTGTAGACTGCTAGAGTCTTCACATACACAATAAAAGCGAGTGAACAGCAATATCAGCCTTCATCTGTCATAATGTGGTGCTCCGCTCTTGCTGTCTGCAGATTTACAATCATATGTTCAACGTAGGTAATGGATATGGATAGGTTTTCTAATTGCAGGTGAGACTTTTGCTGGGACAAAGTAAAGCCAAGAGCAGCAGGCACTCCAGCACTCTATTTGCACTTTTAATGGAAATTTCACCAACTGAGGTAGGAAGCTTCATAGTTAAGGACTTCTTCTCTTCGTCTCGTCATCACGATAAAATCTAGCAATTAGGCGCACATCATTATATTGGGGGAAAGATAATTGAAAATTGTAATTTTATATTAATTAAAAATGTTGAAAAGGATCCAGGCGTATATTATACATATACTCATTCAACTGTAAATGCTCTTTGGTGTGTTATAGTTGTGTGAAAACAGGAGTATGTATATGTTTTGTTCACTATAATGAGTAGGATTTGGTAGAGATTTTATCAAGAAATCTCGATGAAATCCTTAAGTACAAAAATTATAAATTGTTTTTCGTATAGAGTTTGGTATGCATATCTACATATATTGTCCTTACTATATACATATATATAAAACATCGACCTAATTAGGCTGCCAAAGAAACTTCAACAGTTCTACATTGACTTTGAAGCTGCGTCACGAAGGTCATTATTCATTGGTAATGTGCTTCTTTTAATACAAACGCACCCATGTCACATAACCATATCGTCCCATAAATTGAACTTGAGTTGAATTTCTAATGTGTAAATTAAAATTGTATATACACACTCTATGTACACATACATACATATGTATACTTTATTATACAACCGCTTCTATATATACACATGTGTGTGAACATGCCATTGCATTAAATATGCTCGTTCCATCGAAAGCATGAATCTTCAAAAAAAACACAACACAAGTATTTAAACATAATTTCAACAGTGAACTTGTTTCCACTCCTATAGTGGTACACCCACTTTGTCCAGTGAGTCATGGATTTTAATTCCATCGGTATACTGTCCACCAATGGTCAAGGTATGCATATTGCTCAAGAATTCCAAACCCACTTCAAATAGTAGGTATTCAAAATAATAATAATTGAATTAGTACATCGATTGCCATGAAAAGAGTTTGTACGTATATTCCTTAAACCTATCCTTTATTATCCCATTTCACACAAAAGTTTTTAAACGAGGAGAGAGAGATTATTGATTCTCATTTTTCCCATTTTTTGAAAAAGTTTGAAATTCCTAAATTCTGTCAAAAATTCATTTTGCCATACAAACAGATATTTTCGAATTTTGTTTCGAAAATCATTAACTACCTATTAAAAACTCGAAAGTAAGTTTATTTTTATTTAAATCCTTTACCCTCATCTACGTGGGTTTAGTACGAAATCCATAAAAACAAAATCCAGAAGAAACGAAATCCAGAAGTAACAAAATCCAGAAGAGACAAAATTCAGAAGAAATCCAGAAAAGATATTCGCACGCGAGAAAATCTTTTCTGGATTTTTATCTGGATTTTCTCTTAGTTTGACTTCTTCATGAACTCAGAACTTTTTCGTTTTTTACATTTATTTACTCTACACTACCACGCACACATTCATTAACAGATGAGACCTAGGCACAGATCTAGATATGTACCATATAAGTACTAATTTATGAATTTAGTCGGGATTTTTTTATGGCATGTACATCTGAAGGAAACCTAACCATCATTCATGATGAATGATAAAATCCAGGGAGCCCATCCTCTCCTGGAAAGTGGGTTATATTCCGTGTATGGAGGAAAGAAACTATGCTACTGACGATTGTCAATTGTAAATTTGAACTTCAAAAATGGATTGAAAGAAGCGTTTCGTATTGGTAGAAACCTTAATACTCTTCAGTACGGCTAAGTTTCTGCCTGCCGTAGACGCTTGCGAAAATGTGAAAACAAATTTTGAGTGTTGAAAAAATTTCCGTAGCTCTTGCAGTCATTATCGGGGAATAACCAAATATGGTGGAAAATCAAAGTTTTACCCTCCCGATACTACCCTTCGCAGACCATGTCTTGGTACGTTAGGGTACCTGTGAAGTGTACCATAGTGGCAACACAGGTATGTCCTTACATAAAGCACTTGGACTGCTGTGTGTCTCATATTAAAGGAACTAACAGTTATTAATTTAGTCGGGATTTTTTGATGGCATGTACATACAGAAGGAAACCTAACCATCATTCATGATGAATTATAAAATCCAGGGAGCCCAGCCTCTCCTGGAAAGTGGGTAATTTTCCGTGTATGGAGGAAAGAAACTATGCTAATGACGATTGTCAATTGTAAATTTGAATTTCAAAAATGGATTGAACAAAATAATACTTCAACGCAAAAATTTTTCTTGATTTCCAAAATTTAGACTTTTTTATTTTAATTCGAATTATCATGCATTTTGGACCTTGATCATCTCAAAATCGTGCGATCAACACTTCAAAATTTCATATAATGTTTCTTGACCGCCGTTCACAAATCGTAACCCATGTGCAGGCATTGTTGGGTTAACCTGTTTTTCACCAAGATGCTAGGTTTCCATCAGATGAATATGTCATCAAAAAACTCCCAACTATAATAATTTTAATTATAACAATTTTTACAATTTCGGGATTTTGACATTTATGTATTTTGTCGTTTCTGAATCTTGTCACTTTTGGATTTTGTCACTTCTGGATTTTATCATGTTCCCCATCTACATATATCCTCTGCAAGACGAAGTCCATTTTTCCTATCATTATGTAACTTTGCGCCATCATCATCTAGAATAGAATGAATAGAATTTGTTTGCTTAGCTTACAGAAAACACCTTCACAGTCTTAAGAACTATTACAGGTAGTTCGGTTAGCATTAATTCGTCACTGCAGTCATTTCAAACAATTTCATACTACATTATTTCTCTCGTTTCTCTCCTTCACTACCCTTCTTCAGCAAAAGCATATTCATGTCAAGTTTAAGGTGAAATTTGTAAATTTTCTCCCAAATTTTTCGAATATGTTTTATTCGTCCTATATGCCATGGCGATGGAACTCCTATACTAAATGCAATCGTGTAAATTTTTTAATCAATTTTTAAAGCATATTTAGCGTAAAACGTTAAAGACTGGTCCTCTGAAATTTCAATTTGAATGGGAGTCGGACACTTCACGATAGTTATGGAGTAAGTCTCTTTCATGGTTTTTGTGAATAGAAACTATTGCAGATATGACCTCATGGAAATTGCGGAACTCGGTATACTCAACTATGGTTCAAAGTGAAGTAACCGGAGCCGCTTATAATATGAGAATCCACTTGAATGATTTCCTTTGGTTTAGACACTCGTTGATACAGAATACAACTTCGCGGATACAGTTAGAAAAGTGTAGAATCATGACAATGAGATCCTATGTTTAAGCTTCCCCTTTTGGAAGAAAAAAAATGGAATACTTTCATGGCTCAGGTTATTACGGCAGATTTTAAAATAGTGGACTTAGCTGTAATATTACACTCAGCTTGAAGTACTTCGGCAACTATAAGACCGCTCGCCAAAAGAGATGTTTATGAAAGAATGGATCATTTAACCTATACTTTTCACTATATTGTCTGCTAAATACACTCACAGAAATCTTCCTGTCATCTTAATAAATCCCACTAGAGCTTTTTTTTTTCAAATTATACGTATATAGAAAAGAAGCTCAGAAAACACTAATCACTGACATTCAACACCAATCGATTAAGCATATACCATTCATTAATTCCTTCCAGATCGTTTTTCTTACGAGTGAGTCCAATAGGTCTGTTTAAGAATAGCTAAATAGCAATGATCGTAGAATGAACCCTGTGGCACCCCAGAAGGAATTGTGTCTGTCCGATGCTTGTTTTGTGAACGAAATCTCACTGCTTGCCTCCTTAACTGACAAAACCGGATATGGTTACCATCAGTATGAACTTTCTAAACAATGTTCAGTTGCACTTATAGTCGCTCCAGAGTCCATATTTTATGGATTACCACATTCATATATATTCCTCCAGGTGCGTTGTGTACATGCTAATAACATTTACTTATTTCTAAGTTGATGGTGGTCTTGTCGTGTCCCAAAACAATCGAACAATAAACCAAAAACTATTGAATAAATCTCAATGTGAAACTTCTTCAAAAATAAATACGCTTGAGGTAATTTACTGTAATTCTTTTATTTACGCAAACTGACCTATCTTAATACTTTGAGCAATCTAAACCGAACCGAAACTTGATACGGCGATGACTGATAACTGAATGGCACTCGCCAGACCAGTCATTAGTCTTTTATGCTTCCCATATTCGGAAATAAACTTTGCTCACAGCGCGGATATCTAAACAAACTTAAAAAAAACTTGTTCTTTGTTCTACCGCGGTTGCAGCACCTGAATCACTTTATAGTAAGCAATCGCAGCTATTGGAATAATCAGCAGAATAACCGACGGCTGCAAAACAATTACATGCAAGGTAATTATTTAACAATCACTGATTATACTGCCCTTGGCTGTTACAAGGATCTTCAATATATCAGGCCATAGCAGACTCTTCTTTTAGAACTCAGACTTTAGAAATCATGATATATATGGAAGATTCTTAGCAAAGGAGTGGTTCAATTCAATTCAGTTTTATATAAATAAATTGTACACAAGAATCAATCAATATAAATTCTTTTATAGTACTTAAAAGCAACGGTTAATATTAAGTTAATCAAGCAGAGAACATGATATTAATAATGGTAAGAGAAAGAAAATTTCAGAATGACAGAAAATGCAAATTACACATTAAATTCAGAAATTTCCAGCCTGTAAGATGCAATATAAACCGATTAGCCTTTCGATAGACCCGAATCCATAACTAACTCAAATGATCAGATTGAATCAACCAATTAAGTATATGTTTATCATTAAAGGATACGAGGAGTGCCTTAAATCTGACCGCCGGCCGAACCAATGCGCTAAATATTTAAAAAGGTACGTCGATTTACCAGAGTAAATAATTTTGTGAAGAGATATTAGTAATCGACGATGGAGGAACTCAGTGACGGAACACCCCAGTAAATTGTTACTGTACGAGGAAATATGATCATATCTTTTATGTATGTCCGTAGATAAATCTAACACAGTCATTGAACGCCACATTTAGCCTTTCTGAGCAAACAGAGTCAAATTCAAATTCAAATTGCATTTCTTCATAAACTCTACACTTGTAAGATAAATCTTATATTAAGGTGTAGGTGACAAAGTATAGAAAAAAAAAAGAGGAAAAATTAGAGATAAATAAATAAACAAAAAAAAAAAAAATTTATAAAACTAAAAATAGTAACAAAAATTATAATTAATAAATTAAGAAAAAGAGTCCAAATGAGGGAACAACAATCTACCATTAATGAAATGAGGAAGAGAAAGTTATCTAACCAAAAGCATTCGAGTGTTTTTTGACAGGAGATTAGCAAAAAGCCAAAGCCAATGTAATGTAAGATACCGTTTATTTTACCAATTCTATATCCTATATGATCACAGCATTTCATCTTAGTATTCATATGTATACCTAAGTTTTTCATACTCTTACAAGAACAGATTGGGACACCAAGAAGTGTAATGGGAGGGAGATCATTTCGATAAAAACGAATACACCGAGACTTGTGAGGATTCAAACTCACAGCTCAAAATTGCCCATAATGAGACCCTCTTTAAGTCTGAACTCATACGATCGATACAGTCTTCAGACAGACCAATAGGTCGACTAAGATAGAGCTGTACATCATCAGCATATATGTAGGTGTACATTACAATTCTCAACAATATCGGGCAAGTTATTGATGTATAAGCTGAATAGTAGTGGACCAAGGGTTGAGCCCTGGGGTATACCACAATCAAGTTGCAAAATACCAGATTTAGTATTACCCATTTCGACATATTGATGAGATTGATTAGTGGTTCTCGTAGAGGAACTGATAATGACATCATACCTTACTGGGTCATTCTAACGAATCAGCATAATGATGTAGGATCTAAAGACCTGGAATTTTAACACATGGACAAGAGACATCCTCTGGTTTAAAGTATTATTTTACATCGAATTTAATGCTACACTCTGCCAAGCCAAAACTTGTGACCTGTTGACATATATATATATAAAGGATCGTAATGTGCTAATGCCTAGATTTAGACTCCTTGAAATGAGTCTTGCTCTTAGCGTTGTTCTATGAATCTTTAAACATTGAATTCGGGGTTTACATTCCATAGTTGTGCTTTAGTTTCCAAATCCATCTTGATGGGTGGCATAGTGTCTTAGGTACATATACATTTAATGATTGCCTATAAATTGTACATATTGCAAGTGAATTAATTATTTTGGTGGTTACTGATTCATTTTCTAGGAATGGTGACAATAAACACTACTGCGTTATCGCAGGAATAAGAGCATAGAAGTTAAGGTTAATTATGTAAATAATGAATGAAAGACTGGTGAAGGATTATCTCTTGGCGCATGATGCTTCACCAATCCGAAATTAGTTGTATGGCATATCACTACAGATTAGGCTTGATTCTCTTCTATGAACTATATACTTCTGGGATTAGGAGATCAAGTGATGTCTTGACTTGACCTTCCAGGAGGTTCCGCCACCTAAATGCTATACATTACGGGAGTAAGGATTAGGAGATATATGGAAGTTCCAATGCCAGAAATTTCATAAAATGATTCTCCAGGTTTAGTTGTGATATTTCTTTCTTCAGATGATGGAGAACAATTATTTCTATATTTAATTTTTATAGATTACTTTCTAGACGTGTTAGCTCTGAGATTTACAATTTTTCACTAACTTAAAAACTGGCATCGTTTATGGCAGAAACACATCCAGGCCTCGAGGCTTCCTCGAGGTGTTGTCAAAATTTCCAACACGGCTTTTTAAATGGTGCAACACAAAACCAAGCCAGCAGCTAGCCTCAAGGCCTAGCCGCAAAGCTCGCTTTGCTCAATGTTCGAAATTTTTCTCTCTCAGGCCTACTTCTGTCAACAGATGTACTAACAAAATTAAAATGACAGCACCGAGCCACAGTATATTGTACGGAGGCCGGTGGTATCATTTTGTTTTCATTTCTTTGAGGCAAGCCTTGAGGCGAGCTGCGAGGAGGCCTGAGAGAGGCCAGGCCTGAGGCTTGCTTGGATGTGTTTCTGCCTTTAGTTTTCTTAAATATTGGGCCTACTAATTAAAGCTCCATAAAAAATTCGCTCATGCCACCCCAAAGTAGAGATTTGAAACTTTGTAATTTGGGAACATCCTTAATGTTCAGGTCAATACAGCGGCTCAGACAAAGTATAGTTTAAGTAGAAAATCGAAAGTGCCTTCACGTTGCCACAAATCTACCGCCATATAAAAAATCTCAGCAGACTATCTCTGTACTACGCCAACGCAACTGGTCTTTGCATCCAGATTTTATCGCATCTGTTGACTCTTTTTTTTATGCCAGCCCGGCCCTTTAACTCGTACACGAATTTGTCTATTTCTTTACTATTTTCGACACTCTCGTAGACCCACTTTTCGTCATCACAGCGAGCTGAAATTTGGCACACAGGCTCATGTCGCGTGACAATTGAATCTGTCAAATTTGAACCGGAAAACCCGGAAAATCGGGAAAAATCATTTGAAAATTTGGTACAAATTTGATTAGTGATAAATCCGTTTCAGGAAAAATGAGTTTTTCGATTTTTCCGAAAAGAATTTCCGGAATTTTCCGACTTATCCGCAAAATTTTCCGGTAAAAAAGTTTTCTAAATTACGCAGGATCAAGTTCCCTATAAACTGGCATCATTACTTTCTCTCCGACAATGGTGAAAATTTGCAGAAAAAATCGAGGAAAATCCATGTAAAACGCTTTTCCGGAGTTTTTCCGACCAAGGAAGCGTTTGAGCGTTTTGCAACATAAGACAAAGTTGTAGATCGAAATGAGTTGCATAAAGTTGCTTTTGTGGAAAACTCCATGGAAAACCCGGAAAAGCGGGAAAGTCATCGGAAAAATGTTCATCGATATGATTAGTGATAAATCTGTTTCAGGAAAAATGCAGAATTTTCCAATTTTTCTGGAAAATTTTCCGAAAATTTCCGGGTTTTCCAAGGAATTTTCCGGAAAATTTTCAGATAAAAAAGTTTTATAAGCTATTTGGAATCATTTTTTTCCGTCCTACTAGCATTAATACTTTCTCTTCAACAATCATGAAAACTTGCATGAAAAATCGAGGAAAATTCATGTAAATTTTTAAAAAAAAATCGTATAATAGGAAAAGTCTGTGGAACGCATGGAAAATCGGGAAAATTCATGTTATATGGGATCAAGTTGGAATACAACTAAAAAACGCTGTTTAAAACATAATTTGAATTTCAGAAAGCCGTTGCAGTACTTCAACGATTTGATACTCGAATAAATTTTTTGAAAAACTGGTAAATCAGTGTCCTTTCAGCCGTCATAAAATTATTTTAAAATATCTCCATGCGGCACGTAATAAAAATTTAGTTAACGTGAAAAAGGCAGAAAATAAAATAAGTAAAAAACGAGTTTTCAAACAAAACTTAGGCCAAGCCACATGAAAAAGTATAAAATAAACTTTTCTTCACACACAGAGATGGACTCAGATTTTATTCGCTGATAATCACCGATATATTTCCGTATGACCAATCAGAGGTAATAAGTGATTTGATTCATGAAGTGAAAGAATATTCAAGAGAAATGTCTGGTTTTTTACTTATTTTATTTGGGTATAGTCTGTTTAGTTGAAATTTAACTTTTCGGGGTTCCATGTTTTTCGCAGTGATTATCATTATATTCTGAATGTAAAATCTATTAGTGCTCTTATATACACCAAATATGCTTCATGTATAAACACAGGATAAATTTATTAGACTTGAATTAATCTCACCAATTCGTGGTATGATATACTAACTAGGAAGCTAGAAATGGATTTTATAGGGTAACACACATACACTTATTGTGCTGCATAATACTTATTGCATCAATGTCATAGGCTAACACAATTATATATACATAGTACATACATATGTATGTCTACAAAACATAAATAACATTTCCGTCAGACGTCAACCACTCTAACCCAAGCCAATCAATTTAGCAACAATTCAGTAAGAGCCTCTCTTTGAAGTTTAGTAACCTGAACCTCTTTGAAATCATACACAAAGTCCATTGACATACATAGAAATGTATGTTTATGCCAATGCTCGCGAACTTATCTGACTTTTCTAATTTGATTCATTCAAACTCGTCATACCAGAAACAGTCAAAGCCAACCAGTTAGCAAGCCCATCAAGAAGGGCTAGAGAGAACGGTTTAAAGTTTAGTAACTACCCGCATATTTTAGGAATTCTCATCTGCTGCCGCCCGAACACTTCAAACTGATGATGACTTCCTACTTAAGTCAGCAGACCCCCGCCGCCAGAGGCACTTTACGAGGACGGAAGATGAGGATAACTCGGATTTCGTATTATGACAACAGCTTATTCTTCCCAATGACTCTGGATGGAAACGGAGGCATAAGATATAGAAGATTGACTTTTGAGTGTTCCTCCATAGTTAAGTGATCCAGACCATTATGCGGGCTGTTTTTCAAGCATTTCCGATTGGGTCTCTCAATGTGATTGATTTAGTTTTTTTTTCTTTCATGGAAATTTAATTGAACTTGGATCTCTAGTATATGTTCCATTTCCATTCAAAATATTTTTTAATCTGTAAATAAAACCTTTCGGAAGAATAGTTTGTCCGTTTTTGATGTTATTAATTTTCTGATCGCGTGCGTACACACATACATACATACACTTTCATTATTGAACTAAAAATTCCAATTTAATGATTTCAAGTGATTCAATCAATTTTTCTCTCTATTCAAAGTCATTGAATGAAGTCACGTCCAAAGAGTCTTTAATAAACATGAGATGAAGTCAACTTAGCGCGACACGCAAAGATTGACAAATGTCAAGGAAAGAATATTTTTCTCCGCAGGTTAGATGTAGTCACATCTAGTTTAGAAATAGGTGGGTTAGGTGGGTGGACATAAATTGCATTGCATTCACGTCGGATTCTATTATGATATAATTCAAGTTTGGGAATAATTTTAAAACGTAAATTCAGATTTATAGTGAGTAATAGAATTGCATACATACATAAGATGTATATTTAAGTGAATTAGATAATCTCAAGAATTTCAATAATGACATGTCGTTTTTTTCACGAATTTCTTTGAGCTGTAAGAGAAAGAATTAAAGATGAATGGTAAAATTGGTATGGAGGCCGTCCCAACTTTTAAATTTGGCAACATAATTAAGTACTTAGATGCGATGAATTACGTTAGGATAGGTAAGAGGGATGCCGCTATAAGTGACTGGCCTGCTTCACTTATACCACCAATGGTCCATTGTGCCCCTTGTGCTCATGGGATAACCTTTAAAGTCGCCGTAAATCCATCCTGCTTCTCTTAGGAAACTTTGCTTTGCAAGCTCCCCCAGACTTGAAAAAAATTACGTAGTTACCTTATAACCTACCACTTTTATTCATAAGAGCAGGACACTCGCAAAGCACGTATTGGACGGTTTCCATTTCCTCCCAATTCTTACAGCTCCTGCAGAAATCGTTCGCCAGTGTACCCAGTCTTCTAACATGGTCTCCTATGGTCTAATGGCTCGTAATGACACCTACTCCTGGTATACATATATGTTCTGCTGCCATAAGGCAGTTCTCTTGTCCTTTTCCTGTCATATCCAGGCCAGAACTACCTCGCGTTATGGCAGGTTGCGATGAATTAACTCTGAGAGTAATGGGAAAGTTAAAAAAAAAAATTAAAAAATTGGAAAAGTGAAAAGGAGTTCATTCCTTAATAATAGTAGATTTAGATTAGATAAGCTATGAAGTTCGGCGACAAAAACCCACGTTATTTCTTATGGAGGTCCCAATTTACTTTTGCAACTATCTCGCTCTAACACATTATCTGTCTCGCTCTCTCTCTCTCTCTCTAATGCAAATCTATGCCTCTCTTCTCTTCCTGTGTCTATCTGGCCTTGGAGGCTACAATTTAACCTTGGGGCATCCAGTCGTCTGGGGCTTCTCTCTACTCCTCCTGCGCCTGATCTTGGGGTCGTATACTGGCTAGTTTAGTGTTATCAGATGTTTGATTTATATGCTAAGGATGCAGTATAGCTGCCTAGAATTATCATGCTTGTATTGGGCTGGGCTGTATACTTGGTGGTTGAAAGTCTTAGCGGCAATATAAAGTGACGTTACCTGGACCGAGGCGCGGGTGTTGATATGTATGTGTGCAGCTATGTATGCCCGTAATATCATAGGTAGATTAATTAATGTTGTGGAATTTCCTAAACAAATTGTTATCAAGTGTAATCAATATTAATAATATTTCAAGTTAGCCCTAGGCTATTTTTTCATACAAATACATTATAGAATGTGTCTATGAATAGAAGATATTGGTACTTTTGGGGAAAACAATTTTCATCAGAAATCCTCTACGGGCTATATTTCTCGAGATATTAGCGATCTTATACCTTTTCAGGTGTAATCAATATTAGTAATAATTCAAGTTAACCCTAGGCTATTTTTGTAAGCATTAAGTTGAGAATGAGTTAATGATGTGCGATGATATAAATGCAGGATGATATGTTGACTTAGATAAGTAACGGAAATTAAAGTCTTATCAGAAAATATTTTGTGGCCAGGTGGCTGGTAATTTGATATTACTTCTTCCGTAAACAAATTCTCACAGCTGAATAAAGTAAACAAGTTGACCGATTTATATTTTTTGTGTAAATATAAGATTTCCAATTTCTTTAGCTGAAAAAACAATAACAACTATCTATGATGATATGTAGTAATCTGTAGGTGTCTTTTATAAACAAGAATCTGTGATCCAACATGCTATGAAATTCGAAGCTGCTTCAGATGGTAAGACACATGAAATCATTAGCTAAGTAATACGTAAACAAATTCGCATAGCCGAGTAAAGTAAACAAGTTAAGCGATTTATGTCTTTTTGTAGAAGTTAGACGGAGTCAAGGTCAAATTGTAACCTTACGGTTTCAAAGAGCCATCCAACAGCAGACGGTTTCGGTTTTAAATGTCAACATTGTATCATTCTATTTCGCTGGTACAGAGCTGTAATAAGTATTTATGTTGGAAGTGATCAAAATTTCCTCTGTCTGGTGAATCTGTCTTGAAATCTAAATCTGTCTACGGTGCAAGTATCCGTGATCCTTTACGAGCTGTCCAGGTATCGTTTCATGGCTATCTTTAATTAAATATCTTTTATCATCGTGAGGACTTAGAGCGATTTTTGATTGAGCTATTTTGCTAATTTCATGTTTTTGAGATTCTATTAAATTTCGGCTTAGATAATAAATACCCTGAGAGCATACACCTGGCATAGTGATAGTTTCCGAGTAGGAGAAGAATATACCGTATTTGAATAATAACCTACAATGCTATGTAGTTGAGCTTTAGGAAATTAATTAAATATGCCGATCCCCAATGCTGCAGGAGGTTATACTACAGCACTACAAGCTTAAATGATGGTTCCTCCTCTTGTTGTAGGCTCAATATAGTTGACTCAGTGGTTGATGAGTTGCGGTAAGACCAGGAGCTATTTAGTAGCTACGAGAGAGCTCGAGCTTGGATGCACTTGTAGCTGTTGTGCTTCAAGAAAAGATTCCAGCTGCTGGCGAGGAAAGATATGTAATTCAAGCAGTTTTAGCAGGCTTCTAGCTGTTGTGGTTCAAGACCTGTAAGTATAATGGTCGTAAGACCAACTGTCTTGACAGCATGTCTATATCAGCTTCCAGCGGAATTGCTACTGGTGAGAAGGGAGAGTTCAGGGCTAGGGATAGCTATATATTGAATTAACGACCAGGATGGCTAGTCTACCAAGACTTCTCCAACTATAGGGGCGTGGATCAAGTCGACCCTATGTCGACTTAATAACCGCAGTGAGGCAGCAGCTGGCTTTGGGGGCTTCTGATAATTTGCTTGTCGAATTAAGCCAGTACTTGCGAGCGACCAGGCAGTTGCACCAGGGCCGGACAGCTGGTATTGCGAGGGTTCTGATAGATGGTTTCTTGTTCACAGATGTCAGATAAAGGCTTCGTGCGTCAGGCTAGTCATTGTGAGCGATGAGACAGTAGCACAAGATCCAGGCAATTGCTTCGCGCCAGCTAAGCAGGTGAATGGAGCTGTTCTCTTGAGAGGAATGCTCAGCGGTCAAGAATTCCTTTGAACGAAATTTCATCTATTTTTTTTTAAATCGAAAAAAATAAAGATCAATCTGGTTGACAAAGGTTGCCACGGAACCTTGCAACCTTGATTAGATTCTTCTTTATTTTTAATTTTTAATCCAATCGGATTATCTCTTTATAATTTTCTTTATAATCTCTGTGTGTGCAAATTTATTATTTTTTTTTTAGTTATTTCGACATCTGGGAAAACATTAAAAACTAAATTTAATTTGTTTTTAATTATTACAATCTTTCAAACAAGGCTTGCCTAGCTAATTCCGTTTGTACTCAGCAAGATATTTCAAGGTGCTTTTGTCGGAAATTATTTGCAGCGGTTACACCGGTTATAAGAAACTATCGGATGTACGGTCTGGAACGAATGTGTCGTATCGCCACAGAGCTACAAACCATGGAATGAATTTTCAGTTAATGTTTTGCTGTCAGCAGGACGTTTCCAGTGGTGCTTATCTTAACGACAAGGGTAGATATGATCCATGAACGTTGTTGATGTTTTTTTAATCAGAAGCGCTTAGTGTAAAATATATGAAAAAACAATGTAAAATTGTAAAATAAATTACATTTTTGAAGATCTTAGCAAATCTCAGTTTTAAAATGTACACCTGGTCGACTATAATGAAAATTCATAAATAAAACTATCGAAATTGGTTTGAACTTGGGCGAGTATTAATTGCCGCGCTCCCAAGAACGGAATATGTAAATTGAAATTAAATCGTGAAACCTTTCGCTAATGGAAGTGACACACTTGTGAAATGTTGCTCCTTCCGTATTTACCTGTGCTAAGCTCCCCGTTTGATCAGAGCAACAAAACATTAGCAACTCAAGCCTGAGGCAAGAAAAAGAGACACGGCAACGGTGATGCTGATGGTAATGTAGTCTATGGGCATATGGCAGTTACCAAAGTGACTTGGTGCAGTACTACAAATCCCGGAAATTACATTAATTTGAAGTGATACCGCGGCAACCGGCAACTTGCTCGAGTCCGCTCGATTCGATATAAATGAAATGGCGGCAAAACGATTCAGTGCTCGCTGATTGCATTAAATCAGTCCGAATGGTGTTGATTAAGTAATTCCGCGAGCAATAACAGCGCATAGCGCCGCTGACGGTTAACGACCCATCTGCCTCCTCATTTTCATATGCTCCAGCTCGGAGCTCCAGTCCAGCTCCATAGTACTGTTTAACTCGGCGGGCTCGGTGGGTGCAAATGGGAACGTGATGCGTTTGTGTAATCCGATCCGGCTTCAAATGCTGGAGCTACACATGTAGAGAGAAGATTGCATGCAACTGGAGCCTATTCTTTCTTCTTGGGGGTGGAAATCGATCCAAAATATGCAGAAGTAGGAGGGGGGGGGGATAGGGGAGGCTCTCATACAGCATTTATGACATCGAACGACGACGGTGCTATTTATGTGTGTATGTGTATGGTTTTATGTTCCTATTTTATATGAAGCTCCCATAATCTCGAGTTGTTTTTTGTTTTCTTCAGTTTGTTTTTTTTTTCCTTCTTGTTTTTCAAGGGGTCGTTCAGAAAAACACATAGGTGAGGTGTAGTATGCGATAGGACATGAAGTGCTAGCGTTTAATGGCTCTCGACGAGAGGAGGTTGTTTGTGCTGTGCGAAAAATCAATGCATCAAAAGATAGAAGGCGATAGATTTCTTCACAATTAGGGCTGACACTTTACAAGGTCAGTAATTAAGGGAAGGATGTTGGTGATTTTCGTGCTTTGTGCAAATCTGATCGGAAGTCAATGAACTTAAATTTCCCGTTCGTTATTTTAGATATGATCTTGAGAGGGTGCGATAAATTGAATAAGATTTTTCACTTCACTTTTTTTTTTGCTGAACTTCAATACCTATACATTTTGAGGTGACATTTTATTAACAATATTTTACACATTCCAGCGGGATAGAGGAGGAATGTTGAGTTCGATTTACAAGGCAATCTACATATATTTGTAATTTTAACAGGAAGAATTTTGTAGACACAGAATTCGAAACCATCAAAAAATCTCTTCACACCTTGCGTGCTTAAGTTGGACTTTAAAGAATTTGAGGAAAATGATTTGCACTAAATTCAGAAGGATTGTTTGCAATAAGGTATCGAATCGGTATTCGTTTTCGAGAACCTAAATGACAACTCGGAAATTAGTCTACCTTTCATCTGACTTTATTACCTCTCCCCCCACTAAAGGTCTGGGATAGGTGGTTGATTTTTGAAGACCAACTGATTTAGCACTTCTTTTTCACGACACATATTGTACATATATATATGGTCTGAGTGAGCTTGAGAATCTATTGGATCACAGCTGCTTAGACTTCCAGGTGCTGATGAAATACAGTAGCCCCATGAGCCTCGAACTTAACTCAAAATTTTAGTGGATACTCTGCAGTTATATGTTTGGAGCCTCCTTTCGTGTGCTCTGGTAGTAAGACAATGTTAGCAAAGTTTGTATGGTCTAAAGAAGAATATTTAACAAGAACAGTTAGAATAGCTCGCAATAGACGGTCGAATGCTGTCTATCTAACATATCATATTGTTGTTAATGAAAAAGTCAATTTTTGATGTGATCATAATAGGAATAATATACATTTCTTCCTAATGCAACGCCATCTTGCTAACAAGGCAAGTTGTTACATTGCTTTTACACTTCACCGATTTCCTTCCTTTCATAAGGAAATCTTCTAAAGAATTACAGATTCTCAATTATGTACTATTTTTTGTCAACGAAGTGCTGACTGTTAAGTCGTATTACAGTATACTGCGATTGTCTGTACAAAATTTCAGTCGATCTGGAAGTGTCTCCCAATATAATTATTTTAACAATGAGAGTTTTCCATCACTGCTATTCTAGGAACCAATCTAGAGCACGTGGATACATGGATAACTCTATTTGAGATCTTAAAAAAATTCGAGCATACAACTCCGCACCTTATTACAACCCGAAAGCAAAATTAACTGTATGTACCTACAATGAATTTAAGTTTTCGAAGTTTGAAAATCCTTATATGGAGTTCTTCTTTACCAGCCCTATGATCGCAAAATACCAAGGTGATTGTCAAACAAAAAAAAAAAAAATGTGTGTACATTTGAAAATCAAAGACATTAGCTGTGCTTTTGTGTCCGCAGAACAGGGCAAAACAAAAGATATACAAAAGAACCCATTATATATTTTCATAGATGACTTATAAATGAAACGAACAGCACAAATAGTTCTCTCCAGTATATGAGAGTTCTAGAACAACGTACACAAAAGAACACAGCTAATATGAATACCTATGTTCAGAACCTGTTCTAATTTTTTCTGTCTTAAGACCTTGGTAACAGCATATAAATTACACGTGTACACATATTCAGCGAATTAGCATTTAGCTTAAGCTTTAATTGACATTTATAAAGAAATTATTTAAAAATTGTCTTAAATTTATCTCATCATGAATACGAAAATTTCTCTCCCCAAAAGCTTAAGAAAGAATCGATAAGGAGCTTACGTCCACAAAATTTCTTTCTTTTTACAGTTTATATTCCACTACGGGCTCTGGTTATTCTCACTTAATCTATAATTATATATCAGTTTGTGTATTTCCCCCTTTTTTTAAGCCTTCACTGCCATTTTAAATGAAATTAATGTAAAAAGTTCGACTCTTAAGCCAAGGAGTTTACTGTTTTTTACTGCTCCAAACTTTCCGTTCGGTTCAAAGGCTTCAGCGGAATTATTTCAAGTGCTTGAACAAGTTGAAAAGGTTAAATTTACTTTTTGATAGTCCGTTGGATTTGTATAGAAAATATTCTACATGAGCTTTTCATTGGAAAATAAAAGCCGATTAGAAAATTGAGAAGAGACAAGATAATGTATTTTGTGTCCACTTCTAAGAAATTTATAAATTCTTCTTTAAAAAAAAACAAATGTTTTTTTTCCTCCTTTTATTGACTGGCATTAAGCGTATTTGACTAGTCTCTGCTCCCACACGTAAGTAATACGTCTTGACGTACAATATAAAATTTGTAAATAACAACTTAGAATGGACAAAAATAGGTCTGAGCTGAATTAAAGGCAATAAGAAATAAAAATTCATGCTAGTGTGTACCTGTAAGGTGGATAGAATCTAATAATACAAACGTTTTGTAGAAAATTTTATTACTGTTACGTATTCGGGCCGATCTTTTAATTATTAAATAGTGTTAACCATTTTGTAAACGCGTATATTTCAGATGAGTCTTGTGGTAAGCGAGTAGCGAAATTTCTCTGATCAAAAGTCATATTTTCAACCTTTTAACTAAAATTTTTGATGGCTAGCTCCTGTGATAATAAATGATTCCGGGGTGCCTGAAGGCAGTACTATAGGCTCATTACTTTTTATTCTTTACGTAACTCGCAAAAATGCTCATAAAATGTCAACTTAGAATCTTGCAAAAGCGTATATTTTTTAAAGCAACGGCTTATCCATTGGAGTTGTAATGCTGTACTCTTTATACGATTTACGTGATTCATTCAACGCTTGTCCTTAGTAGGGAAGTCAGGGCCATAGCTAGGGGATGGCATAGAGGGGCAATACCCTACCTTAAAATCACAATGCCTTACCTTAAAAATTGTCAACATATTCTGCGGCGCCGTCATAAATGTCATCACGGCGAGTCTGAATGATCAGTAACACTCAGCCACTACTCGACAAGGTTTGCATTGCTTACCTGCTATGTATGAAGGTAAGACGATTGGTCGACTACTTGAACAGCTCAGGACATTTGGCTTTTGCAAGAGTCGTATATGAAAATTATTCTCTGATTTTGAAGACTCCAGATAAAACTATAAATGAAAAATTCAATGGTGATATTGCAAAAAGTATTGACATCAAAGGCATTATGTTAAACATGGAAATTCGACTAGCGAAGATAGTAGAAAAAAAAATATTATGTGTTCTGCAACCAGCTGACGCGGTTTTACAGGCTTTACAGGCCGAAGCACGGAATTAAAAGGATTCCATATCAATATTATAATGTGTCCAAGAAGAGATTGAGGTCAGAAGAGATGTATGAAACAATTTTGGAAGAACCGGAGAATACTATATTTTAGAAAACAGTCTCAAAATAGTTCCCAGAACAGAAGAGACAAGTAAAGGCAAGACATCTGGATTGTTAAATGCTGTATGGTCCATCACCTTCTCGTCAAAACACTGCAGGCATAATTTAAGCTCCACCATTTAAAGCGGAATATTATGAAACTGTAGACATAATAACAACTGAGACGTAAAGAACGTTTGAAGACAATTTTATGCCTAGATGAGTTGGAACAAGTTTAAGTCTGTTCAACATTTAAATATATAATTATAGTGGGGAAGTTAATGAGAAGAAAACAAACCCGTATTTGGAATTATTTTTCAGGTAGTAAAATTCCTTCCAAGGAAGAGGCTACTATGGTGATAAGGTACTTGAATGAATTAAATGGCCGAGGAGATTAGAGCGAAAACATTAGAATTTCTATATAGAAAAAAGGGAATCCTTCAGAGATACGTATGAACTATTTGCATCAATCGCAACAATCGGATGTACTACTGCTTCATGCGAGTCTACCTTTTCGACAAAGAATGTTAATGGCTCACAAGATAGTGGCAGGTTTGGTATTTCTTGCATTAGAACGGAAAAGAACAGACACGTACAAAAATTTTTTTTTAATAAAATAAGGGTTCTAGAACCTTCACCAGTACAGGTGTGTCCCAAATTCACCCATAATTTCGTCCTACTTCAAATTTCTGATGCTCTACCTTTAATTTGGTTCCAGCTACGGGCCTGAGGGAAGTGCTGCTCATACTGCTCGTATAAGCATTTTTCCGTCCATTAAAATTAGTAATATTTAAAGTTGAGTTGGAAATCAAGTAGAGTTTTCAATTTGGAAAGTAGGTCTGTTATACTATATGGAAGAAAGTGATTGCTGTGTCTTTATCAAATCAATTCGATCGTAGTAAAATTACTTCAATATTTTTTCATATTATATCTATCGACCTCAACTGGACATTACGTCCAGAACAATTAAATATTTTAAAATATTTTAAAATATTTTTATATTTTAAATCCAATTTCAGTTCCAACCAATTTTTTTTCAGCGAAATATCTTTTGAAATAAAGCCACCTTTCACGGATTTCGAAAGAAAGCATGTTCTTAATAAATTATTGCAATGAGAAATTTAAGAGGAGATTCTAACATTTTCTATATAACTAGTAGAAGCTGCGACACATATGATAACTGCATAATAAACAGTAAAGGCAACATCATGAATTTAGTGGAGAAAAACTCTTTTACAATCGAATTATCTTTTTAAAAAAGAAAATTTCTATGCAAAAGCACGCGTTTCATGTTAGCAGGACGCGTATACTCATCAGTACGACTTGGTTCCTGCCTGCCATATACACCAAGGTGCATAACCAATCTGACTTCATACATATATGTACTTAAAATAATTTTTAAGTGTGAATTATATGTATACGAGGCGAAATACTAATTATTTACTTGAATGCCTATGCGGGACTAGTAATAACACGAAATAATACGAAACGTCTGCTTTTCCATAGAAATTTCCATTTTTTAAAAGATTTTTAGATTGTAAAAGAGTTTTTTTCCACTCAATTCTCGTGCTACGGATTTGGCAGCAAACTTAGTCAATTTCATATTGACTAAATTCGCTATGAATTTATTTCATAGCAAAACTCTCGTATCATGAATTTATATCGGATTATCATGGCTTCCATCTGAGGATGGTAATTTCTCCTACGATAGAGGACCACTTACCAAGGAATACATTTTTTTTCTGTGCTTCTAAAAATTTTAATCTTCTAAGATTCGAGAATTTATGTTAAATATTTCCAGATTTAAATGTAAGATCTGAATATTCGATTTTAATATTTATGCATTCGAAAAGTTGGAATATATTCGAAGTATTACAATACCCACTGAAATATTCTAAACTGCTAAACTGGTCGGTAAAGTTGGTTAACATTTTTATAGTTTTTTTATTTCAATTACAAATCTCACTCGAATATTGCTGATTGCAGAAGAATTGAAGATGTACAATCAAAATCGATCTGGATATAGGAGAGACCGGGGAAAAGTGGAGTACTTAGTTTTCATTAATACGTACATATGTAGCTTCACTAAGTATTTTTATTGATGTGTCGCAATCAACTAAAATATTTAATATAGCCTACTTGTTTTGGATTTAATATGGTCTTCGTTCTACTCTCTAAATCAGTTAGAAAATGGAAAATATTACAAAAGCTGTACCCAATTTTTTCTCATAGACGGTAGCCCGACGACTTTACTCCGGCTCTCTCTTACATAATATAGTGGAACTAGTAGTTAAAACCATACCTGAATTATTCTGGATACTATAATGATATTCTTAATATTTACATAAATGATTTCCACAATTTTATTAATTTCAAAATATATTTTTGATATTCATTCTCAACTAACATAACTTTTTCGTATGTAATTTTCATTTCAGAGCTTAGGGATTCTAGCATCTATACCAGCCGCACTTTTAATACTTTCACTGTTAGGCCTTCTATTATATTTATTAACAAGATGTTGTGATCGAAAGCCTCGAAAGTCGAGCTCTCAACGATGTCAGAATTGTACATTAGTTACAATTACGTTGCTGTGTTGTGCAGCAATAGGTTTAGGTATGTACGAGAAAAATTTACATTTTTAAAATTTTGTATTGATTTTTGTTTTTTTTTCTGTATTTCTTTTGCAGGTCTCTATGGAAATGATGATTTTCATAATGGACTTTTACAAGCATTTAGTTCAGGGAGACAAGTTGAGACTTTAGTGGCTAATTTAAAAAGACAGGTAAGTTTTGTTTGTGAATATTGAAGATTATTTTTATTTTCAGAATCATAAGTTAGTGAATTTTAAGTTAAGCATTTTTTTTTGTACGAAAATTCGATCTATACTCTTAACGATTTAAGCGCCATCTACGAAAAATATAAGATTTTTATTTGTACATATTTTAACGAACTCACTAAAATAATTGAAGGATAGATTGAAGAGAAGTTGAGATCCAAGACGAACTGTTAATAGGTTCTACTGCTGTTATACTTATTGTTAACCATCGTGATAAATGAAACTAGCTGGATGCTCTTTAATAGACAACCAACTTTCTTTGTCTGCCTCATGCCATTCATTGAAGATGAACATATGTATGTAGGAGTGAAATCTTTTAATAGAGAGTGCTAAAGAAATGACGAAGATTGAGTTTCACAGTTTCTCCATTATATTAAGCAGTTCCACCCTAAAATTACACATACCAAAAGGATTTCTGGAAGTAATTTTTTCTTAAGTGTGGTTTGTGTTTCCCCGTCTGATCATTCTAGCCAAAATTAACTGTGTTGATTGTTGCCATAATGCCGAAGGTTAAGAGCTAAGATTTGTGAAGACTTTAGTATCAGAGCTTGCGAGTTCATCAGATCTTTTCTTTTTCGAGATATTGTGTGTTTTTATACCAAGCAGTAAGTACCTCATTATACTGTAAAAGGTTGCTCAGGGTGATCTTATACTACATTATAGGAACTTCGAGCATATTGTATTCATGTTTCAAACTATTTTGACAATTATGGCAAAAGTATAGGGCCAATTCGAACGAACAAATTTTGACACTAAATTTTTAACTTCAATTAAGTATGATATTGAAGAAATTCTGGTGAAGTTTTAAAAAAACTTTATGAGATAACCTTACAATAGATTCCCCAATCCATTTAGCTCTGTTCTGTCTTTATTTTAACAATTATAGTAAAACTTGTAGACAGCTTTTGATGTAGAACGAGCATTCGCGAATTCTTCCTCTTCATCCGAGTTTTGGAATTTAACGCTTTCATTGGATCCGCTATACATATACACGATACCGGGTTTTGCTTATGCCTATAGTGTCAAGCGTGCCTCCTCGGGTATCAGGAGAGTATGTTTCCTAATAACCAAGTAAGCACACATAAAAAACAAGATCACGCAAAAACCGATTTCAAAGTATAGCCAAATATATGAACTCCTCTGTCGTGTTATATAACTATTCGCCATCAATATTATGTTATAAGCTAGTACTATTATTTTTATTATTATTATTATAAGTAGGGGGTGGAGCTGGAAAGCCGAACTCTAAGCACTGTAACCTAAAAGGTATTTTGTGTTTTGTGTTATGCCCCTATCGTGTTTGGTTCAGTCTGGGTTGCCCTTTTTAAGAGGGTTGTTACCTCATTAGGGTCAGCTGATGGGCTTACATACATTAGAGTCTATGTTGGGCAAGTTCAGAATACTTGCTCTCCAGATTCTACGTCTTCGTTGCAGAATTGCCAGTTATCGTCTGTGGTCTGCCCATTTTCTTAGACATGTATCCAAGTGTGCATTGGCCAACCATTGTGCTAATGAATAGCCAGATCTGGTGCTGGCCAACGTTGATGACTTTTTAAAGTCCTTGTATGGCAAGTTGTTAATGAACTTCTTCGCGTGTCTTAGCCCAGGAAGACTCTACCAGCTGGTGAACCTTTTTTGTTTTAGATATGATTTCTTTTGCAAGGTATGTCTTTTTGTAAGGCCGGAATAGGATTTGGGTCCACTAAATGGAGATTCCGCTTCTTTTTTTGGGTAAATAGTCAGCGGTCTCTTTACCTTCATACCACTCATGTCCTGGTACTGATCTAAGGGTTATTTATTATCGTAAATCTAGGACATCCCTACAATCCCAAACCAGCTTTGAAGTAAAAGCATTGGAGCTTAGTGCTTTTATTACGTCTTGGCTGTCGGAGTTTATATATATTTATGTTTGAGTGAAAATAGCATATTTGTATATTGATTCTAAAACACGTTTCCTAGGCGTGGATTTCTGCTTGAAAACCAATTGAGTAGAGTTTCAGAGCCTTATAAGTTTTTTGACACCTATTTCTTTCCTCTGTCAATGTTATTCTGTAGAATAGTAGCTTATCATATAAACTCCATCAGTTCGTCTCACACTTTATTTTAATGCAATTAATTCAACACTTTTAGACCTATTTCTAGTTAGTAATCCTGCATTAGCACAATATATAGAAAACGACTAATAAATATAAATTTTAAAATAATCTGAACTGTTCCCCCTAAAATTTTACTGTACATATCACGGAAGTAGGTACTAAAACTTTTTTACCAAAGTTTTCCCTTTTTCATATTATTTTCGAACTAAATTCTAATTAAAAGAAAATAAAACCTTATCAACGTAACGTACATTACACAGTCTCATCTTCTAAATCCTCTGATAAGCTTCCTAAGTAGTTCTTCTCCGGACTAATTATACAATATAAATCTGTAATGGCCATATCATGTCCTTAAAAAGTTTTAATTTCATATACCGCTATAGTATGATAAAGAGATAAAAGTTAGTTACTACATATTACAAGTCCTCAATCCAAGATAACCGCATTGAAAGCAGCTTTTCATGTTACTGTACTATGTACATGCATTGACCAAGAAGTCAAAACTGTACAGGAAGCCAACTAAAAAGTTTCAGACGCATTAAAGTGCTACCATTTTAGTATTTGACAAACCAACGAACTATCCCAACCTACCTCTGAATATAAATATAAAATAAAGGATCAGGCAAAACTGAAGTTTTAAATCCAAATTAAAAAATAAAAAATAAAGACATGTCCACGTTTACGTTCATATCTTTTGTTTGTTTTGTTAAAAACTTGCACACCGACGACCGACAGGATTCTGCCTGTACAAGATGAAAACCGAAAAGTTTCAAACTTCCTCAGCAATTTTGTGTGTGCTCGTCGCAGCTGTATTCATTTCAAACCGAAACTAAAACTCTTCCTAAGGGATATTCTAGCACAAAATAAAGATAATGTCAAATCAGAATATCTTGCGGTCATTCCGACCTGGATTTGACCACCGCCATAGAGTGAATATTTGAAGCACGTACATCTTTAGGGATCTTCACTATTACTTTGGTTGACGTACTTTCTAACTGTACATAGAAGAGTCATCCAGGAGGGAATATACTATAGGGATGATTTGAGAACTTTTACCTATACTTCAAATCTGGAAGGAGAGTAAGGAGGGAGTAATTTTTATATGTATATGTATATCCATGATAGCAAACATAAGACATTCATGTTACAACTTTGTACACACCCAATATATATATATATATATATGTACTTAGATAAATAGGGGACGACATTTCTCTAAGCTCTAAGGAAAATGCTTTGCATAAATAATTCAAGGGATTGCCATAATGGAAGCAAGGAAATAGGAGACCAATAAAGTTAAGACAACCACCACTTCACTGTAGTGGCTGGAGTTTTTCATTGAAAATGAATGCAATGAAGCTTTCCCTTTTGGGTAAAACCAAAAAAACGAACCAAAAAGTACCTCCTACAAATTGCTACTCCTCGCTATGAAAATCTTTATAGTAGAAATGACGCTGATATCCGCATAAATATGCACAAAGTCTTCATCTCAGCTAGTCTTCATAAACTATTTAATGCACAAAAAGTTTCCTTAGGGCACGGATTTATAAATTTCATCAGTTCATCCTTTTCTTCTCTTTGTCTCCGATATTTTCGTCAACATTTAACATAACCTTGTCCTCGTAGAGCATGCGAAATGCCATCCTCGAACTATTCCATTCCACTCATTGCAAGGACACACGTCTCGTAGATGGAGAGTAGATACACTCTTAGATCCACGAAAGGAGTCTGCTTTCGACTTTCAAAACACTTGAAAGCATCTTAGGTCGTGTTGATTTCATGTTAGACACGTACTTGACTCAAAAGCTCATTGATAAGCCGATTCCTTTTCCTGTGAACAGAATTTCCCAAGCAGAAGAACTCCAAACGAGTACGAAGTACAAGTAACAGTTTTTACCTCAAAATTCACGGAACCCACCTCTCTCTCCCTATCTTCCTTTATGAATAGATACATATATGTATGTACAAGGAATAGGTATATACGTTAGTACATAAGGAAAGAATATACCAAGTGCACTTTACTTTCTGAAAATTTTGCAAACGCCTTCGAAATTCACAGATGCATTTTTCACTGTTGTGACTTAGTTCATACGTTTAGCGTTCAATAAAACGCTTCGATTTAGTCATTTCTATTTTCCACCATGACAAATTTATGGATCGGATTGAACGGATGTTCGACGTATTGAATTATGTATGACAGAAAAGTATTGGGGGGGGGGGGATAAGTTGAAAAAATATTTACATTTAAAGTTCGACTTCCTTAGAATTTGCCATAGCATAAAATAAGGAAATAAAAGTGGAAGGAAATGATTTTTTCACAAGGAAATAACATAAAAATTTTTATATTTATTTATCCATTTAACTAAATGTTAACTTCAAAACTTTGTTTATAAATATTGTAATAAAAATACAATTATTAATGTCGTTTTTGTTTGACCCTCAGTTCTGGTCCGGATCCGCTCTGAGTGCTGTAAAGTGTTTGTTGGAACAAAAAATGATGTCACAGGTCCGATCTGAATCTGTCCTAGTTAATGCACTTTGTTGGAACTAAATCTTTTCTCGAGTTTAATTCAGATTCACCTACACACAGAAAAGCTATTTTCCATCTTTTAAAGTATTTTATTCTAACAAATTTGGAAAAGCATTGAACGAATTTAAATTTGGTATAAATGAGTTTTAAATTTAAATTTTACTTCATGGACAATCATTAGCTGGCCATAAACAAGAAGAATTTTCGACGGATCTGATCCTCTGAGGCCCTGTTCCGCGGACGAATTCCGCATGTTAGTGAGCAAAACGAGTGAATGAATTCCGCGGAACAGTTTCTTCGTCATAGGCTATTAACAGTGCAGTTGATGTAGTAAGAGTTCTGCGGTCTTTCCAGTTTAGAAATATAAAAAAATTTAAAAATGGAGCGGTCAAAACCAATTTTATCAGAATTTATTAACATGTACTATGAAGAATAATTTTTGAAATCATCTGGCTCATTTGTCCGGAGTTCCTTTATTAATTTCATATATCCAAAAATATTTTTTTCACTTAACCACTTTTTAACCCATTTTGATCTTTCCTTCCTTTTTATAACGGTATTATAATTTAAAATAAAAATACCTGCAGCCACTACAGCGATTTGTTTCCTGCTCCTAGGTGCCATTTTATATGACTGATCCCGCGTGAAAGTCCCCAGATCTTTCAAACAAGCAAGAAAGACCAATCCGAGGACCATATCCGTCAAAAACAATAGAAAAACATGCAGTTAATTTTACCACGGACCTGATATATTGAAAAGCGAATATATCCGTGGACTGGGTCCGCTCATTAGATCCGCCACGTTAAGGGGCGACAGAGGACCTGATCCGCCGAACTGAGTTCCACAGACCGGATCAAGAGGATCTGGTCCGCGGATCAAATCCTTACAAAATTCCGCCCTTGTATGGCCAGATATTCAGTGTTCGACTTTAATGTGTCTTCTGACATTTCTCTGCACAAACACAAGTAAAACTAATCGGATAAACTCGATGCAAAACAATTCAATTCTAAACATTTACTTCGAGAAATTCATTTAATTTTTGGACATACAAATTTAGTTTCAGTTATTAGTTTAGTGAGAATTCTATTATTAATTACAGAATGCCTCGATCATTGGAGGTCATAGGTTGGTGTCGAGTCCATATATCAATTATTTAAAATAGTATACCAAAGCGAGATCTGTAATGCTTCATTGGATAGTACAACCAGACACTGAAGTTGAATTGATTCTTAATGTAGGAGGGAGGGTGGTCCATTCAGCAATATATAAATCCTTGGAATACATGTTAAAAAAAACGATTTTTTTCTTTTAATTGTTTAAGATACATCTTCCATTGCACGCGCAACTGACAGGTCAGCATTTCTTATGGTTATACTGCCCAAAAATTCATTTTCATATACATATACATAACTGCTCAAAGAAATATGTAGGTGTGAGTAAAAATTCGTTCATTTATCAAAAAATAATTCGATTATAATGAATTTTATCTCAATTGAATTCATTACAGTTGCATTAACTAAAATCTAAAGCAAGAAAACCCAAAAGAAGTAAATTAAAAGCTTTTAATTCCAATTATTATCGAAATTATTTTATTTCACATTTTCAAAATGAAATAGGTGCAATACATTAATTTATTTCATTAATTTTTTTTTTGAAATTTAATTTTTCTTCCTTCCTAACCTCAGTACCCGGAATATCCTCCATTATTTTGTAGAACTTTTTCAATTCTCCGGGGCATGGATTCGATTAACTGTTGACATGTTTCCAAAGGTATGGAATACCATTCTTTCTGGACTGCTTCCCACAAATAGTCTTTAATTGTTAAATATTGGCTCGCTAATTTTCGTTTCAGTACATCCCACAAGTTCTCAATAGAATTGAAGTCTGGAGATTGACTGGGCCATGGGATTACAGAGACGTTTTGATCAAGCAGCCAACTTTTTACCAGAATTGAAGAGTGCTTCGGATCATTATCTTGTTGAAAATGCCATCTTAAAGGCATATTTTCCTCAGCGTACCGGAGCACGATATTCTCTAAGATTGTCTTATATTCAAATCTGGTCATGATATCGTTTATGCGAAAGATAGGGCCTACAGCCGTACCATGAAAAACAACCCCAAACCATAATATTTCCGCCTCCCTGCTTAACAGTATTCTTCGTGAATCGTACATGAAATTCCTTTCCCTTTGGCCTTCGAACGTTTCGTCCAGAATCGGAGGAGAACAAATTTATTTTCGTCTCGTCTCTCCAAAGGATGTTGTACCATTTCTTTACTCCTTCTGGTCCGTTCCAAAATTGTGCTTGGTAGCGAACTTTTCCTGAACTTTAAATTTTTACCTCTTAAAAGCGGAACCTTCCTGGCGATTCTTTCAGGTAGTTTGGTATCCTGTAGCCTTTGACGAACTGTACGAGCACTAACTTGATTTCCAATTTGCGCACAAATCGTTCTTGAAGACATAAACGGATCTGATTTAGCCAATAATAATATTCGGTAGTCAGTCGTTATGGAGGTTTTCTTTGGCTTTTCCTCTATTTTTGGTATTCTTTAAAGATTTTAAAGCATTGGTTACAAAATTTTCAGACCGCCCCCAATGCTTCAGCGAAGAATTTATAGGTTTTACCTTGTTTCCTTATTTGCCGAACCAAACTTCGCTCTCCTGGGTGCAGTGAGCTTTTCGACCCATTTTAGAAGAACTAAATAACAATAAATTATTTCTAAGTATTAAAAATGATTAAAATTAACTCACTTCGTATAAAATTTCTAATGAACCTATAACTTAACTGTAAATTTTCCTTTTATTACGCACACACCTATTTTGCTGACCAGCTGGAAAACACTTCTAGAGTACTTTATGCAGTACGTATACTGACATGTATATAAATGGACTGTTCGTTGAACCAAAATTGCATGAAAGCAAATGGCACCAGGTTCATGTTCCTGTCTCTTTCCGAGAGAGCATACTTTCCCACTGAACTGTAACGATTCAGCGATATTTCCAACCAAAACAGTCTTGTAAAAAACACTTCCTTCGCCTTATAATTAAAATTTAACAATATAAATAGTCCCAAATACTTTTGTGGTAAATTCTGTAAATCCCACTGACATGCATATATAAGTAAATTCCCAAATAATTTAAATACAGCGCCAAATCGCGAAATCAAAACTGGTGCCACATGAAACAGGAGATCAGTCAGTCCATTTATATACATGTCAGTGAGCACGTGCTAGAATCGAAGTAGTAACCTCGGATATGATTGACATGAAAATTATGAGAGAGACGTAAATGAATTATTTTCCTGCAATTTGCTCGAAGTTGGAGATAAAAGCGACTTCATTTAGAAGCAAAATGAATAAAGAAACCTTACACCTATTTCTTAGACCAGCAGTGTATGTATGTGAGTCCAGTAATTTTAGTTCAAAATCTTATGTTGACCTACATCATTGCGGGGGAAGATCTTCGTGTGTTAAGCTGGCTTTATATTTCACCTGCATCTTAAAAATACATATGGAAACCTAATCTTCTCTAAACTCGACTCGGTATGCAAACGAAAACTTGAAGTTGCCTTTAACGATCGCATACGCTTCGTCTTCGGTCTACGTAGGTCTACCCATATCACGCCTTATAGATCATCGCTTCTTGGCTGTTCCCTGGACACATACCTGAAGAGAAAGGCCCTCTTTTTTCTGCATAATCTCATTCACACGGGTACGCCTGAGTATATTTATAGCAATATACAGTTTCTGCAATCGCCGATAGGGTGTAAAATCCAATTCCACGTTTCTATACATCCATTTTCGAAGGATCTTACTTTGCCCAGATTGTTCGCCTTTGGAACTCACTTCCTACTAATTTGCGTCTCGTAGTCGTAACTCATTTGCAATTTCTCGCTTTGATGACCTATTGTACCTCATCCGGCTGTGTTAGATTTTTCTATTCTCCACGGTAAACTGGATAGACTCCATGCTTAGAAGCAGGAGGATAACCACAACTTTAGAGAACTGTTCAATCACGATCAATGCAGCAAAAGGCTACCCACAAGTAGGAGTTCTCTCTCCCCTCTCCTGTGGTCGATCGTAATTGATACCGTGCTAGAGAAACTTACCAATTAAGGTTTTAATGTACAAGGCTACGCGGATGACTTAGTCACAATACGGAACAAGCATGATCAAGTCATATCCGACCTCATGCGAAATTCTCTCTCCAAATCCGCACGTGGCGTTTAAACAAAAGCCTTATCATAAACCCCAATAAGACGATTATCGTTCCGTTTACAAGAAGATCGAAGCTTTCACTAACGGCTCCTCTTCTTGACACCACGGAATTGATATTCTCTAACGAAATCAAATATCTGGGGATAACTCTAGATAAAAAAAAAACTTACCTGGAATTCACATCTGTCCAGAGTGACGGATAAAGCGGTGCGATCTCTGCTAACATGGGGTTGTTAGACCCATGGTCACCTATATAGTCCTCGTATGGTGGCCAAAAACAAATCAAAAAATGGCGGAGGCTCTGCTTCAAAAAACCCAGCGGCTTGCCTGTCTGGGAATAACTGGTGCCATGAGAACCTGTCCTACAGCAGCCATGGAAGCCTTGCTAAACCTTCCTCCCCTACATTTGCAGGTGAAAAAGGAAGCCGACCTCCAGTATTATTAGAGTGCAAAAGGAGAAACAGTTAAAGCCAGGCGATCTTGTTGGTCATTTAAGTATCTTAAAACAGATATGTTTTGAGCTAATGACAGCAATATCTGATATAATCACACCCAGGGTGGATTTTGTAAGACCATTCCAAGTGGTTTTGGGAGACCGACAGCAATGGCGTTCCACTAAACCTTCCTTCCAACATGGATCGATGGTGGTATACAGACGGTTCAAAAAGAAACAATGGAGTCGGACTGGGCGTATACGGCTCCAAATGCCATATATCAAAGGCTCTGGGCTCTACTCCTACCATATTCCCAGCCGAGGTATTGGCCATAATAGAATGTGCCAATATCTGCATTAAAAGAGCCATAAATGGCTCAACCATTAATATCCTCTGACAGTGAAGCTGCCTTCAAGGCCCTAAAGTCCTACATTGTCGCGTCAGGGATAGTCTGGGATTGCCTAGAAACCCTTAAAAACCTGTCAAGGAGAAACAAAGTTATCCTCATGTGGGTACCTGGACATGAGGGCCACAAAGACTACTCCACTTCGAACATGCTTTTCCTCCACTAACCTACGTGTGGAACCTCAATCCCAGAATGGTTCTAGACTTTATTAACAGTCTGAGCCTAGTAAGGGAGTAAATGCAACGGGGACTCACAATTGATCTTGCAGGTCGCAGTGATAGCGAGGCTAACGCCTACACACCTCTTCACAAATCTAATCTAATCACGGATGGATCCAAAATGGCAGGCAGAGTAAGAGTGATAATATGTATATTATGGGTCGAACTTACTAAAGCACTGATTACCTCCCCTACATTTTCCAGGCAGAGATTTACGCCATAGAACTCTTCACTCACAAAATCATTTATTAAAATAGACGTGAGTAAAAATATACATAATATCATGTAGTCAAAGCATAAATTCACATACCTTTGAATCATCTAAGCTGGTCTGGGACTGTTTTATTGTCTTGAAACAACTAGCCGAAACAAAAGATCTCGCTGATTTCGGTGGCAGGACATGAAGGCATTGGGAGCATCGAGATTGATTGCGGACCGTCTTGCAAAGGAAGAAGCCAGTTCTTTGTTTATCGACCTTGAGCCTGTGTTTGGTCACCTAAAAAGCTATTTTTAGGCACAAATACGAATCTGAGAGGACAAAATTAAATTGATATGCTGGGAAATTACACAGCACTTGAGACAAGCGAAGAAATTTATAACGTATTCGCCGCAAACGGTGGACGAAAATATTCCTCACGCTCGGTAGGAAAGAACTAAGGCTTATAACGGGCCTACTATTACTGGACATTTCCCACTTAGATAGCAACCTTAAGAAGATGAGTAAGGCCAATAGCGAACTCTTGGCTGCATAATGCTAAAATATCTAGAAAAGTCATTCCCATTGCCAGCGGATGTTACAATTATAGCATCCAAGGACATTTTAGGTTTAGCTAAATACTTCAAGTTCGAATAGGCGCTTTAGAGGTAATGTCGCAGTGACGAGATGAAAGGCGGAGTCTCTGTCTGCCCCCCCCCCTTTCCCTTCATTTTAATAATAAGAAATCTCATCTTTCACATGCTCTGCCCTGTCAAAAGGTAGTTTCATTGCTTTAATAACTCCGATTTTAATTTCGTCTTTTACAAGAAGTTTTGTAATGTTCTGTTAACATTATCACAAGCATATGGCTTGCTACAATTTACACAGATGATTGAGCACTAGATCAATCGAACCTTTCCAAAACCTCAACCTGCTCCTCAGTTGCCCTTGCGTTTATACGAAATTAATTTGATAAGCTCCGTTTGTGCTGGTTTCTCTGTATTGGTCACTGATTTGAGTTCGCGGTTAGTTCGATATCAAGGTCAAGAGAATTTCATTTTCCTTAAAATTGATCCATTAACTTTCTGTTAAAGCTCTTCAGATTTTTCAAATTAATACTAAATAAATTGATTGCCTTCTTTCCTCTTCTTTGTCATTTCATAATGGTCTCACTCAGTCTCTTTTATTTTCTTAATTCGCGAAAAATTTAAATTAATTAATTTAAATTAATGGCGACACAATGAATTTTGATGACATGGAATGCATTAATTTTTTGGTATCTTTTTTAGCCTGTCTTATCAGAGGATTTTTTTTTTAACATATTGTATACATATTTACAGCATTTACTGATTCCAACATGCATTGATTATGTTATTTTGCTCCTGATTTACAAAGCTCTGTTTGTCAGAGTGCAAACGATTCCTTCGGTAAAAGTGTTTTTTTTCTGCATAGGTATAAGACAGTCTTCCATTCCAATGAAGTTTTCGTGCAGATGCAGAAAAACAAATACTCAATATGGCAGGACTATATAATCCCTTTTTAGAATTATGATCAGATGAAAGGTTTTTTTTTCGCCTCTCAATTTCATAATATACGGCTAGGGTGCGGGAATAGAGGGATTTATTATTCCCTCTACATACATATTATGTATAGGCACCCCCGCATGCTTTTGAAGTTTTTTTGGTTTTTCCGATACCCTAAGTATTATCGAAATAGATGGATTTAGAATATTTCTACAAATGCCACATATTTTCATTTTCGAAATTTTTTTTACAAATAGTGAGGGCAATAAGCTCAAGTTTTAAATTAAGATTGATGCGCATGAAAAATTCATGTATGTATGATAAATCTAAGGACTAAATATGAAAGACAAATAAATCTTATTCGAACAACTCAATCTGGAATCCTTTCACTTCACCCCTAAAAGGTTTGACATATTGGCTTTTTATCTAGTTCCTATAATTTATCATTTAGGAAGCAAAGAGGAAATGAGGGCTCTTTACAGGGCGACCTAGAAAGATATGTTCCATCGTGTACCAATCGATTTTATGGGGTGTTCTGATTTCCGTTTGAGAGGAGATCCATCCAATCTCTCAAAAAGGCATCTTTGGGTAGTACGCGATTAATAATGTTTCCTTCATATTTTTTTTTTTTTAATCATCCTACAACTAATTGAATTGAACGATACACCCTATGATGATAATTTAAAATATATTCGATATATAATCGGAATTTTCCAAGGGTGATTCATACAATTTCAAAAAAAAAAAAATCTTTAATCCCTTCCTCCCAAACAACGCATTTGAAAAAAAAAATCAAGACACCCTACAGAAATCAATATTCGAACACATTTTTCTGGTTCACTCTGTAGATGCTCCTGAACTCGCATCTAAAATAAATTTTAGTTTTACTCACATTTAACAAATCCATCCAATTTATCGCCCTTATGGGCTCTCCCTATAAACACAATTTGCATAAGTCATTCGTACTTGTAATATGTATTAAAAAAAAAAAAAAACGCTCTTCATTCATAAAAGAGACTATGTTCACCATCTTGTGCTCTTTATGCCACAGTACAAGTCCAATTTCGGCCTGGAATCTTACTTTGGTTTACCATAAATAAAATATTTTTCATCCCAACTGAGCTCCCCTTTTTCCCATTTCTGGGAGGAGAATACATTTTTTTTATTATGTATATTTTCTGTTTCCTGTGCTTCCCAACTAGTCAACGGGAATAATCTTATGCAAAGACGGCAACTTTAAAACTTCTAAATGAAATATTTCTGGTATTTGTTGCATAGTTGGCAATATTTCTTAATTTTGTTTTAGAACAAAATATTGATTAATAAATTGAAAACTTTTTGTAATGCTGATTACTGAATACAGGACGAAATCTAGGAAAACAGTGTGCTCGTGTTATTCATGTTTTTTTTTTTTTTTTTTTATTAAGACAATTCTGTGCACTCGTAAATTGGTGGATTATTTTGTTCATCTGTTTCCGATATATTCAAGGGAATATGGTAGTTCCAGCTATAGCAGCACACAATACATAATATATTTGTCAGTAAGCGATTTGTAGATCAACCCTAATGTTGTGACCTTATTTCATGACCCGACATTAGCCTTTCTCCGTTTATTATTATGTTTTTAGACCCCTCATCCATCGACCTTCGCTTATTTCTGAATATATAGCAAAAAAATATTTGAATGGACATTTGTTCCCCTTGCCACTCTCCTATACACATTTTCGCATTTTTCGAACATCCCCTCCCCGCCCTATTTTCGTTACCATTCGAAAATGTTTGCCTATATGAACTCACTCCCAAGTTGCAATGGAAATTGAGAGACAAGATGAGTGGTAAAGAAAGAGGTACCGTTGAAAATGTTTCATCCAAACACACGTGGCATGTAAGACGAAGCAAAAGCAGTAGATAGTAAATAGTTCCACATTCGTACAGTTAGAGTTATAAAGAAGTCACGAAATTTCACGTAACGACCTAAATTAGTAGAGTTGTAAAGTTTCCGTTGCTTTCCTTAGGTGACGGGCATAAATCCTGGAAACTTTCGGTCCGAAGCATTCAAAGCCTTACATTTTATTGCACTTTTTCTTAAATTAAGTAGGTAGGTATGTCATCTTGATATTGTTTATTTATTTATGTTAGTTAGGCTATAGGTACTCTAAATTTATTCATTGGTCCTACTTTTTTTTAAAATTCTTAAATTACACTTAATTAAATTAATTGGATTGTGTGTGAAGAATACAATCAGGCTAAACAAAAAATTTTCAATTTGAACCACGTGTATACATGGAGTTAAAACCCGGGTTGAACCATGGTTGAACCCTGTATGTAAACATGCTACACGAGATTCATGGGGGCTTCATAATATAAAATATTACTAAACGATATTGACAAAGTCAACAAGTACCACGATAAGTATGATTAAGGTAATCGTAAGCCTAATAATAAATATATAAATAGGCTAAGGCAAATTATTAAAATACACAGTATTACTTAGATCAAGTACTGCGTTGTATACGTTTCTTTGGAATTGAGCCAAATTAGCTACTTCAGTGTAAGAACGAGGAGTTCAGCTTCTTCAAGCTACTCCCGCTTCTCCATTATCAACGAAACGGCTCACATATATAAAACCTATTACTCGACGTTAACACAAGATCAAGCAGTTTAGCTTATATTAGATGACACTTGATTTTTACTATATCGCTTTCATGACGACTTAACGCTTTTACCACAAGCTCGATAATCTCATCGACAGAACAATCAAAGAACTGTGAGAGGAGACCAACATAATACAAATTCAACGAGGAAACTAAGGCTAAATAAGTAATCTCTAATATATCTGAGATGTCGTCCATTATCGTCGGATGCTCTTCTCTCAAGGGACACCTATATCGCATGGAATTGAATCCAGAACACAGAGGATATACAGCAAGAAGTAAAAAATAGATACGTTTAGTCAACAATGAATTGTTCAAACACATGATTCAGGTGAAATGTGACTTTATAATTTAATTTTAAGGCAACCATTTATATTAATTGAAGAGCACTAACATAACAAGCTTTAGAACAACACACACATCCGAATAAGATGTGCAGAAAATCAAGACAAAATATACCACAAAAAAAAAACGAATATGTAACCTGTCCTCCTTTGTACTCGAAGGCCTTATAAAATATTCATGAAATCGTTCAAACAATGCTTGCTTGATTGACGTGACCTTTCAAGGTTGTTGTTTTTGTCATCTGAATCTCAGATATTTTAAGCTTCTCTATATGGCATGTTGCAGAAGCACAATAAATATATATCTGCAAGAGGTTAGGTTAGGTACATGTGAAGTAGATTTTCTCATATAGTCTAAAAAGTAAAAAACAATTTTTGAATACGAACGGTGTGTACGAGCGGAAATTTAATTGTTATTCAACCGAAAAAGGTCAACAAGCCACATGAGAGGAAAATTAATGAAAACTGTGTTTAGGAACATCTTGTTAGGTACATACGTCGTAATTACCCATCTAATGGCATCCCGCTTTAATGACCAAGATTACAGGATTTTTGAAGTGCTCGTGAGACACCCGATGACGACTGAATATCGAAACATATCCCGAGCAAAATAGATTTTCACTGTTTTGGTTATAGGAATACCAACCGACAGTAATAAATTCCTGTGCCGTTTTCTCTCAGAGGAATATCTGTAAAGGAGCTTCCAAAACTGAAGTGCTATGGGACGAAGTTACATACAAACTGCCATTATGTTTACTAATTTGTCCGAAACATACATACGACGTATGTAGATAGTTTGTAATACTTGCTGCCCTCTGTTGGCCATTTAAGCATTACTTGTGTTCTTGTTCTATAATGTAGATAAGTTTCTTAGGATGGTTGCAAACTACGTACACATGTATTTACATAATATATCCAAAGGTGTACTAATTTCAGTTGTATAATCATTGTAACATGTTTCGAATCTTAGTACCTAAGTGTGATAAGAAAATAATATAACCCGGCCATATGTCATGAAGTTGGGAATAAATTACTTCGATTTTTTTTTATTATTGCATTCAATTAGGTCTTAACATTTTGTACTAATCCTCCAATTTTTACGAAATACATAAATGGCTATAGACTCGTATTTAATTTTAGTAATCAATCTTGTCACCAAAATTCAATTCAATGCCAGCATTGTCTCCCTACTTACAAATCTACTACCACACTTATCTAATTTACTAACTTTTTAAAGTGTGTCTCACTCAATAATGGGAAATTACCCAATCCAATACTAATTTTAAGCTTAAATTTGATAAAAGATGACAACATCAATAAGTTGGAGATAACCCCCAGCCGAGTGTATTCAGGAGCGGATCCAGCTAGTTGGCGCGACAAAATGATTCACATCTATTCTTCTGCACCTTTTGTAAAAAACGTAACAATTTCTGGAAGCGTTCAATATGATACATTTAGGAACGCGCCTACTTATTGGACTTAGCAGACAGTCGCTCAGACTATTTTCTAATGCAGTCACTGGTCATGGCCCCTTCCGTCACTTCCTGAAGAAAATAGGCAAATCCGACAGTGAACTGTGTCGACTGTGCGAAGAGGATGACGAAACCTCGATGCACGTCATTGCAGGTCTAAGGCTGCAAATCACTGGAAGAACAATTATCTCTCCAGATAATGTCTCCAATCTAACTTCAAAAGCAATAATCGAGCTCGTTAAAAGACTAACCATTTTAGGGGAAAGCACAATAGACCAACTATAGTTGCGGTGTCCGCAAGGTCCTAGAGGCCTAGTCGCCTCTACTCTTAACATTAACATATGTTTCCGAAAGGGATCTTTGCGAATCCAATCTCGTACAGTTCTTACAACTACACTCATATAGGAGATGAGCTCTATCTGTATATCATCTCAGACGATTCGGCGAAACCAACATTTTTGATATTCCAAGCGGTTTCCGAAAATTTCAGTAGCATTTTTTCCAACTTTCTGCAACGTTATTACCGCAATGCAATACGATTTATTTCTTTGTTACCTGTTGTTACCCTCGTCTATGAGAAGAGATCGAAAGCTAAAGCTAAACTGTTGTGAAACAAAAGTTAATAGTATTTACTATTCCAGGTAATTTTTTAAAACTGTTGTCTGTGGATATTTCGTAACAGAACTAGGTGTCTAAGTACACACAATCGCATGTATTACGTGTTATATATCTTGTATTTTTGTACAAGGTGTGGGTCCTAACTATATGTATGACACCAGAAATCATCTTATCATTTTCTATGTACACTCAACTGATTATTATTAGATTGGGAACCGTTTGAGCTTTACTGTAAAATATAATTTCCCTCACTCCTTTCCGCTTCTATACATATGTAAATATTATCATTATAAGATGTACCATTCTGACGTCACAGGGTGATTCCTAAACAGTAAAAACTAAATTTAAAAAGTTTGTGTCGGAATCAATTATCCTACTTAATGCATAACAACCTTCATATATACATCAAAAAATAGTGCATGGTTTGGGTTGATAAATATATATGTTTTATTTTAAAGCATTCTCTCAGCATTTTCTTCTGCCTGGCTGCCTAAGATACCCACGAGAACCATAAAAATAACATAATGAATTCTCGATTACATACGTCATCCATATTACATACATATGTACATATTTACATTACATAATATCTTCAATTTTCTACATGCCAACACAAATGTTTATCGGCATTGATACAAATAACTTTCATAATAGAAATGAAACCCCCCGGTGACAAATTTGACATCTTTTGTGCAACATTTCACCCTCTTAAAAGTTTATTCCTCACAAATATCATCTGGAGCGCGGGGCGGAGGAGAGATTGTTCCCAGATAATAAAAGTTAGGAGACAGACAACTGCTATCATCAAAAGATCAAAAATAAGAAAATACACTTTGTGAACAGTTTGTTAGTTAGTTTGAAAATGTTTCAATGAGAAGTTCAAAATACTTCATTCAACCCAAGAAAAGTGTAAAATGTTTGGCAGGACGCAGGACTTGCATTAATTTTTGGTTCTCTATCTATCTGTTTCTCTCTTTTTCCCTCGCAGCATTTCCAATAGGGTGGAAAGGAAAATTCAAAACTTTTGAATGAAATTTGTAACTTTTTTGGAAACCATATTTTGATGGGGGATTTTATTGCGTTAAAAACTGTCCTTCGGTTCTATAATTTGTATGGTCTTTTAATATCATATAATTGTTAGTGTGCCTTTTAATGAAGGGCTTTTATATGGCTGGGTTTTTTTTTAAGTACAGTTTTGCTTATGTATATCAACAATATACATAATATTGTACTAATTTTTGTGGGTTTTTTGTTTTACGCGAAGCTCAAAACATCTTCTCTGTTGCCAAAGAAGCATCGAAATGTCTTGGATTTCTGAAAAGGTGTAAGAAATATTTCAGCCCATCATATCTAGTGCTCATCTACATATAAGCAATATATCAAACCTAAATAGAATGGAATACAATTCTCACATCTGGGCCAGGGCTGGTCGTACAGCTTTAGCTTCATTGGATATTGTCCAAAAGAGAACCTTCAAGCTCATTGGTGATTTGACAATTGTTTGTCACATCGACTCGCTCGAGCACCGCCGCTATGTTGGATGCCTTTCGCTCCTTTATCGCTGCATGATTGGCCAATGTTCCGTTGAAATATCTAGTCTGATCCCTTGTAGATTAATTCCTGCACGCAATACTCGCGCTGCAAGCCGCACAAATCCGTTCACACTTCAAAATACTTTTAGCTGTACAGTAAAATTCCGTGATATGTACTTTTTTATCCCAAACTATGCGAATGCGGAATAGTCTACCATCCAGGGGCGCACCGAGAGGGGGGAAGAACGGAACCGATCCCCCTCCAGAATGTCAGTTTTCTGAACATAATTTACAAATTATGTGGTCTGTATATTATTACAAAGTCCGATAAAATAAAATAAAACCTTTTAATCTACAATAGCAGTCCATAAGTGCTCAGATGGTTGCAGGACGCGACTTTAAAGCCCTATTTTTCTGACTTTTCTGACTTTTTAGGACTTGGGACACCTATGCCCCCCCCCCCAAGCCAAATCCTGGGTGCGTTACTGCTACCATCCTGCGAAAGTTTAAGACTGACATACATCAGCACCTCCTCCACTTTTCTTATGTTCCCTAATCCTGTCCTAATATCCTTCCTGCCATGTTATGCTTTGCATCATAGAGTATCCACTGAGTATCCACGTTCCGATTTATTTATTTTTCTCTGTAAGCATACAGGATCCATACTCATTATTATGATAAACTTCAAGCCTATTTATCACGGATTAGTTTCAGCTGATTCTAATTGGAAAAAAAAAGTGACAATCCGATTATTCGAGGGCCACACACAGGAGGTGTGTTTGTCCTCTCAGACGTTCCTTCCTTCAAGTAAAGTGTACACAATGCTTATGTGGAATTGATTAATTTATCTCAAAATTTCTATCAAATTGAACTTTTCTATTCTACTGCCATGAAACTGCTACGCAGGGCAAAGAAATTGACTCTGAAAATGCATTTAATCTGTAAATCATGTGAATATTCTGGATAGTAAATCTCAAAAAATTGTACCGTATCCGCCAAGTAGTCGGAAGTTTTAACTGCCAGCAAAAGCTGTCAAATTTAATCTTAAAATGAAGAATTTTTGCTTCAATGATTTATTGTGAGATAGCCTGAGATGCGAACCGTAATTTAGAAAAATTTTCCGTTTTTCATAAACTTTTTGAAAAATATCCGGCAGATAAATATATCATACGCTGCTGTCAAAGAGTATCTCTTCTTTATAGGTTTAGTTAGTTTAGGTTGAAGGTTTGCCACTGGGGATGAGTTATAGCCTGCTTTACTTAGACTACTAGCCGCGTCCATACATCTAAGCTCTATACTTTGCAGATCTCCTCGCTCCGAAAAGAAATTGCTACCAACTATCCCCCCTCTTTTGATCGCCAGTGCAGGACATTCGGAAAGCACATGACCAATTGTTTCGATTTCTTCAGCAACTTTGGAGCTTCGACAAAAATCTTTAGACACTAGACCCAATCTCCTAGCATGGTTACCTATGGCCCAATAGCCCGTTATCACCGCTACTAGTTTCTTGGTGGTCGTTATGCTTGCCCTAAAGGGCTCTCTTTTTTGTATGTCTTCTTTCTTCTCCCGTAAATGCTAGTATACATGAATTTTCAATAAAAAATCTTTACGTAAGATATATTTTCACATCCTCACAAGGATTATTTTGTGGGGCAGTTCCTTGTGTTTGCTTCGAAATTATATTTAAAAAAAAAAACAAAACAGCACTAGACACACGTCGTTTCTCTTTACTCGAATTCGCATAAGCACTTGTACCGATTATTATCGGTATTGATATTATCCGCATGCGCCAAACATTTTTTCGATTACAGAAATATATTTACATACCAACCAAAAAAATTATTAAAGCTTCTGCGCCTGTCCATTTTTGAGTCTGGATCTGGAAATTTTTTTGGAGTACCTACCTACATGCAACAATAGTAAAAGTGCCAGTAACCAGAAGTCTCCTCTCGCGATTTTGACATTTTACTCCTATAAGTGCATTGCGTATTAGATTTTAGTACAATTTTCTAAACCAATTGCACATATATACATTAAACTCGAGCAAAAATAAACAACGCGTCAGAGTGCTCTCTTTGATTTCATTTAAATCAAAAGCCCGAAACAAATATTTTCCCCCACACTTAAAATAAACAAACTGCAAATTTACATACGACAAATTAGTGACTACATAGTTCACTGAAATTTTTTAGGCCAACACTAAATATAAGGATATCCTTAATCCTCTTAATCAAATATAATTGCACATTCCTTCCTTCATCTTTCCTTTACATTTCCTCTCGAACATTCGATATTCATTTGCTCTACTTCCGAATAAATTGAAATGCACGATTTACATTGATTTCCGCCTCAGTTATACCGGCAAGAAACCACAAGAGGTGATAATATTGGAGAGAAGAGCTGGTAACAAAGTTTTACCGTTTCCCCAAAATTCCCACAGTATGTACCTACCTAGTTAGTACACATAGGCAAAGTGACCAGCACGTCGGGAATCTCAAATAAGGGAAGATTTAATCCGGACAATTGGATCTGAATTTACATAATAAATAATCGGACAAATGGAAGATTACCAGGACTCTATAGTTAGCCATGTCGTATGTAGGTCAAGCTTTTTCTTTCGGCAAATTAATCGCATTCTACCCATCATCACAGATTAATCACTGGAGGCTTACACGTAGATCCCCACTGTCAGGAAATCGGATGAGAATAACAGAGTTGGAATCCCCTTAGGAAATTTCGTGGAATTTGTTCTGAAAGGGTCTGGCCGGCGTAACTGACTCTTGGCAGTAGGCATTAAGTGCAAATCCCTCCTTTGGATTTTGGCTTTATGTAACAAACTTTGATGATTCTAAATGAGATGCAAATCGAAAGTTTCTTTTCATTCCTATCTTTTTTCTCAGATTCACCAGACCAGGCTATGTTTGGCTTTTGAATTTATTTCAAGTTGATGCGATATCTGGTGTTTTTTGGAATGTTAACCGGAAGAATTAAAGCAACTCCGTATACTATGCAAGATATTTCGAGAAATCGATAGTATACGCCCAGAAGGATTCTATAGTTTTCCTGGTAAAATAAGTAATTGTTCTACTACTACTACTACTTCTACTACCAGCAGAGTTATTATATGATATTCGCTTTCGCTGCGCTATAAAAATATTAATATACGGAGAATGAACTAATTCCCTTCCTTTTTATTATGTGCGCATTACGAATTCGGTTCTCGAAACAGGAATAAGAGTAAATTGAAAGTCATTTTGGCTGATAAAGCGCGACGAGCATCACGGAGATAAAAAAAAAAAATATGAATTTGTTAAGCGTCTGGTCTGGTTGTGTAATGAGAAAATGCGAGACTAAAATTCGTCAGAAGGTGGTATCCTTCCCATTCAGTGGAGTGGTTATTTCGTTTCACAGCCATGACTCGAAATTCAAAAATATTCACAGTTAAGTTCGCAAAATACATATTTTATGGATGCTGTGATATAATCTCCAGGAGAGTTTAATGTTAAGATTTAAAAGGGAACAGAATTTTTCGTGGGGGCGAACAATATTTATGATGCTCATTTATACCTCAAATTGAATATATGCTTGAAGCAAATTTAATTTCCAACATATGATAAGTTATGTACAATGGAGCGCTATGTAGTATATGTATATACATATGTACATTATATGGCTAAAGCTTTTGCTTTTTTGAGGGGCTTTGTATATATTGATGTTGTCACATAACAACCAATCATTGGTTCAGCCATATCAGCAGTCCATATATATATTTTTTTTTTTTTTAAACAAAATCACACAATGTTACTAAAATTTAAACAAATTCACACAAAAATATTAATTTTATAGCAATTTTGAAGTTAGTAGTTTTATAGTTCAGCCCCAAATGTAAATATTTCTGTTGTAAAATTTCAATTATAGTAAAAATAGTATCTACTGCTCGTAACATTGTTACAGTTACATATAGATAAGATTAGAATAATATTATTATAATTGCGCATAATTGTTGGAAATGTATGTGTACATGTCTTGTGTATAAGAGGCTTCAAAATCGATTACACAATGTTAGAAAAGTACCTCAAATTAATAGTCGTGAAATGGTATAATGTTGTTACTTCCTTCGATATATGAGTATAGGTAAATATGTTCATTTTTAAAATAGAAAATAGCAATTGTGCTTTTATCCAATCGTATGCAGTGAATATCGTTCCAAATTTTCCCAATCCAAAGAAGTTAATATCGTTCCAAATTTACTTATCCATTTTATTCTCCTAATATTGATTCAATTCGCAAATCTAATTATGAAATACATATAGGTATACGATGAGCGGCTGATGAATACCTTTAAGCCCTCCCCCCCCCCCCAGCATACCTTTTCCTTGCCTTCAAAATGGCATTCTACGACCCCCTTGTTGTTGTCTTTGGTCACGGAGTTCCTTTTTCAAATTGGGAAAAAAAAATCGTTGGAGACAGGTGTGGAATGTAGGTTAGGTTGTTAATTTCTGAAAAGCCTGTGTCCTTTAGATCCTGTCTTAAAAACGGCAATCCGCGCACAATTTTTCCAAGTAGCTTCTTCTGTATATGATTGCCACAATTCTCTGAGCCAACAAATTTTGGTAATATTGTATATTCATATTGGTTAGTCCACTTTGGTAGGTAATCAATCAGCAAAACACCAAGGCTGTCTCAAAAACACATTCGCCATAAGTTTCCAAGCCGACTTGAATTATTTGAACTCCAGATTGTATTCGCGAACCTAGGTTTCATCTATGGTTACGATTCGATAAAAAATGTTCGTCAAAATTGTCCCCGATTAACTCCAAAAAACTCTTAGAAGTCTGTTTGACGAACAGCATTTGTATTTTCAATACCTAACAATGCATATAAAAACTCGTGCAAAATTTGTCCAGCAACTCTTCTGCTATCCATATTTATGCTGCAGGCAACCAGTATATGAATTTCTTCACTTTTCGGACATTACTTTCGTCACTTGTGTCCTGTGACGACATCCGGGAGGGAATTATCTTCACAGAAATTAAAACTGATGTCTTCGACAATTTCTTCTTTCCTTTCTTCACGAGGTATCTACTTTATCACTTGGGAGAATTTTAGGATTCAGTTAACATGGTGATGTTTCTCCTTCCTTTCATACTGTTGCAATTAGTGCTATCATAACTAAGATGGTGAGTCATTTCTTATTAAGCTTAGGTCGCAAAGTTATCAGCCTCCCCCTCGTGTATAAAATATATGCGCCTATATCGTAGCATTAGGTACTAAACAAGTAACATTGGGAAACAAGAAGCAAGTAGTGATATACATATGTAGGTAACCGAGATGTAATATAGACACCACTAGATGTTCCTAACCAGTGTTGGGCGTAATCTGATTGCAGTGTAATTTAATTAATAATTCCATTACAGTTTAGTCAAATTACAAAGTAATCTAATTAAATTGTATTCGATTACATATCAATCAGATTACTTATGAGAGAATATGTAATCTATCAAATGTGTAATCTGTTACAATACAATTAGATTATTTTGTAATCTAATTACATTGTAACAGATTATTTTGTAGATTACTTAAAAGTAATTAATAATATAATGAAATGAATTGAAAGAAAATAGTATTGTTCCCGTACGAAATTAGTTTTAGGGAGTATTATGAAGAATTAGAATACACATATCTTAAATATCTTCAATGTCTTAAATGTAATCACATTAATTAGATTAACATGTAGTGGGATTAACTTGTAATCGATTAATGTGTAATCAGATTAACTTGTAATCACATTACATGTTAATCGATTACATTATGTAATTATGGAAATGGATTACATTAGTAATCTGTTACAAAGTAATCTGATTACAGATTACATGGTTAATTGTAATTGTTAATCATTAATCAGATTACATTTTGCCCAACACTGTTCCTAACATATCGTCACAAATATGTAAATTCTCTTCCACAAAAGTTCCAGTTTCGATACAGCGTCAATACGATTATGTCGCATTTTATTTCGAGTTTTTGACGCAATGAGTTTGATTTGGTCGCTCATGATAGCCCGTAGTCATATTGCTTGTGGTCGCCGTTAGCCTAATCGCAGCCTGAAGGAAACTGAAGGAAACAAAGAAATAATATGGGGACTCAAATTCGTCTCATAGTTCGTCAGTGGTTCACTGAATTTTATTGTGGTCATACAAGTACGAATAATCCTGAGTGCCTGGGACATCTGAATTATAACTCAAGAAATAGATGGTCAATAAAATCCATGATGTTGTGTTGGACGATCATCGCCAATGAAGATACGCGACATAGTTAAGATGGTAAACATCTGAAACGAACGTGTTCTTTATATCCTTCATAAACATTTAGGTATGAAAAAGCTTTCGGTTAGGACTAAAAAGAATTTTGCAATTGTGCAATCCAAATTAGTTTTTTGCAGCGTTATGTGTAATCATTGATGAAACATGGATCCATAGTTTTCGAGCCGTAGTTCTCGAAACTTCAACTCAATCCTGTCTAGGAGAATATTAGAGTTACAATCTATCGAAATTTTTTGTCGAACATTAGTCGAAATCAAAAACAGTTACGTCTCTGACATTTTTGTAAACATATCTGATCAAATCTCTTGCAGCCATCCCTGCTCTGACCCTCTAAAACAAACTGAAAATTAACAGTAATTATAACATAATTTAATTCTTAACAATTTCTAGATATAATTTTTTTTTATTTAAATAAATCAATTTCCATCGTTTCAGACTGAATCAATCAAAGTTGATCTTGAAACTAAGATCCAAATGCACAATTTAGAGGAAATCATCGACAAGCCAAATTACAATCAAACAGCGGTGACAATACTGTTGGATTCATGTCGACTGGTCAGAGACAACACATCGCAAGCAGTTAGAAATCTGGACATGGTCCTGTACTTTATGAAATTGGATGAAAAAACAGGACCGGGAACAGATTCAGATTATTCACTAAATAACATCCTCCAAGTAAGTGCTGCCTTCCGTAATTCATATGACTCTTTCCCAAATAAATTTATTTTATTTATTTTTTTTTTATTTCAGTCTGGAGAATTGTATGAGTCGAGAAGATGGCCAGTGACTCTTGGATTTTTAACTGTACTGTTGCTACTCTGTACGATCCTGGTGATTGGTGTAGCGCGAAGGTCACGTTGTGCTTTAATATTTTTTAGCGTTTTTGGGCTATTCGGAATCATAATTTGCTGGTTTTTAGCTGGTATCTACTTGGCCAGCTCCGTTGCACTTGGAGACTTTTGCATGAGACCGAATGAATTTATGTGTCGGCAGGTCGCACTGGTAAGTTGCAGTAACTTAAGTGAATATAAATTCTCTTTACTCGCGCAGTCATTTAAAATTATATGGTGGGTCGACTTGAAAATTTTCGTTCAAATGAGCGCCCCACAAAAGGCACTGACAACCATAAATGCGAATATAATTCTTAATAGTCCATATCTACATACTACAATGGTCTGCACTAAATGTAGATAGGATTAATTGTACATACAATTTATATACATATATATATGTAAATTTACATATGTATATACTTTTGTGGGTCTTTTTACTTGAAAAATTTACGAGGTTACTATTATATAGAAGGACGAATCTGACTCTATACTTTTCGGCAAACTAAAATACATACGTTTCCAGCCGGAGGAGTGTTGGACAAATGCCAACATTTTCACTCCTCTTAGGGGTTCAATTCGACATTTTATGCCACCCCAAAAAGGTAATAAAATCTCCTGCTTATTTCAATCGAATGAAATTTATTCTCTTCGAACAGCACACCATCGAATTCTGGGTGTTAGCCGAGCATGAAACGACATTTTATCGATTTGATATGACTGAAAATATTTTGTTTACTTAACGAGCTTAAGAGTACACAAATTCTTTAGACACTGCATGAATTGAATTTGAATTTTTCAGTCATTTTTCTAAAAGATTACGAAATGTAGACCAAATCATCGTAGGCGGCAAATGCATTTAACTTTAAACAAAAAAATTAATTTCATGTAAGTAAAAGAAAGGGAAATAGTTTGTCCAAATTTCTATTGTAAGAATAGAAAATTTTAGAATTATTAATTGGCATAAATGTATCAGGGCAAGCCTCTTATCGGACTAAAGCCACAAATCAATATTAAGACCTCCCCATATGCAATGGGGAAGATAAGAATTCTTCGAACTGACCGACTATAGTGTTTCTAGAGAGGAGTTCGACGACAGGACAATTGTGATCTTATCTGATTAAATGTATAGAGAGAATGATAATTGTGCCTTGTTGGATGAGGAAATGGAATAAATTAAGTTCCAAATTTATGTGGCTCTTAAATAGAGCCAAGCAAAAGCTTTGAGCTAATTCTTTGCACATTCTTAGTTATCAAAGACGAGCTTGACTAAACATTTTTTAAATCCATATAGAACGTAGTAATAAAAAAGTAGAACCCTTGATTTAAGTAATGCCAACCTGACGAAGATTCACAGAGAATTTAGGAGAGGAATAAATAACTGTAAACGCCTCCGCGGATGGAATGCTACCCCTTTTGCATTGATCCTTGCTTATCTCCTTCTAGAGGTAACAAATTTCGGTTATGATAATCAAAAATAAACAGATGAACTTGTCATAACAGTTATGACTAAACACAAAAGTACAATCTCGGATTTAATTCAGAATATCCTAAAAATAATCCATAGCTGTTTTTGTAGATGATTCTATCATAAAATTCTGGTGGAAAATTGATCTCGCAAGTAAACAGATTTTGAAATTTAATTATCTTGGTAGTAGCTTAGATATAAAAAAAAAATTTCGCTGAAAAATCTACAGCGGGTTTTATAGATACATCACAGTCTTTTAACACCATAATATGGGGACTGAAACTATAAAAGACCCTATGATCATACTTCTCGATTATAATACTGATGGACGCTTGCGTTGCACTCATGTTGAGCACAAACTAATAAAAAGACAGCCCAATTTATCTTATTATTATTCCAGCGAGGACTTTATTTCAAATAGAAGACAGTTGGATAATTCTCTACACCATCTATCCTCGATCCTGGGCCATGGAAATTGTATTTGTTTTTTTTTTTTAGCTCTGTTACTCCTAAGGTTTGCCATTGATGTTTAAAATCCTATTTAAACATAATGAAATGCATTTAATTGAGCTCTACAACGGAAAAAATGTTGTACATCCTACTTTTCATTACAATTTATTTTTATTGCGAACAACATTCTCTTAAAGACCTTTTTTTTTATTCCAAGAAGCCTCGTCTAAAATTTTAAATAAATTACTAACGACTATAAATGTAAACTCCAAAAGGACAACCACAATAAAACATTTCCACTAAAAAATATGATCACAGATCGTAAAAATGTATGTCCACCATGCCCGCATTTCCACCTCCGACTGTAACATTGATCGAAATTTATTCGAGTCATCAAAAGATATAGCATCAAACTGCATTAACTTTATAATGAAGAGATATGTATAAAGCAAATGACCCGATTTAAATGCGGTTATAAAGCCTCCATTAAGTTTATTGGCTCCCCATATAAGGTGGATTCATCATAAGTGCTCCCTTAAAGAAACTATGGCACAGTACATATACGTGTGTATACCTACCTTGTCTTGGATTGGCTTGGCTTGGATCAAGTAGATGATGGTACAAGAACAAGTTCCATCAGATATACTTACTTAGATATAGACGAAGATATGTTTGCGCTTTCATTATATTTATGAGCTCTCTAAAGGCTTCTTATAATGCAGAGGAATGCGATGATGGGAGGATATCTTCAAATGTACATAAATACACCTACTCTCCTAACATTTAATTCTTGTTTTCTTTTCAGAAAAGTCCACACAATGTTTACTATCTCAACTGCGGTACTCTAAGGAATAGTTTTATTTTACGACTCAACGAATCAAGGGATTGCGTGGAACGAGCTCGGGAATCTGTAAACATCGTATCGAGGTTTGTTCTCATCTCAATCAATTAATTAAGTTTTTCAGAAAAGTTTTCATTTTCATTTAAAGGATGAGTCGTGAGGTGTATCCTCGGATCGATATAAGTAATGCTGTTGAGAATATGGGCAAAGAATTGGAGGAAACCAAAGGTAAACTTTCAGTTCTCTCTGCTATGTTGGATCGGCGTTCAATCGACAAACACTATGCAGCCGCAATGAAAGGTATCTGTGGAGGTGGTCTCTTAGGTTTGAGTCTTATGATGGTTGCTGGTCTATTGACTGCCTTCCTATTAACTTTACTTGTGTATGCTGATTCTCATGCCTGGATCTACCTCACTAAAAAGTAATATTCATATTTAGAAATTATTATTTAAAATGATTGATTCGAAGAAAAAATACTTTTTTTTTTTTTTTACAGACGACAGCCACCGGAAGTGGACAAATCGGAAACGGTACCGCTATTTCCAACAGCACCAGCTCCAACGATTTCATCACCTACAACTCCTCATATTCCTACTGCCACTGGCACTGGTACCGGCACCATAAATCGGACTCTTCTACATCACCAGCAAAACCATAGCGCTACGATTGGAACAACTGCTGGTCATCATAGAAATGGAACAGTCGGATTGAGAGGGTTGGCATATAGTGGCGAATCGCCACCACCTGGTTATGATGTTGTGGTGCATGGCGCAAGGCATGGCTTTTTATTTTTCTTTTGGTTTTTTTTCTCACACTTCTCTAAAAAAAAATATTTTATATCATTTTACATCAATCATAATCAGTTCAAGCATTGAAATCGTTCACAAACTCCTCTATTTACCAACGGGATAACAATTAACCCGTCCATATACTTCGCTCTGGCACATTTGACCCCACCATTCATCATTCGTATTTCCTTTTCTTTTATTTTTGTTGCACTAATTTTCTGCAACTTATTTTATTAGCTAGAGTTTATAGTCTTGTTGGAGGTTATGGAATGTTTTTTTCCCAGGTTATGTCCTGCACAGATTTAGTTTAGTTTTTTTTTTAGTTTTTGTTTTTACAAAGAAAACTTAAAGCTTGATGTTAATCAGTTTTTGTATAATATTTTACAGAATCAGTAAACATGATGTAAATTACAGTTTTTCAAGGACTTCGTTTCTGGGGACAACCATATTGCAATTAAGTAAAAAAAACTATCGTAGAACATTGTTTTATATCCTATGTCATCCCTTGTGCCACATAAAGTCTTAATGTGAGCACTGTTGTCGTAAGACTCAATCTTGTTATAAGAACTCTTGATTTTTTGATTTGTTCGAAAAAGCTATTGTTAAGAATCGCTATCATGTGTACAGTTGTTGGAATAATACCGTTCAAGAGTACATACTCGCTTTTTGGATATAAAGAAACCACTTAATTAATGCCTCTATAATCCAATGTAATGAAATTCTGTCTTATGTTTAATCTTAGCTAATCTGATCACATTTTAGGTTTCGCCAAAATCGATATGCTTCTTGTGATGCAAGAGATACTTGACTCCACTTGTATTGTAAATCTTCAAGTCTGATATTCGGCTTAGATTAGAATACGATTTCCACATTTGGGGTCTGCGTAAGACAAAGTTCATAAGAAGGCTTCATGATAATTTCAAATATCGCTTCCCTGAAAGATCACTCTTCCTTATCGCTTCTTCTATATCTATTGCTGTAACAAAATCTATAGCCTGATTCTTTGTGGAATTCTTCCTATGCCTACCACGCGAGCCTAAATCTTATGACTCTGTATAAAATCATGAACATTCAAAAATCGCAACAGGAGAACAGAACCATTTTTATGTTATATATACTAAATTGTCCAACAAACTAACAAGGCTTCTACTCCTCTTTTGACGGTTGTCATTTGTATGGATTCAAATTAAATATGATCAGCCCTCAGCTCAGCAGTATAGCAAAGGATTAATAACTGCATTATCGCAGTGGTAGATCAGTAGAGTGACGCATAGATGGAGACGCTTTCGAACCCCGGTCAGTGGGGTAACAGAAAAATATTCTTAGATTACATTCTGTATTATAAAAATAAACCATCTAAATCTATGCCATAATGCGACTATTAGGTTTATCAATTTCCCTGGATCGTGTAAAAATCAATCCCATATCTTACCACGTTAATAATTTCCTAAAATTTTAATATTTCTTTCTATACATTATATTTGTTTAAATTAGTCATACGACCAATAGCATAAGAGCTCGGTCCTGCTTAGTAGAGGTTGATTGAGGGAAATAGTATTTATGAAACATAGCCCTCATAGCTCAATCTGTTGGAGTGAGCTTATATTTTCTGTATAGAATATTTTTAGGGGCTAGTGTTATGCAGGCGGGGGTACATCTATTGCTTTTTTTCCTCTAGATTGTAAATAGATGGTAGGCTCGAATATGGATCATCTTGTGGCTTATAGACAACCCGAAACAATTAAAAGTGTTTCTTATGACTTACTATTGACTCTGTAACTATTTTAATCATAACACAATTGCAGCGGCAGCAAAATTTTCCGACCGATTTAATATCTACGAAAAGAAGATATGATAATCGAAAAATTTTAGATGTAAATTGACAAACAAACTTCCCCGTAATCGTTAACTACCCGCAACTATACTTGAATTGTTTATCTTTCCGACCCCAAGTTAACTCTAATGTTCCATCTTAATAATGTTAATAAATTTTAATCTAAATTAAACTCTAGAAACTTTGTCCTTCGCCTTCCAGCTATAGTTATTAGTTAAGAAAACTTCAACAAAAATTTAAGTGAAATTCTCAGTGTGCCGCAATTGTACTGGGGTGTGGTGTGGTTGTAAACTTTCTCATCATCATCAGACGAGAAAATGTGCCGTTCGGCGCGTCGTCGTCGTTTGTGATTGGTTTGGCACTGCATTCGAATCAAAAGTTTCCACATCAAGGAATAGAATTCAATTATGAACTATTCTTTCTTTGAATTCTTTGCGGCTCACACTTTTATCCCTGCTTGCTTGACTTGACTTAAACTAAAACTTACCCCTGATGATAGATCTACTGAAGAATGTGAATAAGTAAATTTTTGAGGTTGAACTATTATGAACTTCTACTTAAAGAGTCTAAAACTTTGATGGTACGTCATAGCACACTAATAATAGTTTCAGGCCGTACGTTTTATTAATAATTCATGAGTTACGCTATCAAAGTTCGGTTCATTTTAAGCATTTGTAGTTACTCCTGGTAAATAGGCAATAATATGTCTTAATTTGAGTTTGTTTTATGATAACCTAAGTGAACTCTCGTTTTTTTTTCAATCGATCATTTGATGTGGCATTATCAGAACAAAGGAAATTGGTTTAAATTATTTTATCTCAAATCAAGCTCAAAAAAATACGAATTTTCTCCTTAATTTTGCTATAAGCGCACAAATGGCCCGTTCGGCATAACTGCACACTACTGAGGAATTGAGACAAATCTATAAGACAACTCTCAACTATCTTAAGCTTATTATTCCAATATTAAATTTTTATTTTACCAGGGTACACGAATGGATTATATTAGAGAGACATTTTGATCTTGAAATCCGTTGAAATTAGCCTATTCTTGGACCTACAAGATTGGTTTCACATTTATAAGTTAAATCAGTGAAATGTTATCGTAAATTATATTTTGTATTCCCATGTAGCATTGTTAGCTCACGACTCATTCTGCAATGCATTGGAACTAATTGGACTGTGAAAAGATAAACCTCTGAACTTCTTCTACGCCATCCTCTCGCACTCCTTTACTAACCTGGAGGTGTCAACGAGCTACATCAATACTTTCGCTACAGTCTGGGTTTCTGAGCAAATGGCTATTTCTCTAACCCTCTAAACCCGAATCAAAAAGATTCCTACCTGCTTCAAAAATAGGATAGCTTTAAATTCAGCCTGATAGTCAATGACATGTTATTGAGTGTGATTTCCATTTGACTCTTACTGGGATTTTGTCTTCCAAGCTAACGATTGACATGATTTCAAGGAGGTTGTTAGTCTCATTTCTTATATCACGTAAATCATGGAAGATCCAGAGTTATCCAGTTGAGAATAAGAACCAGACTAAGTTCGAATCAAGCTGCCGTCTTCTTCTTTATGTATATTTATATAGAGTCACGGTTGTTGAGGCTAATCTCAAGTACTAGATTGCTAGCAACTATCGGAAAAGATGGGTCGAACGATACTAGTATATAACTATAGTCCAAAGTTTCAATTTCAAATTTTTTTCCAAACATTGCTGACTCTGCCTTCACGATGAACCAGTTAATAGCAGGCTCAATTAATCTCTGATTCCGTAATATTGACGGATTATACGATAACCTGTTTCCATCGCTTAAGTCAGAACTATCTCCAAACTTTCACTGAAAAGACCTTTCGATCGCATTGCAGAGATGTATCTCCACTGTAAATAGTTTTTGAGAACTTAAGTTTTCTGTGTAGAATCTATTGATTGTCTGGAAGTAATTGTCCATTGAGAAGGACCCTTGCTTTGCACTAATTAAAAAAACTGTTTGTTTCCGAAAAAGCTACTCCTTTTTTAGGGTTCCGTATCCAAAGGGTAAAAACGGCAACCCTATTACTAACACTCCGATGTCCGAACGTTCGTCATCAGGCTGTATCTCATGAACAGTAATAGGTAGACAGTTGAAATTTTCACAGAGTGTGTATTTCTATTGCCGCTATAAATAATAAAAATTAAATTAAATTAAAAATTAAAGGGGGCCCCATATAAGAAACATGTTTTTTGTCGTGTACATCGGGTTAGATTTTGTACGATGATACGGAACCGACTCGGACTTGGCCATTTTTTTTTTTTTACTTATTATTATCACATGTTGCAACACTGACTTAAGTCGCAACGTTTCTCCAAAGCATTCTCTGTTACGATAGAAGTAATCCTTCTTTGTTAGCAAATAGTTGTTTGTAATGTTTCTAGATTCACATACTCTCTTTTTTGTCCCATTTTTAAGAGACTTTAAATAAAATTGTATAAAACTTTATAATTTCTTTCAGAAGTTCGGGGCATCATACTCTTGGTCGTTTGCCATCACAACAACCTTCAGCTCTATCTGGACCAAACAATGGTAAATACGCAACCCTTAGCAAACAATGCAAGACTCTCGAATCAAGCGATTTTTACTGAGAATCGCCTGCCTGCACTATAAATGCAGGCAGCTCAACAAATCAATCCGCAACTCTACCAAAATCTTCGACTGCATATCCAATATGTAAGCTAACTGCTGCTACTGCAGAAGTAGAAAAATCTGATAAGGATCCCCGTGATGTCAGTCATAATGGATTCAATCGATTTGACCCAAAATACATTAGCATTGGACCAAAAGCAATTCGTGGCAATAATAATTTGAATGTTTTAGCTGCAGCGACTGCAAATAAATGTGCAACTCTTCGGCATGGCGGACGTTATGGTGGTTCATTGATTTCAAAAGGTGCAAGTCCGAGTCCCAATTTAAAAAGTGCAAAAACTCCTAGTATTGCAACAGTTTCAAAAGATTATTGTAATCAGGCAGATTGTTCTACTCTTCCATACAAGAAAACTACAGTAAATACGTTCACAGATATTCCAGGAACTACAGGGGTAGGAAGTTCCACTGCTGCAAAGAAAGAAATGGAAGCAAAGCAACAAATTCAACAACATCAACAATCACAACATCAACAATTTCAACACCAACAACAACAACATCAGCAACAACAGCAGCAGCACCAGCAACAACATCAGCAGCATCAACAACAACAGCATCATCAACAACAACAGCACCAACCACAATACCAACAACAACATCAACAACAACATCACCAACCTCAACATCAATCATCTGTATACAGCATCGAAACGTCCAGTTATCGACCATCTTCAGGAAAGCAACCAAAGGGAGGAGGTATCTCAATTTTAAGCCAACCACTGCCAGAGATCCCCCAACCGGTTATGAAAGTTTCGGAAATATCAAAGAATATTCAACAGCCTCTTTGCGTTTCCAATTTAAATCAATACAGGTCACTACAGAGGCCGACAAAATCTCAAAGCGGTCAACACACCAGCGCAAACTATCAACTACGTGAAGTCGGCAGATCCTCTTCCGATGGATCATCCTCAGTTAAGGTTATTCCACCGTCTCTTCCGCCCAAAAATAGACATAAAGATGACCAAACTACATCACGCTCATCTCGGCAATCGAACACTCAAACTCTTCCAATGAAATCGTCAAGTCTATCACGTCATCAGTCCTCAACGCACAGTACCTTTGGATATGATCGAGGCCAAAACGTCAATCAAGTAGAAAAATCAAGTAAACAATTTGACAATAATAAATTGTCTTCGTCACAATCAAGCGGTGTTCCGTATGTAGAACAATACAAATCAAATTTAGCTGCATCGAAGCAGGGTTACCAGACAATGTCTTCATCGGGATCTCAACATCAACGACATTCATCGAATATTTCTTCATCATCGGCCCATCATCATTCCCATCAACAAAACAACAATCTTCCAGGCTATCAGTCAAGTCAAAGCAGCCACCACCATCAACAACAACAGCAGCAGCAACAACAACAACAACATCATCATCATCATCAACAACAGCAACAACAACAACACCAAACCTCTAGCAATAGCAATAAGAACAATTATGACCAGCATACAAGCTCAAATGTATATTATCGTTCCCTAAAACGAGGTGGCACCCATGCCAATAGCGATCTTTATTCTGTAACAGAATTGTAGGAGTGTGCTTGTTGCGGTGGTAGCGTTGATATCGTCCGACGTTGTCCCGCACTTGTTATTGTCACATCATCCTCCTCTATTACATCAACAACTATTTCAACAACACCAGCATTATCGTCGTCGAAATCGAAGAGATCCTTGGCTTCAAGCAAGCATTCAACGACGATGACGACGACAATGAATTCTGGTTCGTTTGATGGTAGAGGAGATGGAGGTGTGAAGCAACAACAACATCGGTCACAGGCACAGCAACAACATTCCAATGGGAATGGAATTGTTGTCGGATCACATCAACGCCATCGCCGTGAGAAAACATTCAAGGTATGATTTTTAGAGACGTCATAAAAAATTATTTTTTTGTGACGTCACTGGAACAATAATAAACAATAGACACAAATACAAAATCTATACAGGACACACTTTCCGAATACACACTATCAATGAGAATCTAGAAAATAATCGTTTTCTGAAATTCAACGTTTAAGATGAGTTTTTCTTTCATACTTCAATCTATCCTTTTCTCCTGGTTTTTCAAGAGCCAGAATATCATGATTATGAGTGCTTCCACAACTAGCTACTACAGTCCCTCCTAATGTGATTATTATACCCTAGATGAAATCTATAGGGCATACTAAGTTTGTCATTCCACTTGTAACGTACAGAAATAATTATGGTAGAGCAAAATGAATTGGACACCCACGCATAATATTAAAAGTTGTTTTGCTTTTTGCATGTCCGTCCATTCGTCTGCCTGTCTGTGCGCACGATACCTCGAGAACGCGTATACTTAGAAAGCTGAAATTTTGTTCACGGACTTTAAAAATTAAGTTCGAAAATGGGACAAATCGGGCAACTCCTTCGTGGGGTTGCCATACAAAAATTTCATTTTCCACTATATATTTGGACACTGCCTGAGAATGTGTCGACATAGAGAGCTGAAATTTTTTATATAGTGTTTTTATAATAATAGCAAATAAAATTTCAAAAATGGACTAAATCGGGCAGCCCCTTTTTGGTGTTGCCATATAAAAATTTAGGTTTTTTACATATACTGTGAAAACGTTCAGTCCTAGACATTTTTATTGTACTAAAAACTTCTTTAGAATACGAAATCCTATAAAATTGGTTGTAATCATTTTTTCTGTCCGACGAACCTTTCTAGAAAACCACTTCAAAAATCAATCATCAATCATAGATTGGTGACCATACGAAATTATATACGGGCATTCATTTTGGGTATCATAAGAATTGGTCTTAGATCAATTATAGCTTTTTTACTTGTTTTTATACTTGTTTTAGAATTTTTGTTAATGTAAAACGATTTGTATTTTAGTTTGGGTGGTGGAGGGATGGCAATTTAAATCGACCTTCCACCTCACTTTTTTGTATTTTAGTTTTTCATAAGATGTCCCGGTCATTGAAGCTCTGATAAATCATGATTTGAAAATGAACTAAAATTATTTGCAGTATTTTCTATTGCTGGAGTCCTATTAACTATAATAAAATATAAGTATAGGCGATATCGATCGCATCAAGCAAATGAACGATTATGGCATACTGTAAATTGTTTATTTAAACATTGTAAGCTTTCACGTACACATTATGCATTAGGAATGATAAATATTATCCAATCAGCGACCTCAGTTTGAACATAACAAATCCAAATGAAATGACAAACTAAATTTCAAAATGTTTATTCAAACGTTGTATTCGTGGGTTACAGACAATCTTTCCCCTATAATGTAAGCTGCTACTACTATTTTCATATTATTTTTCCTCATAATGCAGCAGGATTTCTTTATAGGGTGCATTTTTTAAGAGCTGACAGTCGCTGCGGTCTATTTTACATCACGGTATGTTCGATCAAATGAAATTAAGAAAGAAAAACGAAAAAAACGTGATTTCAACCTTTCAATTCTTAAGGTCTAACAAAAGTTCTTTTAGTTAAAATAAGAGATCAAGAGATTATGTTATTTAGGGAAGCAGTAAATGCCTTTGATTGGATTGCACTTTTGAAATTTAACACTGTACAATTCAGAAATTTCGTTCAGCCTATAGGGTATAGCAGAAAAACAAAAGTTAAAACAAAATCTTTACAAGGTTCTTTCCATCAATTGTCGAGCCAAGTAAAACAAATGGGTCTGGAACCAGCCTTGGAAAGGCTAGCCTCGTCTTGTTGATTTTTATACCATGCAGCCAGACTCCAATTTATCCTCTGTCACTCTGTACTACCTACCTACACCTTCTTCAAAATGATGGGTTCAAAATGCATAACTCCAAAAAAAAAAACTGAATATTATTTCGGTTAAGAGCGCACAGCCCCGTAAGTAGCGCAAAGTACATTTTTGGAATTATTTACTTTCATAGGACTGGTAGAGGAGCCCTAGATTCAACGGGCTGAAATATTTTTTACACTTTTTCTCAAATCCAAGACATTTCGATGCTTCATTGACAACAGAGAAGATGTGATCTGACCAGCTTAGCTTGCTAGAAATATTAATGTCAAGAATGCATAAAGACGGTGTATCGTAAATCAGTGTTCGATCAAATCAAACGGGAATGCAGAAATTATGATCTTGTTTTAAAGAAATGAGGCAACTTTGGGTTTTAGATGCATTGAATTCGACGCGATTCGGTTTGTCCGAAGCGAACATATTGGCAATATCGGTATTCAATGATCTAATCATGCAATCTGGTTTGACAGATATGGCATCCCATCTGGACTCCGCAGGAGTGTCAAAGGAGTAAATGAAATTAAGGGTAGTGTTGTAGTTGAGATTGAAAATAAGAAAAAGCAGATCATTAATGATTTTTAGGATGGGGTTCAGATGTAACGCCATCTAATATACCCCATATTAGGCGACTGGATAAGAAAGTTTCAATCCATTATATTATAGGAGGGGCAGACCAAGTGCTTTAAGTTTATCTATAAGGGCAGGATGCCAGACTCTATCAAAGGCATTTGAAATAGCTAGAGTAACGATTTTAGACTCACCAAAATTGTGAAGACGTTCCGTAAGAAAAGTCTGCAAGTCTCCAGATGAGCGTCCAGTCCAGAAACCATATTGGTGGTCGTTGATGAGTTGATTAGTTTCTAGATACTTCAAAAACCTTTGAAAGAATCGAAGTGATTGCACTGAACTACATTCTTTCACTTACTGCTCACTTGGTTTTATCTTCCACGTTTGGTATTCGTATTAGCACTTTCTAATTACTGCTGCAAAAAGCACTAAAGATTCTTAGATCTATTTATACCAATTTGTACATCTATCTACCCCCACCATTAGTAAATGAGTTTTCGTTGACACTTTGTAAACAGGCAACGGGTGTTGTACTTTCTTTGCAGTGTATCTCGTCGATCAAATTTTTCACCATTTGAGAATCGAGTAAAATATGCAAATAAATAAAGCAGCTCATGTAAATGTTAAGGATAGTTTAAGCGCGTAATAAAACACATGAATATTTTCAAAAAAATTACCTGTCACAAGAGGAGGAGGAATAATTAACACAAAATTGTGAATCGTCATGAAAATCGAATTTCCTCCACAATATCTGCGTTGAAGTAATTCGATTTCGAATTAAATCAAAAAGTTGTGAAAGCACTCAAATACGCAATTAATTGAGAAAAAAGAAAAAAAAACATTCAACTTGAGAAGACAAAATCACACTCAAAAACACAATTAATCCCGAGCACATTCCAACATTAAACTTGTGCGCAAAATCATTACGCATACCAATATTGTGTATATAATAAGTTTGGCAACCAGCAAGAAATTTACAAAAAAAATCTATTTTTTTGAACAGTTAAAAATAAACTTTATAAACATAACATAGGATTTTTAATGAAACGTTTTTTATTACACCTACACTATTCTAAAGAATTTTTCAAAACTCAAGGTTTAAACAATAAAACGAGATACATATAAATATTTATAATAAGATAAACAAATTCAACTAACAGTAAAAAGTTATAATTGTGTAAAATCACAAGCAAATCAACCAACCATCAATCGATTTATTATGCTCGTACTCATTCTATGAACGAAGAAATAGAGAGAATATATGTAGTTAAAAAAAAAGTGTTTAAAATAAAAATCTAAAAAGCGCTAATTTTAGTGCGTGTATCTATAAAGGTTTTCGTTTTTATATAGGAATCAATTATTGAATTCACCAAATATACCAAAAAATAAGAGAAAAACAAACCACAAAAAACAAAAATAAACACTGAAAAATGAACTGTTGTTAGTGACGTTAAATTTGTAATTGTAAGCGTTTTAGTCGACATGAAAATTTAAGGAAATATTAAACATAAATAGTGTAAATTTACTATGAGCTAGTGTAAACCAATAAAATAACGAAATTTCATAAATTAAATTTAAAATTAATTATTAAATTAAAAAAAGAAAAAAATATATATATACAACAGAAAACGCTTATTGTAGCTAGGGGATGGTGTGAACACATGGTTGAAATAGTCGCTCTCTTTTTCAATGAATACTGCTCAAGTCAAATTTTACTTTTAGTTTATTATTCAAAATTTAAAACAAGTGGAAGTCGAACATTTAATTAAGGTTTTTAAAATACGTATACAAAATTGTTTCTAATAATTTTCATTTTATAATGCTTTAAAAATATTCGCTTCTTATTTCCCTACAGATATTATTAATCATATTATGTATTAGATTACAGTAGATTTATACTCTTAAGTTGAGGAAAATATCAAAAGTTCGAAGCGGGCTGACTGACTGACAATAAAAACGGTTGCCGTTGTTAAATTTCATATTAACACTCACACAAGTAGCGCTGATTACATTCCAGCATGCAAGACGATTCGCGCATCATATTCCGACGAAGTTTAAAACGAAATGGTCTAATGTTTCCCGGATAAAGCCACATTTTAAATTTTTAGTTAGTTCGGCTATTTTTCTCTTCCTATTTATGTACACACCTACATACAATGTAAAGCTGTGAAAATCTCGTTACGCGTGGGACAAATTGAAATTGTATATTTTCCCCCTACTTAATTCATGGTTAGGTAAGATTGGCGCCGCTAGAGTATATAGCCTGCTTCACTTAGACTTCACTGGAGGCATTGTGCCCCTTGTCCTCATGGGATAACCTTTAAAAATCACCCTAGATCCATCCTGCTTCCCTTAAGAAACTCAAGATGCATCTGAACTCTTTTCTTTTCATCAGAGCAGGGCACTCATAAAGTACGTGTTGGATGGATTCGATTTCCTCCACATCCTTACAATTCCTACATAAATCGTTCGCCGCTATTCCCAGTCTTCTAGCATGGTCTTTTATGGCCCAATGACCTCTAATAGATACCTGGTATATATTCTGCTAGCATTAAACAGTTTTCTGATCCTCTTCCTCTCATATGCAGGCCATATTTGCTTCGCAATACGGCAGGTTCTCCTGTTGATCCACCGGAGGCTTGCCTTTTGCCAAGCACCCCTGATAATCTCCTCTTTTAGGGCTCCTATCGGGATCCTCACATAAGCTATCGCTGCGGAACTATCCATTTCAGAACCCTTTTTGTCCAACTCATCAGCCATCTCGTTGCCCGGGATATCCTTGTGGCCAGGTACCCAGCACAGGGTCACTTTATGCTGCAGTGTAGAAAATTCCTCAAGGGTGGTCTTGCGTAACTGTATCAATTTTGATTTTACCAGCACAGCATCCAACGCCTTAATAGCTGCCTAGCTATAAGTGTATATGCAGAATGTCGTGCGGACTCTCTGTTCTCTATTCTATTCACTTACAATCTAATCTTGAACATGTATTTTCCACTCTATTGGCTAATTTTAACGAGTTTTGTATTTTCGATATCTTTCCAAATTATAAAAAAAACAAAAAAAAACTCTTATGCCATTTTTAAATACAAAAAGTTACAACGAACCCACGAATTGTTACATTGAGAATGTACCAGCACCGTTACAAGAAACATTGTCTCTGGGGGACATCGGATAAGACTGTCCTGTAAAAAAACCAGACTCTCCATGCCTAATATTTTCTTATAGAACTTAGTTGATTTTTTTTTTTTTATAATTTTCACATGTTCCTATTATTCTTTTAATGCACACAAATCAAATGTTTCTGTTCGTTAAACTTCCATAAACAGATTGAATGTGAAAAAATATTTTTATTAATTTTATTTTTTTCATTATTTATCCCACCATTGTTCAAAAAGCGATTATTTCTTACATGTCTCTAAATAGCCTCTTCTGTATTATGTAAGTCGTTGAAATTGGGTCAATTTTGTAAGAAATTAAAGAACACAATTTACATTAAATGAGAAATAACTGTTTCTTTTTCGGAAAATAGTTTAAGTGACAAGAAAACCAATAAGTACGTTATAACTTATAAATAATGAAAATGTGGAGAAAAAAAACTAGGAATTTAGAAATTTTGTATAAATTCGACAATTTTTATTTTTTTATTTTATTTTTTGTTAATAATGTTCGAAAAATTCTAGACTTAATCTTTTAAATCTTTTTCAGAACTCAATTTAAATACAATAACCGAGATCACAAAGCCACAAGTGGTAACGGTAATTTCGTGTGCATTTAATTATATATTTTACGCATTTACTACATTTACATACCTACGAAACACGAGAGATACAAAAGCGAGCGAAACTGGAACTGTTTTCTATTTTAGTAAATTACGGCATTTATTCTATAATATACAAAGAACTGTTATCTTTTGTAATGGTTTCTACCAGGGTGTACATTTTTTTTACTATTATTCTTAGGCGCATTGTATTTGTTTATATTTTGTAATGAATGTGATAGAAGAATGTATGTATGTGTTTAAAAATAATGATTTTAAGAAAATACTCTGTGAGACTGTGAGTTGTAATCAAATATGAAAAATGACTTTTTTTTTAAGAGAACAGAAAAAAAGGAACTTCTTAGGAAATATATATATAAAAAACAAAACAAGAAAAAAAGCGACGGCATTACAATTAAGCCAAGCAAAATGTTATTTGAAATAGAAGGCAAAAGATTATTATTCTTAAATTAAATAATTGATTTTATGTAAATATACAAATTATTTAAAATGTATTAAATGCTTGTTTTGTATATGTCAGCCTTATACATAGACCTTTAAAGAATTCTTTAGGTAGAGCCCAGACGCTGCTAGGATGCTACACATTTCATTGATGAGAGGCATTCGTGGGAGGAAAAATTCCGTGCTACATTTATCTAAGTTGCAGCATGGGCAGCATACCAATATTATTATTTATATCAATAACTGTAATTTGATTGAATACACACACAATTAAACTCGGTTATCATTATATATGGAACTACTATGGAGCAAATTGTTGTGATGACACGTCTAGACATAATTGTAGCAAAATGCTCGTGATTCGTACTTACTACGTCTGGAATAACTTCAAAAAAGCTACCAAAGTTCAGGATCACGGAAAGAAGATAACTCAATTAATTACAAATGTAGTTTGAATATAACAATAATAATGCAGCTTGAGTTTATTTATTAATCTAAATATATCACGAATGCCTATGCTAACAGCTTCACTCAGTATTCTTCGTTTATAAATCTTGTATAAAGCTGTTAAAGGGAACGTGGAAGAATTTACCATAAAATTTACCATTAAAGTGTATTTCATAATAATTTAATCGTTTAAGAGATTTTGTTGATGTTATTATGTAGAGTTTAAAAGAAAACATGCTTCATCTGTTAAAAAAACATATTTCGAATGGAAAAAGGCACTCACTCTGGAATAATTCATTTATTCTTCCACCTGATAAGGATCACTTGAAGATTTTGAGCATGCCCTCACTTGAAAAACGTCGCATGGTTGCTCAAGGTATGTACTCATTGTCGCCAAGCCTGAGATTTATGTAAGTGCTTAATTGCTTTTATTCATGTTCTTCATGTCGAGGCTATGAGGCGTAAATCGATTTGCAGTGTGATATTCGATGTAGAAAAAGAGTAAAAATTAGGGCGAGTGTATTTGAAAAAAGCAATTCAGGGGGCCTATTCTTGAATTACGAATGATTTTAACGTATGCGATAAATAACGAATGGTTCAACCCCATTCGTTATATAACGAATGGTTTGTGTACGAATATAACGAATGCGGATTACAAGAATACCACATAAACATTCATTTCGAATGTTTTTGACAGATTAACGTATACGTTATCTGTCTTCGTTATTCAAGATAGGGCCCCGATTCTTGACTTTTTGATAGGTTTTATGGAGACTGACCATTATTGTTATATAGTTTAAAAAAAAGCAACTTTTTAAGTTTTGATTTTTTCAGTTATATTTTTCATATAGAGCTTAGATTCGATGCCAAACGTTCTCGATATCTCGAATTAGAAATATCGATTATTTGTATATACTTGTTTCCCGACTTCCATAGACGTCAGATTCTTGACTTCCAAGCTGTCAGATGCTTGACTTTTTGATAGATTTTATTGAGACTGACTGGTTTAAGATGTTTGCTTTTATTATGAGTGATATTCTAAAGAGTTCCAAAGAAAGATCACAGAAACGTAAAAAGCTACTGGCGCAAACGGTAACTAAATTCTAAATTTCCTGTAATAATCGAGGATAAATATATATATATATTTTTTGTACATTCTCAGTTGGGGCTTTTCAGTGTAGAAGAACTCAAACATGTTTTAGGAACAGCCGAGGAAACTTGCAGTCAAAAAAGAAATCGAGACGAAGATGATGATTGTCCGCCCGTAAGTTCAAAGAAGTCACAGCCAGAGAATTTATTTTACCGAGATCATCAACTTTTCTGAAGGTAATTTTCAAAGTCAAAGTACATTTATTTCCGAGTCCCCTGCTTAAAGCAACGTATAACGCTGGGCTCTACGACAATCAAGTATAGTACAAACTAGTTGTTAATATTACATAGCAAAAAAAAACAAACAAATTAAATCTAGTATTACAGTCATGTATCAAGTAGGGTACATAATTGGTTGTTATTGTTACATAGCAAAATAAACTAAATAAACTAAATAAACTGATTCAAATTAGATCCCGTATTACAGGTATATATATGATAGATGTAGGAATAATATTTTCGTAGTAGACTTCCACACATGTTAGGTATGGTTACATAGCCAAAGCCTTACTAAATTAGTTTAGTATCCTAATGGAGTCACAGCTAGTCTTCCGACTGTACACGCAACAGACACGAGACCGAGCATGAGCCCATACACAACAGGTGTATGCGATACAGATATAGATATAGTAGACCGTTGAGCATACCAGAGTACAGGGCAACTAACAGCTAACAGTCAACTAATCAGGTTAACTAGTGACTATATTGGCTAATTGATGGTTATTGATTGTTGATTGGTTAATATGAAAGAATGGATATGATTGGTTGTATGATGAATATATATATTGCTAATTGTCCTGGTGTAAGGAGAACCCTTAGGATGGATTTCAGGTTAAGTGTATTTATTCGATCGATCTGTTCCGACCAGTCATATTTTAGCGAGACCGGTAGATTTATGGCTGTTGAATACGGAACCGTACCAGCCTCAAATCTGGTTACAACTTCACTGAATTGTGTTGTGATTCCGTCATGGAAAAGTGATTCTATCCCGGATTTGTGATTTTAATTAAGAGCTTGGAGGTTTTATATGTAATTTAGTAGAACTATAGCTGTCTGTTGTCCTGAGTTAACTGAGGTGCTTTCATGCTGTTGTGTTGACAGATTTAGCTTATGAGCCAGACCGGCGGCGGTATCAAGATGTCGCTCGCTCTGTAATAAGATGGTTTAGGGCATTCTTTCCGAAGTCCTTGGGTAAATTAGATTTCCTTAATTTCCTCAGGCAGCATGTTCCAGCTTGTTACCCCTCGTGAGAAGATATCTCGACTGCCGAATTGAGTGTTGACGCGCGGGTAAATCATTCGTTTGTTGTCCCTTGTGCTCCACCGGAACCGCTCTCGTACATAGCCTGGTAGTAGGCCCATTCTGGCCTTGTGTATGAAGGATAGCGCGTTTACTTCATGTAGGCATTGCAGTGACCCTGGTATTAATAGATCAAGCAGAGGGCCAACGTGTGCCCTTCGTCGAAGATTGTATACATATCTGGCACATGCTTTGAGTGCCCGTAGTAATTTGTTTGTACCAGTTTGAGATATAGGGTATATGACGATGTCCACATAAGGGCTTGTTCACGAGCGCGATTTATCGCATGCGACGGAGCGCTGATTGGCTGCAGCAATATAGTTGTCGCTGTACATGCTTACTCTTTCTACGTTTCGTGCGATACAAAAATTTATCGCAGCAATGCTCTTAGTTTGGTGCGATTTTCACCTTAACCTCAACATTTTTGTGTGTTTACATTTATTATTTTCACCTTAACGTCAAGGTTTTTGTTTGTTTACATTTGCAATCGGGTGATATAGGTCCACAAGAATGTCGAAGTTTAATGTGGAAAGCTCCAGGAGATTTTTTTTTTTTAAAGTAGTACTAATAGTGCTGCTTTTAATTCCATCTGTCTATCCATTATAAAAACTTATTTCACAATAATATTTACTTTAATCCACAAAACCAAAACGAATTAAATTGTAGCTGTCAATTTTAAAAACCTCTGTCAACCTTATGAACGTATCGCGCGATAAAAACCAGTCGCAAATAGAGATAGATCTATAGAAAGAGCAGGACGTCACCAAAATATCGCACGTATCGTATCGCGCTCGTGAACAGGGGTTAAAGAAAGTGTGGTAGGATCAGGGCCGTGAACAGTCTAAGTCTCGTGGTTTCATCAAAGTGTGGCGATGCCGCATAGAGAGATCGCAGACCGTGGTACACCCGCGAGCACATCAGATTTATATGTGCCTTCCACGTGAGGTTTGGATCCATGAGGAGGCCCAGATTTTTTACTGTTTTTGTCGTGAGAGGTATATCGTAGCCCATTAGACTTATTGATGATATCTGTGACGGTAGCTGAGAGCTTCTGTCTGATCTTATTGCATATCCGATTGCTTGCGTTTTGGATGGATTTAACACCAGCCCATTCATAGTGGCCCATCCCTCCACACTTCCCAAGATCCTATTGATAGATGATATCAATTCATGCAATCCTTCCGTCGGCGCACCAGCATAAATCTGGATATCATCTGCATATATGTGAAACCCCACCCCATTTAGGGCCGCGCTGACATCGTTGATGTATAATGAAAAGAGAAGGGGAGCCAGGATAGCACCCTGTGGCACTCCTGCTCTCTGTGTTCTAAATGATGATTGGTTCCCCCCCGACCTGACCATAAATAGTCTTTCCGACAGGTAGCTCTCAATCATCTTACATGCACTTTGGGGAAACCCGAAGTGAGATCTTAGTTTGAATATCATCCTCTCGAGCGGTACAGAGTCAAAGGCTCTGCTGAAGTCCAGGAGCACGTGGATTACTGCTAGACCCCTATCGCACATTTCTCTAATGTCAGACGTGACTTTTAGGAGCGCAGTGCTTGTTGAGTGAAATCGCCTAAAGCCCGATTGCATGTTATCCATGAGCTTGTTCACACTGATTTGGTCTGCTATTAAGACTTCGAGAACCTTTGAGATCGCTGGTAGAATCGTGATTGGTCTCCATTCTGTTATGTCTTTCAAGGACGCTGTCTTCGGTAGGGGAGTTATAAGGCCGACTTTCCAGTTGTCTGGAAAGTGCGAGCTAGTCAGGAGTCTGTTAATTAGATGAGTTAATGTTGGTAAGATGTATTGCAGCATAATTTTGTGGAATTTAATAGGTGCATCCCTGTAACCAATTGCGTTTGACTTGATCCGCTGGAAGGCATTTACTACCTCCATCTCCGTTATGTTTCTCAAACTAAAGGTTGGTCTGATGTCATCTTGTTCTTGGTTGTCGTTTTCATGGCTAGCTGAGTGTGAGCTATCTTGTCTCGTTTCCATGCTGCCAGGGTTGGGATTTGGTGTTTGGTTGAGGACTTGGTAATTATTCTCCTCCTCCACATTTGATGTCCATGCCAGATTAATTTGTTCATTAGTATTAACTATAGTTTGGTCATGTGGTCTGGATCCGTTTTCTCTTCCGATGTTGTTCTGTGCCTCGTCATCTGGATTGGTTGAGCTATTCGATGGTGCTGTTGATTCTGCAAGTTCGCATAGGTAGTCCGCGAATTCTTCTGGATTTATATTTGATTTTTCTTTGGCTTTAGAGCCCAGCCCTATTTCGTTAACTTTCTTCCAGTTAATCGCATTACCCTTTCTGACTCCCCTGAGGGTGCTCGAGCGTAATCTTGCCCTTATCATGTAGTCCGCCAGTCTCCTGTGTTTGTGGAAAGATTTATAATTCGCAGTTGTCTTGTTACGCTTCCATTCTCTGTATGTTATATCGCGGATTTGGCATGCAAGACGAATCTCAGGTACTTTGAATATAAATTCACTTGTTGATCTGGTCCGTACCGTTTTAACTGTCACTTGCCTGTCAAAAATCTCATATATTGTTTCAGTAAAGTATACAGCAGCCGTTTCGGCACTTGATTCATTAAATATGGGGCCCCAGTTGATATTAGCGAGGTCCGCTTGTAGAGCTTCTAGTTGGATTCCATTAAAATTCCTGAAAGATTTTAGTGCAGATGTACGAGCGCTAGGTAGATCAAGTGATGCGAACATTATTTCGTGATCCGAAATACCAGGACATTGCCCCGTTGATTCTGGATGAAACTGAGGAAGTGTAATTAACAGATCTATGATCGATGCCGAGCTTGGACCATGACGTGTTGGCTCGCTGTTCAGGATGATCAGCCCTTTTTCACCCATAAGATCATTTAACTTAACCGAAAGTGTGGTTGCAGTTCCAATGTTTATGTTGAAATCTCCACCTATAAGCACCCGCGACGATTGACTTAGCAGTATGTCTAGGAAGTCCGATAGACCTAACATTTCCATGTCCTAAATGTGGCCGCACATCTGTATATGACCGCCAGAGTGATGGGTTCAGTATTCTCTCCAAAGTTGGAAATTTCAACTGCCATCATTTCCCAATTGTTATTTATTTCTTGATGAATTACTCGTGATTGAGTTGTGGTAGTTACGTAAATTGCAATTCCCCCACCTCTTTTCTTAGCCCTGTCTAGTCTATGCAGTCTGTATCCATTTATTTCTACCATTTTTGATGTGTGATGTGTTTTGGTCCATGTTTCGCATATCATAATGGCCCCAACTTTCTGAACATCAGCCAGATGTCTAATTGTTTGCAGGTTTTTAGGCGTTGATGGAGCATTGAAGGACAATATGTTAAAGGACGATGGGTTGAGAGCTGATGTTAGCTCCTCTTGTGTGGATAGCATGACGTGTGTTCTATCCATGGTTGGTTGTGTGGCTGGAGATTGATCCGGATTCTGAGAGATGTAGAGCAAGTTCTATGGAAAAGCGAGATGAAGTCACATTTACTGAGTTGTCCTGTGATTTGTGTGTTATATATATTTTCCTGTTTCTTGTGGAGACACTTAATATACAGCGGTTCCTTTTGAGGGCCAGTGCCTTATATAGTAATTCTAATTCGGCAGGGTCCAGGTCTTCATTGATATAAACCCTCGAATCAGGGCTTCCTGGTGCAATTCTACTGAGCGTGAGGGGCTCTGTACTCAGTTTCCTGATATATGACTGAAAAAATAGTGTACAGTCTTCTTCCTTGAAAAATCTGATAAGTGATTTTGGTAATTGGGTTTGTTTTGTATGTGGGTTTGTTTTAGTTTTAAATGGTATGGCAGCCTCAATGTTTTTTGTGTATGAGGCTCCCAATCCCACGCTTTCGCATAAGTCCGGCAGAAATTTCTCTTTGAAATTGCCGGATAAAAATTCACTTGGCAGATTGCTGATAATGAGTGTTCTTCTTTTTTGTGTGTCCCGGTTTGCGCAATTAATTCCGGTAAGGGTGTTAGCTGACTCCTTCGTCGCGCTTGCTAGGGAGTCAATTTTTCCTGCGAGTTGTAGGATTTTCCCCTCCAGATCTTTTAATAGATTTTCCTGTAGTACTAACCCGTTTTCTTTAATCGACGAGTTGATCGGTTTTTGTTTCCAATCTGTGGTTCGTTCTTCAGCGTGATGGATTTTTGTTATGTTTAGAGTATTGTTTGTCACTGTTTTTGTGTTTTCCACTGTGGGTGTGGCTTGGGTTTCCGAAGCTTCAATTGGAATGGACAGTGGTGTTTGGTTAAAACTGGGCCCGATTTGTTGTTTTTTATTTTTAAATTTTTTGTTCAGAAATGTAATACATGGCGTGCATATCCATTTTACCCTTTTTTGTTTATAGCATGATAGGAATTCTGCTGTCGTGATATTTGTACATGCAAGGTGTGCCCAGTCTTTACATCCCGAACAATCTATCCAGATGACCTTGTCCTCATTGTCAGTTTTTTTTGGTGGATCAGCATCTGATTTGCAGTTAATGCAGATATAGGTTTCACTACTTTTCCCTGCAGATGTATCCGAATCAGTCTCAATTCCGGGACAGGATTTGTTTACCGTAAGTGTTGATTTTTGGGTTATTGATTCCAGATTCACTGTTGCACCCTTCAATATACCCTTTCCACGTTGTAGTTGCTTTGTATCTTCGGTCTGTTTGTTATTTACTTTCGGGGCACTTATTGGCGGGCTATACCCCTTTGCATAAGTGGATTGTATGTCTGAGTAGATGTTGGGCGCTGTACGGCGTCGAGATGTTCTTGAGGTTATTTCTGGTTTTACTGTTTTCCTATTATTCTTCGCACCCTTAGGTGACATGTCCTCAGCTTAGTGAGTATATATTAGTTACTATTAGAGCTTCACAGGTTCTGTGTGACTCTGTGGATGTCACTGTATGCTCGGTACTAAGAGGACTTACTAGGTCTTGGTGTGCAAACAAAGTTTAACCTGCGTGTGATAACCAAAAAGTGACCTATTGTGTCCGCTGACGGATTTGAGAGAATAGGGAAATTTTGTTTGTAGCTTTATGAGGTAATTTAATTTTAATTTTTGATTGTAGTCTCAGGCTACCTGCATGTCGCCGAGTTCCCTTGCTTTGATATTATCAGGTGATTGGTTCTAAATATTGATAGTTTATATTCTATCCTGATGCTCTCACTGGGCACTACTCCCGTAATCATCAATTGTTAAAGCTCTCTGATGATGGTTTACTTCTGGCTCGTGGTGATCTTATGGTTACAGTTGAGGCCACCGATAAATTAGACTTCGTAGGTTGAGCTTTGAAAATATGCAGGATATGCTAGGTAAAATATTTCACTGAATTTAATTAAGTTTTAGGGTCTATGACTATGTCCAATGTTATTGACGAATCTTTAGGTTATGGTTATCAATACACTTTCCTACTTGATGCTGCTAGAAATCTTTATGCCAGCGAGTCACTATTGACCATTTACCACGCGTGATAAATGAACTGCTAAAGAATTTTTAAATTATTAATAAAAGATTATGGCTTTCTTGCCAGTATTATATAAAGGAATATAATATTTAATATAATAGTGGTGTTGGAATCTATTACCATTGTAAGCGAGATTAAGTCGCTATATTACCATTATCTTCAAGGTTTTTAGTGTCATAGACCAATTTCAAACAGCGTTGTTAATTATATTCAGCACCGATAAGAGTATGACAATGTCAACCATTTGCATAGAATTCAACAACTGAATCAGGTTTAGTGAGATCTAAAAGATCTTAAAGGGCTATATGCCAATAATGTTTATAAACTAATATAAGAACTAAAACACGCGAATATAGTTATCCAGGCTCTTTCGCCAATAGTAAAATAGTATATGAAATGAATATCGAGTATGAACACATGAATATGATACTTTAGATTATCTCAGAGTGTAGATAAGTAGCCATTCATCTATGTTTCCTAGTAATTTGTATCAAAAAGATTAATTTTGTTTAACACTGGTAGTATTCCTGCACCCCGGTATGTATCTGTCGGTCGCTCAACAGGGATTACAAAACTGAATGATAATGAATTTAGGTCATATGCAAAGTGCAAAGTACTGAAAAAGTTGTATAAAAGCTCATAGACAGCCCCTCGCCAGTTACGCGCAGAAATCTACATAAAAAAAGAACATATAGAAACGAGAATATAGTCCAAATTCAAAATTGTTTTCGTATAAATTAACATAAAACTCTCAATATATGTATAGCACTCTTAATATATAAGGATTGAATTGTGGATTACCTCAGGGAGATACTTCGCTAAGATACTTTATCTAAATCTGTTGAATTTATAAGCTGGTAGTTATATAGGCACAAAACTATTTTCATATAAGTTAATATAGACACAAAGTTATTTCTATATATGGAACTCTTAATATATATAAAGCACTCTTAATATCTCTAGATATCAGATTATGGATTATCCCAGGAGGATAATTCACTAGATCCTTTTAAGTAAATCTGTTAAAATTTATAAAATGATTATTATATAGGTCAAACAAAGATTATGATTTTATGAAAAGATTATTGAATTATAGACAAGGAAATGTAGGCTAGAAATTTGAAATTGGATAATGCGTTAATGTCTCTTAACAAAGTCTATTAAATTGTTTAGAATTACTACTAAGTAGGTTACAGCTTATAAGCTCAGTGAGGTCCAGAGTCAGCTTTCCTAGGTGATTTACAGCTCACTCGCTCCAAGATAGTGATGACATTGGACCAGTTTATCAAAATATATATATGATTATTATAATTTACAGCCAAACCTGACTTGGTTTTTGCTTTGTTATGTTAGGTGCTCCTTTTCTTCCCTGGGAGTTTGTATTCACCCTGTCCAGTGAGGGGACCCGCTGGGTTCAGATTGAGGTTTCAAATTTCCAAGTTTATGCACGCTGGTGCTATGGCGCTATCGTTGTGATACCTTGCCGCCCAGTCTATGAACGAGCTGGGAGTATCTGTAATATTTTACTAAATGTTTACTTACTTTCAACATTCATCCAGGGAACGCAATCATCAAATCCTCATAATGACTACTGCCAACATTTCGTCGATACAGGACAACGACCTCAGAATTTTATTCTTGATGTAAGATTGGCTGATAGATTTGAAGAATATCCAAAGCTAGGAGAATTGATCAGATATTTAACTTTGCTTGAATAGAATTCGCTGATGAGAATCTTCAATATGATAAAATGTGTGGTAAATGTTTTAAGCAAAAATATGTACTTTTTTTAGGTCATGTAAATATATAGCTGTTGGCGTGCATGTCACTGACATATATAGGTACTATGGGCTGCTTAACTTTCTATTTCATGTGAGATCAATTTATGCTAAAAAAAGTTCTTATGCCGGTGCCAACATTGAAAAAAATGATAGACGGGGAGTTGAAAAAATGAGCGCGCAGCTCGAAAAGCGATTATAATAAAACGTTTCGCATTTCTGCTGCACATCTTTTGAATATATTGCTTCTGGTAAAACAATTTTATCAGTAATAACCTTGAATAACTAATTTAAAAACATTTATATCGACCCACTTATTTATTTGTTGTTTACAGTTCTCTCTCAGTTGGTACTTTGTATTTAGACCGAAAGAATCAGCAATATGGAAGTGAGCCCACTTTTCCAATGCATTTCTCAGTCCACATTATAAATGTCAGTGGTGCATGTACACCGGCCTTTGTATTTTAGAATGCTTCACCTCTGTTTGGTCCATCAGGCCTGAATTACAGTTACGACAGATCTGTCAACTACGACTTGATTTTAAGTCGAGGTCGACGCTAAGGTGAGGTGAAATTTGTAATTAAATTAAGCCTTCAACTGCTTGAACAATCCAGAAGTGTCGTGCCGTGCCGACTCCGGCTGCTGTACTGTGATGTGATTAAATAGAAGTTGGCCGCAGCCGACACCAACTTCGCAGTTTGAGTAAAGTTTACTTTCAGTCGTAGTCGCAGTCGAAGTCGAAATTACAATTGTATCTTGCCACATGTATTTATCATTTGGGCATACTCTCAGTCAACTGATCAGTCGTAAGTGTAATTCAGACCTTATGCATCTCTATAATCAGTTCAGCTTCAGTGTCTGTCAGCCCCAGTCTCCTCTTTCTCATATTGCAGGCAGTTTTGTTTAATTACAGTTAGTCTACCTACCTACTTAAAAAGAAGTTGTAAACAGTCCTAGATACTATTGTTATTATGTATTTTAAATATTTGCGGAAATACAGTGTAATTATATGGATAATTTTTTAGAAGTGTATGTACGTTTCTATAAGAAGGAAAATTTCATAAAACATTATTTGCCTTTCATTCTACGAACGCAATCGGATTGGTGTTTCATAGTGTGAGTACAAAAGTTTATTTAAGTCAAATAAGATTCTGTTAATTTTGTACTCTATTATTTGCGATTTATGGTGAGAGAGAGAGAACACAATGCAAATACGATTGTGTTCTCTTTCTTGACCACAAAACCATTCGACTATTGAGTGATTGCTCCACGTGGAGTACTACTCGAAACTCGACAGCAAACATTCTCTTATTGTATCGTCATATTAAACAATAGATGGCGCCAAGAGTATCGAAATTAGAAAATTATCTGCTATGAACGAAAATATTTACTGCCTTCCTTGCCTTATAAGCGAAAAATTGTTCCTTGCTAATGCTTATTTTTTCTGTTTTTCTTAAATCATTTTCAAAACTCTCACTACTGGAAATATTTTTACAAAACCTAGGTAGGTTATCAACATTACCGAACAGGCTGAGATTATGTACATACATAATAGGTAGATAGACAGACATTTGTACATAAAATTTGCAATTTCCAATATAGTAAAATGAATCATTGGAAATTTATATGCCACTAAATCGTTAGACCGCCTTTTTATCCTATATCTTAAAGCAGAAGACGTTTATCATTCATGTAAATTAAAATCAATTCATTCATTGATCAAATGCGTTTAAGCATACGTACCTATGAATGCACATATGTTCCCTCAAGAACACTTCACAACAAAATTTATTTTTACACTAATTTTTCCCATTCTTGTTATACTTAAGAATGTTATCAATCCACTCGATAATAGTAATATAAAGATGCAATTCAGTTCACCATTGACAGCATCCGTACTACCAACAAAATCATTTTGAATGCATTTGGTTTATAAAAATATCAATGGGTATTTCTTCAGAAGTTGACAAGGATTATTAACGCTAAATTATTATAAATTTTTTAAAAGGAAATTCAGAAATATTTTAAATAAAATTTGTAACTACCTGTTAATGAGTGGAGAAGGAAGATATTTAGTTGAACCCTTAACTAACACAGAGTCGTTAATCTTATTGGCTTAAATGTAGTATATGGATGTTGATAGATAGGTTGATGATGATTGAGGTCCTTTGATAACTATGCTTAATCCTGTTGATATCGGTATTTTTATACAAACCCAGTGCAAGAGGCTGCGCTAGTCGAGGGGCAACACGATATTCTGGAGAGCGTGTTACCAATGATGAATAGTTCCCATGGAGAGAAATTATAGACTTACTTGAAGAATTTTAAATCAAAAATTCAAAGTTTTAAATGTAAATAAACTTTTTCTTTTAAGTTGTTAGCGTTCTAGAATTATTACGGGTCAATTTTCGTTTATGTGTTTGTTGAAAATAGCAGCGTATGGCAGTATTCTACAGTTGACCAACTAGATTAGTCTATTCATTTGAAGAATTAATATAGCGAAAGTTTTTATAGCCCCCTCTCTCTCTCTACATACTTTCGCTCATATTCTGAACAGGGTCTTCTATTTAAAGCAGAGCCTGAAAATAACTCTCCATTAAGTCGTTTTTTAAGTGAGGTCCGACTGGAAACTTTTATATTTAAAAAATCAATTGTAATAATACATCATTTTTAAAGCCTTTTGAGATTTTTATTTTATAAAAGGCTAGAATTAGTCTAAAACACCAATACTTATGATACCCTCTATGAATGTCCGTATGGATAAAATCGATTGAAACATTATCATAAACAGCGGAAGAGGCTCTTTTTTTTTTTTAAATCAGACCGTAAATACTGTAAAAATTTAAATAATAAGCATAAAGAAAGACTTAAAAAGATTTTTATAAAATAAAAGTCTCAAAAGACTTTTAAGATGATTTTTATAAAATAAAAGTCTCAAGAGACTTAAAAAGACTTTTTTATGAAATAAAAGTCGAAATACTATCAACAAGTTTTTATTTTGTATAACAGTTAAAAATAACAATTAAAAATAATGGTTATTTTGGGAGTCTGAATAATAAAAATTACTATTTTTTATTATTTTAAAACTCTTATTTCTCATAATTTTGTTTAATTCTTATGGAATAAAAGTTAATAATAACTCGTATTCTAGGGACTTTTTGAAAAAAGTCATAAAAGTTTCAAGCTCTAATTTAAACCTTAAGTGCGCTATTACAAATTTTTATTTGGATAATATAGTGTTTTTCGGTTTTTTTTCTGTTATCGGTAACTTCTTGATGACGTTATGAATATTGTTAACTCACTAACACATTTTAAATATCTAAACACACTACACTTACAATATTGTGCTGCCCTAGCTAGGCTAACCCATTGTTGCGCACCTTGTCAAGACCTGGAGTGCAATGGGTTGGCTCTTAAATATTAAAAGGATCTCAAGGTTCTGCCCTCACTCAGTACCTAAAACCAACTGCCCGACAAGATTGAATATATTTCTTTAAAATGAGATCTTTATGAGGGTTGCCATATTGCTGTCCATTCTTAACCACAACAACGGGCTGCCACTGCTTGACAGTACTTTTCTATTCTACGTCAGCAATTGGGGATTTCAATTGCTCCGTCAACATTCGGCCTGGTTGTCCTTGATTCTTCCATTTGGCAGCTCCGCTTTTCCTGGTGTTGGATACTACGGGGACTCTTTCCTAGTTCCTTAGTTGCGCAAACTTCGAAGGGATTTACTCCTTTTACTTGCCACTGTTGTAGTAAGTAATTTTTCTAATTTCACAGAAACTTTCGTAAGTGATGATTGGTTACGCACTTTCGCTTTGTGGTTTCGATTTAAACCTTGATTGAAATCACTGAACTCTTCCTTAACTACCCAACGATCCCTGCTCGGGCGCCAGTTAATAAAATATTTTTCACTTGTAAGAAAAAAAAAACAAATTTTATTAAACGAATTTTTTATTTCACGGGGGCTAGATTTTACTGAACTTTTCCTGAAGTCTAAAATCTTAACTACCTTAACTACTCGCGGCTATTTTCATTAGGTTGCAGTTTTCACTGTGGGAATCGTTCTTGATCAGTTTGATATTTTCGTCAGATAATTGTAGTTTCTCATCATTCCCAACATGGATAGAAGTACAACATTCAATGAATTCTGAAGTATACAGGAAACATGGAAAGTAAAATATGATTTATATTCGGACAGAAAAAAAAAGAAAAACTTTATCAGGACTTTCGACTCTGTGTAAAAACTTTGAAGCCTGGGTAAAAACTTTCGAGTAAACATACAGACCTTATATCCTTATAACAAATTCAAAATGGCGTAGAGCTTTAATTGGTTAACGTCACATCACTACATTTACAACAAAAAGAACAAAATTTAATTTTTTTGCTGGTATGGACTTAACAGTTTCAGCTTTATGGATTTTTAATTGGGTTCACATACAAACAGGAATATTAAACTCTACTTAGAAGCCAGCATGCATTCTCTTAGTTTTGCCATGTCTGTCAATAGATAGCTCGAGGAGAATGAGAAGTTTTTTGATCTCGAATGTATTTTCATACCTTGGGTAGCTATCTGCGTCTTAAGAAAACCGTGCAAAATTGAATTTTTCAAGAATCATTATTCATGTTTTTTTTTTTATTTATCAAAATCAAATTTTTGTCAATATTTGTTACATTTCTTATAGGTTAAATAAAATTTTAATTCTCAGGTAAAGTGATAAATTAATGATAAACGAATTATTATTGATTTTACCCATCTATCTGGGTATTATTAGGTCTACGAATCTTTAAAAAATCTATATAATAAAATATAAGATATCTCGAAACTACCTACTATAACGTCTTGCGGTCGCAGTTGTGAATCGGTCTTGCTAAACGACATATATTCGTCAAGCTCCAGACAATGACATCTTGTTCTAGTAAGTAGCTACTATAGCATGTCTCATGAATCTATTTTGAGGTCGTTATTATTTAGCCTTTTTATTCATAAAACTTGCCGGTATCGTCAAGACATGCGCATATATCCATTTATATGCCGACACTGTTGAGATTTAGTTAATTAGATAAGTTTATTTAATAAAAGATTGTATCCAGTTAGAGTGAATGTAGACCTGAGAAATATCCCCGTTCATTGTTGAAATTTAAGGGCCCCCAAACAGGTAACTAAAGTTTTCAAAGAATTCTAGCATTTTACCAAAAATAATATAACCTTAGGACATCGCATGACCATGCTTGGGTTGTGCCAGAAAATTGCTTCCTGGGCTGGGGGATTTGTTAGCAGAATCTGTAGGAGTACGACCCCTTCTCATGCATTAACAGCACCACTGCACACATTGCTATCTGTTTGCAATTCTCTGAGGATTTTATTTTATTTTGTTTAAAATATCCTGAAATAACATATAAAATAAATATTATTATTTATGTTGGATGATTATCGTTTATGATATAATATGTAGGTATGTAGTTTAGGTGAATGAAGTAGGTATAATATATTTCCAATATAAAATTAACGATACGTCGACCTAATGTAGAGAAGCCCTAATTTATTCTTAGAAATTTTTTGGAATCTTTGGAACTTTTATGGATGTTATTGGAGACCGACACAGAATCTGTCGGCCAGCAAAAGAGAAACACCACTTTGAGATTTGAAAGAAATCTAAATGTTTTTTTGGTAGATAAATTGTTTATATTTTGAAAAATATTATTTTAAGCGTTTAAACATTTCAAGATTCAAATTATGTCCGAAATTATAGCATTTAAAAGTAAGTGCGGCACGGAGTAGTTGTTTTTTCTTTTGGGTTTTTTCCCGAAACGACATTTTTCAAACTGGTGTACAAGATAGCTCTAGATCTGTTTAACCGATTTTGATAAAAATCAGACCACATATTCTTTATAATATTATTTATCAGAATACGATTTTTTTTTTATAATAAATATCAAATTTGACAGCTTACTTATTTTTTCACCATATAGGATTTATACATACACTCTAAAAAAATGTTTGTTGAAAATCGCTGCAACGTAGGCAATTAAGCTGCCTACAATGATTGTAGTGATTTGCAACAGACAAGTAAATTTACATCGGGTAGTAATTTTCAACATGTAGGAAAATTCAACATTGATGTAAAATTCAACAGTGATGTAAAATTCAACAGTAATGTAAAATTCAGCAGCTGTGTAAAATTCAACAGTTGTGTAAAATTCAACAGTTATGTAAAATCAAACATGTAGTAAAATTCAACAGTGACATAAAATTTAGCATGTAGCGAAATTAAACAGGTAGTTCAATTGTGACTCGTCTTGGAGTAAATTTGCACACTGGATTATCATCTGAAATACGAGTAAATATACATACACAATCGAAACACCTTCAAAAAAGTTTCTATAATCCTGTCAAAACATAAGCTAAACAATAGGCATTGATTTATTTTCAAAGGGTCTACTATATTTCTGCCAGTGGTAGGTGCAAGATATCCGCTTTGTTTTATCTAAATAACATCGATAGCCACATGCATAGACATTTTTAATTTTCTTATATCAAAGAAATTTTTAAATTCTTAAGGATTCCTTCACTCTATTCGAAATTGCACTTTTATAGTGATAAATATTATGATTAATTTTCCTCAACCATTTTCAAGTATTTCATTCTTTCGAAATTCAAAAATACGTTAAACTTACCTTGCTTTTTTGAAAAAGACTTAGGACTTAAAATTCGTTTGAAAATGGAAAGACAAAATAACATTTTATATTATTTTATTACGGACTTACATACATTATGTGTAAAATTAAGAGGCAAATCTTTAAGTAATATATATTTTAAATTGGAGGATATAACTAAACATTTTGTCATTGTCTATTTGCGTTACATAAGGACAGCAATTCAATATCTTCTTAAGCTATCATGTATATATATACAGTTAGTGTTAACTATAATAAACATAAGTAGAGGATTTCATAATTAAATAATACTTTTGTCTTAAGAAATGTTCCGTAATCCTGATTCTTTTTTTTTTTAATTTGAAAGTAGAGACCTCAGATCCCATTAATTTATTTTTTTAATTAGGTTTTGTATTTTCGAAATATTGTTAATATTTTTTTTTTTTTGCCTCTAGCATTAGCGGGACAATAACGCAAAAATTATCTAACCTAAAATTCCAAAGATTGCGACATTTCTTTAGGGTATAAAATATTAAATATAAAGAAATAACAAATGCATTCTAACATCAAATCACATAGTGAGAAATTTGTATGTGCCGAAACATGATTTTTTTCAATAAAAACATAAGCCACCTTATCATCCAGTAATGTTTCTTTTAAAAGAAATATAATTAAAAAAATTATTAGATTTCGTACATTAGATATGATAGATACTAGATTACACTATTGGTCGCATAATAACTCAAATATTTATCTTACAATACCAATCCAAGGTGTATTAACAGGAATGGCTTCATGAATCTCCATTTTTGTACCCATTAGGTAAAATTAAAACATATGTTGGAATAATTGTCTACGTCCCAAAATTACCTTGAATTTCTTATAACAGAAAGTAATATACTCTTGGAAATAGTGAGCAATGGTACTGATTAAATATTCTTCGCAGTCTTGTTTTGTAGGTTTTTAATTTTTTCTATTTTACATTTTTTTTAAAAATGTATTAGCCTTATCTTTTTCTTCTTCAATGCGGCTTGATGAATTAAATATGAAACTCGAAGCCTACGAAAAGTGATTTAAATAACATTTCCTGGGGAATATATATGGTAAATTATCTTTCACATCAAAAATTGCTGGTACTGCTTTATTGTTATTCAAATAAAGGCGTTGCAAAGGATTGCAATCCTTCATATATTATATCATTATTTATTTCTGACATTCCTCCAAATTAGTCGGTTGTGTAAGTAATTTCTGCATATATAGTTTCTTTTAACTCATATTTAATTCCTCACAGTGTTCTGTAGAAGGCTACCAGTTTTGACAGTTTGATTCGAAAAATTTGATTCTTTTTCTGTCTTTAATATGATATAGTATCACCAGAAGATACCTTTTTCTTATTGGACGCTCGCTTTAAATTGTTCTTATTTCTCATAATATTGATGAGTAGTAACAAAACAGTTTTAACCATTTGCTTGTAGGAATCTAGTTCCATAAATGAATCGGGATATTTTGCTGCTGCTTGCTCAGCTATAACCAGAAAAATACGCATGGGAATGAAGAAGGAAAAAGCACGAAGCTCATCCACTATTAGGTTAGCGACAGTATTGATTCTTTTACCAAGCTTATGTTTATTTATAAAGATCTTATTTATATCCACCGGCATCTTTTCCCATGGTATGTTGTAAAATTTTGGAAAAGTTTTACGTATTCGGTATTTATGCTTGATGAAGAAGATAATGCAGTGCTTGACATTGACACAGTGCTACTTAATGTTGGAGTTCTTTAAATATATATATATACATAATTACAAAGTACGAAAACTAAAGAAGGCTTTCTTAATACGTCTTTTATCATTCCAAGCTTGGAAGGGTATTTTCGACATATTACTTATTTCGTTTTATGTATATGTACTTATATCCAAAACTCTATAGGATTGTATTAATTACTTATTATTCTAATGTATCATATCTCTATGATAAATAAGCTAATTATATTATATACATATTACAAGTCTGCTTGCATTTATTCAGATTGGTTTATTAACATTAATTCGTTAATTGAAATTTTTGCGATCTATAAAGTAGGTATAGTATCGACTATATCCACTGACATATAATAAAAATGGACTCAGCGTTGAACAGGCGGTGAAAACCGATTCATAATTTATTATTAATTGTCAATTAGTAACACTAAAAATGTTATAAAATTGTATTGCATTTAATGATAATTGTTTAGGAAGTATAGCTTGTTTCAATTAACACAAAAATTACTTTTAATATTACTGAAAAATGTGCTCTTGCGCAGATTTTATGTCAAAATTATTGAGCTTGAAAGAGATAGTCGTAAATAAGCAATACATTTGTCCGAATTTTTATGTCAATTCTAATGCATTCTATTTAATACAATCGTACTATTTCCAACATTGGTTAGAGTTCAAAATACCTACATTTTGAGCTTGAAGGAGACAAACAGATTTTACCCAAATAGAAATTAGATATGAAGACTCAGTCCATTCTTATTATATATGTCAGTGACCATACCAGAAGAGTTACAAATTGTGGATTCCGTTTCTAAATGTTTATTTAAAAAGGGCCCTTAAAAATATCGCGAGTGGTCCCCTGAATTCTCATCTACGCCACTGCATATGTACATACTATGTATATGAATCCTTTGATAAATTTTAACACTAACAGGTGTTTGAATTGGTATTGCATTTGATATGTATACTCGAAATATTGACGATTTTAGCTCTAAAAAAACATTAATTTTGAAACCTTATGCATCCAAATATAGGTTAAGATTATATAAAATTTTACTCCTCATTCCATTTGTAGGTTTCACTCCTTTTTTTTATTACTTTATGAACACAACAACAAAATTATAACTTTAAAAGTAGATCCTTAAAAACCTTTAAAGATTACGCATACTAAATTAAAGCGCCTCAAAAGGAAAAGTTGCGTGCGTAATTGCAAATAAGTTCACATTTATTATTGATTTTTTTCATTGAAATAAATTACTTTTCGTGTCATTTTTTTAGTTAGTATCTTTAACTTTTTATTTATGAACATAAATTTTTCTAAATTTCAGGCATACAAATGCTGAAAGGATTGCCGATATTAAAATTGTTTCTCCCACATCCTGAATGATGAGATGAGAGAAAAGTCTGGATGAATGGAAGTCTCCAGCTAACCTGCCATTAAAGGTAAGTGGTCGATTGTTTTTATATTAATTTTATTTTACTATTTTGAGAAATTATTTATTGTTCACATTATGCTTTCTGTAAGCATTTCCCCGAAATATTTATTATGATTTATGCAAATGAAATGATAAAAATGATCGTTAATATTTCAACCGGCTCAGATTTTTTGGTTGGTTAACACGTAATGGTACTGTTATGGTTTAAAACGAATATCATATATGACCATGGTAAAGGTTAGATAGTTCTAGTGAGATTTCATTTACACCATCTAAGTATTCTTTGATTTGTTGTTTACTTGTAATATATATATAGCGTAACGAATGTTCCAAGAATATACAGGTGTTGAAGCATAATATGAACCAAAAATTTCTAGAGCAAATTCCACGTGGACTCCACAGCGATAAAAACCAATTTTAGGTCCAGAAAATATCAAGCAGTGCAAAATTGGTTGAGATTAAGAAGACGTCCCGTCGGCATCTGTAGCAAAAAAAGGCTCTGAAATTAATTTTTGATTTTATTTTTATTTAGTTTCAGATTTTACTTTTAAGTGTCATACGTTAAGTAAATCCGAGGTAGTCTTTCCATAAATAATGCCACAGCACGCAGTGCATGCATCAGCCATTGTAAAATAATAGCCAGGTAGTTCTCAAGTCAACGACTCTTTTAGAGATCTATATACCTACTTGAATAATGATAATCCTAATCTATAAAAAGTTTCAAAAAATAAAAAAATAAATCATCATCCAGAGCAACAGTTATAGCTTCTAGCTATGTAAGCTATGTAAACCATGATGGAGAGAGGCAAAGTATGTCAACGAATAATTTATTAAGAAAACATGGTAGAAGCCCTGTATACTAGAAAGAGTTTTAAAGTTAATACTGGACATTCTAAGAGGACTTAACACCAGCTTCTTCAGTACTAAAGAAAGTCAAAAACCAAAAATAAGTTACATCTGTTACCAAAACTAGCGATTCATCAATGTAAATCTCTAAATTAACTCTGAAATTCGGTATTCGCTAATTTTCGAATGGATCTTGCGTGTACTGAAAATGATAAAATTTCAGGAAAGAGAGAGTTGAAATTTTCTTGGATTTTCAATTTACATTTACATTTTATTTTATCTGCTTTTACATTTTTCCTTAATTATAGTTTTTTTTTACATAGTTGTGGTATTGTTTATGGCAATATTATAATTATAAATTTACTATAAAAAAATATATATTAATAAACTTTTTTTCACAATTATGATATCTAGGACCTATACCCGACTGTGAACATGGCCCCTTCTTTTTTATTACAATATTATTTAAAAAATAAACAAAAACTACAGAAAACCAGTCCTACATATAATTAACGCCATCTAGTGCAGTAGCAAAGCTTTTTTACACAATAACAGTACCATTACGCGTTAACATAACCTAAGTGAAAATTTTCATATAAATAGGGTTGGGTGTTGTGACTATCACAACTTCATTGAACTAATAATTCCAGATTGATATCTCCCGGCTTGAACAACTTCCTTTAATAATTATTCAAGTGCGTAAAATAAGTAAGTAACTTACCTGTCTAATATAAAAAGTGAAGTAAAATAATAATTAGAGCCAGATGAACTCTGTAAGCTTTTATTACGATTTGTCTTCATATGCTCCCAAGCCTCCATGTAAGTGGTACCTACTATGCATAATTGAATATTTTAACGTAGGTTCACTTGGATACGACATAATGCAAAATGTAAGTGCTGATCTGATTTTTCTTTCCATTTTATGGTCGTAGGATTACTGATGAAAGTCATTACCAACTCAATTTGATCTGATTCTGTTGCTCCAACCAGGCTTCTTCAAATTAATTCTACTTCACATACAAAATTTCGGTTTTGGAGAGGTGGTTGAATATCATCTATAGTGGAAAACGCAGTTTCTTACAAAATGGCATTCTGGTTTTTGCTGCCAACATAGCTGTGAACTAGATAATCTTCCAACAAAATATTACGCTTAATTTCTTACAGACATTAGCACTCCTATTTAGGTGTCCTTTGTACGCATTTTTTCTAAAATAATTTCGGTCATCTTCGCATGATTCTTTCTGAACAAAACCCGTTTATCATCAATTTTCCATCTTCTACAAGCCTTAAGGTGTTCATTATCAGTCAATTTTCGTTGCTCCTAAACACGTATCTTCCTTTATTTTCTCTGCGAAACGTATGTTGAATGCCGCATGCCGTTTAGCTTTATTAGTACTGTTTAAAACCCTACCAATTTTCCTTTCCATATGATAACTGGAGTAAAAATTGTAAATAAACTACAGATTTAGCGGAGAAAGTGGAGAATAGCTACATAACGAAACCTTCTTTTCAAACTAGATACAGTTTTCAAGTACATCAAGAACGTGTCTCATAGAAGCAAGGCTTTATCAAAGTAAGACTTTGCTATTTGCTACATGCATTCGTTCTGCTCCTTTGAGAATTTTCGTCAAGTGAATCGTTGAAAAAGTTTGCGAAGGATATAAACTTAATGTGAGCTTTTCGTTAAATCTTGAGTCTCGGAAGACATGAAAACTACAAATCCATTGCATATGTGGAGCTATGCACTTCGAAATTTATTAGGAAAAGTAGTCTTGATCAGTTTTGAAAGATCTTTACTAAAAAAATAATTATTTTTTTTCACACACAAATAACATCAAATATCAGCGCGAAAACAGACCGTGAAAAAATTTGCAATAGTAGGTAGGCGAGTAAACAAATTTTGACCTCGATTTTGCAAATTCCAATCAATTGCATTAATCAAGGTCGGTTATTCTTACAGGTACCTACATTCTAAGTAGATTATTACTTTTACATGAGTCATATCAATTATTAATTTAGGGTCTCCATTTCATTGAGCACAGGCTTAGTAGCTGTACAACGAGCTACAACTACCAACAAATTAGTCATTCGATAAATCCAAATAATTTTTCATCAAATAAACTTTCATCACGATATGATCCAATTTAGATTATTAGCTAACAACTTTTCTGTTTATCATAATAATTTTTTTTCTATTCAGAATTGCTCTCTCTTTCTGTAAAAATACGGAAAGAGTATCATTGCACTCAAGTTTTCTCTTTTTGCCTTTATATTAGACTCTAGGAGTGAGCATCAAAAAACTTAATTTCGCCAAAACATAACTGGAATCGATACGCAGGTACACAGGTACTATAAAAAGATAAGAAAATTAGGCCAACTGATGGCAGCAGGAGCATCGAAATAAGAGTTTTATGTGCCGAAAGAAATGAAGGCAAATATTATTTTTTCGGCAGCATGGATATATTTGGGATATCTTGAAGGGTTTTTTTCTCATTACATAAATTGCAATAAAATATGAATTATATTTTCCATAATATTGTCAATGATAATTAAATATTGTTCTTTTTCCTTAATCTGTTGGTCAATATATAAATAATCCCCTGTAGGTATGTATGTATTTATGTGTCATGTGCAAATTATGATTAAATTAAAGTTCACACTCCAGAATAGCTTTATTCCCGTACAATATTGCTCCGAAGTCAGTCATACTCATTAACTTAGAAAAGTATGCTACGAAAATATTCTTATTTGTGATAATTTGCCAGCATAATCTCTCCATGGTTAGCTAATCCAATGACAGAGACGTTTATTTACTGCGCATGCATAGTTAGTTATTTCAGTGCAATTTGATCGTCAATTTTCTTTAAACGTGTGTAGAGTTTACAAAAGATTTTATCATATAAATGCACAAGGCAAGAGTGATGAAACGAAATATACAAAATATACTAGCAAACGACAGCGGCAGGTATATTCGTCTGCTATTGTTTTTTTTTTTTCTCTGTAACTACACTAAAAAGATGGCATTGCTGCAGAATTGAAATCAACATTTTGATTTTGCGAAGAATTTTATAATTTAAAACAGCTGGGGAGGGAGAGATCATGGTGTTATTTATATTTAACCTATTCATGGAAATACAATGGCCCCTAAAATGGTGATATAAAAAAAAAAATTTATCCAATTGCAAAATAATTAAATTCTTGCATGTCGTCTTTTTCCTTTTCATCGCTAATTTGAGAATGCATTGGGCTTTCAAAATTAATTTCTAGCAATGGCGCTACTGTTAGCAAAGAGTGAACGAAATAAAACTATAATAACTACACTTCGTTGGCCTTCTCCTCTTTCAAAAATTAAAATATCTGCTTCATCGTTTGTGACGAATGAAATACACACACTATCTGACTTAACGAAACTGGTTGCATTTATACTTAGCCTCTTTTACAATTCCATACGTCGTTTTCAAGAGATGGACAGAAAAATTGTCACATTGCCATCTCCTCTTTTAACTTTTGGAAGAGGAGAAAGCAATATGACAATTACCATTTTTGACTGCTTCTTTTCATTGGCTGATAAAATCCAAGCACATATACACTACTTCATTTAACGAACTTAACGAATATTTCCGTCATGCGCAGTAGAACAGAATTTTACATTTTTGTGATCTGAAATTTTCTGATTCGCCTGGTAATCGCCGTTTCTTTAAAATACACAAGAATGAATGAGACGAAATTATAATTGTATATAACTGTTTTTTATTTTCTAAACTAGTGAATAGTGATACCTCTGCCAATAGATGGCTCCGTGGGTATTGAAATGAGAAATTTTGTATTTAGTTTGATGAAATCAAGTTTTTTTTGTAATTTAGTAGCTTGACAAGTTTTTCGATTTTATTTGTGTAATTTATATTTAACTTGGTTTTTAAGTTTTGTGTAGGCATGGAAATAACAATGACAAATAAAAAAAAGTATATTAAATAGGTAAGAAAATTTTAAAATTTTTGCATCTTCGTTTTTTCCTTACGCGATGAGAACGCGTTTAGTCTTTCAAGATAAAATTTTCAATTATAAATTTAATAAAAACAACAAATTTTTAAAGATTTTAAAATGAAAAATTACTGCTGCTCATTCCTATTTACTATAGTTTACTACTTACTGCTGCCTTGAGTATGGCTCATACAATTTAAAAAAAGCCAAGTGTTGATAGCTAGTTTTTCTGTTGATATTCTCTCTGTTCTTCTTTTAAATGTTGAAATAATAACCGTCGTCTTATCCGATTTTTTTCCATGCCCTTTGTTTAAAGAAGCTTTCCTTTATCGCGAATCCTGCTCTTACCAAATCGCTCTGTTAATGTTGTTGTTTTAAACATTCACATGTGCCTACGTCTTTTAATAGCGATCATCATTTCCTTTGCTGCTGTGAAGGTAATAAATGCTTAGTCGACAATCCGGATCTCAATCGCACTCCAGTTTAGGATTAAACCGAAACAATTTTTATTGAACGTCCGAAATATTTCAATTTGTTGGAAAGCGTAATTCTTCAGTAATTTCGTAAATTTAACTGATCGGACTTTCTATTTTCTATCTACATAAGCCCAAAGTGCGCTGTTATGATTTGTGACTTAATAATCATACCCAGTTTATTTCCGGATTTTTCTTGATGACGTTGTGAATATGTCTCTTGAAAAATATTAGGCGCTACCAACTATTAGGGCTTCGCCAGTTCTTTTGAAATGACCTTTCACAAACACTTAGACCCCTGTTTGACCTTCCTTCCACATAGGTTTGCTTTTCCATAGTAATATGACATTAAGTCTCCTCTAACGAGTAACGACCAGTAACAAGGTAGATATTACTATAGGTATATTATATATATTTCAGTCGCAACCTTTTCAATGAGACCGCGTCACCAATATAATTCTCGTTTTAGTTGAATAGTTATTCTCTGCTAAGTAATGAAATATAAGAAAATTTGTCTCTGCTACATCACTTCTCCATTGATATTTATTTGGACCTACTCTACAATATCCGTAGATTTATATCCACATCATCCAAGCGGGTACATTTTATACACGGCTTTCTTCATTTCTCGAAACCTCCCAGATTTCTCTTGAGCACAAGATTATGGAGATTCTTTCGATATTCAATCATGCAACAGATCTGTCCGATTTGAAAAACTTTATAAAGATCTCGTATAGGTATGAGCTACTCAGAAGTCAAACAGATTAACTCCATTTTTAAAATTACCATTTCCAACAAACATTACGTCAGGACTTGTCCAGTCTAATTCTTTGGGAAAGAAAAACAATCGCAAGTCCAAAATTTAACGACTTAAGACTGAAAAGCAGTTTTCCTTGCTTTTGAAAAGGATTTGATTAGAAAAATCCTTATATATCCTTATGAGAATATTAGAAATGAAATTTGTTAGTTTGTAGATGGCTCATATGTAGATTATTCTTTCCCGAGCATCATCTCTATCTAAGACTCCAGAATCATAGCCCTTCAAAAACGCCTAACGGTCTAATTGTCTTTCATTAGGGCTGACTCGTTTCAGTCATAAACACTCATGTTATGTCACCTGAGGCCTTATGATTGCTCGATAATTACACTCCTTGAAATTTTACGAACAAAAGCAACTTCACCGAAGCAATCGCTCGGCTATCCTCTGTTGTACGGTTCCGTATAGGTATACATACCTAGGCATCAAGTGTTACATAGTTGGTTTAATTAATGTGTTCCCAGATCTTTCAAGAACTCAGCTCAGCTTTAGGGGTGCATGATACGAGTGTCGTCAAGATTTACTATATCATTTCTACAATATTATGTATAAGAAGAACTTTTATCGATTTCTTACTTTTATATTATAGTGCCTGACGAAATGTTACGACGATATTACCATGTGAAGTATTGGATGCCAAATTAATTAAATATCAGAAACCGTAGTGAATAGGAATTTTTCTGAGATGTTATCTTCGTAGATCCGTTACCGATGATACGATAAAGATTTACAATTTTGAGCAGTATTCCGATATTTGACTACGCAGAACTCAAAATTCACAAATTATAATTGTAATTGTTTTTTGTTTTTTTGTTTTTTTTTTTTTGTAATACTCTTAGAATTTCCATTATTTAGAGCTGGTATAGTGAGATCTGTTGTGGTTGATCTTTGGTATATGAAGCCAGAATGATACCGCCAAGATTTCAGACAGTCGGGATGAAATATAAAGGACTTTGTGCTCAAAATTTTGCAACACGACTTTTTTTTATGGATATAGATGTTATACTTCAACAAACTCCTTTCGAATTATTTCCTTGTTCCATGCACGTAGTTCAGATCCTACAGTATTTCAATAATCACTTCCTACATAATTAGTTCAATGGAAACGGTGCCAGCTCTAGGAGCTCTAGGGTCTTGTTTAGGGTGTGTACTTTTGAAAGCATGTGCACACTTCTACTGTCGCCGATTGTACATCTGTTCAAGATCTTGTTAAAAGATACTCACCACTCTTGAAAAATGCCTGTAACTTTGTATTTCGCGTGGATCTGTAAAATACCTACATATTTAAAAAGTTTATTTTACTTTACCTTTTTTGCACTTGGTAATGATATAGCAGAGCTGGTAAGCTGTTGAGGCATTCTTTTAAATCTCTTCGAGGCTTTCATAGAAGTAGTCTTTACAATCGTTACCCTTCTCTTCTGTGAGCGGGAGAAGCACGTTAATAATAATTTTAGATTAACCCTATAGACTGTTTTTGATTTGCAGCAACTTCTTCTTAACAGCAGAAAAGCTCATGACGAGATCCTTAAATTTAGAGCTCGAATGATCTACCTGTGCTGGATCTGTCCCGAATTGATATGACTCTTTTCAAAACAGTTCTCTACAAAGCAATTCTTTGGCTATTTTGTTGATGATTTGCTTCTAATTGTAGGGCATTTTTTACAATGCTGTGTTTAGTGAGTGTACCAATTCTTTTTTATCTTCTTTTCTCACATGAGGTAGTCCCCCAAGTGGACTCTATTCCGCGCGACAATCTGTTGATAACCCCGGCATTTATAGGTATTACGAATTCTAATTGCATCGTTATTTTCCATTTGCTTCTACAGCTTCCCAGTCGACAGTCGATATTTTTCTTGTGGGTTGCAGTCCAAGTCTCCTGTATAGTAATATTATCATTACTGCACCATAGCATGTGAGTATTCAAATTCCATTTATGCTTTATTTCATTGTCGATCCTATCCTGAACTGAACATTTTGGTTTCGATGTAACCACCTTTTTACAAATATTTTTGTAAGCGGTAGATATATGTATACATACATATACCGCCGTACACGAAAACCGCTTTAATATTAAAGTTGTTATAGAGTTCCATAATGGAAACAGATATGGAAAGGCTTTATTTATACGATTTTTTTTTTATCGATCACCAACAATAGAATTTATGGCAAATTCCTGCTTGATATGTGCATTATTTTTCAATAAATTAAATCCTCCGCTTTCGCCCAGATTTGAGCCCCTACTGTACATGCGTAATAGATATTTTTTTTGAGCTGATTTCTTTACCAATTAAAAAATATGATCGTCCCGAACTGACTGATATATTCCTTTTTTATCGTCGATTTCAGTAACAACGCCACCGGGATAATAAAAATTCCTTAATATCTCCACACCTTTTTGTGTATATTAATCAGTTTTATACTTTCCCCTTGAGTGCCTCTATTGTTCCTTATTGCACAATTATAGTTTGATTTATAATTAACTTAGTAGATTAGATTAGATTAGATTAGATTTAGAATTGAGCGGAGCGGGTGGCCTTTGCACTGGAGCCATTTATTGGCTTATTGTGCACCGCTATCTTTATATTTCATCCAACAATCCCACTCTTTCTAGCAAGAGTAGTATTTTTTTTAATGAGATTTCCTTTAAGACGGCAGGCTTTAGGAAATATGAGCCAAAGGTCTGGAATCTATACATTGTGCAATGGCCTCGCATTCTCATAGGACGTGGTCTTATGTTTCATCCTCTTCGTGACACAACTTACATACATCAGTGGGTGATATGCCTGTCCCATGCATATGTTTGTTTAGTTTCCAATTTTCAGTTCGGACTTCTGTGACGATTCTGTGTTTATTCCTAGGCAGCCTTAAAAGACCCTGGCTCTTCTTTTGTGAAGGTCTTTTGATGCATTTTTTGGCTTGTCTGATGGAGCCTATTATTGAAGTCCATGGTTGGGCCATTTGGTACTTGATCCAGTTTTGGAAGGTAAGCTTCACGGTGTTGTAAGAAATACCGCAAAATGGTTCCGGTTCTATGAGGGGTATGGATGCTCCTTTTTTGGCCAATAAGTCTACCTTATCATTCCCATCAATTTCCCAGTATCCTGGCACCCACAGAAGTGTTAAGTGATTCTTTGTGCCAAGGTTTGTTAATGCTTGAATGCATTCCCACATTAACTTCGTATTGACCTCAGCTGATGAGATGGCTGTCAATACCGCTTGGCTATCTGCATAGATATATGTATATTTTTGTTGGTATATGATCGTCTGTGGTTTTCGTATGCACATCTAGTGATGGTATATACTTCTGCCTAGAATATTGAGCCGCATTTTCCTGGGCTTTGATAAATATAAACACTTGGTTTTTCACCATATATTCCTGCTTCTATTCCTGTCTCGGTTTTAGACCCGTAGGTCTACCAGACTAGGGCCTCATTTTCTAGATTTATATCTATTTCCTCCCTATTTGTTATCTTTATTTTGAGAGGCAGATAGAGGTCTGTCTGATTGGATTTGCTTCTATTCTTTCGGTTATACTGCATAGACTTTTAGAGTCCCATTTACCATAGCCGTCTGTCCGAGCTCTGTACACCATTAAACCGGCCTCTATTTCAACAACGTTGCTGAGTGTCGGTAGGCTTAATAGTGTTTCTAGAGCATTGGTGGATGTTGTGCGCATGACATCAGTTACACTTAGACAGGCCATTCTTTGGAGCTTGTTTAGCATCTTAATGACTGTCTTTTGCGTACATTTGTTCCATCACGATGCTTTAGCATAGGTGATCATGGGTCTGACTACTGCCTTGTAAAGTATGAAGGTATGTTGTATCTCAGATACGGCCCCAGATAATTTAGTAAAACAGTTATATTAACCATATAAAACCTGTATTATTCCGGATAATAGAGTTTCAATTTCAATTTATTTATACTGGTTGACTGTACAACAAGGCTTACAATCTTTTTGTTTGCACAATTAATTATAATAACTACAAAATAACAATTTTAATTGAGTTTCAATGTAATCCAAAATATAATTAAAGCTAAGTGACTACGTTACTAATTAATGGAAAAAATATAACAAATCAGAGGTAGACAACGAGAGCCGGAGGTGGAAGGAAGTTATGAAACCGTGAAGAATAGGAGCAGCAACACACATGTAAACTATATAATCATTGGGATATATTTAAAAATGTTTTTAAACTATTTCTGAATCGGCTGGCTGAGGTCGTCCGTTGAATGTCCGCAGGTAGAGTGTTCCAGATATTTGTTGCATGCGCAAAATAAGAACGCTGCCCAGGTACAGAGAGAAAGCGAGGAACCTATTAGACAGAAAACAACTTTTTATACTTGCAATGGCTGACGAAGAAAAGTTATACAAAGAAAAAAGCTTTGTTAGTAATTTAGAATGATTCACACTGTCAAAAGCCTTCGAGAGGTCCAACAAGGACAGGAAACCAGTTTCACCTTTACCAATTGCAAATCGAAGATCTGTAATCACCTTTAACAAAGCTGTCTGGCAGCTATGCCCACGACGAAAACCAGATTGCCAACAAGACAGAAAACATGAAGTGTCAAGATGACCAAGTATTTGTGATGTCATAAGCTTTTGCAGAGCCTTTGATAAAAAGTAGAGACAACTGATAGAACGGAAGTCTGATGGTAATTCCGGCAAGTTCTTTTTTGTAACAGCAAGTACAGTTGCTATTTTCTATTTGGTGGGAAAAAACGCCGGGAACAAGAGCTTCAAGAAGCAGGGAGAGAGATTATCGGGACCAGTAGCATCAGATCTTATTTTGGATTTGGCTCTTTGTACTTCATCTTGGGCGACATTTCTGAAACAAAAGCCGTCACCATATAGCATTGGAGGTACAACATATTTAGTAGGAGACAGATTGGGATCAACGATTGCAAACACCCGGTTTTGAGTGTTCCGGCACCCATATAATAGAGTTTTCACGTATATTCCTTTTGCAAATTTTTTTTTCGTATCTTGGGTCTGATCTAACTGAGCAGTAGCTCGACAAATATTTGTAGCCTTAGGGTTGTAAGAGCACTGACTATCACAGCTATGGTGTAGACTTACCATTTTATGTAGCGCAGTTTAAACTTGCCTATAACTTCCTTTTATATGGGCATTCTGAGACTTACCCCTTCCCATGTTAGCCTGCTGGCGGTGATTTAGATACCTTAGGTAGGCTTTCTAATGTTTTTATAAAAAAGGGAAAAAATAAGTAAGGTTGATCGGTTTCAGGTGCTTAACAACTATGTGATTGCTTTTCCCTGCCTGCTTCGGAGAATAGGTGCTTACGGAATCAATCTGCCTCTAAAACAATTTCGAGCATTATTGCATGGAGTCCCGGTGACGAATACTGTAAGAAAAAGGTAACGATAGCTTTTGTCGTTAAATTTATTCCCATTCAAAAGTTTTGAATGACGACACACAACACTTTCACGTTCGTTTACCTACTCCTTTAGCCTTTTTGCCAGACTTTCAGTGGGAAAAGATTGCGTTAAAAGATACTTTATTAATATCTTCCCGCTTAAACTGGATCAATGCATTACAAAATGTTCACTTAAAAATTAGCTAATTAGCTAACAATTTCCTTCTTCATCATATTTTTGATGTTGCAAAGAAATTATATGGAAATTTATATTTTTTACCTACCCTAGTAATAATAATAATAATAATAAGGATTTATTGCTAGTAATTGTACACAAGATTTACAATCTTTTATAGTACGAAATAGTAAGTCGGTGCTAGATAAATTAGTGTTAAAAATAAGAACTGAGCTATGAATAAAATTAATCTGCATTGAGTTGATAGTTCAGAGAAAATAAAAAAGAAAAAAAAAAATACATAAAAAAGTTATTTCAAAGCAAAAAAGCAAACAAGCAAACAAATTAGTATCTACTGCATTTTATCAATTAGTTCAAATTTAGTTTAAATATAATATAAGAATAATATAAATAGTTTAAATACTGCCTCTTAGCCTAGAAGAGAATAGGAAGAATTATCCTATAAAGGGGTTATTTTAAGTGAGTTCGAACTTGCATTCTAAACGCATTGACGGTGTTTGCGGTTTGTATAGTAACGGGTAAACTATTCCATAGTCTGATAGACTGGACGAGATAAGAACTCTCCATAACTGATCTATAGAATCGTGGCATTATCAGGTTTCTGTTCCGCTGAGACGAAGTAATCTGGAAAAGTTCCCTGAGATAATCCGGTTTATTGGACCGTAGTATGCCGAACAGTAGGAAGAGCACCCGATGTTTTAAAAAGGATTCCAGACAACACCCAAGTAATTGTAGCCTAAATGGGGAAACGTGATCAAATCGTCGCAATCTAAAAATAAATCGGATACAGTCCTCCATTTTACGTGCACATATACTATCTAGTTTAGGAAACACAACGCTACCAAACGAGAAATGAGGCAGAATCAACGTCTTTACTAGGACCAGACGAGTGTTACGAGGCAATATATTGGCCGAGAGCCAAAGTCTACGTAGCCCAGCATAAATTTTACACAATCTCGCAATGCATTATTATAAAAACTTATAGAAAGTGATTTTACGGGATTAAGTTGCAGACCATTATCCATAGACCAGGCATAAATTCTATCCAGATCACTATTAATGCGTGATAAGCAATCCTCGAGAAGACCTATGGGCCGGCTTAGATAAACCTGAACATCATCCGCATAGAGATGTAATTCTACATCACGAACTGCTTTCGGCAAGTCATTAATGAATAAGCTGAATAACAGCGGACCCAATATCGATCCTTGGGGAGCTCCATACTGTAGAGGCAAAAAAGCAGAATAAGCATTGCCGACCCTAACCCGCTGGCGACGCTCACTTAGAAAGCTGTCCAGCATGTGCGCTGCTGAACTGCCAAATTTAAATGACGAACAGAGCTTCTGTATAAGAGTTCCATGATCTACACTATCAAACGCCTTTGAGAAATCTAAAAGGACTAGCGTAGTGAATTTTTCACTATCCATCGCGCTTCTAATATCGGACGTTATCTTTAATAGGGCTGTTTCACAACTGTGAAATGCTCGAAAGCCTGATTGCCATCGAGTTAAAAGATTATTTTTGTCCACATGCTCAAGTATTTGCTGGTACATTAATTTTTCTAGCACTTTCGATAAAAAGCAAAGTATACTGATTGGACGAAAATCAGCCGGAGAATCAGGCGTTTTCCGTTTTGGTATTGGAAGAATGTTAGCTTCCTTCCAGCTGGTGGGAAATGAAGAGAATGTGAGGCATGAATTGATTATATGAAGGATATACGTACTAATAATAGGTAGTAGTAGTTTGATAAATCGAGATGATAAGTTGTCCGGTCCAGTTGCCTCGGATCGAATTGAATTACAAGACAGTAGAAGCTCTGTAATGTTCACTCCACGAAACGAAAAACTATGAATCGAGCTACTCGGAGTAAAGTCCGGACTGCGCAGCGAGTTAACTTGACGAATGTTGGAGGCAGTTGGAGTGGAAATATTTGCAAGAGTAAACGATGCATTCAGTTCGTCTGGATCGAAGTTGCATTCCGTTTTATCCTTTCCATAAACTCCAATCGAACGTAGGTTCTGCCACAGCTTTTTTGGGTCGAGGTTAGCGTCGATTTTAGAGGAATAATACTGACGTTTGGCTTGCCTGATTGCCGTGGTAGCCTTATTACGGGCAGCTTTATACAAAATTCTTGCTTCAAATGTTCTAAGACGTTTGCAACGCTGATAGAGAAACTCACGCTCCGCGATAAGATTATGAACTCTCACTGTGAACCACGGACAGCCATTACCAGTAGAAAATCTCGTTTTAATTGGTACGTACTTATCAAATAAGTATGAGATTGATGATGATAGAAACTGGACTTTATCATCAACAGAAATGCAATCAAAGATTCTCCACCATTCCAAGCCATGACATTCTTCAAACAAGGACTCCGTGTCTATGCTATTATAATCGCGAAAAGTGAAGCTAAGTGAGGGAGGATTCATGATAAGTGACATGTCAAAGCTCAAGAGAAGAATATCATGGTCCAGATTACTAGGAGGGCTAATTTGATTGTGCGTTATTATTTTTTCTGCGTCGGTACTACCAAGCAACACTATTTTTCTTATTCTACCTAAATCTGCGTAAAACGCATACCTAGAGTTCTTAGTAGTCTTTACACGAGACTAAACAGTGATGTCCATTTGCTAGCGGCCTCAACAGTTGCGGGTATATGAAGAATTTCCTCCCTATTCTGAATCTATACTCTCTGCTTGGGTGGTGGTTATCCATCATCAAATCTGAAAAATAATACCTAATTGAAAAGCTCTTGACTTCCATTATTTTTGATAAGAGGTGAGTGTGGAATAACATATATCGGGTCCTTATTAATCACTATACTTTTTCTCCAATCCGCGTTTTTGTTTCTGATAGGTGCGGGAACTATCTCACGTACTCTCGCCAATTTTTATATGAGTATCTGAGCCAGCGTATGACATTCTGAGTACTATTTCTTTGTAACCAACAAAAAAGGCTTTTCTTACACTTGATCTAAGATTTTGAAAGTAAGCTTATCTCTCTCTACCGTTTTATTTATTCTCTCCCTTCTCTTAAATCTTTAATATCTTGGGATCTATTTCTATCTAGTAGGATTGAGTCTATCACATTAAACAATAAATGTCGAATGCGCTCCAATACAACTTAATTTATTATTAATGAAAAAAATTAACAAGTCTTAGGTAATCAACACTAAAGGACTGCTCCTCAATAGGAAAGAAACACGTGGATCAGAATCTTTTCAATAACTCCATAAGTTGGTCAAGATGGATGATTCGTGATCGATTTTCTTCCGAACCCCAATCTAGATAATACAACTGAGAACATTTTTGTATCTCTAGTCATCTAATCAACTCTAATAATTAGGGATTTTATTAGATCATGTCCAATGTAATCAGCCCTAGTCCGTAATTTGTAAATTGTACTTAGGTGTAATTGAATTCGGCAAGAAATTTGCCAACAAATGCCACTCATTCGATATTAAAATTGTATTGATACATACATAGGTATATAAGATGCAGGCATATACGTAGGTATACGTACCTATTGCACCATATGCGAATGTAGATTCACACGTTGTGCTTGACTTTTATATTTTACATCTATAGTAGAAATGTTTAAGGCTTATTTCCCATCTTCTGCTGTGCTCATTAGTCCTTAAATATGGATATACTTTTGTAGATAAGCCTCCTGGCATTTATATAGAGCAAAAGATAGTTTCCGACGGTAGCAATCATAGAAATCATAGAAATTTTCCATTGCATCTGTCCAGTAGTCAGAGATGAATAATTCAAACCTCTACGGAACTCATCGATAGTGTCAAAAAACTTGGAATACCTTCCAAATCTGGAAGGAATGTCAGGAATAATAGCACCTACAAGAAATTGTAGAAATGTAATTAACCGTCTTGAGAGATTATGTAATTTTCTGGTCTTTAATTATTTTTTAAAAGCACTCAACGAGACTTAAAAGAAAACTTGACAATAATATTGAAAAATGCCGTTTGTAATAATTCTTGATGGTGTAATAGAACCGTTTCATTTGAGCACATACAGAAACGTGTTGATATTGCACGCAGAGATTACCTCCTCTTATACGCAATCAAAGTGATAGCAAAAAAAATTAGTGACACGGCATTAGGCCGTGGCTAGTCACAATTTTTCATATAGTACCTACAAGCAAACTCTTAGAAAGTTATCCAATCCAAGATCTTGTCTCACTTTTTGTGTAGTAAATCAACTTCTAATAAATTCCTTGTAGTCAACCCATAATTTTTTTCAGGCCATGATTTTCCTTTGAATAATAATATTACAACTTCAGTAATACATCTATATATACCCCTCCTAGCCATTTTTAAAACAGATCTGTTTTGTAATTTTTAAAAGAAGCATCGCGTTCTAGCTGCCGGGTATAGGTAAAACAATTCCAGATTTATCACTAATATATGTATAAAAGTTTCAAAGTAACTTGCACACCCTCCCTTTTTTTCACCTTTCCCAGTTTTTTTTTTTTGGTATAAAAAATATTCTATGTTCTCGTCTATAAAAAATAGAAACACAATGGAGAACGAAGAGACAACGCCATACATCATATACTTTATTCTTGACAACATAAATGGCAATCTATTTTCCCTTTGAACCGTCTGCTTACTTCCATATAATAAAATAAAATATCTCATGTAACAACTAATAGTTAAATAATTCCAAATTCGAAACACAAAATTTAAACAAAAAATTAATTTGTTTTGTTTTTATTTCTTTCCAGATCGAATTAAAATGGCATCATTGATGATGGCTTTGGAAAATGGCGACTTAATTGTAAAAAATAAAGTCAATAAATCGTTCTATAAATTTGATATCTTTTATTTCAAGTTTAAAAAAACCCTTGTATTAATTGATTGTTGACTCCTCCTCTTTTTGCAGAAAACCACACCCTCTTTTTGAAACGCCTAAAAGTATGCAATTGAAGCTAAAATTGTCCGCATCAGCGCCATCTGTTGCCCAACGAAAGTGTATCGGATAGATCCGAAAATTGAAATTTTTTGCGATTTCCCCCCAAAATAGAAAAGACCCCCGCGGAATAGTGATCATGAGGACACAACAGTGTTACCGTGGTATATGAAATATGTTCGGGGCCAAACCAGTAGTGCCGTACTGATGAATAAAAATGCTAGATTTTTGAAATTAAATTTAAAAGAATTCTGGAACTTTATTTAATGGAATAAGAGAACTTTTTATATTTGAATGAAACATTTATTTAAAAAAATATACATGTGTACATAAAAAAATGTTGGCTGCATGACATCATCCGTTTATCAAGAAGGGTTAGTCTGCAAATAAAGAAAAGAAAGATTAGATATTTTTAAGGGAAATATTTATATAATTGCTTGATTGATTTTAAAGTGATGTGGATATGTGCTAACCTCTGAAAGTGTCAGTTTCCCCTACTGTGTGTATGTGTTAGTCATAGCTGATATTTTAATGAACAAAGGCAATGCTCGGCTTGCCCGCCATTGTTATCCTGCTCTTTTCGTCAAGTTTCAATTTTGCTTTACATAACTGTACTTTCTGCTGCTCTCACGCATTCAGGGGAAATTGTGATCCAATCAGAGTGAATAAACACAGATGGAGGATTTTGGGTTGTTTTTCATTTTAAATAAAATTTAAGTTGGACTACTGGGGGGGGGGGGGGGGCGGATCCTTTACTACATTATTTGGCGACGATCGCTTGACTTGAGTTTGCACTTTGCATTGTATATACATACATACATTTTCATGTTCTCATGTACTTGATAGTGGAAAAGATTGATTTCACATATGAATCTTCAATTTTAGAAATGAAATGCTGCTGTAGTCAGGGAGACAAGGCGAATGTCATCCACCATTTTTTCTTGAAAATTGATAAATTTTGTTGTGCGATTGGTTGGTTGGCGGTTGATTTTAAAATAATTAGGTAATGTAAAAATTGCTATTTTTCGCGGTAGGTAGGATAAGGTACAAAAATTTTGTAATGTCAGTCAAATAGAAGTGATGGAGACAATATTTTTAAATGCAAAATTATGGCTATGTATAGATTTGCTCTGTAATTATATGCATATGTAATTGAGTGTGGATGGCTGGCTCATAATTTCTTTTTGTTTACAGGTATGTTCTGGGGGTTTTGTATGAGCACCCACTGCTATGCACTCATATGCACATATAAAACAAATTAATTGATCATTCACGTGCGAATTTTCTATCTCCTTTATTTACTCAAAATTCCCCAGGAAGATGCTAAAGCAACCTTGATCTGTAGGTACCTATGGTGTAGGGATTGTGTAACGATATCAAAGTATCAATTTGCTTCAATTTACCGACGGGAATTTCTTTATAATTTTATTTTTTGATCTGGTATCCAGAGTATCCTGTATCCGTGCTCACATTTGTTTTTTTTTATTATTATTTCTAAAATTTGAGTTAAGAATTTTTGTAGCGAGACAGCAAATAGCTTAATGGACGCGAACTGAATCAAAAAAACATAAGATAGGTATGCATTTTTTTAAAAGCTTCCACAGATACCTGAGTAAATTTAAGATTCCTGTTTTTCTCATTTTTCGGGAACCGGTGGATCGTTTTTCAAAGTTCCTTCACATTCAATGATAATAAAAAATAAAACGATATTCATGGAAATTTCTTGTTGTCACTTTTCAAAACCACAAGGGCAGACCAAAATCAGACTGATAAGTGGAACGGGGATAAGATCAAACTTTGCATAGTATACCTGATGATTTAATTTATGGTGTAAAAATTACTTTTGGTAAGTAGAAGCATGCGCGGTATAATAATTTCGTCCAACTTTGTTATGGTCGTAGCATATTGCATATAGCAATATGTCACCACGGACTGAAGCGTGTATGCCCGGCTTGTTGTCGACTACAGCATGAAACCAAAACGCGCCCCGACCGAGAGAAATGCTTCCTCAAGCTCGGTGTCATGTTCAGTGACAGAAAGAAGAAGAAGCTTCTAGAATTTTTTTTTTTGAAGTCTCGACTTTGAGAAGGTGTGTGGTAAAACGAAAAATAAAATCGAAAAGGATCGCGATAAACAAATCAAGAAAAAAGTTCATATTTGAGTACGGAGTTGGTAAGCGCAAATCTTGTGATTGGAGAAGGAACATTTATCCATTAGATCCGCTCCGAAAATCAAAAGGAGAAAACGCATGTGGAAGTCGCTAAAGAAGGTTCCATCAATCGAGAAGAATCTACTCGGGTCTGAAAAGGCAATAATTTAGCCATCAATTGGTTCCCGACATTCCTTCCGCCCACCTAAAAGGAATTTTCCGAGACATCTAATTGCAGGTCGTTTGGCAGTATCCGAGGCCAATAGCACTGTCGGCTAAATTCTAGCCTTATCTAGTATATACGTACATAGCTTGTCACGTAGTACCCTAATAACAGAACAAGCAATAACCTCAAGGCATCTATAGTCCAGATAACACGCTGAACCACCTAAGGTATTGAAAGTGATACGTAGCAACTCGGAATGAAGAAACCCCTCTTAAATTGTGCAAAAGTTCGCTGAGGAAATGCAGGCTGACGAAATCAACTAATCAACTCATCCAGTCAATTGTTTTGTTTTATGCAGATTAAGTTACAAGCAATGTGCAGTAGTTCGGTGTCAATAGGTAACCCTGTACAGATATATGTAAATGTGACATGTAGATAGAGTATAATACCTTGCATGCATTTAAATTTCTTTTCTTTTGCGTTAGCCTCAATAAGTACACGGAAAAGATTGAATCCAGTGACATGGTGAAACCTCTTGGGGCGCCTCAGCGAGGGAGCATCATCAACAGGAAAAATTGTAAGTTGTCGTCACCTAATCATTTTACACCACCAAATCTTATTATTGCATTGATTAAGAGAATGAGTTTAAAATCTTAATAGTATATACTGGATATGGTGTGGTCATATTTATTTCGTTTCATATTTATGTTGATAGGCAAGAACTAAGCCTCCTATCGTGGCGTATACATGTACATAGTCAAAAATTTTATTACTGCCTTGGCTAAACCAATGAATTCAAAATTTTAATAATACATAACATATATATAGCTCTGGTCATAATTTTTCTTCTTATACGTATGTTGATATGCAAGAGTTACGCGTCTCATTATACAATCTACATGTACATAATCAAATTAATTTTAGTATTGCATGGCCTAAATAAGTGAATTTAAACTTTAACAATACATTTTAGATATAGTTTTGATCAAATATTTTTTTCTCCTTATTATATTTATGTTGATATGTAATAATTAAGCCTCTTATTCAATATACATGTACCTACTCAGACCTTATTATTGTATGGTCTACGCAAATGAAGTTAAAACTTTAATAATACATATTAGATATAGTTTTGATCACACATTTTTCCTCTTATTATTTTTATTTTGATGAGCGATAGCTAAGCTTCCTGTTATACAAAGTATACGTATATAATCAGACTTCATCATTGCAATGACTGAACTAATGAATTTAAAATCCTAGTAATACATACTCGATATAGCTGATCGTATCTTTTTCTTCCGCATTACAATTATACTGATAAGCAATAAATTAGCGGACTATTATACCTTTGAATTTATGTAGTAAGATCACATTACCTGAACAGATGAACTTAAAATTTTCATCGTATGTACTCGATATAGAGATAGAGAACTATAGAATCTTAGCCCAAGATATGTAGACCGATAGGCGTTAGGAAAGCTTACTATCATATACTTTAACTGCCGTATTCGTTTCATAATAGTACACATTGCTTGAATATATACAGTTTATAACGTAGTATGAATTGGTAAATAATTTTATTTCTCCTCTCACTTCCCGGAGCCCTATCACATGAAGGTCGCATAGGTCCGCTCTAATTTCTTCTACAGGTCAGCCTAAGGGACTTTGCAGATAGTGCCGAGCAGAGTCATAGGGAGGATGGGGCAAGGCCATGAAGGCAGAACATCTGCGCCTTCCACAGTAAGTAGGTAAGTGACGTAAGGGTCCCTTCAGGACCGAGTGTGTGTCGGCTCTTTTGTATGCAGGCATGAAATTTTTTTGATTATGGATGATGACAGCGGCAGGTATTTTCGGGAACTCCCCCACACTCTCCGCCACCCTTAGCCGAGGTGCTAGCATGCCGCCCTGTGCTATCGTTGTCATCAGGCGATCTGTCAGCCCATGCTGGCAGTTTGGACTTAACGTCCTGGTCAAGTCGCCTTCACATACTTCCATAACAAAATGGCGCCCAACGTGGGGCCACCTCAGTTAGACTTCGGTGGTCTAAATATAAATTTTACTGGGGACTGAGACTTTGAGAGAGATGATCATCTGGTGTCTGCCAGTTGATTGACCTCAGGTCTCACATCCAGTAGAAGATATGGGTGGACCTGAGTCTAATTGGTTTTGTTGAAAATTTTTTTGTAAAGTAACGTAATATTTTGAAAGTTTTATTGGAAGTCTTTGATATTTTGAATTTTTGGATTAAAGTAAAGTAACGTTTTTTGAATTTAATGAAAGTTTTTTGGAAGTTGAAATCCGGCTTTAGGTTTGACTTCGGTCAAGCCTCAAGCCTGAACAGTTGTTGATTTTTTTTGAAAGTTTTTGGAAATGTTTTTGGATGATCTTTCCCGCTGGCCTTCTGCCATGGAAATGGTAGGTGGCCTCACGAAATTTTCGTTTGAGCTCTTGTGGGGACATGTCTCTGTTGGGCAACTGGCTGGACAGAGTTATGAATCTGCGAGACAACTTCTTGGCTTCCAGCTAATTAGTTGACCAGACTCATGACTCTGCCCGGCTAGCGAACTAGCTGGACACGACGATTCGGTGAGGAGAAGAGAACGAGCTCTCGGAGGATGGGATTGATGCTGGAGATCTTCAGTGATCAGGAGTTGGCATACTGCTAACTGCCTGGCTGAAGAATCTCTGGCAGCATTCTCAGTCTTTGATACCTCCGACTTTACTCTTCCCAGATTTCTGCAAGAGCTCTGACTTTTTCAATGCACACACTCACGTCACTTGCCTGTATCCTGTTTTTGACCTTGGGGGAGAGAGAGCGACCTGACCTCTTATGTGGGAGTTAGCTTCGGGAGGTGAGGGAGAAATGTTTTGATCGAATTGTTCTTATCTCGTTTTTTTCAATTGTGAAACGCTATAATTGTTTTGCGTTATTACATTTTTTTTTGCAAATTCTTTGGACGTTTGGAAAGATATTTTTCTGAGTGACAGATCTTGTCCCAACTTGCAAACTTTTAATTTAGTAAATGTATGAGATAGAGCGAAAGTCTCTTTATGGTATGTAGAAGTCTCCTCTTCTATTTATGGTAATTATCTAAAGGATAAAGACTATATATTTATGAGAATATTTTGAATTTTGGTAGTTAATGAAAAATTTTTCTAGTATTTATAGATCCAGTAGTTCGTTTTTGTAGGAATATACAATATCTTCCTACATCCGAAGGCTTTTTGTTGCTTATCGCATATACACCTGTTATATACCAAGGATTTTTATATTACGAGTATGTAACTGGTGTATATAATGTTTTAGTGATAATAATTATCCACTGGAATTTAGTTAGCTACTTTTGGTTATTTTTATTTACATAGTACGCGCTAATAAATTTAGTAGCTCGTTAGCTTCGATCTTGTTTGAGCCTGTTGATTTCGATTGTTGACTTTTTAAATTTCTCTGACATTCTTCTTCGAACTTTTGGTTTGCAAAACGTTTTCAATTTTGCTACTCACTATGGCTACAGTAAGAACGCCACCACCTGCTACAAATAGTATGTCAATGCTACCTGAACCATGCTCCATCTGTCGTGATGCAAGCTGGTCAGCCGAAAGGAAGCCTGTAATAACCGTATGTGAGCACATTTTTCACCAAGCATGCCTGCAGCATTGGATAGGTGAACATGCTAGTTGTCCTAACTGCCGATGTCATATTACACAACAGGACTTCAGAGAATATAATGGTGCAATACCGAAGAAGGTGAAGCGGTGAAGTCTACTAAGCACGATGTGCCGAACGTAGATTTGCCTAGTTTCGACCTACCACTACCTAATAGACGCTCGTTATCTCCAGGAATGCACGATTTGCATTCCCGGACGTTCACTAATCACAACTCACGGCAAGACAGTTCATTACCCCCAGCTCAAGGCCACACCTCAGCTGCTACGGATGCGCTGTTGGCAGGCTTACGCTTACAAATGCAGGACCTGGTACGTGAAGGTCTCGAACCCAGCCTCAGTACATTACGGTCTGAGTTAGTAAATAGTGTCCGTCAGCAAGTAGCAGCCATGGTGCCACCAATAGATTTTTCACGTCCTCCTCCGGCTATGGGAAATCCCAGACCATCTGACGATTTTCCCAATGTGCATAGACAATCCTTTAATCGACCTCCATCCGCGTTTGGTCAGCCTCTAAATCAGCCCGCAGCACCAAACCCTGTACCACCACCACCTATTCGTGTTCCTGCAGGCATAGGACAGCGACGTTCTGGCAGCCCTATCCGCAGGTGGAATATCTCTTACAGCGGTGACAGTTCTCGGCTCACAGTCGATGAATTTGTATTCCGAGTAGAAGCCTTGACTTATTCGGCTTTGGAGGGAGACTTCGACTTACTGGTGCGTCACATGACTACTCTGCTTTCTGGACCAGCAATGGACTGGTACTGGTCTCTCCTGAGGCAAAATTCCACGCCGTCATGGGAGTATGTGAAAGCAGCTCTATTAGCTGAATGGGGAGTACCCAAAGACGACCTTAAGGTCAAAGTCCAGCTCATGCTGCGCAAGCAGAAAGGAGGAGAGTCATTTGCCACTTACTACCAGCATCTAGTACAGTTACGAGACCAACTGCAGAACCCGTTGCCAGACGTTGAATTTCTGGAAATAGTCAAGTCAAACTTACTGCCGGAAATACAAAATAAAATTTGCTTGCATCCTACCAACACCATCCACCAGCTCAGGATTCTGGTAAATCAAATCCAAGCGACGCAGCTGCGCATCGCAACAGCAAGTAGTTGGAACGCTTATCGCGGACAAAGAGTTAGTGAGGTGGATGGATATCATTTGACCGAGGCTGACTTGAATATATCACCTGGACGTAGCGACGAAGTCTCACTATCTGCCATTTCAACCCCTAAAAATGTAACCTGCTGGAATTGTGACCAGTCTGGACACTTTTACCAAGATTGCCGGCAGGAACGACAAACTGTATTCTGTTACGGATGTGGACGGAAGAACACCTTCAAGCCAGATTGCATTCAATGTCAACAGAAAAACTTCAGACGGGTCGGGAATACCAACACCTCTTTCCGACCAGCGTCGACATCACGAGCAATCAATGTATCAAACACTCCAGTGCAAGCTTTGAACAAGGAGGAAGGTCCGCTCCATTAACAGACACTATCGAAAACTCCCTGATATGTCCTCTGATATCATTCAGTGACTCTGATGATATCAGCAAAACACCTGATAGTACGATTACGTCTTTGATAGAGGCGGAGAACTTGATGGATTTCTCTGCAGATCTCCAAGCTCCCATTTCCACTTCTGGGGAGCCCGTGACATTGCTAGACACTTCATTAGAAGAGTCTTTAATCTTCGATGTCCCGTTGACACCTATAGCACGTGTAGCCGACAAGGTTACTGAGCAGGAGATTTGGCCTCCTGCCATTTCTATCTTAAAACGGCCACCAAGCTCTGATATGACGAGTGGGCGTGAGCCAGTTTTACATCCGCTGACGCCGTATCATACGCGTCTGCAGAGATACAGAGCAGCAAGAGACCGAATTTTCTCCTCAGTAGCAGAGTTAGCTGAGATTATGTTTCCCGACCGGGATATGAGACCGAAAAGGAAAAGATCAACCGTTCGTTGGCGAGAATACTGTCGACGAATGAAACTGGAAAGGAAAAAACTAGCACAGATTTCCGTGTCGATGCCAGACGACATTCGACCGTACGCAGAAGTAAAGCTGCTCGGGCGAACTGAGACTGGATTACTTGATAGTGGTGCCACTGTCAGTATTCTAGGCCAGGGAGCTCTCGAGAAGCTTGCTGAAGCAGAGGTTGAATGGAAGAAGTATCGGACACAGGTCCAAGTAGCTAATGGTGCCATGACGACTGTTCATGGTCATGTGAACTTGGACGTCACTTTCCGTGATAAGACCCAAAACGTGCGTTTTTACGTGGTTCCTGGGCTCACACAGGCACTATATCTGGGAATAGACTTCTGGCGCCTCTTTGGGTTAGCTCCGGATGTCCTAGGTATAGTCGCAGAAGTGAATCCAAGTGGAATAGCTACCTCTGACACCGATGGGCATATCCTTTCTAGTTTAGAACACCAACGCTTAGAGAGCACAAAACAGCTTTTCCCCTCTTTCGCCTCTTTAGGCCTGGGAAAAACATCATTGGTCACTCACAAGATTGATACGAATGACGCCGCCCCGATAAAACAGCGCTTTTATCCGATTTCCCCGGCAGTGCAAAGTTTGATGGATGCAGAATTAGAGCGAATGCTATCACTGGGTGTGATAGAGGAGAGCCAGAGTCCTTGGAGCTCTCCAGTCGTTCTGGTAAGGAAGCCTGGAAAGGTCCGGCTTTGTTTTGACGCCAGGAAGGTCAACTCGGTTACGAAGAAGGACGCCTATCCGCTACCGCAGATAGACGCACTTCTGAGTCGACTTCCTCCGGCAAACTACATAACGAGCCTGGACCTGAAAGATGCATTCTGGCAGATCCCACTGGACACTGATTCCAGAGAGAAGACCGCTTTCACAGTACCTGGTCATCCTCTCTATCAGTACACAGTGATGCCATTCGGCCTATGCAACGCTCCCCAAACGATGTGCCGCCTCATGGATAAAGTCATTCCTTTCGATCTTCGTGAGAACGTTCTCGTCTATTTAGACGATTTATTAATTCTATCATCTGACTTTGACACTCATCTCATGCTGCTAGCCAGGGTAGCGGATTGTTTGAGGAAAGCTGGCCTTACTATAAACGTCGAGAAGAGCAAGTTTTGTATCAAGGAGACTAAATACCTGGGATTCATTGTAGGAAGGGGAGGTATGAGAACTGACCCTGACAAAATATCAGCCATAGTTGACTATCCGTCACCTAAAACTGTTCGGCAAGCCCGACGCCTACTAGGTATGGCAGGATGGTACAGACGGTTTATTCCGAACTATGCTGATTTGACTGCATCCATTACAGACACTTTGAAAAACCCGAGTCAGTTCAAATGGACATCTGAAGCCCAGACGTCTCTTGATCTACTCAAACAAAAACTTACTTCTGCTCCGTTGCTAGTGAGTCCAGACTTCACCAAACCGTTCGTCATTCAGTGCGATGCGAGCCAACAAGGTATTGGAGGAGTGTTGCTTCAGCTAGATGACGATGGCCACGAGAAGCCAATAGCCTACGTCTCGAAAAAGTTGAACTCCGCTCAACGAAATTACACCGTCACAGAGCAAGAATGCCTAGCTGCAGTCTTGAGCGTACAGAAGTTCCGGCCCTTCATAGAGCTTATGCCGTTCAAGATAGTGACGGATCACGCGAGCTTGAAATGGCTGATGTCTCAAAAGGACCTCAGCGGAAGACTTGCTCGGTGGAGTTTGAAGCTTCAGGGCTTCGACTTCACTATTGAACACAGGAAAGGAAGCCTGAACGTAGTCCCTGATGCGCTGTCACGCATTCATTGTGACAGCATGAACACAAACGAAGATCCTGGCCCGGAAGTTGACCTTAGTTCGCCATATTTCAATTCGTTGGAATATGAAGAACTGAGGCATAAGGTTAAAACGACTTCTGGCAAACTACCAGATCTTTGCGTCAGGGATGGCTTCGTTTATATTCGGACTGTTCCGAGAACAGGCGATCCGATCCAGGAGGAAGAAGCGTGGAAGCTTTGGATTCCACGTGGGCTTGTCACCGACGTCATTTCGAGAGCGCGTGATCCGCCGCTAGCTTCACACGGAGGAATAGGGAAAACCCTAGAACGTCTGCGAAGACATCTGTACTGGCCACGAATGACAGTTGATGTCAGAAATTACGTAGCCGCCTGTGACGTGTGTAAAGAAACGAAGGCTCCTAATACTATTTTGCGACCACCGATGAAAGTCCAGTCTGTGATAGAACGACCATGGCAAAAGCTGTACGTCGATTTCTTAGGTCCATATCCTCGGTCAGTTAAAGGAAACGTCTGCATTCTGATAGTTCTTGACCACTTTTCTAAATTCCCACTTCTCAAACCTATGAGAAAAGCGTCTACGCTCAATGTATGCCAATTCATTGAGACTGAAGTGTTTCACGTGTTCGGAGTTCCGGAGACCATAGTCTCTGACAATGGAGTCCAGTTTTGCTCGGCTCAGTTCGCCAGACTACTGGAAAAGTATGGGGTAAAGCATATGCGAACGGCAGTTTACTCGCCGCAAGCAAACGCCTCAGAGCGAGTAAACCGGTCTCTGTTGTCAGGGATTAGGGCCTATATCCAGAAGGAACACACCAGATGGGATGAGAAACTGAGCCAAATAGCTAGTTCCCTCCGGAGCTCTTTCCATCAAGCTACTGGTTTCTCTCCCTATCGAACACTCTTCGGTCAACAAATGATAGAACATGGCAGCTCCTATTCCATCTTGAGGAGCATTGGAACTCTTAATGAGCCACTGAGAGTAGACGCAGAAGATAAAATGAGATTGATCCGTGCGAGAGTGCAGGAAAATTTACAACACGCATTCGAACAGGGTTCAAAAGCCTACAATCTCAGGGCAAAACCCGTCGAGTTCAAAGTTGGTCAGGAGGTATTTAGAAGGACTTTTGCCCAAAGCAATTTCCAACAGCAGACTAGTGCTAAACTGGGACGAAAATTTGTTAAATGTCGGGTTAGAGCCAAGAAAGGAAACTCACTATACGAACTTGAAGATCTGCGGGGAAAACTGTTAGGTGTCTATCACGCTAAAGACATCAAGCAGTGATCATCAGTATGAAAACATCGTCGATACTTATTGTCGTCTATTCCTGGTAGCCCTAAGAAGGCATCCAGCCAGCTTAACTGGTAAACTATAGGATATCACGAAGCCCTCCTATTGCCCCGTCAATGGTGGGTGATATACCTGTTGGAATCCATTCCCATATTCGGCTGCCAACATGTCACTACTTCGACGACGCCTTGGAGACACACCCTTGAACAATCGCAGTCTGAGATCAGGGTGAGAGGTTGCGCCGGGAAAGCTTAGCGATCAGTTCTTTAGGTTACTGATCGCGGGGCTTCCTCAGCATCTCGGTGAAGGAAGGCAGAGAGGCATCGACCGGCTGGATTTTTTGGGTTACCAGCTTGTCGATGTAGCTTTGGCTTCCCCACACGGAGAAGGATGTCGAAGTCTGATCGAAGACTGACGAGACTTCAAGGATGTGTCCTCGACGTGTCATCGGAAGTAGAGTCTGAGGATGAGGAAAACATAGGGTCGTGGGTCGTGACACACATTGAGCGCCCGCAGTGATGAGGCCTATGTGTAAGACCGGCTAGCTCAGTCGACCATTTTTCAGCGTCGTCTGAACCACGGGTGGCGCAGACCACTCTGCCCTGTTATGGTCGTAGCATATTGCATATAGCAATATGTCACCACGGACTGAAGCGTGTATGCCCGGCTTGTTGTCGACTACAGCATGAAACCAAAACGCGCCCCGACCGAGAGAAATGCTTCCTCAAGCTCGGTGTCATGTTCAGTGACAGAAAGAAGAAGAAGCTTCTAGAATTTTTTTTTTTGAAGTCTCGACTTTGAGAAGGTGTGTGGTAAAACGAAAAATAAAATCGAAAAGGATCGCGATAAACAAATCAAGAAAAAAGTTCATATTTGAGTACGGAGTTGGTAAGCGCAAATCTTGTGATTGGAGAAGGAACATTTATCCATTAGATCCGCTCCGAAAATCAAAAGGAGAAAACGCATGTGGAAGTCGCTAAAGAAGGTTCCATCAATCGAGAAGAATCTACTCGGGTCTGAAAAGGCAATAATTTAGCCATCAATTGGTTCCCGACATTCCTTCCGCCCACCTAAAAGGAATTTTCCGAGACATCTAATTGCAGGTCGTTTGGCAGTATCCGAGGCCAATAGCACTGTCGGCTAAATTCTAGCCTTATCTAGTATATACGTACATAGCTTGTCACGTAGTACCCTAATAACAGAACAAGCAATAACCTCAAGGCATCTATAGTCCAGATAACACGCTGAACCACCTAAGGTATTGAAAGTGATACGTAGCAACTCGGAATGAAGAAACCCCTCTTAAATTGTGCAAAAGTTCGCTGAGGAAATGCAGGCTGACGAAATCAACTAATCAACTCATCCAGTCAATTGTTTTGTTTTATGCAGATTAAGTTACAAGCAATGTGCAGTAGTTCGGTGTCAATAGGTAACCCTGTACAGATATATGTAAATGTGACATGTAGATAGAGTATAATACCTTGCATGCATTTAAATTTCTTTTCTTTTGCGTTAGCCTCAATAAGTACACGGAAAAGATTGAATCCAGTGACATGGTGAAACCTCTTGGGGCGCCTCAGCGAGGGAGCATCATCAACAGGAAAAATTGTAAGTTGTCGTCACCTAATCATTTTACACCACCAAATCTTATTATTGCATTGATTAAGAGAATGAGTTTAAAATCTTAATAGTATATACTGGATATGGTGTGGTCATATTTATTTCGTTTCATATTTATGTTGATAGGCAAGAACTAAGCCTCCTATCGTGGCGTATACATGTACATAGTCAAAAATTTTATTACTGCCTTGGCTAAACCAATGAATTCAAAATTTTAATAATACATAACATATATATAGCTCTGGTCATAATTTTTCTTCTTATACGTATGTTGATATGCAAGAGTTACGCGTCTCATTATACAATCTACATGTACATAATCAAATTAATTTTAGTATTGCATGGCCTAAATAAGTGAATTTAAACTTTAACAATACATTTTAGATATAGTTTTGATCAAATATTTTTTTCTCCTTATTATATTTATGTTGATATGTAATAATTAAGCCTCTTATTCAATATACATGTACCTACTCAGACCTTATTATTGTATGGTCTACGCAAATGAAGTTAAAACTTTAATAATACATATTAGATATAGTTTTGATCACACATTTTTCCTCTTATTATTTTTATTTTGATGAGCGATAGCTAAGCTTCCTGTTATACAAAGTATACGTATATAATCAGACTTCATCATTGCAATGACTGAACTAATGAATTTAAAATCCTAGTAATACATACTCGATATAGCTGATCGTATCTTTTTCTTCCGCATTACAATTATACTGATAAGCAATAAATTAGCGGACTATTATACCTTTGAATTTATGTAGTAAGATCACATTACCTGAACAGATGAACTTAAAATTTTCATCGTATGTACTCGATATAGAGATAGAGAACTATAGAATCTTAGCCCAAGATATGTAGACCGATAGGCGTTAGGAAAGCTTACTATCATATACTTTAACTGCCGTATTCGTTTCATAATAGTACACATTGCTTGAATATATACAGTTTATAACGTAGTATGAATTGGTAAATAATTTTATTTCTCCTCTCACTTCCCGGAGCCCTATCACATGAAGGTCGCATAGGTCCGCTCTAATTTCTTCTACAGGTCAGCCTAAGGGACTTTGCAGATAGTGCCGAGCAGAGTCATAGGGAGGATGGGGCAAGGCCATGAAGGCAGAACATCTGCGCCTTCCACAGTAAGTAGGTAAGTGACGTAAGGGTCCCTTCAGGACCGAGTGTGTGTCGGCTCTTTTGTATGCAGGCATGAAATTTTTTTGATTATGGATGATGACAGCGGCAGGTATTTTCGGGAACTCCCCCACACTCTCCGCCACCCTTAGCCGAGGTGCTAGCATGCCGCCCTGTGCTATCGTTGTCATCAGGCGATCTGTCAGCCCATGCTGGCAGTTTGGACTTAACGTCCTGGTCAAGTCGCCTTCACATACTTCCATAACAACTTGCTTATGTTTTTGTGGCGAACTAAACGAAAATTTCAAGTACCTATACCTACGTATAATTTTTCAAAGATGAAATAATTTTTTTTAAACGTAAAATTAAATTTGATTTTGGGCTTTTTACTAATTGTTGAAATGGAAATGGGTAAATTAAAAAAGGAAAAGAAAAGTACCTTCGTCAGGCATAAACTTTTAATTTTCACGAGTTACGACTTACAAATGCTTTCAAGCTTTTAAACTGAATATACCGCATAATACCTGCAATTTACATATGAGCCGGTGGAATCGGAGTGACTTAAGTCAAGTTTGCGTATAGTTTAGAGTAAATTGAAGTTTCGCACCTCGGCCCATAGAAAGTATGGCCATCTGGATGTTGGAATGGAAAATTTATCGCTAACTAAACACACACAATAAATCAAAATAAATTTAGTGACAGAACGATGCGAAGAATATATCGCAAGTAGCCATTATAATGAGCATTTGAAATTCAATATATATGAAAATTATTTTATAAAGATTTAGAAAAATTAATTGAAATTGCAAATACATACATACGTAAGGTATGTAAATACTGCTGGAGAAAAATATCGATATGAAAAAATTAAAATAAATATAAAACATAAGGACACCACGTCATATACACGTTTATTTTTCCTTCTATTTCGTGAACTTCAGACAATTCTCTCGGAACTATAAAGAAATCTAAGAAAAAATCAACCTTCGTACCTCCTGCAACAGCAGCCCGATGAGTTTTCAAAATAACATTCAAAAATTTTTACTGATATGGATGAACATTTTTTAAGGACGTTTAAATTTATGTAGATTCTGCTGATACCTTCTTATATCCAGACAATTATTTTCATTAATGAACAACCAAACAACCAAATTTATTTTAATGGCTGTAGATAGGTAGCTAGGTATAATGATAACCACTCACATAAAGTAAAAGCCTTCTAAAAGTTTATCTTTGGTAAATTATACGCACGTAATTTAGTCAATCTCACCGCATTACAAATTGTAATTAGATAGGTCGCTATATTCTGCGACATAATTATGTAGGTAGGTAGGTAGGTATTTAGACCTTCAGATATTATACATAAGAGAAACCCCATATCACAGACTTATTGTACGTAGAGAGACACAACCACAAATATTTTATTCAAAATTTTTTTAAGGCAATCTCAGTTTATTTAATCAAATCCTGATAACTTTTATAATATTTTAATAATTTTGATGAGAAAAAAAGCATGTAGGTAGGTATGCAAATTACACCAATAAAGAAAAAAGAGATTACGTAGTGCCCGCATAAAAACAGCCCGTTTAGTACCAAAACCCTTTTATTATAGTATATTTCGAAGCCAGCAACATTTAACTAGTAATTCTGAACAAACCCGTCCCGCATCTCCCTCATAGTCATTAATAAAGCATCTTAATATTTCTATTTTCAATGTAAATTTTCCCGCAGATTGTCACAGTCATCTTCAATTTTACTATTCAGCGCATTCATACATTAAGGTGGCCCAAAAATGTATCGATTTGTAAAATTGTTAAAATGTCTGAATGCTTCAGAATTTGTTAGCTAATGTAATATTAGATTTCTATGCAAAATTTCATTAATGTTTAGAGGTCGCTGGTATGGGCTTTCAGGAAAACTGTTTCAACGTTTTCTTTTAATTTGACAATGCTTTTTCTTGATCCTTTCTTACAATTTGAGGAAACTTCGGTTTAAACTTATTTGCAGTGTAAGGCGTTTTAGAAAATTAAATTTCTCTATTTTTTATAAACTTTTTAAAACGAAAATTCGGACACGGAACTTCAATTTTTTGACCTCGTGACAGTTATTTTGTAAATAAAAGTGGCGCGTGGGAATACTTCCTCTACTATCTATAGCGTAATCTCCAATCGATTACACTGGGAACAAAAAAAAAAACAAATTTTTTCTACGGCATTAAGTTTGGCAGTGACTTTAGTATACGCTATCATTGTTAATACGCGAAGTGTAGTTAATTTATTAGGGTTGTCTCTGGTTCTCAAGAAATCCCACCTGGCATGATCATTATCGGACCCTTCGATATGAAGCCTTCTTGACAACTCGGCGATAAACCACCAGTGTAGGTAGCTACAACCGCAAGTTCAGGCAAATGGAAATATCATTTACGATAGAGTAATTAGAACAGATAGGTAAAGCGACAACAATAGGGTAAGGACAATTAGCAACGGACAGCAGTTTTAAGGCCTAGCTGAGAATAAATAAGGTGTCGAAAGGTATAAGCAAGGCAGTTTGATTTGTAGTCTTGAGTTAACGATAGCTAGGCGGTAGATCGCAATCGGGCGGATCGTCACATTGCGAGCAATTAGGAAATCTTTTTAAATCATCTTACAATTGTGTTTTTGGATTTTGGAAAACATGAGTTTCCCACGCAATTTGTGTTACCGATCCTGAAAGCTTTTGCTACGTATGTGGTTATTATTGTCAACAAATACATCGAAGAAACAAGTTTATCAAGCATATTTTGGAAAACAGCATAGGCACCAGAATAAATATTGTGTGCCGCATAAAGTATGTAAAGCTTGTGTGGGGTCTCTCCGATACTGGATTCATGGAGGATGCAAAGGACTTAAATTTGGAGTGACGATAACGTGGAATGAGCCAAGAAATCATCCTGATGATTTCTACCTTTGTGAAGTAAATGTGGAAGGTATGAACCGGTACAAAAAGAGCAAGTGGATTTATCCTAATATACTATATATAATATAATCGGCTAAAGCACCAACACCACACAGTGAAGATTTGCCAGTACCGATATTTACTACCTTATCAACCGAATCCTCTGATCATACTGGAATGTAGACACTCAAAATGAAAGGAACAGTAAAAGTGAATTTGAAGGATGCAGTCCTACACATCAGGGTTTTTCTCAAGGTGAGCTCAAGGAATTGATTCGCAATTTAAATTTATCAAAGAAATCAGCTGAACTTCTTGCCTCCACACTTAAGGAAAAACATTGTCTTCACCCAGGTGAAAAAAAAAGAGGAAAAAATCACAATTACTTCAGTGAAGAAGATGATCTGAAGTAGTACAATACAACAATATAAGACATTTATTCGGCCTTGTACAGAAGATTACAAAATCTTATGACGTATAATTAGATGGAAAAAAAGACATAAGTAGCATTACAATTAAAGCAAAAATAAGATAATAATAAAACTAAATATAATAATAAATAAATAAATGAATAAATAGAGAAAAAAAAGGAAATCCAAAGATGAAAAAGAGAACTTAGAGATAAAGAGCCAAAGAAAAGAACAAAAATAAAAAATAAGTAAATAAATAAAAATACAACAAATTAACAGAAAAGAGAAGACAAAAAAAAAAATAAAATTAAGAATTAATTAAAACAATGCAACAAGAATTTTAAGATCTCACAATCTAATAACTAGTTGCGGTAATCTTTGACTAGCTTAGCAAAGGTCAGGCCGGAGCCTGTGCGCTGAATTAAATTTGGAAGAGAGTTGCATTTTCGGGCATCTTGGACGAAGAAAGAGCGCTCACCGTACCTAGATTTACATCTCGGGACAAGAAGTTGAAGAACTCAATTCGAGTGCAAGAACTGTAGGCTTTCGGAGAGATATGTAGGGCATTTAGTGTAAATTAGCCTATGAAGGAAGATAAGTCAAATAGGACTCTACAGAGCTACCGAGTAGGGATGTAGCAAGAGCAGATACACGAGCGCTCCGAGGAAGTTTATAAATATAATGGATGACGTCGTTAAAGGCTACAGTAACTCTTCCTTGACAAATTGAGTCTAGTCTGCTAACAATAAGGCTCCCATAGTTAAAATGGGGGAAAATAAGACAAGACAATTTCCTGCGAAAATCCACAGACAGGCAACTGAAGGAAATAGAAAATTGACGAAGACTGCCCTAAATTTTCCCAATCAAAGCGCTGATGTGGTCGCAAAACTAAATTTCGAATTCAGTTGAATGCCCAAATTCTTAACTGACTCAACATATTCAAGCGTGGAATTATTCAGCCGAACTGAAGGCATATCAGATATAGGGAAAACGGTTCTATATGCCGGCAGACAGTAAGACTTGTTTGGGTTAATGGCAACCTCATTACCCATTGCCCATTCGTGTACGTGCTGTAGATCATCATCGGCATACAAATGCACAGAAGCGCTATTCACAATAGAGGGGAGGTCATTTATATAGAGGGAGAAGAGAATATGGCCTAGAACCGAGCCTTAAGAAATACCAGCGTAGAAAGACAATGGAGCGGAGATAGAATTCTGCACTTTTACAACTTGCGCACGATTCGAACGGAAAGCAGAAATTAACCCAGCGGCCAATGAGGAGAAGCCAGGAGAACCTCGGGGCCATCCACACAATGAAAGGAGGAACCCTCATGAAAGAAGTATTCCTGAAAGTTGTAAACAGGCGTAGTTGCAGCCATAGAGCTAGAAGCAAAGTAGTTGTTTAGGTCATCAGGATTGAAATTTGCAACTGGTGGGTCCTTCCCATGAATACCGAGACTATAGGAACATTTTCCATAGCTTTTTCGCAGGAAGTTTTGGATCTAGCTTGGTCCGAAAATAGGCACAGAAGCAGAGAAATAACTTTATTGCTCACTCTTTTATATCTACCATGAACTATACACTGTCTTGAGTTCTTCTAAATCGCTTAAGCTAAAAATCACGCTCAGCTATCGCCTGACGAATTTCATCTGTAATCCAGGGACATTTATTGTCACGAATACTGTAAGTTTTCAGAGGTACATACTGATTATATAAACACAGAATGGTGTTGGTTAAGATAGAAACTTTACCATCCAGGGACTGCTCATCATATAGGTGATTCCAAGAAATTCCATTACAATCGTCTGAAAGTGCCTGCATATCAATGTTTTTAAAATCCCGATAAGTGAAGGAGACAGAAAGCGGACAGATTCATCTCGTATGTTAAAAACAGAAAATCGTGATCAAAATTGCTGGGTGGTGAAATTTGAGTATGAAAGATAATTTTATTAATGTTGGTAGTAAGCACATAACCTAGCTGAGAAGGCGAGGAAGAATTAAAATATGTCGACAAGATGTTAACAAACCTCAAGTCTAAGGTCTGTAAAAGATACAGAAAATTATTTACTGCAGGACTGTAGCATAGTGCATTAACATTCATATCTCCGCAGACTACAACATCCCCAAATTGCAGTTGAGCGTTCGACACCGCATCAATGAACTCCACCGCATTGCTTAAATCAAAACAATTTGGAGTGCAGTACACGGCGAAGAGAGCACATTTCTCAGAACAAGAACACAATTTGAATCCAAGAAACTCCAATTTATTACCTTTAGTCGACAATTTGATTTAGAGATTTATGCACATAAACGGCTACACCACCGCCTACGCGGTCATGTCGATCATTTCTGAAAAGATCATAATTAGGTATTGAAGCAAATTTGGAGTTATAACATATCCATTTAACCAAGTTTCGCAAACAATAATTGCGTGAATATTACACTCCGAAAACATATATCTCACTTGATCAGCCTTGTATCTCAGACTTCTCTCATTAATGGAAACCACATTCAAACCAGAGGCACGATTAGTAAAATTTATTAAATAACCATTTGGACAAATTCCAACAACTTTGGCGATTAAAGTAAAGGGCAAGGAGAGGGGTCGCACCAGAGTATGAAGATAATGGAGGAAAGGTACCAAGGGCGGTGGGACGGACATATGATGGCAGATTATTGCTAGACCTTACTGTCCTAGCGAAAAACACAGTAGATTGTCATATAGAAAACGTTTTTCCAAATTATTTTTGTATTTTCTATTTTCATGTAATTTGTGATATTATTTATTTTAGTTTTTACATCCTTATGTCATTATAAGTAGGTTGTTGTTATCTCAAAAACTAGAGCCAATTTCACAAATTTTGTATTATTTTCATATTTAGCGGACTAAAATTACTGTAAATCGGCTCTTAAACCATATGCCGCAGAGTCACTGTTCCCAGTGTAATTGCTCTCTAACTACACCATTTTCGGTCTGCTATACACAATAAAGCAGAACATTTCATAGTATTTGCCAACCAAAAATATTTTGCATGTTTTTACTAGCACTCCCCTCCCCAATTCTATTCTATTTCCAACTAATTTCACCAAAAAACGGAACTTCTGGGCATCCACAAAAAAATATCGTGAGCTATTTTGGTATTCCTACAAACTGAAAGTTTGTCATCCTCCGATTTGGATTTGGATGGACGGGCTCCAAAGTGATCAGTTTCATGTGGAGGAATGGCTGTATGTACGATATGCACAATTTCTTGCAGAAAGAAAGAAAGGTAAGAGAAGGTACTCTCAACATAAACGAGCATCCCCAGTATACATATGACAATTTAATCCTAATGCTATAATTTCCAGATTGTTTTAATACAGATTTTTCTCCATTGAATTGATATTTTCCTAATCGATTTGTATTATGCCAAACCAAATTAATATTTTCCAAGATAAACACTTTCCATGTGAAGTGCGATATTTTTCATATTGACATTTCTTCACTTTATTTAACCCTTTATTATTACCCGGGGTCGAAAACGACCCCAAAAATAATACATTTATGTTTTTTTCTAAAAACCTATTGAAAATTCTCATCGCTCATTCTTTTAAAAGCATTTGGTGCCTTCTCTGAGAAATATAAGGGGCTGGGGGCAAGATCGGATCTATAATTCTTGTGAGAGAGGGGCGCAACTCTGGTTTAAAAACATCATTAATTTGAAGTAAATGATAGATTCAAAGACCTTTGAAAGAATCGAAGTGATTGCAATTGCTCGACAATTTGAGGGATCGCTACCCCCTCCTTTCTTGGGAATAGGTTGAACGTCGGCTAGTTTCCAAGCAACTAGAAATTTTCCTGTCGAATAAGACAAGTAAAATAGTTTGCACAGGGGTTTAGCTAAGGATGAGGCACAGCTTTTAATTAATCGGGGCTAGAAGTCATTAGGACCTGCGGCTTTAGAGACGTTGATCTCCTTGAATACATCTCTCGTTACGGATATGTATTGGCTCTTGTACACATCCACATGGGAGACGGAAAGAAGGTGTCTGTGAAGTGGGTGGAAGACAGGAATTTGAAGCGAATCTAGTAGCCAAATTATTAACCTTATATAGGGAGTCAACAACCACTTCTCCATTGTTGGGTAGTGAAGGTATAGAGGAACTGGTGCAGTTGTTCCTGATGGTTTTGACCAGAGACCAGAAACTTTTGCTACCTTTATGGTTTTCCAAGATTTTTGTCTAGCTTTCTGGTCAAAAAGAAAGTTTTCTCTAGATAATGGGCTTGCAGGTGTTCTGTGCAGTCTTTTAGACTTGTTTCAATTCAGGAGTGATTTTGCTGTTGTTGAGATCTGCTGTACGAATACGGAATGTATTCACGCATCCCAAGATTTAGAATCTTACTAAATTTTAAGGTGTATTCAATTCATCAATATTCTATAAGATACTCATTGAGACTTTCTCAATCAGAAGATTCATTTTATTTTTATTTAACGTTTGAGATTCTAGCAAAACCATTGCAAATTAACATGGATAGAATATTTTACCAAAGATGCAAAGGCCTTTCTCCTACCTAACCTAGATGAACACGATGCAAAAGATAAGAATCAGCCATTCAAGTAAGTACCTATATGCTGGACCTGAGAACACAACAAATAAGGCGATATCGAGTAATTACAGCTTAAGTTTTGTTTTTCTGTTGGATAATTATAAAGAAACATTACTTGATTGATTCCCATAGAAATCATTGCCGCCTTGTGAAACAGTTTGTTTTTATAGTATTGGGAATAAAAGCCCCTTCTTGAAATTTTAGGAAAATTTAGCAACAACTCTCCTATTACTCCAACATCCAACAAGTGGTTGCTTGCATGAATCGCTTAACCAATTCAAATTAGAAATAAATATTTTTTTAAGTATCTACCTAGCCCACTAGTAAGTTTTGGATTTTTCAATTTTCATTTAACTAAGCTAGACTAGGCCTCTCTAGTACTTTATAGCATTTCTTCCAGATTTGGTATTGCAGGTTTTTGCAACTGACGGGAGTTTAAATTGTCAATTGCTCATCTTACTGGACAGATAGCAAAGAAAATTTCTATTTGACATGCGTTACCGGTACCGTCTCCGTCCTCGGGAATTATTCTTTGATCTAGAAATTATGATAGGCTCATGTACAAGTATCTCAAAGAACTAATGAGCCCAACAGAAGGGAAATAAGTCTTAAACATTTCTAGCAGATAAAGTATGAAATTCATACATACCGTGTGAATCTATTCGTAAATAGTGCAATAGGTGCATAGTACCAAGTACGTACCCGAACCTATGATGTATTTGAGGGTTATACAACTCCTTGCAGGAAGAAAGAAATGTGAAGTAGAGACCTTTTAGGGATTTTAGTAGAACGAGCTTTCTCGATTATATGACAATTTGATCCTAATGCTGTTTCAGATTGCGTCTTTTCCCCGTTGAATTGATATTTTTCCTAATCGATTTGGTTTTATCTATGCCAAATTTGATCTTTACCGGGATAGACGCATGAATTAGAAGACACCTTCCATGTGGCCTGCGATATTTTTCGTATTGACAATTTCTTCACTTCCTTTAAAGGAACCACATCGTAGATAGCTACAATTAGATGCAAGGAGTTATCGCAGGAGAAAATGATTATACGCTTCACTTATGATTTAATGGATTTTATCACTTTTGTGCACTAATTTTCTATATCGATTGTCCCCTAAGAGATCTTTCGACAGAGGTTGTCTTCATAAAATTGCCTTCCAAAGGCCTTTAAATTCTTTCTTTATCATTGGCAATTGTTTGACAATGGAAATAAATATGAACTCAAAATGAATTGTGAATATCATAAAGATATTGGAAAAGAAAATTTGCCATGGCATAAGATTGATTTGTTTCGGAAGAAGACTAAATTTACTAGGAAATGGATTAATTATCTGGGTTAAGATCAAATCAATTGAGAAAAATGAATGAAGTTAATCTGAAAATGCTATACCTACCTACTTATATCGTAGAAATGATATAGAGTTATGAAAAGGACACCTAGTTACTTCCAATAGAAGAGAGAAGTACGAAACAAGTGTATTCTCCGCCGGTGAAATATCTTAATATGGGGCACTGGGAGACCTGGGCCCCAGTCCACAAAACTACAAGTACTTGTACTACAAGTGTTTTTCAACAAGTCAGAAAATTTGTGTACCACAAAGTAATACTTGTAGAATTCATTGTACAACGATAATTTTACAAGTGGAAGTTTTGACTTGTACAACTTACTGTACTAGAAAACTACATTCATTTCCACACATATCTGTATTTAGAATTAATTAGTTTTAACATTTAAATTAGGATACGAAACATGGAAACTAATAATTAATTTTACGCAAAAATAACATTTGACAACTCAAAAATCCAGGAAGTTTCCGTATTGCTTTCAAAATTATATGTACTTTGGAGTGTTGGGCATTAATCGATTAAATTTTTTTTAATTAAATTAATCGTTATTTACTTCTTAGGTTTTTAATCGTTAATCGTATTTTTCGATTGATTTGTTAATTTTAAAAATTAAACGAGGTATTGGTAACTCCAGATACGTTTATTAGTAAAAAATTTAATCAAAGGAAATAAAAACAATGAAATAACCATGAAAAAAACCAAAATTATGACAATAAACATTTTAGATTTCGAACTACCAAATGCAGAATTGAGACTTGTAGAAGATGCTAAAAACCACAGCAGCTTCTTTATTTCATAAGAGCTTAGATTAACATAGTAGGAAAGAATCCTTACTTTCATTAGTGTACCCCCTTAAGCATAAATATACGGGGAACAGGAGAATGCAATTGGTGCAAACTTCCACATCATACGTTAACGCACGTTCGTTTCTTTGTTTAGTGCCTAACAAGGTTACTCAAAAATATTAAAAATATTTGAAAATTAATAAAAATAATTAGTTAAAAGTTAAAGTAAATTAATCATTTTTGAAAACGATTAAGCGTTTAATGATTGATCAATCACAATCACATAAATCATTGTTCCTGATTGATAATTGGTACTTTTAATCGTAAGCATTTATCGTTAATATAATTCGGCCCAACACTATAGTATAGATCATAAGAAGCCGAAAGCAATAACGGTATCCAAAGGAAGAGAAAGTTTCTCGTTAGCGTAGTTGATGATAACAGTGTTTTGGGAAAAGAATTATTTATAATAAAATGATAAATACATACATTGTGCAGTAGTTCAAGTTCAGATGAAAATGATGATCTTGTATTCCGTGAATTAACAAAAGTATATATAGAGAGAATAATTTTTTTTTATTAGACAATAAAACATTTATTGAAAAATTTCGTTTCCCTAAAACCGTAGTGCAGCAATTAGATTTAACGAAAATTTACTTTGAAATGCACAAAATTCTCGGTTTTCTGTTAATTTCAATTTTACATGTTCGAGTCATATAAAGTCTACGCTACTTCCAAAATTAGATCTATTGAAATTTTATTTTTCAAGTCTGATAATTTGTATTTTCATTGTACAATCGTATATGGAAGAATCTATGCTTTGCTATATGCAAAAAGCTTAACCTGGGAAATATTTTAGACTTATCTCTAAGTACACGCGTTCTTGAGCTATCGTGAGGATAGACATAAAGACAGGCCGACGGACAGATGGACGGACGGACATGCAAAAATCAAAATAACTTTTAATATTATACGCGGGTGTCCAATCCATTTTGCTCTACCATTATTATTTCTAGGTGTTGACAAACGGAATGACAAACTTAGTATACGCTATGATTTCATCTAGGGTATAAAAATATAGGTTGAAAGTCTTTGTTCCCAAGATAGTAATATTGTTAAGAATTTTGTTAACAATATCCATCAGTGTAGCTAGTAGTGTACAGAGCTTTTCCAAATTAAAATTAATTAAAAATTATCTTCGTTGAATGATTTAAGATTGCGAAATCTAGCGATACTTTCCATAGAAAAACATCTAACAGATGATAGCAATTTTGACAATGTCATTCAAGACTTTTCTAATAAAAAAGTAAGCAAAATAAATTTATAAACACGCTTACATTTTATCATTATGTGTATACAATACAAGCTCTAGGTACGCCACTATCTATTTCTATTAGCTTATGAGTAAATGGAGTAAATTTCTAGAGTTGAGAGAGGAAAAAGAAAAGAAAAAACGTATATATCAGTTAGAAAAAAAGAAAAGTTACCAAATAGCTATAACAATATGTATCCAAGTTGCGCCCCAAATGTTTAAGATAAGTTTAGCGGCAATATCGATTTGTAAAAGATTCGGTTGGATTCTGTTCTCTATATGTTTAACTCGTACATGATTTATTAGGCAATCGGAGTTCAACCAAAGCTGCCGCAGGCATCCATATATTTTTCTTAGTGCAGATAAATTATAAGTTGAGATGATACCCTAAACAGTTGACAGAATTTACGTATCCTAATCTAATGTCCTTCAAATAGATCGGTGGTAAAGAGTTTTCATCAATATCCCGTCTAAAGATCGCTCGGCAATTCGATTTATTATAGTTGAGGGCTAAGTTATTTTGCTCAGAGCAGTCATATACGCGTTTAAAATCTTCATTTATCCGACTTACGCAATCTTACACTAAGCCAATTGGTCTACTAATCTATATTTGCGGCATCTACAATAACATCTGGGAATTAATTGATGTAGAGTCTGAAAATCAGGGGACCAAGAATGGATCCTTGGGCACGCCACAAGAGAGAAATATAACGCTAGAGGTAACATTATTTATTTTTACAAATTGGCTGCGCCCACTTAGAAAACTTTTAATGAAGGTTATTGCCGATGAAGAGGAGAGGAATTTATTACCCAATTTAACTAGCAATTTCGAGCGATCTATGGAGTCGAACGCCTTACTAAAATCAAGTAGCACAAGAATAGTCAGATGATCTTCATCAAGAGCGATGTCACATTCAGCATAGCGGCTTCAAAACTGTGATAAGGACGAAACCCAGATTGCCAGGTTGACGTAAACAGTTTCTTTTTGTGTAGTTCATATGAAAAAAGCAACAAATTTCAATGTGTTTAGCTACTAACTTGAACCGCTTTTCTTAATAGGTGTAGGTAGCTCATTTGGTAATAAAATAAAAACGAATAAATGCAAATTTAGACAATTTGTTAATTCTAAACCACTTTCCATCCAATTCCAAATGCAATGAAAAGATTTTGTTCTCTTTTATTCTTTTTATTCTGCGTCTCAAACATTTTGCTTTCAAATTTTTGGGCGATACTTGCATACTTGATGTGTGAATTTTGAATGTGTGTTATTAATTTTTTACAGCGATCAGATAATTTTGAGTAGTCGTTGAGTTTTATGTGAACAAAACCAAAACAGTTTTCTTTCAGCTCATTTTCATGGTCTAAATTTAAGGAAGCGATTTTAAGACAACTTTCTGAAATCCAAAATAAAAATCAAAGTGACATCAAATGTACTAAATAGCTCTTCGCTCTTTGAGAAAAAAAAAATGGTACCTTGAAATATGAAGTGGATTTCTTGAAGAAATTAACATGGATAGAATATATTACCTACTATTAAGATGCAAAATCATTTCCCCTGCCTAACCTACCTGAAAACGATTGCAAATCATCAGAATCAGTCATTCATGTAGGTAGGTAGGTACCTATATGTACATGATGAACCTGACAACACAACACATAATGCGATATCGAGTAATTACAACTTAGTTTTGTCTTGCTTGTTAGACAATTAGAAAGGAAGAGTACTCAATCAATGGATTCTTAATATAAACGGTAAAACGGTACTGTCACCCAAAGGAATCTGTTTCGTTTCTTGCAAGAAATCATTGGCGTCTGGTGAAACATTTTTTTTATACTGATGGGAATAAAGGCAAATTCTTGAAATTTTAGCAAAATCTAGCAACAACTCTTTCTTTTCTGTTACTCCAGCATCCAACAAGTGGATGGTCGCTCGCATGGATCGCTAATCCTATTCCATACCTGTCTAGGTACACAATTTCCAATTCAATTTGATAATTTATGGCATATCCTCCAGATTTGGTATTGCAGGTTTTTGAAACTGACGGGAGTTTGAATTGTTAATTGCTCATCTTACTGGACAGATGGCAAAGAAATATTCTATTTGGCAAGCGTCACCGGGAATTATCCTTTGATCTACCAATGAGTCCAGCAGAAGGGAAATAGAAGTCTTAAAAATGTCTATACTAGAAAAAGTATGAACTTCATACACACCGTGTGAATCTATTTGTAAGTAGTGCAATAGGAGCGTATTACCTAAGTACGTATTCGAATCTCTGATGCATTTGAGGATTGCACAACTCCTCGCAGAAAGAAAGAAAGGTAAGAGACGGGTTTTATTAGATATCCCTAAACAAAAACGACCTTTCAAATTATATGACAATTTAATCCTAATGCTATTCCAGATTGCGTCCATAGCTACTTTTCTCCACTGAATTAATACTTTTCCCAATCGATTTTATTTAATTCAAACCAAACCAAATTAATCTTTTCCGGGAACTCCAATGTTCATGTGATTTGCGATATTTTTCATATTGACAATCTCTTCATTTCCCTTAAAGGAAACATGTCGAAAGTCGCTACAATTAGATGCAAGGAGTTATCGCAGGAGAGAATTATTATCACTTCACTTTTAATTTAATGGCTTTTATTACTTCTCTTTCCCAGCATTAATTTTCTACATCGATTCCACCCTGGGAGCTCTTCAATGGGGTGTGTGGGATAATTATCGACATTGAAGTAGCTTGTTTGCTCATAAAACTGTCTGTCACTTTGTTAATTCCTTTAAATACTTTCTTTATCACTGGAAATTGTTTGAAAATGGAAGTAACTGTGAATATCAAATAAATATTGGAAAATATAATTTGGCATGGCATAAGATTGATTTGCTTCGTAAGAAGACTAAATTTTCTAGGAAATGGATTAATTTAAACTGAGTCAACATCAATTCAATTGGGAAAAGGATCAAGTTAATCTGAAAATGTATATCTTATAAATGATATATGGTTGTGAAAAGGACACCTAATTACTTCCAATAAACAGCAGGCCATAGTACAATGCATGCGTTTGTAATTCGAAAAATGCAGGCACTTAAGCAGCAATAGCAACAAACTTGGTAAAAAAATGCAGAACAATTTTGAATACGATTTTAATGCAGTACACCTACCTACCTATGTAAATACCTACTCATATTTACAGAGAGGATGTATATCCCCTTAAAGTTTACAAATTTTATACCCAACCAAGGTCTTTTAATTAAGAATATCTTAACAAAATAAAAATAAAAAAACTACAAATAGCGACACGAAAAAGTTCAATTTGATACTCATGCTGCCATCTATTGGCCTGTATACAACTCATTTTTTTATGCATTAATTTCAAGAGAAGAAAACGAAACACACCTTGGAAAAATTTATAGAATAGCTTTGTTTTCGTTAAAACAAGTTTACGCTAGCGCACTCTCAACCCACGCAAATGCATGCAAACGCATAAGTTCAAAAACACAAAGCTGAATTTGTTATTTCTGCACTGATTTGTCAGTGTGTTTTGAGCATTTTAATCCAAGAGAGAGGGAAATGTTTATAGAATAAGTGTTGAAAACAAAAACCATAATAAATCAACGTATAATGAAGGACTATAAAAGTAGAGTTTAGAGCAACGACCTGTTGCCAAACTTACCGTCAAAGGCAAAGAAAATGCTATTCAAGTTAGAAAGACGTGGAGGAGACAGGAATTTGTAGGAAAATCGTAATAAAATTTCACAAACATCATCTGGCTCTAATTATTATACCCTAGATGAAATCTATAGGGTATACTAAGTTTGTCATTCCGTTTGTAACACCTCGAAATAATGATGGTAGAGCAAAATGGATTGGACACCCATTCATAATATTAAAAGTTATTTCGATTTTTGCATGTCCGTCCGTCCGTCCGTCCGTCCGTCCGTCTGTGCGCACGATAACTCGAGACTTTAAAAAAAAAAAGTAAAATTAAGTTCGAAAATGAGACAAATCGGGCAACTCCTTCGTGGGGTTGCCATATAAAAATTTCGTTTTCCGCTATATATTTGGACACTGCCTGAGAACGCGTCGACGTAGAGAGCTGAAATTTCGCACATGATGTTTTTATTACATTAGCAAATAAAATGTCAAAAATGGACTAAATCGGGCAACTCCTTCTTGGTGTTGCCATATAAAAATTTCGGTTTTTTACGTATACTTTGAAAATGAACAGTCCAAGGCATTTTTATTGTACTAAGAACTTCTGCAGAATACGAAATCCTATAAAATTGGTTATTACCATTTTTTCTGTGCGACAAACTGTTTTAGAAATATATGCGAAAAACAACTTCAAAATCAATACTTGAATAGATCGGTGACCGTACGAAATTTAATACGGGTATTCATCTAGGGTATCATAAGAATTGGTCTTAGACCAATTCTAGCTTTTTTACTTGTTTTCTTTACTTTTTATATTAGACAGGTAGGTAAGAAGGTACCTGCTTATTTTATGCACTTGACAGATTATTAAAAGAAGTTGTTCAACCCAGAGAAATCCCAAACAAGAATTATTTAAAATTTAATGAAGTTTTTATAGTCACAACCCTGAAGTAAAATATCAGAAAGACGTTTTATAGAATATGTTCGCTTAGGTTATGGTAACGCGTAATGGTACTGTTATTGCAGAGAAACTTTGATATTATAAGTACTTGATGGCGTTTTTGTTTATTTTGAAACAATATTATAAGTAATAGGAAGAGAAGGAACTTATCTACACGATCGGGTAGGCACTAGATATATAAAATATGTCCTTGAAGGCAATTACTTAACAAAACCGCGATTGTGAAAGAAAGTTCCTTCCTCTACTTATTTTTAAAAGTAAAACACTAGAATATTTTAGAAACTTTTATTAGTACAATTATTTTAATGGTAAATATATATTTGTAGGCCTACTACTGCCACAGCTATTTAAAAACAAAAAAACAATAATTAAGAAAGAAGGTAATAAGAGTAGGTAAAACAAAATGTAAAAAAAAACAAGGAAAATTTCACTGCATTATCATTCCTGAGACATTTTCAGTATACGCAAGAACCATTCGAAAATTAGTTTCTCACTGACTTCTTTAGAGACTTTATTTAGAGTTTACGTCGATGAGTGCTGGAAGATGCACAGTCTTCAGAAGAATTTGTTTATGTTTTTTCTCTTTAGTTGTGAAGAAACTGGTGCTGATTCCTCTTTGAATTGAATTTAAAATTCTTTCTGGTATACAAAGGCTTCTACGATGTTTTCTTAATAAATTATTTGGTGATATGTTTCGACTCTTTTCGTTACATATAGCATACCTACGTAGCTAGAAACTGGAACTGTTGCCGGATGATGATTTTTTTAAAAACTTTCTAATGGATTGTGAATAGAAGTAGGTATGAAGTACGCATTCTGAAAGATCTCTAAAAGCATCGTTTAGGTACTTGAGGAGTACCTATAGCTATTTTTTCGATAGCTGATGAGTGTACTGCGTGCTGTGGCATTATTTATTGGGAGGAGTATACTTCGGTTTTAGTTAACGTAAGATACTTAAAAGTAGAAACTGAAACTAAATAAAAATAAAATGAAAAGTGATAAGTATTCCTGCATCAGCTGACTGCTAGCACAAGAATCAGAAACTCATTTTTATTTATTTCTAATTTATGTTTTACCAGTAGCAGATGTTTTTGGAACTAAAATTTGTTTTATATCACTGGATTCCATCATGTCTGGACAGTTTGGTTTATATTATGCTTCAACGCCCAGTTTTAGTCTTAGAAAATTCTTCAAGCTGTATATGATATCTTCATGTAAAATTGATAACAACAAGGAATAGATGGCGCAACGGAAATCTTACTCAAACTCTTTACCTAACTTTTACCCATAGCATGTGATTATGTCTTCAACCATAACAGTACCATTTACCATACCACAAAATCATACCCGGACTTTATAATTTACATATTCATTATAATAAATAATTCGTTGAAATTGCTTACAGAAAGCACAAAGTCCACAACAAATAATTTCTTAAATTTAGTAATATGAAATTAATTTAAAAAAAAACAATCGACCGCTTACCTTTTAGGCAGATTAATTGGCTGAAGTCATTTCTGGAGAAACAGTTTTTCTTTAACCAATAGATATGAACATCCTCTTCAATCATTAGAGTGCCTGAAAATTAGAAAAATTCTTGCTTAAAAATTGATGTTATAAATATTAAGCTAAAACTACTAGAAAGATATATAGCACGAAACTTTGGGATTTGAAAATTTTTTATGCCTAACCCGTTTAGAGATCTATTTTCAAAATTATAATAAATATACAAAATAAATAAATTTTCAAATTTATCAAAGGGTTCATAGATACATGAGCATAAATTCATAAAGGAAGATTCGGATCGAAATATCAGAGAGGAAAATTGTTTGGATTAAGTAGTGGTGATATAGCTTGGGTCTACATTGACTCTATGGATGTAATCTGTTTCTATTAAATCAACTTGTCTAGATAAATATCTCTCAACATTGTCGGCATATAAATAGATATGCGCATGTCCTTGAGGATACCACAGGAAGATAGATCAGTAAGTAAAAAATAATAAGAGTCCCAAATAGATACTTGATCCTTTTCAATTATTCTAAGACAGGGGAAGGTGCTGTATCTTGGTACCGTTTTTGAAATAATCATTTTTGTTTTACAAAACTAATGAGACAAATCTTAAGCAAACGATAATTATAGATTGTCTAATCCATAACCTTTGAAATAGTAGTGGAATATGAAGTTAAACATTTTTATTTCAGGATATATGAAAGGAAATTTGTAGGTTCTACTTTCCGTCCAAGGTACAACATGCAGCTGTACCATGACAGTGGGGTATTGTACCTTGGACATTTGTAATTTAATAAGAAGAAAACAACAGAGTTATATTAAATAACACTCTTTATTCAACCAAGAATAACAATATTCGCAAAGCAGGTTACTAAACAAAAAAATGCTATATATATACACATTTAATTTATTAGTTATCTAAAGGCCGGTATATGACTTTTTTTGACATGTCCGTCGTACAAATGTTTGGAGTGTCCAATGTACACACCCCCTTGAAAAGAAACATGATGCACGATTTATAAAACACCAAATATCAACAAGTTTTATCTTAGCTGGAATCCAAAGATAAACATAGGAAGAATAGAGCTTCAACACTTTCAATTCTTTATCACCAGCAAATATATACTTTTTTCGGGACTTTTCTTTAAAGAGCAATAACTGCACGTATTTGTCCAACAAACTAATTCCCAGAATAACTTAAGTGTCATCTGTCTGTTGATTACTATAATCGGATAAAAGTATTATTATTATTATTATATGGGTGGTAACTACATTCTGCGTGGAAAATGAAATGACCAAGGTACACACATTGCCAAGGTACAACATCTTCCCCTACATAGGACCACTTGAAAAAATTCACGAGAAAAATGCACATAAACTGATCATGGTATTCAAATGATGAAATTTTTAAAATTTTACAAATGAAAAATATTGTAGAGGAGTGGACTATAATTTCGTGCCTACGATACAAGAAAGAGTAAACCTACGATAAGGAGTTCATCAAATACATTGTGGATCGCATATAGTGCTTCTTCGACTCCAAAAATAATGGAAAAGAAAGAAAAATTTTAAATTTTGAAATTTTATGTGGATTCGCATGGTTCACATCCTTTTTGACTCTTCCTACATATGCACACGAAGGGTATCGTGAATAGCACATGCTTTCTAATGAAACTTCATGAGGAAGATTAGATTGTATTCAATCAATGAAAACTTAGATGTTATTAATTAATATGTAATATGTTCGGTAATGCTAATAACCTAAATAGGTTTTGTAAAAATATATTCGCCTTACGAGGATCTGAACTGTGAGAATTGCGTAAATTATATGTCATTTACATATGCTAAATCTAACTTGAATTAGTAATTACTTGAAATGCAGTCGTTATATTTATACTGATTGTGACAATTACGTTCCACCTCAGAATTAATCAATCCCCGAGCGAGAAAATTGTTTAAATGTTGCAAAAATATAAAAGTTTTAAATACGTTGAATTTTAATTACAGTAGTGTGAGTGAGAATTTCGAAAATGACTTAAGAAAAACAGAAAAAAATATGCAAGCAACAATTTTTCGCATAGCAAGGTAGGAGTAAATATTTTCGTGCAGAGCAAATAATTTTCTTATTTCGATACTCTTGGCGCCATCTATTATTTAACGATACAAAAAGAGAATGCTTGCTGCCGAGTACTCCACGTGGAGCAGTCACTAAGTAGCCGAATGGGTTTTGTAAAAATGTATTGATAGAGGTCGCAAAAAATATAGACAAAAAAACAGAATCTTCTCAGTTTTCTTCGTAGGTGTGAGTGTTATCCAAACCATTTTATTTGCATCTACAATTGCAACCTACATTTGAGTACAGTTTCTAAAGGTAAATTGTATTGTAGTGCACAGCCAATTAGAATGGTATTGGATATCGAATTGGATATCGATTTATCCCCTCTCAATCTTAATGAAAAATCAATGTAAGCAGTGAATAAAGCTGCTGTGTGCATGCATACCGATGCCTTTGAAAACACATACTTTTTGCATCACACTTTACCATATTATACAAGCAATTGTCTAGCCTACATCATGATTTCTCACAAATTATCAGAGCTACTACATATACATCTTCATATTTAATGTATACGCTTGCAAGCTAAAGAAAATATAAAAGCACCTAATTAATAAATACATTAATTAATTTTGGAACCAATTTATTCGCCACCACGGCTACAGAAGGGCCAAAATTGCGTAGCGTGCTATTCTCCAATTTTTTAATGCTTCGAGAATAATTATAGTACAGAGCAAATTTTTTCACCTAGTTTTGTTTTATATATGTAGGTAGGTGTATAAATTACAAATGAGACAATTATGATATTTGGGAAATTTATTTAACGTGATTGTCGATAAATCTTAGAATAAGCAAAAATTTATAATAAATATCACGAGAAATGCAAATTGGGTAGGTAGGTAGGTAGGTACCTAAGCAGCAAATTTGTTTGCGCAGTGAATATATAAAAGAAACAGGGAGCAGCTAAAAGATAAGAATTAAGAAGATTGTTAGGAAACAAGAAATTGTTATTCATCGAAATGATCAGACAAAAGTTATTTATTTGAAAGAGCTCAATTAGGGCACCAACGTAATAAACTTACTTTGGCTTTATTGTGTAAATTATGTCAAGTTTTCCAATAAGACAATAAAGCACTTAATAAACATTGATTGATGATCATTTCAATGGATAACAAGAAGCAATAATGCAAGAATGACCCCATTACGAAATAATTTTACTTAAGAAATAAATGTAATTTCATGTAACAAGAAAGAAGTTAATGGAGTATGATAAAAATTGTCGTGAAGTTAAGTCGTTTTAATTATAACTCCCAACAAGATCCACGAATAACATATTTAAATTCTATCCTAGGATGAATAAGATCAGTTTTGTACATCAAAAAGCTGTACTCAATATGTAGGCATGAATTAGAGTTTTATTGCTGATTAGATGGAAATTATCACAAACAATAAAATACTTTCTAAGTTAATGAGAATGACTGACTTTGGAGCAATATTTTACGGCAATAAGCTAGTACCCACCTATAATGAACTTTAATTTAATAATAAGTTCTACATGATACATATGTACACACCGACATACCTACAGCCATGGATTACAACCAGTTAAATCTATTAACCCGTAAGGGGATTATTTATATATTGACCAACAAATTAAGGGAAAAAAGCACAATATTTAATTATCATTGACAATATTATGCAAAACATACTCATATTTTATGCCTGCGGTATTAAACACACCTTCAGCAAAGTAAGTAAGACAGGTGTTTAGGGGCAACAAAAAGTGAGTGTAAGTGACAATTTTAAAGTTTGTAGAAGATGAAAAATTTATGATAGACGGGTAATTGTTAGGATCAAGGGAAAGAACCATGATTGATTGGCCAGAAGCATTTCTAGTTCTCATTGAAATCATTGCCTTGAAACCCCAGTATTTTTATAGTATTCCCCTCACTTGAAATTTATACCACTATGTATTAATTTAATTTAAAAAAAAAATGTCTGCCTAGAAGCACTAGACACACTCCCCAATATCTAGTAAAAACCTTTTCTGGTCTATTACTCCAGGATCCAGCAAGTAGGTGTCCGCAAAAACAAATCCTTAATTGTGGACGAGTCGCTAATCCCATTCCAATTAAAAATAAATATTTTTTTAACTACCGACCTAGCCTAGCCCACACTACTAGTAATTCGGGTTTTTTTTTTTCAATTTTCATTTAACTAAGCTTGCCGGGCCGGATTCACTAACTCAGAAAGTTGTGGAGATGAGAGTTCTTTTGCCCTTAACTCTCCATTCGAAATTCTGTAACTCGTGGAATTTGTATTGAGATTCACCAAGCTCTCTATTCCACTCGGCAAAACTCTCGGCTGTGTTAGTTGTGGAGAATTAAGAAGAACATTTCTCAACTGACAGTAATGTCTGCTTTTGTTGTGTTTTGTGAAGGCATCTAGGTAACTAGGATTTTCAAATTAAATTATGGGCTCACCGCATATCCTGACTATGTTTACAAAACCAAATTATGGAAATCCTCGCAATACTTACAGAGAAATATAGATTAAATGGATTAAATCACGCAGAAATGGTCGATTTGGTCGTCTTCCAGTATACAGAAGAGATACTATAAAATTTTTAGACATCCACGTTAAAGCTTGTATGTAGGATGAAATCGCATCTAAATTTTATGCCTTATTAGATATGCATGTAATTAGTTTTGGAGATAACTGCAAAAGAAGTGAATCAGTCCTTATTAAGATGAAAAAATGGATATATTTTCAACTCATCTTTATGAAGAACTGGTAAGTCATGGAAATTCACTTTCCATGAGAAAAATTATCACAACAGAGTACTAATGGATGTGAAAGAAAGAACGGAAGAAATATATGCAAAATATAGGGACTGGGGTGTATATGACCCAAGCGCATAAAACCCGTATTTTGGCGGTAAGAAGTAAGTTACGAAGTTAAAATGATCAAAACAAAAACTACACCACTCGATTACCCACTTCTCCCTCTTTAATTTAATACCAAACATGACGTATTTTTGACAACCCCCAATGAGGGATGGTACGACCCCCCATCCCTAAAGGCCCCTACCCCAAATATTTATTATCTAAATTTTTGTACTCTAGACCCTAAATCCGAAGGAAGTAACCCCAAACACTTGGGGAGTGTTTTAAAGAGTCTCGAATGGAGAGTTAAGAAGTTTTAATCGGGGAAAACGAAAATTCTATCTCCCAAACTCCCAAGCTCTCCGAGTTACAGAATCCGGCTCCAGGTACACAATTTCCACTTCAATCTGACAATTTATGGCATTTCCTCCAGATTTGGTACTGCAGGTTTTTTTAAACTGACGGGAGTTTGAACTGTCAATTGCTCATCTTACTGGACTGATAGATGGCAAAGAAATATCTACTTGGCATATGTCACCGGTACCGTCACCATATAGGTATATCGCGTGTCGTCGGAAATTATCCTTTGATCTACCAATTATGATAGGCTCATGAACAAGTACCTCAAAGGACTAATGAGCCCAGCAGAAGTGAAATAGAAGTCTTAAAATTTTCTATTCTAGATAAAGTATGAAATTCATACACACCGTGTGCATCTATTCGTAAATATTGCTAGAGGTGCGTATTACCTCAGTACATATCCGAATCTATCATGGATTTGAGAGTTACAAGACTCCTTGCAGGAAGAAAGAACGCTGAAAGAGAAACATTTTAGGGCTTTAATAGATATCCCGCAACAAAAACGATCTTTCCAATTATATGACAATTTAATCGTAATGCTGTTCCAGATTGCGTCTTTTCCCCCGTTGAATTGATATTTTTCCCAATCGATTTGATTTTGTTTATGCCAAACCAAATTAATCTTTTCCGGGATTGACGCATGAATTAGAAGACACTTTCCATGTGGCCTGCAATATTATTCATATTGACAGTTTTTTCACTTACTTTAAAGAAAGTATGTCGAAGATCGCTACAAATATATGTAAGGAATTATTGCAGGAGTGAGTGTTTATACACTTCACCTATGATTTAATGGCTTTCATCACTTCCGTGCACAATTTTCAATATCGATTCCGCCCTGCGAGGTCGTTCAACAGAGGGGTATGAGTTAATTATCGACGTTGAAACAGCTTATTTGCTTTCATAAAATTGCCTTTCACTTTGTAAAGTCCGTTAAATTTTCTTTCGTTATCATTGGAAATTGTTTGACAATGGAAAAGTAACTGTGAATTAAAAATAAATTGTGAATATCAAATAAATATTGGAAAAAATAATTTCGCATGGCATAAGATTGATTTGCTTCGGGAAAAGACTAAATTTCCTAAATGCATTAATTTAAACTGATTCAAGATCAAATCAATTAGGAAAAAGGATCAAGTTAATCTGAAAATGGTATACCTACGTACTTATATCGTAGAAATGATATAGTGTTATGAAACATATTAACATTGGGCACTGGGAGATCTGGATGGTGAGAATAATCCCTGAGATGAGGAGTAAAATGAAATTAAAGAAAGTTACTTATCGCAACAGCGATAAAGACCGTTTACATTTCGTAGATATACCTATATTGAGAGCTCTATGCAAAGTCATATTACAAATGAATACCGATGATTATGTAGAATATATTAGCGATTATTGCCGACTGTCTAACAGCAGGCCATAGTAAGTGCACGTCTTTAATTAAAAAAATCCAGACACTCAAGCAGCAATAATAAGAAATAAGAAAATTGGTAAAAAATTATGCAGAACAATTCTGAATGCGATTTCAATGTTGGCATGTATACCTCATATTTACAGAGGTATGTACCTATGCCCAACATCCCTTTTTAAAGTTTACAATTTTATACCAACCAATCAGGCATCTCATAGAAAAATAAAAAAAAAAGGTATATAAGAATTAAATTTGCATCGACCCAAAAGAAGTTCAGTTTGATACTCCTGCTGCCACCTATTGGCCTGTATACAACCAATTCTTTTGTAAATTAATTTCGAGAGAAGAAAAAGAACACACCTCGGCGGCAAAAATTATAGAATTAGTTTTGTTCCATTAAAACAGTTTACACAGCGCACTCTCAACCCAAGGAAATGCACACAAAGGCATAAGTTGTGTTGAGCATTTTAATCCAAGAGAGAGGGAAATGTTTATAGAATAAGAAAACAAAAGCCGAAAAAAGCTACGAATAATGAAGGAATATAGAAGTGGAGTTTAAAGAAGGCGACCTGTTGCCAAATTTACCGCCACAGCCAAAGAGAATGTTATTCAATGAATTTTGCTCACTATGAGATGGCTCAATTCTGTGTGCGAGCATTTTAATTGCAACTTCCAACACCATCAGCATCACCCACGAGAGAATTACAACAAATTTTATAATAAGCTTGGGAACTCAAAATCAGGACTGTTGCCAAATTTTGCTTGTTTCAATTTGCATTAATTTTGTTGTTGATTATTATCGCCGTTCGTCTTGATTCGGGCAATCTAAATGCTATCATTGGCAGGGAGCAGGGAGCAGCTAAAAGATAAGAATTGATTGACGGAGACCATACATGGAACCGCACACTATGAATATGTATACATTAGGTAAATAGTGAAGACACGTCGAAAATCTCATCCAATTGAGAGAAATATTGGAAGTTTCTTGAAATATTGCAATTCATAACCTTTTGTAGATCAAAAGGCAACTAAAACTTCTTGAGGTGGGTGTGCTTAGTACGTATTTGATCAATGAAAACTTTAATTTCCATAAATGATTAACGGCTTCTGTTTTTTATGATACAGGATAAAAAGGCATTTAGTGGCATCGAAAATTCCATTGACTCTATTTAGACGGGGCATAATGCAGCCTCTGCCTCGCGAAAACTTGTTGGTAAGAAGATGGTTGGGGATAGGAATAAAGCATCACCCTACCTACAGATTTCGTGCGGCAGAGTCAGCATACTGACCTGTCCAAACTGGGTCAATGATTCATTTTACTATATTGAAAATTTCATTTTTATGTACAAATGTCTGTCTATCTATCTATTATATAAGTACATAAGTTCAGCCTGTTCGGTAATGTTGATAACATAACTAGGTTTTGCACAAATATTTCCGCCTTACGAGGATCTGAACAGTGAGAGTTGCGTAAATTAGATGTGATCAATTATATAGACGATGCTTTTATGGATGGATTTATACTAAATCTAACTTGCATTAGTAATGATTTGGAGTTCAGCTGTTAATATTTATATTGATTGATGACAATTACGTTCCACCTAAGGATTAATCAATCCCCGAACGAGCAAATTGTCTAAATGTTTCACAATCGTGAAAAAATTAAATAATTTGAATTTCAACTACACACTAGAGAGAGAGTTTTGAAAATGACTTAGGAAAAACAGAAAAAATAAGTAAGCGACAAATTTTCGGTTATAAAGCAAATATTTTCGTTCAGAGCAGATAATTTTCTAATTTCGATACTCTTCGCGCCATCTATTGTTTAACATGACGATACAATAAGAGAATGCTTTCCGCCGAGTACTCCGCGTGGAGTCGTCACTCAGTAGCCGAATGTGTTTGGTAAAAATGCATTGATAGAGAGAGAATACAATGCAAACACGAAACACCATAAATCGCAAATAATACTACAAAAAGAACAGAATCTTTTCACTTTGATTTGTATGTATTAGTGATATGTATGTATGTATGTATTAGTGATAAAAACCAAATCATAATAACGATTTGCATCTGTGTTTGATTGCAATTCCAATCTATATATATATATAATTGTATTTAAATGGAATTAGATATCGATACATCTCCTCTCAATCTTAAATACGTATTAATGGCTGACACGTCAAGTTTAATTCGGAATAAATGCAAATTGCAAATGAACGCGACATTGCTGTAGCCATAGAAACCAGTAGCTCAGCTCTACAAACATATTGTATATTTCATCTTCGTGTGACTGCGGAGATCAGCAGCCATCGTAGTCGTAATTACTATAGTAGGTAGGTATAATAGTATTACTTTATTTCAACCCAATCAAACAAGAGTAATGAGATATTAAAGCAAAGGAATAGAGAGACGAAAAAACAAGTAAAATATAAAATAATTTGTGCTGAAATCTAACATGTTTGATAACGAATTGTCTATGAAAAATTATAATGGAAAAATCATATGACTTAAATAAATTTTGTTATGCTTGCATTTATATGAGAAACACCAATCCTATTGCATCCATGGAATAAAAAGTAAAAACTATATGAAAATTTCGCAATTATCACCGTACAAAACACAGTCAAAAACAGAGGTGAGAAACCCACACTTTTGCTTATAAAATTGCGCTAGCAGTAATTGCCTAGAATAGCTCGTCGAAAAGAAAGCATATTTGCATATTTCCGGCAAAATGCTCGTTTTATTTATTTGTTTTTAATTTAATTTTATGTCTTTCCTCATTCTTATGAAAAATCATTAAAATTAATGTGAAGATGAACACACCCTAAAATAGAATTACAATCTCAGCCTAACAAATTTCATATTAGTTTTTACGCCAAAAATTTCTAGGTGGCAGCGGAAAATTATACAAGTTTCCTATTTATCAGTTTTGTGGGGACTTTAACGCAAATTTGGAGAGAAATTTAAGGGTGCTTGACCAAGCAATAAATCCGTTGAATTAATTTCTACTGAGTATTTTGAAAGTCGTACGGAAAAATATATATTAATGTTAGTTTGAAAAAAATAATTTAAATGCAATATGTACATATGTAATACCTAGTTGGAGAAAAACAAAACATTAGACACAAAAAAAAAAAACTCAAATATAAAAAGTCTCATAGTCGCATCATGCTGCAGTGCCCGAGTCGACTATGGATTTTTCAAAATTTAAATGCGAATTTTCACTGATCATGATTCCATTGATTGGCCATTTCTGAGGAAATGTTTTAATTGCAGCAAGTTGAACAAAATTTTCGCACTTTGTGTAATTTTTTAATCGCTTGGGAATAGAATTACTTTTCTTTCGTAAGCTGTCAGGTAATTATAATTTTTATTTACCATGATATCATTACCAAATAATTTATTTTAATAATTTATCTGAATCTCAAAAGTTTCAAGATAACTAGAAGGCAAATTTCTACACTATTTTCTGACTACACAATTTCTTTCAAATTTTTAGCCGATTGCATTGCCAGCTTCTGCCTGATTATTCTGAGTTCCTCTAAATTTTCCGTGTGATACGGAACTTATGTAAGTAGGTATATGACAGAGAAATTATTCGGTTCGTATTCTAAGGCATATTTATTTTTAAAAAGAGATGCCCTATCACTTGATTATAAATCAAACTAATTGTGCAATAAGGAACCATAGAGGCACTAACGGGGAAAGTATAAAACTGATTCACATATACGAAAAAAGTGTGGAGGTATTAAGGAATTTTTATTATCTCGGGGTGGCGTTGTTACCGAAATGGACGATAAAAAAGAATATATCAGTTAGTTCGGGTCGATCATATTTCTCAATTAGTAAAAAAATCTGCACCAAAAAAATGTCTATCACGCCGCTGGCTGGCTGATTTCAAGTCTGGATGAGAGCGGGGATCTAATTTATTGAAAAATAATTCACATATTAATTTAGGTAGCAATAATTGGCCATAAATTCTGTTGTTGTTAATCGATAATATTAATAATAAAAAAAAAATCGTAAAAACAAAGCATTTCCATAATGGAACTCTATAAACTTCAATATTGAAGCGGTTTTGGTGTACGGCGATCTATCTATGTATATCTACCGCTTACAAATATTGGTAAAAAGGTGGCTACGCCGAAACGAAAATAATAGCAAAAAATTATGAAGACTTTCAGAGCAAGATAAGATCGACAATGAAATAAAGCATAAGAAACTAGATTTCTATTCTGTAAGAAGCTGCGTTTTCCGTTATAGATGATATTCAACCACCTCAACCGAATTCCATCACTATCTTAGGACCATAAAGAAAAATCAGATCAGCACTCACATTTTGCATTACATGTATGACTTTGGTATAAAAAACGGAAGGTGGAAGAATACAGAAAATGCCGTTTAGAATGGCTAAAACTGTTTACCCAAAAACATTGCAGAGTGCTTTGGCGTTTTTAATACTCATCGAGCTCCATTTGTGGATTTTTATCGAAAATATTATTTCTACAGCTAAACTTGGTCCAATATCGATCCCAGGTCGTGGCAATAGTAGAAAATTTTGAGGCTTCTTCCTTACCAGTTGTGATATATCATTACCAAGTGGAAAAAAGGAAAAGAAAAAAAACTTTTTAGATATATATCTTACAAGATCCATGCAAAATACAAAGTTACAAGAGGGCAAGCATCTGAGACATTTTTCATGTGTGGTGAGTATATTTTAACAAGATCTTGAACAGATGTTCAATCGGCGACAATAAAAGTGCGCCGATGCTTTCAAAAATACACACCGCAAATAAGACTGTTTATTGGAATTAAGACACTATAAAACTCCGAATTATGTGAGAAGACCTGGTTCATTGAAATAGGTATAGTCGTGGAATATATCTTGTCGGTATAATTTCAACTTCAAATACCTAGCGTCAACTAAGATATGTAACAACAAGGGTTCTTCACTAAATTTTAAGAGTAAAAAAATCACAATTATAATTTCCGAACTTTAAGGAGTTCTGCGTTGTCAAATATAGGAATACTGCGAAATATTGTGAATCCATGTCGTATCATCAGTAACGGATTTACGAAGATTGTAACATCTCAGAAAAATTTCTATACGCCAAAGGTGATACGGTTTCTGATACTTCACATCGTGAAATCGTCATAACATTTTCGTCAGGTAAACTGTGTATAAAAACTGCTTAGTGCGACCTCCTCGATAAGAGTTCTTCTGATATTATAGGAATGATAGTAAATCTTGACGTACCACTAACGCTGAGCTGAGTCCTTGAAAGATCTGGGAACACATTAATTAAACCAAAGGTAGACCTATACGGAACCGTATCATAGATGATACTAGAGCGATTGCTTCCACCAGGCTGCTTTTGTTTGTTAAATTTAAGGAAGTGTAATTATCGAGCCTCAGGTGACGTATGTACATATATATATGACTCAAACGAGTCGGTCCTAATGAAAGACAAATAGACCGTTGGGCGTTTTCGAAGAAGAACCTTATGGTCTATTTATTCTGTAGTCTGAGAGCTGGTGCTTGGCAAAGCATAAGGAACATAATATATGAGCCACGAAGCCAACAGATTTCATTTCTAAATATGTTATAAGGATATGATTTGTCTAATCAAATCATTTTCAAAAGTAAGGAAAATGAACTAAAAATTTCACTGCATTTCAGTCTAAAGTCGCTAAATTTCGAGTTTAGATGTAATGCACGTCGTTGGAATTGGGAATTTTAAAAATGTAGTCAATCTGTTTGGCTTCTGAGTAGCTGATGAAATCTTTATAAACTAATTCAAATAGGACAGACTTGCTGCATGATCGACAGAATCTTCACAATCTTGTACTAAAGAGAAATCTCCAAGGTTTCAAGAAATGCAGACAGCCGCGTAGAGACAAATATCACTGGAGAAGTGATGTAACAGAGACAACTTTTTTTTTTACTGGTTATATACCCACCATAATTATTCAACCAAAACGAGAATTATTTCGGTGACGTGGTTTACTTGATAAAGGTTATGACGTTGAAAATATGAAGGAGAGATAGAGAAGTTTGGAGAGGCTTGAAATATCTTTGTTACTGGTCGTTAGAGGTTAGAGTCATATTACTATGCAAAAGCAAGCTTATATGGAGAAAAGATCAAACCGATGTCTACGTGTTTGTGAAAGGTCATTTCAAGAGAGTTGCCGAAGACTAATAGTTGGTAGCCTAATATTCTTGAAGTGGCATATTCATAACGTCACCAAGAAGTTATTGATAACAGAAAGAAAGATCCAGAAAAAAAACTATCATTATCTAAATCAAAATCTGTAATAGAGCACTTTGGGTTTAGTTAGAGAGAAGATCCTGTTCAAATATGAGTAAAAGTTATTCAGCGGAAATCAAAATATCGACTTTAATTGTGTGGAGGGGGTGAGGGATATACCACCACTCTTATAAGATTCACTTTCGGCAATGAGTGCAGCAAGATCAACCATAATGATGATAATATATTCCAAATTCGCATTGAAAATGAGCGCATAGGGATTCAAAGAACGAATCAAGGCTTTTTATAATACTTGAATGGAATAGACTAATCTAGTTGATCTACTGTAGAATACTGTCACACTCTACTATTTCGAACAACACCACCTAATCGACAATTGAACCGTAATAATTCTAGAACGCCTGCAACTTCTTCAATTTTTAATGGTGAGAATAAATTTATCTCCATGGAAAGAATTCACCACTGGGGTAACACGCTAATAAGAGCATTGTAAATGACAAGTTGCATTAGCAGAAGTATTGTATTGTGCTGGGTTTGATAATAATACCGATATCAAAAACAGGATGATGTACCTATCATATAGTTTTCGCAGGTGCTCAATCGCCATCAACCTATCCCTCAACATCTAAATTTAGGGCAATAAGGCTAAGAACTCTTCAGCTAAATTTCTCCTCCACTCATTAACAGGCAGTTAGATATTCTACTTAAAATATTTCTTAATATCCTTGTTAAAAGATAATAATAATTTAGCGTTAATTTCTTGTCATTATAATCTTTGCAAACTCTTGAAGAAATAATAGTCAAATGCATTCAAAATGCGCTTTAAATATCCATAAATTGATAAATTTCATTCAAGTGATTTTTTTGGTAGTGCGGGTGCTAGAAATGGTGAACTATCTTTATTTGGCTACTATCGAGTGGATTGCTGAATTTGTTAAGTAGATATAACAATGGAAAAATGAGAATAAATTTCTTTGCAACCAAATGAGTCAAGGGAAATTAGGACGTAATATGGAAAAAATATAACAGAAGAGGAGCAGAAAAATGATTTTGCAAATTCTAAGAGACTTCGGATGCATTTTAATTGGAACTCCCAAAACTCCAACTCTCCAAAAAATCATGAAAATATAGTAATTATAAAATATTAGTATTGGTAAATTAAAATATTTCGGGCTTTCAGTAAAAATTGTTTAGGTTTAATCGTAAAGTGGCCTATGATTAATATGCGATTGATTATCGGCTACAGCATAGGAAATGATGATCGTTGTTAAAGTATGTAGGTATAGGTATATGTAAATGTTTAAAACAACAACATTAACAGAGCGATTTGATAAAGGTAAGCGTTTTGAGAGACACTAGCAATATAGGGCATGAAAATAAAACTCGGATGAGACGTCAGTAATGATTTCAACAGCATTTAGAAGAAGAACAGAGAATATCGACAAAAAAACTAACAATATCAACAGTTTTTAAGTTTAAGATGAGTTTGCACATCCTTGGTAAGTACGAGACTGTAGAAAAAGTATTCCAGTAGCAGCAGCAGTATTCCTACTTTAAAATCTTTAAAAAAATTCTTGTTTTTATAAAATTTCTAATTGAAAATTTTATCGTGAAAGACAAACGCTTTCTCATTGCGTAACGAAAAACAAACATCCAAAAAATTTCAAAAATTTCTTACCTATTATACTATTACCTATTGTACTATATAATTTTGTTTTTTATTTGTCATAGTTATTTCCATACCTACGCAAAACTTAAAAGCCAAGTTAAATATAAATCAAAAACTCTTCAAACCACTAATTACAAAAAACCTGATTTATCAAGCTGAAAAATTTCTCATTATGATACCCCCGGAGCCATCTATTGGCAGAGCCAAAGATATCACTAGCTTAGAAAAAAAAACCACTACAGTTTAATTCAAATGTGCCTGCCAACTACAATAATTTCGTCCCATTCCTTCTTGTGTATTTTAAAGAAACAGACAACACCAGGCGATCAGCAAATTTTAGATCACAAAAATTTAAAATTCTATTCTACTGCGCATGACCGAAATATTCGTTAAGTTTGTTAAATGAAAATAAAAAGAACCAGTAATAATGGTAATTGTCACATTGCCTTCTCCTCTTCCAAAAGTTTTTTAAGAAGGCAGATTGTAAAAGAGATAAACATACAAGGTCGGGGACAGCGTTGCCAGAAATTATTTGTAACTATACCGTAGGTTTGCTAAAAAATTACATTGTTTCAAACTTTTTTACCGTAGGAATAACACGACTGTAAACATTGACATTTTTATACCCTAGATGAAATCCTAGGGTATACTAAGTTTGTCATTCCGTTTGTAACACCTAGAAATAATGATGGTAGAGCAAAATGAATTGGATACCCATGCATAATATTAAAAGTTATTTTGATTTTTGCATGTCCGTCCGTCCGTCCGTCTTCCCGTCTATCCATCCTCTCGATAAGTCGAGAACGCGTTCACTTAAGGCACTTTCACATTAAAAACAAGAATCGAAAAATGTAAGCCGAAAAACTCAATTTATTCCACTTTAAAACAAGATTTTTGCTCCAATGATTAATAAAATCTTTTTTGTTTTATCGGGCGAAAAACTTTTTCGGCCGAAGAATTCGGCCGATAAAACATAAAAGTTGTGTTTATCTTAAAAATCTGAAATACTTATACTATTTTAGTAGTAAAACTATTAGCTTATCTTATTTCCCATGACTTTATTAATCATTGGAGCAAAAATCTTGTTTTAAAGTGGAATAAATTGAGTTTTTTGGTTTACATTTTCTCGATTTTTGCTTTTGATGTAAAAGTACATTTAGTGCTGAAAAGTAAACTTAAAAATTTTCAAAATAACTTCAATCAATTTAGAGAAAAAATTCTTAGGAGAATCTTTTATTGTTTAAAAATACCTCCATGTTCTACGTGACAAGATAACCATGAAAGAATCATTTGCTCTAGGTCTTTTGTAAACATAATTTCAATTTCGAGAAAATTCCTGAATCATTCCAAGATTTCTGTAAAAAACCTTAATCAGACAGTAAAAATAATTCTAACACATCGCCTCTAGAGTGCAGTATTAAAGACTAATTTTCTCTATCTCTAATTCTCTAGCAAGCATTAGATGCTTTATTCTTCCCTAAACTTCTTAAGGGCGGAATCACATCCAAGCAAGCCTCAGGCCTGGCCTCTCAGGCTTCCTCACAGCTCGCCTCAAGGCTTGCCTCAGCGAAATGAAAACAAAATGATACCACCAGGCTCGGTGCTGTCATTGTAATTTTGATAGTTCATCTGCTGACAGAAGTAGGTCTGAGAGAGAAAAATTTCCAACATTGAGCAAAGCTTTGCGGCTATAGGCCTCGAGGAGGCTAGCTGTTTGCGTTGCATCATTTAAAAAGCCGTGTTGGAAATTTTGACAGCACCTTGAGGAAGCCTCTAGGCCTGGATGTGTTGTTTGCTTGAATGGAATGAATTTACTTTGCTTTAAATGTTTTGTTCTAAAATTACCGTAGGTGTCATACAAGGTAATTTCTTTCAACCGTAGGCTAGATTTCATCTACAATTACCTTGAAACTACGGTAATTACCGTATGGCAACGCTGGTCGGGGAATTGTAAAAGAGAATACGCAATGAAGTATAAACGCAACCAAGTTTCGTTAAGTCAGATAGTGTGTGTATTTTATTCATTCTCCAATAAAATGAAGCAGTATTTATAATTTTTGGAAGAGGAGGAGAAGGCAAACGAATTATTATTATTTTTTCCGTTTCTCTTTTAACAGATAGAGCAAGAGACATTGCTAAAAATTTATTTTCATGCTGAAATCGCAATGCATTCTCAAAACGATCAAAAAGGAAAAGAACATAGCAGACTTGCCGGACTCGTTTGCTATATTTTGTAATTTCGTCCCATTCACTCTTATGCATTTAGATGACAAAATGCATTTCTTTTGTAAAATTATATTTTAATGCGCATGCCAGAAATATGGAAATAGCCCAAGAGAGAGGATAAGAGAAGAGGGAAAACGTGATCAATATTCGTTAAGTGAAATAGGTAGTGTAGAATAGAGTTCATTTAACCAATCAAATTGAAGAAGCCATTTCAACTTTTGGAAGGGAGAAGGCAAACGTCAGCCTCCTCAGCGTAGTAGGCAGCAAGCACAATGCCACCATGACAGAATTTTAAAAAAAGGAATAAGATCAGTTGCAATCAATTATGTATATATGTACCTTTCATGGCGTGTGCATTATTTGCAGTAAAAACGTCTCTCATTGAATTAGGTAACCATCCATTGATATGACTTGTCCATGTGTATGTTAGTGTATAAAATTTGCTATGAAATTATTGGAAATTTGAAAATTGATACAAGGCACATTAAGCAGGTACCCACGATATACAGACTAACTAGTCTAACTAGTCTGTATTTCGTGGTGGGTACCTACCTATAAGTAAAGCAAGAGAACAACATAACGTAACATATTATCTAATTATATTTCCATGAATGATCAACGTCTTTTGCTATTTAGGATACAGGATAAAAAGATGATCTAACGATTAAGTGGCACCGAAATCTCCAAAAATTCATTTTACAGTGAAAATGTCATTATGTCTGTCTGTCTATAACTGCCAGTTAAGTTCAACCTGTTTGGCAATGTTGATAATATCTACTTAACTAGGTTTTGTAAAAATATTTCCACTTTGAAAGAATTTAAATTGTGATAATTGTACTAATTGCAGATAATTAAGTAAATTATATGATAAATATTGGATGCTGATTTTATGGATGAATTTATACTAAATCTAACTTTCATTAGTAAATACTTCAAATTCAGACGTTAATATTTATATTTAATGGCGACAATTACGTTCCACCTCAAGATTAATCAATCCCCAAGCGAGCAAATTGTCTAATTGTTGCACAATCGTGAAAAAATTAAATAATTTGAATTTTAACTACAGTTGTGAGAATCATGCAAATGACTTAAGGAAAAACCGAAAAAAATAAGTAAGCAAGAATTTTTCGCTTATAAGCAAATATTTTCGTTCAGAGCAGATTATTTTTTAATTTCGATACTCTTGGCGCCATCTATTGTTTAACATGACGATACAATAAGAGAATGCTTACTGCAGAGTACTCCACGTGGAGTCGTCACTCAGTAGTGCGTTTGGTAAAAATGTATTAATAGAGACAGAACACAATGCAAACACGAAACACCATAAATCGCAAATAATACAGGGTACAAAAAGAAAAGAATCTCCTAACCTTGCTTTGTAGGTGTTAGTAATAAACAAAACTTAAGTTAATAACAATTTCCATCTGCAATTACAATATACATTTGAGTGCAGTTTCCAAAGGTTAATTTAATTGTAATATGCACAGCCAATTGGAATGGAATTGGATATCGATACATTCACTCTCGACGACAAGTTTAGTTCGGCTTCGGAAATAAATCCCAAATGCAAAAACAAAATTGCAATGGCCGACTTTGCTGTGTAGTCATAGAAACGAGTAGCTGTAGCACTAACATTAATATTGTATTGAACTTTTTATTTCATGTGAGACTGTGAAGTCAGCCATTTCAGATGGCAAGCGCATTCACACTTACGACAGTACGATTGTATGATCGTAGTATCTTTTCATATCAACCTAATCAAACAAACGTAATGATATTGAAAGGAATGAGTGATGAAAAACAAGTAAAATGATATACGAATAAAGAGTGCTGAAATCTAGCGTGTTTAATAACGAATTGCCATTATTAGGAGAAAGCAAGCATTCTAAAATTCAATGGCAACAATATTAATACACGCAAGCAGCTATATATTCACATGCACTAAATAAACGCATACTTTTGTTTATAAAATTCATAACAGCAAATTTTATACAAGCAACACTAATAGCAATTGTCTGACCACCTTTCTAAATCATGATTTTTCACAAATTATCATTAGAACTACTATACTACTACACATTCAAGCTAGGATTTGTTTAAACGTTATTTTATTCCAAATGCGATTATTAAATGGAAAAACAGGGGGAAAAATGCAAAACGATGATGTTGACAATCCTGCGAAAGTTTTTCAATTTTGCAAATCTTTTAATATAAGAATAAATAAAAAATGTTTCCCACAGATATCTCACTAAAATATTAGGCAACACAAATACAATAGACAATAGACAAATACACAGTTTAAGGATCGATGCCATTTTTATTAAATCCAATCATAATCTACACACACAATCTAATCCGCATACACAAACAACATAATCAATACACACAAACAACAGCAGTATAATCTTAATTATATCATTTTGTTTGTTGAAAGACATTTCAAATACAAAACCGAGCATAACAAAGAAAAAAAAAATTGACATTGATATTTCTCGCTCTCTGTTCTCCATTAGGATCATTGGCGTAACTAGGACTTTTTTCTGGGGTAGGCCAGGTCCCCCAACTTTCATACCCAGGTTTTAACAAACATTTTGTTTGCGAAGTATACCAGCTCATGAGTATATTTTGACCGACATTTTTTATGCATTGCTCTGAGCACTTACAAGATGTTGATGTAATGCCTAGAGCCAATGAAATAGCATAGATTTAAAAAAAAAAATAGTTTCTAAAGTTACAAAGAGTACAGAGAGTTTATAATTCTAGAACCTAATTTCCGATAAAATAGCTCTGCATACAAAAAATAAAATAATTCTTCATAAAATAATTCTCATTTTACAAATCGCAGACATCGCGTCATTAATTTTGTAATAAGTAGCCTTCCTACGTGAAACCTTAACTCCGCTCCCAAGAACACAAACAAAGTAGATCAGCACTTTTAATCCACTGCAGTGAGCATTCGGGGCGATTTTAATAAGAACAACTTTTGAGATATGGCAGTCTTTGTCGAGGTTACGATGTTAAGGTCAGAAGAACAACGAACAGTTTTCAATTGTTCCCCATTCTTTTTTATAATTCTCGTTGAATTTTATTGAGCACCCGGAGAGAGAAAGGCATGGCGCATCGCTTATCGGTTAGTACAAGTCGTCAGCATTCAATCAATTTTTGGATAACTAGTCAGTCAACATTCGGCGATCGGGCGATATTTATTGCTTATCAAGACCAACGGCGTCGAGTATTTACGAAATAGTTTTAGTCGGACATTTAAATTATTGTGAAAATAAATAAGTACATAATGTAATTGCGAGTTGAGTGAAAGTGCGTTCTTTTATTTAATCCCAATGAACCCAAGCGACACTCATCTATTCCCTACAATCCACTCCAAACATCCAACGCGATTTAATTTTTTTAAATCATAGGAAAATAAAAATTGCACGATTTTAAAATAACAATAAAAGTGGTGTCGGTTAATTAACACAGACTTTTGTTTTCCACATCCCCTCCTTTGCTTCTCTCATGTACTAAGGAAAATAAATCAGAATCCTCAAGTTCCATACACGAAACTGATATGATAGTGACGCTCTGCCTAATGCCCAGTATTTATTCCCGGTACCACTACCAGGACCCATACTTCAAATCTTTTAAGTACAAGTTCGGGTACTCGTACTTAAAAATTTTCAAGTAAAAGTCAAGGTATTGGTACTGGTACTTATAAGGTTCAAGAGCTTTCGAAATTTCAAATGAGAAATTTTGAAAAATTTATAGCCAGTTAAATAACTGGATGATGTGTCTATCATAAAATATCGTATAGGCTTTTACTGTTTTAAATTCTACATAATTTTGGAAGTTGTTTGTACATACAGTATTTGAGTTTGTCGTTAGCAAAACAAATGACTACATGCGCGAATGAAGAGAGCGGATTGTGGCACTTGATTGCCAACCTTCTCAATAAAAAATATCATTCAGCATGTCAATTTCTGTCCTACAATTACTCATATATTGCGCTAACTTTCTTTCTATTTTACTAAAGGCGGTAAGGGGGCATTTCAAAAGTATTGAGTAATAAGTCTTAAGTAACGAAAATGTACTTTAAGTAGTACTTATGTCCTTTTTTTACTTAAGTATTGCTCAGCTCTGTATGAAACGCCCTTTCTTGCAATGAAATTTCTTTTTTCAAAGATTTTTCGTTTGCATAAAGAGTTTTTTTCCAATCATTGACTCACTTAATTATCTGGGGCCAATATACCTACATACTTTCTTTAGAAGGAAATTTTTCGATAGGATAAGTTAGTGCTGAGATGTAGTAGCGATTGCAGTAGGGCGCCTAATGAGCTTTGCTTTTAAAATTGATTTTTTAACATTCGATTCACCGGTAAAATCGAGTATCCGGGATCAGCCCGGTCCCGATCATCCCGAATAATCGAGTTTTCATGTATTAATAAAGAATTTATTTGAAGAGGTAAAAAACCAAATAATTGTATGTTAACCGGAGAGAAGTCGCAAAAGAACTCCAGGAGATTAGTGTGGTAGGGAAGAATGACACTACGTACATATAGTGAATAAGAAAAGTTTACAATTTGTAGATTGGATTAATGGTCAAGGGGGAGAGCAAAAGGATATCAGTTGTTGCTTTGGCTACTATTTGCATCTATAGAACTACCCAAAACAAGATAGAAATTATCGCAGAACGAATAGGAGAAATAGACAAAAAAAACAATATTTTGATCGCCTAAGTTAAGTTGGTAGATTCCAAGACAGTGAACATGAACAGTATGTATAGCGCCAGAAATTGATACTTTTGCCAGTAACTGTAATTTTCAGGAACAGAAAAGAAATGAGAAATAGTTTGTTTGAGGTTGCAAAAAAAAACAAAAACCGGTTTTTAGAGAAACAGACATCTATTATCTGGAGCAATATATAAGGTACAAAAAATAAAAAGGTGGAGTATATGTATAGGCAGTTACTATAGGAATTTAGGTATAAAATTAAGCAAAGTGAAGGACTCAGAAGAGTAGTGGATTGCAAACGAAATAAGAAGATGACAGTTCACGATTGCTTGAATGCCCTAGCTCTACTTACAGATGCTAAAATATTCGTATAAAGATCACTTTGCGGAACTGGCGAAAGGGAGTACTTAGATAGTCCGTTTACGTATGGGGCGACTTTGTATAGTATCAAAGAACATATAACAGTTATATGTTCTTTGATAGTATCCTTATTCGACAAGAACTTCGCAACGAATTTATAGAAAAGCAGTAGGATATATGAAGAAGCGTATAGTACAGGCGTATTGAATAAGAGTATAATTTTTCCACTCGGTGTGGTTATAAGGCAAGGGCAGATAATTACCGCCGGCATATCCTTTAATCAGACGGCTGAAAAAAATTATGATGGGGATGCTAAACAAAAGATTAATGAATGGTTCTTAGAAGCTACACATTTTATTAAAAGAAAATCAAGCTTGTTTTTGGGGGAAAAATGATATTATTTTTTCATCTATAAATGAGCTAAAGAAAAATTATACTCCACGCAGGAAAGAAACTAAACTAGCTAATGATGGGTGTCAGGCTATGATAGATAAATTGAGTAGCTATCTGGAGTAGGTAGGTAGGTTACCCATGTGGAAATTGACTTGAATTATTTATTTAGAGAAGATGATAAAAATTATCGCAGTATCAGTCTACTGCAAAATATCTAGAATTGTTATTTTCACGTATAAATTCCAGCAAAAAAAGGTATTTAGAAGAAAAAGTTATAGTTACAAAAATTTGTAAGTTGTATTAACTGTGTGTTGCGTAACGCCTTTTTCGGTATACTAAAATTTATTTAACGCAGCGATTAAATCAATTTTGTCTGTTATGGGGCACAGGTATGAGGATGGGTGGAGAAAATTTAGTTAACTAGATTTTGGTCTGCCAAGAAACCGCCTAATTATATATGATGCCGTTGGAGATTTAAATGCAAATAGTCTTTGTGTATAGAACCAAGCTTCTTGCAAAATAAATACATGCGTATGTATATACAAAAAGTGTTAGAATATGACGCCTACCCCGTCTCTTAATTTACGCAGCACTATTTTCCGCGAGTCTCTTTTATACGCGATATCAATTTACGTGATTTGAAAATATATTTTACTATAGAAGCTTTAAAAGTAACAAGTGTATACACTAACAGCAATATTTTATTTGAACATTCAGACGTTAGAATCAATCTAACTTAACAAACGTCCAATAACATGAAGAAAGAGAAAATCGATGTCTTTGGACATAAAAATGCAAATTTTGAATCAACCTGAAGAAGCAGCAAAACCTACAGAGATTGCTAACGTAAATGGAATAAATGAATTCACTGTCTGAACACGCAAGAAAAGGAAGGAAAATATTAGGAGTAGTGTGGCCTCTGGAACCTTATCATCGTGCACAAGAAACTCTTTAATAGAAAATATGTTGAAAGCACTGATTGGTGAAAAAAAATATCCATGAATAGTTTAATGATAAAGGAAAAAGCTGTGTATATTTCTAACAGATTAAAAAGAACAAGGTCCTTCAGTTGATAAAATGCTAAACTTTTTCTGCAAGTAAAGGATGATTTCAAAAATAATAATAATAATAAAAAAAAAAAAGATATTCATTACGGAACCTTAAATTTAAAGATGAAGCTGCGCTTTCTAACAAATTTGCAGCTGAATAATTTTCACCAAAAATAACTAAAATAATTGAAGAAAATGGATATGTTCCGAATCAAGTATTTAATCGTGGATGAGACAGAACTTTTTTGGAAGAAGATCCCAGACAGAACTTTCGTAACACAAAATGTAAAAGGTGTTAGTTGTTCTATGGTCAATAAAGATCGTGTAACATTGATACTTTACTGTAATGCATCAGGGGATCTCACCTGATGACAGTTTTACTCATAAATCGATCTCTTCGACCGCGAAGGGGAACAGACATAAATAAATAAACTGCTCGTATATTGGGTGGCAAATTAAAAGGCATGAATGACTGCTGTTTCGAGATTGGTTTCACAAATGTTTTGTTGTAAAAGCAGAAAAGTACATGACGAAAAAAAAAACGTCTTCCAATATCGTATTGTTTGTGCTTCTTTATTGGTGTTAAGTCCTCTTGGAATGTTTAGTAGATATTAAATTTAAAATTCGTTCTAGCCTACAAAGGCTTCTACGATGTTTTCTTAACAAATTATTCGTTGATATGTTTGGGCTCTTTCCGTCATAGCATACGTAGTTAGAAACTAGAACTGTTGCCGGATGATGATTTGTTTTTGAACCTTTTTATAGATTGTGGAGGTTTCTATTGGATTGCGATCACAAGTAGGTAGAATGTACGTGCTCTGAAAGATCTCTTTTCGTTTACTAGAAGAATGGATATTTTTTCGTTGGCTGATTCATGTATACTGTGTCATGTAGCATTATTTATGGGAAGACTCGGTTTTGAGACTTTGATTAATGTACTTAAAGTAGAATTTTACACAAAACAAACAAACACGCAAAATATTTCTATTTTCCTTCATTTCAAAACGCTACTGATGCAGACTTAATTTTAACCACTAGATGATATTTTCAGGGGCTCAGATTTGTTTTAAATCACTCGATTCCATTAGACCTGGACACTTTGGTTTATTTTCTGTTTCAAGACCTGTTTTTATTCATTACGATGTATTTGGTCTCTTAATGTATAATTGATTAAGCTTTCAAGCTAAAAACCAATCAAGGAATAGATGGTGTAAATAAAATCTCACTCAAACTATCTGATCTTGACCATAGTATGCGTACGCTAAACGTTTTCAAACAGTACCATAACGTGTAAACCATATCTCAACTTCTCAGAGCAAAATTAACGATGGCTTCATTTGCATATATCATAATAAATATTTCAGTGTTATTATTACAAAAAGCACCATAAAGTGTATAATAGAAATAAAATCGATAGGATAAAAGTGAAATTAAGAAAAAAAATCGAGTATATATAAAATTAATATAAAAACAATCGACTGCTTACCTTAAAAGCAGGTTACCTGTGCGACTGGGATGATTTCTTTAAGTATTTGCAGCCTGAAATTCAGAAAAAATGTGTATTAAATTTTGATGTTCATTATAAATATTAAGTTAAATATACTATAAAAGAAATAGTAGGAAATGTAAATTATTTCAGTGTCAAGTTATTGGAATGCAATTTACGCATATAATTTTTCTTTTTGAGTAAGACTTTTAAGGGTTCGTTAATTTTTACGAATAGCCCCCGGCTTTATTTATGGATAGAATTTTAACGTAATATTTTTTTGTTTCTGCATTAATATTGTTCATAAAGTAAAAATAAAAAGGAAGCCCACAAATGTAATGCTAGTCAAATTTAAATGATCATATTTGGACGCATACAAAGTTATTTTTAGAGCTAAAGTCGTCAATATTTTGAGTATATATAGCGAATTGGTTTGTTATTTCATAAGCATTTATGATTCTTAAGTCAGCTTGGGAAAATACTGATAACATTTATCAATGGATTCATATACCTCCATACACGTCAGCATAAATTCATAAACAAAGAAAGATTAAGATAATATGGGCGAAATATCAGCGAGAAGATTTTTTTGGACTAAGTAGTAGCAAATTCTGAGCAACGAAAATGATGAGTTCTACTTTGAGTCTCTCTATGAATGTAATCCTCTATTGAATCAACTCATCTGGATAAATAAATCTCAACATTGTCGGCATCTGTATGGATATACGTATGTCTTTGAGGATACCAGGATCCAAATAAGGGGCCCAAAACAGATTCTTGCAACGTGCTACTATTAATATGTAACTGGATCAGGTGCTTTCAACATTAGATCTGCTGGCTTAGTATAGGCTCGCGAAATTCCTTATAAATTACTTACAAAACCAAAATTCATTTACAAGTAGCCTAGTCAAAGGTTTTTGTAAGATCGAGAAGTACACTAGGCCCGTTAACTTGTTATTCTCCAGAGCTTGAAAACCGATTCACAACTGCAATCACAACATATTGTAGTATAGCTTTAAGATCTTTTATTGTTAGATACATAGGAAATTCACGAGGAAGAGAAGATGCACACAAACTGACCATGCTATTATCTAACGGCGAAAGTTTTATAATTTTATGATGAACGATGTTCTGGATGAGCGGACTATAATTCCATGCCTTCGATATTAGGTAAATTAAACCCATATGACATCAGATATTAAATATATTGCGGATCGAGTAGTACTTCAAATTCAATCTATGAAGGTATGCACTTCTGACGTGTATAATGTTGTCTAAAATAGCTTCAAAATAACAAAGTCCCTGGAGGCGATATCATTCTCTAACTGAAAACAAAGACCTGGCTCCAAGAACTTTAAAATCACAAAAGGATTTAGGCAGGAAAAATGTTTTTTTCAGTTATTTAATGTGGATGCAAAAATGCTGTTACAGTACTTGGCAATAATGAAAACTTGAATGTTGTAGATAGCTTCGAGCTGATGTCATAGAAATAGGAGTAATAAAGCTGAACGATAGGGCTCTAAATAAAAAATTACAAAATACCTGATCTGCTCGAGGGAACCCTTACCGATTACAAGAATAATTGAAAGACTTAAAGATGCAAAAAGAAAGAAAATTTTCATGTAGAATGTTAAAGGTTGACGGAGACTATGAGGAACTGCGTATAATGAAAAGGTGAACGGCGAAGACACGTTGAAAATCTCATGATGATGCTAGAAATATTTTGAAGCTAAGTATTGAGATGGGTATTGGAAGTTTGTTGGAATTTTGCTATTGATAGCTTTTTGTAGATATCATGATTCATATCCTTTTGGACTCTTTTTGTTCCAATCTGTAATATTACAAAAGACTATACCTATACGATTACGGTATCATGCATAGAAGATTTTCTTTAAAGTAAATCTTCAAGAGGGAACATATGTACGTATGTACGCTTAGTACCTATTTAATCAGTGAACGCTTTAATTTTAATTTTGATAATTATGTTTTCATAAATGGTTAGGTATTAACGTCTTCTTATTTTAGGATATCCAGGATAAAAAGGTGATCTAACGATTTAGTGGTGCCGATTCATTTTATACTGAAAATTTCATTTTTATGTCTGTCTACCTGCCACCTAGTAAATTCAACCTGTCCGGTAAAGTCGATCAAATCTGCGTTTGTAAAAATATTTCCACCTTGCGGAGTCTAAATTCTGATAATTGCAGATAATTAAATTATATATGGTCAATTTTGAAAGATTCTTTTATGGATCGATTTATAAATTGAAGTTGCATTATGAACTATTTGAAATTCAGCCGTTAATATTTTTATTGATTGGTGGCAATTACGTTCCACCTTAAATTAATCAATTTTGTCCCAACTTGCCTAAATGTCGCAAAAACATAAAAAAAATTAAATAATTTGAATGAAGTACTGAGAGTTTTGAAAATGACTTAAGAAAAACAGAAAATATAAACAAGCAACAATTTTCTAATTTCGATACTCTTGGCGCAATCTATTGTTTAACACCGACGATTTAATAAGAGAATGCTTGCTGTTGACTACTCCACGTGAAGTGGTCTCTCAGTTCAGTATCAGGGCGAATGGGTTTGGTAAAAATGCATTAATAAAGATTGCTAATAATACAGAGTAGGTACAAAAAGAATAGAACCTTCTCAGTTTATCTTGTAGGTGTTAGTGATACAACATATAATCACAGTTGTGCTGTAATGCACAGATGCATTGGAATGGAATAGAACGGGATATCGATATATCTATCTCCTCTCAATTGTAAATATCAGTGGCAAACGTCAAGTTTAGTTCGGAAATAAATGCAAAATTCGAAAACAAAATTGTATATGGACGAGTAGTTCCTCGCAGTCGTAATTGGATTTGTGATTGCAATAGTATAATATACTTATTCTATTTTAACATAATGAAACAAAAGTACTGTTATTGAATAGAAAGAGAAATAAAAACCAGTAAAATAATACAAATAAAAAGTGCTGAAAGCTTGCATGTGACTACGAATTATCATTGTATGAAAAATCCATGGAAATATTTTACCAAACACCAAAATATGTAAAACCAAATACATTTGACTTAAATAAACGTATGTACTTACACTATGAAACATCAATCCATGTATTCGTAATATGCATCAATCCATGCATTCGTAATGAAAAGTACACACACTTCTAAATAATATTCCGCATGCAACACTATATTTCCGTAAATACTTATTTAAAATGCGTAATAATAGTAATAGTAAGACTGCCAACAGCTTTTTTTAAGAGCCCATTTAGGCAATTAAGCAACAGTTAGATACTGTCCAAAGAGTGAGGAAGGGAAGGCTGAGGCTGACACTGAACTAGTCATAAAAAAAAACGCACAGTTTTGTTTATAAGATTACATTACAAGCTGAGCTACTGGATTTATCTAGACGCTTACTGCTCTGGCCAAAAAGAAAAGAAATCTAGTCGAAGAAGTGTTAAAATTTAGCATCATAAATTGGATTTCTCTATCCAAATAATTATCATCAGAACTACTGTTACTACTACATCATCAAATTAGTATTTGACTAAGTGTTTTCATTGCAAATGAGAACAGAACGACAGAACCTAACTAATTTATAGATAAATAGAAGGTGGGAAAAATACAAAACAGCAGTGGTGACTATTCGTTGCAAAGCAAACAACCCCAACCACAATCTATAAAAATCAGAAATGAAAAGATCAATTTGGTACATGTAGAGCCATCTATTGAGAGAAAATTCGAACTGGTAAAAATTTAGAGCTATCCAGAACCATATGAAAAAAAAGCCAACAACTACCAATTTGATATTGATCAATTTAATACGTGTGGTTGTGTGGGAGAAAAATTAGACGATTTTTTTTAAACATAATAAAAATGAATAAATACAAATGTTGAGAATCGTTTGACAAATAAGTTTTATACTATCAGTGAACCGTAGCTGTAGTAGTAAACCTTTGCATTGAGTGGTTTAAATTTTGTACCACATGTAGATATGCCTGCAGTTATTGTAAGATAAAAATAAGACATGCTTTGTTTGCGATTTCAAGTCGAAAAGATAACACAGCTATAAAACCAAATGTGGTAATAAAATTGAAAAAAAATATATATATTCAAAATCATTACAGCAAAGAATAAAATTAGGTTGGATTTTCTGCGGCAGTACGTACCTATATATATAATATATCACGTACTACTGGTTCGGTATACTCTAATTGTACTGCTACAAAACCATGTACTTTGTAGAGCCAGAATCAATTAATTTCGCATACATCAATGAGATAAAAGCACACAGCTACCATTGCAACATGGGTTTAGAAGCAATTCAATCCACCGCTTACATAGTTGTTTGTGTTAACGTAGAGGGTGTTTTATAAAAAACAAATGATGAGTCGAAAAGTGCTTTTTTTAAGATAAAAAATTAAAAATGTTGTCTCTGGTACATCAAAAATGATTCTCATTTATGAATATGTATGAAAAGTCAACAGAGCCCATGCAACGAATTTTTCTTATTCTTAACTATGCCTGATGAAAATTTAATTTAAAAATATTTACAAAGTTTTAGTTTTTATAAAAATTCTAATCGAAATTTTTTATCTTGAATGACAAATGCATTCTTTGGTTATCGATCGTGAAGAAAAATCTTACAAGAAAATCGAAAAACTTTTCGCTCATTTCGATACCCCCGGAGCCATCTATTGACAAGGGTACCACAACTAGTTTAGAGAAGAGCAAAAAAAAATAATTGCAGTGGAAATATGGGGTGGCTAGTTTCCTATACATTGATAATTTCATCTAATTTACTTTTTTAAGCAAGGGACGATCAGTAGTTTTGAGATCATTATATTGCATTTCAGTTTTATAAAATTCTGTCCTACTGCGCATGATCGAAATATGGAAAAATGGAGAGAGGATAAAAGAAGAGATGAAAAAGCGTAATGAACTGTCGTGAAATGAAGTAGTGTATGTATTTGATTAACCAATGAATTTGAAGAAGCCATTTTGATTTTTGGAAGGCAACTTGATTAACCAATGAATCTGATGAAGCCATTTTGATTTTTGGAAGAGAAGAAATGAAAATTGGCCAGAAGGGAATTTTAAATTATTTAATTTTGTATGTGTTTGTGAGGATGTTTTCTTCTTCGTTTTTCATAATTATCTTCATAATATGATTAAGAATTTGATTTTTGGAATAATTAAATAATATCGGGAAAATACAGTTTGAAAGAACATAGTTCTCAATAGGTGTCTACATGCCAAAATATTGGAATTTTTATAAATTATTAAATAAAATTTAATTTGTTTTACACAAATTGAAGCAATTTTCCATAGTATAGGCACTATATACATATACACACGTATCTACTTTCAAACCCCAATGTCATATCTGTTCGACTACCTCACTTTTTAGTAGCTCTTGGTATCCTAAACGGTTAATATTCCCTGCATAAATTTACTGACATACATATCTTAGTTAAAAATTTTTGCTCAAACAATCGCTTTTAACCTTTTTTGAGAAATGCCAGCAATCTCACAATTTCTTAATCCGGCAATTAAGACGAAGAGTTTTTAAATTACGTTGTAAGGAGTTAGATGCTGCTTGATTGAAATAGGGTTAGACTCAAAATAACGTTTTGTTTACTTTTCCTCTTTTTGTAATTGACGAGCTGTTGTCATAATAAGTGACAAATTAAATTTATATTAAGCAATTTTTCATATTCGCGTATTCTTTCAAAACAAATTTTATATCTATTTGACTTTACTCACCTTTTAGCAGCTTTCAGATGTCAGCTATGATGGATATGCTCCTTTCGAATTAGGTCTATAGGTGCTCTGGAGACGATTACTGATGTTGTTTCTACCACTCTGCAATCTAATATCTGCTCGTCAAGTTCAGTGCTGTTAATAAGACAAATTAAATTTTTATTTATAAGTCTATGTATACATTATATAATATGTAACATATATTATTATATTTTTTACAGACTTCAACATAATATACAGAGGAGGATTTTACTTGCATGAGAATGAAGAAAGAAAATTTATAGAAATGTAAGAGAAGTTTTTGAAAGATTATCATTTTACTGCCTATTGCTGCCGATACAAATAAATAGGTTTACTTAATTGCCAATAATAAATCATTTACCAAGAAAGAAAGACGAGCTGATTTTTACAGAGTTGTTCGCTCTAGAAAATTTACATTATTATGAGGCAATTTTTCTAAATCTATTAACTACGATTGCAGTCGAATTTTTACACGATTTTTGAACGGTTGTTATCGTTGACATTGTTTTTGATTAGTAGTGTAGGGACGGATTATGACAAAAAGTCCAGCGTACTTATTTTAGAAAAAAAAAAGAAAAAAAAACATATTTTTGATAGAAATAATCTTAAATCTTTCAAGTGTATTTGAACCATTTTGTATTTTTGATTTATGACTCTTTTATGTTTCGAATCTCTGTGCTTACTCTACACTCTTTGAAAGATCGATGATTCGAACATATTAGCGTTATCGAAAAGAAAAATTCATCATAGTGGGTATATAAATTATTTTAAAAAAAAATTAATAGTAGCGTCATCCAAATGCAGATGTAATTTATTGGCTTGCAAGATGGATAATCAAGAAATGATCAAGACTTGAAATGGTAGCCAATTTTAATACCATGGAGATAGGTCTGGAAATTCCAGACTACTCGATTATCCACCACTAAGAAACGAGAGAGAACAGAAAATAAATGTAGATACATTCATAAAAAAATGTTAATATTAAAATTAAATGGTTCATTCGCTCATACATTTTCTGTACAATTACACCTGTATCTTATATAATTAAACCTTTTTAAATTTTTTAAATTTTATAATATAATCAGTTAAGAAGTTCTCCCACTTTAGGTACGTGCTTTACATTATCCAAAATTAGTTACTAAATCTTATTTACAAGTTATTAAAAAGTGCGCTCTCGAACTTCTTACGCGAAATGTAATTATTATAAGTACTTATATAAAAATAACTCTTATGTAAGTTCGATTTAACTAAATTTCTTAGAAAGTATACAGAATTCAAATGGTGCAGACGGATTTTTGCTATACATACCTAGATACATATGTAGGTACTATGTAGTAGTCAAAATAACGTTAAAAAAATTTCAACAATATTTATGCAAAATGAAATTTCAACAAATTTATAAAAGTAGATATTAAGTTGCGTTTGGGGGTGTTCGGTTGGGGTGCCACTCAATGATACAAGTTTAAAGTAAAGCAGCTAAGAAGAAAGTCAGAGCGGTGTCGCCATGATACATGAAAATGGGAAAATAACAGCTTTTATAATGTGGTATTGGTGCTAATGGTAATTCAAAATATAAGTATATAACGTGATAAGGATACCTCAGAAATTGAACTGCATTCAATTACAATTCTTTAATAGTACTCTGGAATTTACGTTCTTACTATAGAGTTACAATATTCTCAGTATACCTAATCACAGTAATTTACCAGGCTATACGCAGATCCGTATATCCTAGGCAGACGGTCTCCATAATGATTAAATTTGAGATTCAGTAATTTTAAGGAAATGAAGATGTGCGGACGAAAATTAGTTTATTTGAAATATCATTGACGGTTATATGTCACTTGACTGTTCCTCACCAGACAGAGTTCAAAAAATTGAATTAAATGCTATCAAGAAATGTTGCGAGTAGTTGCAAAGCATTTAGACAGATGAATTTTGTTTTTTGTTTTTTTAGAAGAAAAGCAAAAAGATTTCATACCGCTGCTAACTTTATTCGAAAACCTTTCTATTTTCCAAAAAAAAAAACTCAGTTCATTTTAATAACGGTAGGTGAAATTTTACAGCAATTCTTCATACTCCATTTGAAATTCAATGGAAATGTTGTAAATGAGACCTTGTTGAATTTCATTTGTGTGTCACACAATGAACATTTGACACCATTTTATTAAAAATTAAGTCATTATGGAGATAGTTTATGTCTACTGTCTTCTTGGGTATTAGAGGCAGTTAGAATCAATTTATCATTTTTTTTAACTTGTAATAACACAAAAAGCTTCCATTCTTTCAAATACAATGAGAAAGTGCAAAAAGTACAAAACTTTGGCTGTTTAACTTCAATAAAAAGTCAGTGTTGCAGTTGCTCTATGGTTACGAGATATCAAAACAATTTATGTATAACGGGCCTGGATGCCTACAGACTTTTTCAGAGACGTGTTTATGTTGTGTTAAAAAAAAAAAGAAGCCGTTGGAAAGATCGGATCTTAAACAAAGAACTATTAGATATTTGCGACCAGGATAGAATTGACAAAAAAAAAAAAGACGTAGGAAGTGAAATTAATACGATGTGACGACAACAATAATTCTTGACTAGTCTATCAAGAGAAACCTGTCTAGCACAATGACGATGGGAGTTACTTCAAGGAGAACAATTTTGACGAAAACTTTAAAATGAGCTGCTGAAGGATATAGCAGGTTCGAAGGAGAGCTATTATTGTCAACTCACCATTTATGTCTTCTGTCGAAGAAGATTATCAAGAAGACATGTTTCTAACATTTGGAATGGAATTTTGTAATAACAAGAATTTCTTCTTTCCAACTTCTTTAAAATTCATGGCAAACCATAATCAAGTGATTTTACCCCTGCAAAGTATTTTTCGTGACAACTTCTAATATTGGTGCTTAATCCAGCTTTCTAGCTTTATTTTATAAGCATCTGAATACCTACCTTTTTTTAAAGTTTATCTATGCTTTAACTTAGCTGATGCGAAATTTTCGGCCGTGATTTGTTTATTTTTCATGTAAATTACATCTATGAAAATCTAATTAATTTCCCACATTAAAATTTCTGTTAATAAATTTATTATGGACCTACCTACAATATTAGTCTATCACTATGAATTACCACCATACAAACTTTATACAAATCTTTTCCTTTATCTCATATTTAATATTTGAAACGTTTACGTTTCTCCTTCAATGTTGTTTTTTTTTATGTTACAAGTGCATTCGTGGGTTTTTTTTTTACCTTTTATTTTATTATGTTTTTTGTTTTTTTTTAATGTGGGTGCATTTAGCCTAATATTATTTTATTTATTCATTTATTTAATATAAGAGCTGAGTAAAACAACCGCAAAAAATCACTTATTTGAATTCATTAGAGTGAATTGGAAAATTATATATACAAAGCTCGACTCGATTAGTTAAAAACTAAAAGCGTTTTTAATTTAATAACTCTTTTGCAATTGCTTTTAATTTTATATTAAAATTTTCGTTTTTTCTTAAATTATTATTTTTGTGTTTTTTTTTTTTTTTTTTTTTGTTTTTGCGAGAAATTCATATAACTGAACTTTCCAATAAATCATCTCATATCAATATCATTAACTTTAAACATATAAAATGTCCCCCATTGCACTTACTTACATTTAAAAGTAAAAATGTTATAAGATTGAAACATTTTTAGTGAAAATAATTTTGTGATAATAATTTTATACTTAGTTTATATGGAAACTCGGTAAGCAGCGCAGTGCATTACTTAAATGATAATTTTCATTACACGTATAATTTACAAGAATATATTCCGAGAAAAACAGCGTTCAGATAAAATAAAACGCGGGTTAAATCAAATATTTTTAGTTATTTTTGCACCTACAATGAAAATAATTAATTTAATTAACCACAATTCATTTCAAAGAAAGAAGAAAAAAGAAACAATTTAACTTTTATTTTGAATATCTTTTTGTTAGACTTAGAACAAACATTTCTTGTTCAAATTGGCAATATTTTTTTGAAACCAGAAATATTATATGTATTTGATAAAACTGTAAGCTCTTGTTTAAATTAAAAATCGAAAATGTAAATAAAATATGAATATATTCTCAACGCAACAATGCAAAAATTGATATGTACCGATAGAATTTAGATTTTAGATATTCATTTACAGTGGAAAATTTTTGAAGACACTTAAAACAACACATTTTTTTCTTAATAGTAATAATTAATACGAGTAATAATTAAGTAGTACTACTTTAGAACGCTATTTATATATGTATATAAATGCGAATAAAAAAATTTTTCTTTAACATACAGCATTTCATTAAAATGAAAAAGTTTTAAGTTTCACGATTTACTAAGATTTTTCCATAATTCGCTGATTTTGAGCATAACAATCGCCTTAGCTAGATGTATAGTCAGAATGATGACTATAAATTCAGTTTCTATATGACTATATATTATGTTGACCATAATTATGTCAAAGATAACAATAAATTGTAGTTGAAAATAACCATGGGAATTGTCATATAATATACTAGATTTCTAGTGAAAAGTAACTACAAATCTAGTTAAAATACTGGAATAATAGTTACATATATTTTGACTACATTCTGTGGTCACATGTAACTAGAAATTTGTTGAAAATGACTACAACTGTAGTCAAAACATAGATAACTATACTTTATGATCAAAATTGACCAGAAGTAACTATTTTTCTGGTTATCCCATATTGAACCATAAAAATAGTTAAAAAATTGTCATTTTTGACTTGAAATTTCTCTGGGTGTAGCAGAGACAAATTTTCTTATATTTCATTACTTAGCAGAGCATAACTATTCAACTAAAACGAGAATTATATTGGTGACGCGGTCTCATTGAAAAGGTTGCGACTGAAATATATATAATATACCTATAGTAATATCTACCTTGTTACTGGTCGTTACTCGTTAGAGGCGACTTAATGTCATATTACTATGGAAAAGCAAACCTATGTGGAAGGAAGGTCAAACAGGGGTCTAAGTGTTTGTGAAAGGTCATTTCAAAAGAACTGGCGAAGCCCTAATAGTTGGTAGCGCCTAATATTTTTCAAGAGACATATTCACAACGTCATCAAGAAGTTACTGATAACAGAGAAAAAATCCCGGAATAAACTGGGTATGATTATTAAGTCACAAATTATAACAGCGCACTTTGGGTTTAGATAGAAAATCCTATTCAGAAAATGAGTGAAAGTTATTCGACGGGAATCGCAGCTGCTGTGTAAAGAGCTGGGAAGGGGGGGACTATAAAGTTTCCACTTTATAATTGTTCGATGGAATAGACTAATCTAGTTGATCAACTGTAGAATACTGCCACACATTATTTACATTTAAACTTGTTTTCATTTCGAATTTTTAATGGCGAGGGTATTAAGTTTGTAATTTCTCTCCATGGAAACAATTCATCATTATGGTGACACGCTCGCCAGAATATCATCTACGTTGTAAATAATAATTGGTATTAGCAAAGCAGCTTCTTGCGCTGGGTTTGTATAATAATACCGATATCAACAGGATGAAGGATCATATAGTTTTCAAAGGATATCAATCATTATCAACCTATCCCTCAACATCTAAATTTAGAGCAATAAGGCTAAGAACTCTTTTGCTAAATTTCTCTTCCACTCATTAACAGACAGTTAGAAATTTTACTTAAATTATTTCTCAATTTCCTTGATGTAAAAAAATAATAATAATTTAGCGTTAATTCCATTATACTCATTGTAAACTCGTGAAAAATAATAGTCCAATTCATTGAAAATAAATAGATAGATCGCATTCAAGGGATTTTGTTGGTAGTGTGAGTGCTGTAAATGGTGAACTGAATTCCACATGGCTCTATTATTGAGTGTATTGTTGAATTTGTTAAGTAGGTATAACAATGGGAAAACATTTATGTCAAATTCAAGGGAAATTGGGTCGTAACATACGTAAAAAAAATAACAGAACAGGAGCAGAATGATGATTATGCAATATCTCTGGAGACCTCGGATGCATTTTAATTTTACGACTGTGAAAACAAAAAATAGAATAACCTTCAGATTGAGCTAAATTTGGGATCTTAAAAAATCTGTAGGATTAGCAAGTAACTACATTTGGATTGATACAGTTTTCTTAATAGGCTGAATCGATCTCATAAACAAACAAAAAATTTAGTTCAAGAATAAATTGTAGGAAAAATAAAACAGCCTTAGCGACAGAAGGTTTAAAGATTTGGTCAAAGTATTTAAGTAAAACTTTTAGGTATACATAAATGGAATCGCTGAAAGAGGATGGAAATTCATCTCGGCTCTCAGCTCTACGAAAAACAATGAAAATATTTAATAATTAGAGAATGAAGGAAAAAAATAGATAGCACAGTATGGGCAATATTCGCTGATACGGTGGGTATAAGAAAGTCCGATCAGTTAAATTTACGAAATTACTGAAGAATTACGCTTTCCAACAAATTGAAATATTTCGGACCTTCAATAAAAATTGTTTCGGTTTAATCCTAAACTGGATTGCGATTGAGATCCGGATTGTCGACTAAGCATTTATTTCCTTCACAGCAGCAAAGGAAATGATGATCGCTATTAAAAGACGTATGCACATGTGAATGTTTAAAACAACAACATTAACAGAGCGATTTGGTAAGAGCAGGATTCGCGATAAAGGAAAGCTTGTTTAGACATAGGGCATGGAAAAAAATCGGATAAGACGACGGTTATTATTTCAACATTTAAAAGAAGAACAGAGAGAATATCAACAGAAAAACTAGCTATCAACCCTCAGCTTTTTTTAAATTGTATGAGCCATACTCAAGGCAGCAGTAAGTAGTAAACTATAGTAAATAGGAATGAGCAGCAGTAATTTTCCATTTTAAAATCTTTAAAAATTTGTTGTTTTTATTAAATTTATAACTAAAAATTTATATTGAAAGACTAAACGCGTTCTCATCGCGTAAGGAAAAAACGAAGATGCAAAAATTTTAAAATTTTCTTACCTGTTTAATATACTTATTTTTTTATTTGTCATTGTTATTTCCATGCCTACGCAAAACTTAAAAACCAAGTTAAATATAAATTACACAAATAAAATCGAAAAACTTGTCAAGCTACTAAATTACAAAAAAAACTTGATTTCATCAAACTAAATACAAAATTTCTCATTTCAATACCCACGGAGCCATCTATTGGCAGAGGTATCACTATTCACTAGTTTAGAAAATAAAAAACAGTTATATACAATTATAATTTCGTCTCATTCATTCTTGTATATTTTAAAGAAACGGCGATTACCAGGCGAATCAGAAAATTTCAGATCACAAAAATGTAAAATTCTGTTCTACTGCGCATGACGGAAATATTCGTTAAGTTCGTTAAATGAAGTAGTGTATATGTGCTTGGATTTTATCAGCCAATGAAAAGAAGCAGTCAAAAATGGTAATTGTCATATTACTTTCTCCTCTTCCAAAAGTTAAAAGAGGAGATGGCAATGTGACAATTTTTCTGTCCATCTCTTAAAAACGAAGTATGGAATTGTAAAAGAGGCTAAGTATAAATGCAACCAGTTTCGTTAAGTCAGATAGTGTGTGTATTTCATTCGTCACAAACGATGAAGCAGATATTTTAATTTTTGAAAGAGGAGTAGGCCAACGAAGTGTAGTTATTATAGTTTTATTTCGTTCACTCTTTGCTAACAGTAGCGCCATTGCTAGAAATTAATTTTGAAAGCCCAATGCATTCTCAAATTAGCGATGAAAAGGAAAAAGACGACATGCAAGAATTTAATTATTTTGCAATTGGATAAATTTTTTTTTTTATATCACCATTTTAGGGGCCATTGTATTTCCATGAATAGGTTAAATATAAATTACACCATGATCTCTCCCTCCCCAGCTGTTTTAAATTATAAAATTCTTCGCAAAATCAAAATGTTGATTTCAATTCTGCAGCAATGCCATCTTTTTAGTGTAGTTACAGAGAAAAAAAAACAATAGCAGACGAATATACCTGCCGCTGTCGTTTGCTAGTATATTTTGTATATTTCGTTTCATCACTCTTGCCTTGTGCATTTATATGATAAAATCTTTTGTAAACTCTACACACGTTTAAAGAAAATTGACGATCAAATTGCACTGAAATAACTAACTATGCATGCGCAGTAAATAAACGTCTCTGTCATTGGATTAGCTAACCATGGAGAGATTATGCTGGCAAATTATCACAAATAAGAATATTTTCGAGCATACTTTTCTAAGTTAATGAGTATGACTGACTTCGGAGCAATATTGTACGGGAATAAAGCTATTCTGGAGTGTGAACTTTAATTTAATCATAATTTGCACATGACACATAAATACATACATACCTACAGGGGATTATTTATATATTGACCAACAGATTAAGGAAAAAGAACAATATTTAATTATCATTGACAATATTATGGAAAATATAATTCATATTTTATTGCAATTTATGTAATGAGAAAAAAACCCTTCAAGATATCCCAAATATATCCATGCTGCCGAAAAAATAATATTTGCCTTCATTTCTTTCGGCACATAAAACTCTTATTTCGATGCTCCTGCTGCCATCAGTTGGCCTAATTTTCTTATCTTTTTATAGTACCTGTGTACCTGCGTATCGATTCCAGTTATGTTTTGGCGAAATTAAGTTTTTTGATGCTCACTCCTAGAGTCTAATATAAAGGCAAAAAGAGAAAACTTGAGTGCAATGATACTCTTTCCGTATTTTTACAGAAAGAGAGAGCAATTCTGAATAGAAAAAAAATTATTATGATAAACAGAAAAGTTGTTAGCTAATAATCTAAATTGGATCATATCGTGATGAAAGTTTATTTGATGAAAAATTATTTGGATTTATCGAATGACTAATTTGTTGGTAGTTGTAGCTCGTTGTACAGCTACTAAGCCTGTGCTCAATGAAATGGAGACCCTAAATTAATAATTGATATGACTCATGTAAAAGTAATAATCTACTTAGAATGTAGGTACCTGTAAGAATAACCGACCTTGATTAATGCAATTGATTGGAATTTGCAAAATCGAGGTCAAAATTTGTTTACTCGCCTACCTACTATTGCAAATTTTTTCACGGTCTGTTTTCGCGCTGATATTTGATGTTATTTGTGTGTCACATAATAAAAATATGAAAACAAATAATTATTTTTTTAGTAAAGATCTTTCAAAACTGATTAAGACTACTTTTCCTAATAAATTTCGAAGTGCATAGCTCCACATATGCAATGGATTTGTAGTTTTCATGTCTTCCGAGACTCAAGATTTAACGAAAAGCTCACATTAAGTTTATATCCTTCGCAAACTTTTTCAACGATTCACTTGACGAAAATTCTCAAAGAAGAAGAACGAATGCATGTAGCAAATAGCAAAGTCTTACTTTGATAAAGCCTTGCTTCTATGAGACACGTTCTTGATGTACTTGAAAACTGTATCTAGTTTGAAAAGAAGGTTTCGTTATGTAGCTATTCTCCACTTTCTCCGCTAAATCTGTAGTTTATTTACAATTTTTACTCCAGTTATCATATGGAAAGGAAAATTGGTAGGGTTTTAAACAGTACTAATAAAGCTAAATGGCATGCGGCATTCAACATACGTTTCGCAGAGAAAATAAAGGAAGATACGTGTTTAGGAGCAACGAAAATTGACTGATAATGAACACCTTAAGGCTTGTAGAAGATGGAAAATTGATGATAAACGGGTTTTGTTCAGAAAGAATCATGCGAAGATGACCGAAATTATTTTAGAAAAAATGCGTACAAAGGACACCTAAATAGGAGTGCTAATGTCTGTAAGAAATTAAGCGTAATATTTTGTTGGAAGATTATCTAGTTCACAGCTTTGTTGGCAGCAAAAACCAGAATGCCATTTTGTAAGAAACTGCGTTTTCCACTATAGATGATATTCAACCACCTCTCCAAAACCGAAATTTTGTATGTGAAGTAGAATTAATTTGAAGAAGCCTGGTTGGAGCAACAGAATCAGATCAAATTGAGTTGGTAATGACTTTCATCAGTAATCCTACGACCATAAAATGGAAAGAAAAATCAGATCAGCACTTACATTTTGCATTATGTCGTATCCAAGTGAACCTACGTTAAAATATTCAATTATGCATAGTAGGTACCACTTACATGGAGGCTTGGGAGCATATGAAGACAAATCGTAATAAAAGCTTACAGAGTTCATCTGGCTCTAATTATTATTTTACTTCACTTTTTATATTAGACAGGTAAGTTACTTACTTATTTTACGCACTTGAATAATTATTAAAGGAAGTTGTTCAAGCCGGGAGATATCAATCTGGAATTATTAGTTCAATGAAGTTGTGATAGTCACAACACCCAACCCTATTTATATGAAAATTTTCACTTAGGTTATGTTAACGCGTAATGGTACTGTTATTATGTAAAAAAGCTTTGCTACTGCACTAGATGGCGTTAATTATATGTAGGACTGGTTTTCTGTAGTTTTTGTTTATTTTTTAAATAATATTGTAATAAAAAAGAAGGGGCCATGTTCACAGTCGGGTATAGGTCCTAGATATCATAATTGTGAAAAAAAGTTTATTAATATATATTTTTTTATAGTAAATTTATAATTATAATATTGCCATAAACAATGCCACAACTATGTAAAAAAAAAACTATAATTAAGGAAAAATGTAAAAGCAGATAAAATGAAATGTAAATGTAAATTGAAAATCCAAGAAAATTTCAACTCTCTCTTTCCTGAAATTTTATCATTTTCAGTACACGCAAGATCCATTCGAAAATTAGCGAATACCGAATTTCAGACTTAATTTAGAGATTTACATTGATGAATCGCTAGTTTTGGTAACAGATGTAACTTATTTTTGGTTTTTGACTTTCTTTAGTACTGAAGAAGCTGGTGTTAAGTCCTCTTAGAATGTCCAGTATTAACTTTAAAACTCTTTCTAGTATACAGGGCTTCTACCATGTTTTCTTAATAAATTATTCGTTGACATACTTTGCCTCTCTCCATCATGGTTTACATAGCTTACATAGCTAGAAGCTATAACTGTTGCTCTGGATGATGATTTATTTTTTTATTTTTTGAAACTTTTTATAGATTAGGATTATCATTATTCAAGTAGGTATATAGATCTCTAAAAGAGTCGTTGACTTGAGAACTACCTGGCTATTATTTTACAATGGCTGATGGATGCACTGCTTGCTGTGGCATTATTTATGGAAAGACTACCTCGGATTTACTTAACGTATGACACTTAAAAGTAAAACTTGAAACTAAATAAAAATAAAATCAAAAATTAATTTCAGAGCCTTTTTTTGCTACAGATGCCGACGGGACGTCTTCTTAATCTCAACCAATTTTGCACTGCTTGATATTTTCTGGAATTAAAATTGGTTTTTATCGCTGTGGAGTCCACGTGGAATTTGCTCTAGAAATTTTTGGTTCATATTATGCTTCAACACCTGTATATTCTTGGAACATTCGTTACGCTATATATATATATATATATATATCTATTACAAGTAAACAACAAATCAAAGAATACTTAGATGGTGTAAATGAAATCTCACTAGAACTATCTAACCTTTACCATGGTCATATATGATATTCGTTTTAAACCATAACAGTACCATTACGTGTTAACCAACCAAAAAATCTGAGCCGGTTGAAATATTAACGATCATTTTATCATTTCATTTGCATAAATCATAATAAATATTTCGGGGAAATGCTTACAGAAAGCATAATGTGAACAATAAATAATTTCTCAAAATAGTAAAATAAAATTAATATAAAAACAATCGACCACTTACCTTTAATGGCAGGTTAGCTGGAGACTTCCATTCATCCAGACTTTTCTCTCATCTCATCATTCAGGATGTGGAAGAAACAATTTTAATATCGGCAATCCTTTCAGCATTTGTATGCCTGAAATTTAGAAAAATTTATGTTCATAAATAAAAAGTTAAAGATACTAACTAAAAAAATGACACGAAAAGTAATTTATTTCAATGAAAAAAATCAATAATAAATGTGAACTTATTTGCAATTACGCACGCAACTTTTCCTTTTGAGGCGCTTTAATTTAGTATGCGTAATCTTTAAAGGTCTTTAAGGATCTACTTTTAAAGTTATAATTTTGTTGTTGTGTTCATAAAGTAATAAAAAAAAGGAGTGAAACCTACAAATGGAATGAGGACTAAAATTTTATATAATCTTAACCTATATTTGGATGCATAAGGTTTCAAAATTAATGTTTTTTTAGAGCTAAAATCGTCAATATTTCGAGTATACATATCAAATGCAATACCAATACAAACACCTGTTAGTGTTAAAATTTATCAAAGGATTCATATACATAGTATGTACATATGCAGTGGCGTAGATAAGAATTCAGGGGACCACTCGCGATATTTTTAAGGGCCCTTTTTAAATATACATTTAGAAACGGAATCCACAATTTGTAACTCTTCTGGTATGGTCACTGACATGTATATAATATGAATGGACTGAGTCTTCATATCTAATTTCTATTTGGGTAAAATCTGTTTGTCTCCTTCAAGCTCAAAATGTAGGTATTTTGAACTCTAACCAATGTTGGAAATAGTACGATTGTATTAAATAGAATGCATTAGAATTGACATAAAAATTCGGACAAATGTATTGCTTATTTACGACTATCTCTTTCAAGCTCAATAATTTTGACATAAAATCTGCGCAAGAGCACATTTTTCAGTAATATTAAAAGTAATTTTTGTGTTAATTGAAACAAGCTATACTTCCTAAACAATTATCATTAAATGCAATACAATTTTATAACATTTTTAGTGTTACTAATTGACAATTAATAATAAATTATGAATCGGTTTTCACCGCCTGTTCAACGCTGAGTCCATTTTTATTATATGTCAGTGGATATAGTCGATACTATACTTTATAGATCGCAAAAATTTCATAATTGAGAGCAAGAAGTTGGGTAATATATAGATATTTCTAGTTAAGTATGGATATAAGCATGTATTAATGTATACATACATATTATACCTACACTCTAAAAAATTTGTTTAAAATTAGTCAAATTTTACGGCATTCTGTGTAGTACATTTCCTACTGGAAAATGCACAGCTGTTGTATCGTACTACAATGAATGTAGTAACCAGCGAAATCAGTAGTGATTTTCAACAAATGCGTAAAATTCAGCTGAATGTGCGTAAAAATCAACAGAAAGTGCCCAAAAATCAAGAGAAAGTATGTATAATTCTGCAAAAAGTGCGTAATATTAAAACAAAATGTTGAAAGTTATTGTTGTACCGCCTGTACAACAAGGGTTCTAGAGATAGTCCTAACAGACTATCGGGACCTTTTGTACAAAAACACTTTCACTTAGGAAACGAACTCTTTATTTATTTTTTTTCTTTATATATTCTCTTGCGTTAACTCACAATTTTATTACTTTTAATTATTTAACTAGAGGCCTTACCTTTGGTAGGGGGACGCTCTAGGAATGCTTTTTAGAGTTAAAATACTTCTTTTAATGTAGCAATTACTTCTCCAGATGTAATAATACTTCTGATTTTTCCTATCCCGATACTCGTCTTTTATTTAAAAATTTAACATGGGATGATACTCCCTTCCACATAAATCGATTTTCCCAGGGTAGGTAAATAATTTATTTGGGGCAAAGGTAATATATTTTGGCTTGCAATTAATCGATATTGATCAGAAATGCTTAGTTTTCATTTCTTTGCTATTATTGATCAATATCAATAACTGAGTACCCACCTAGGTAAGCACATAAAAATCAAAGTTTATTGCCTTGTGAAATTTGGAATTTCCATGGGTCACACGATGGACTTTGATCATAATCGATCGCAATTCCAAGCTCCGTATAGGCATCAAATTGCAAGAGATGCAATAATTCTTGATATTTGGACACACGTCAAGAAGTACAAAGGTTGATTTCTTGCGGGTGGCCAATTATATCTTTTGTTTGGTGCGATCGAGAAATTTATATGTAAGAATGTACATATTTATAAAATTTTTGTGACGTAAAGAAATGCACCTGAAAAATGTATATATGTAGCGATGTACATATGTTTGTCATAAGTATTTGGTAAGCCGATAATGAATTCGTGTGGTTGGTGAGTCTTATGAATTGTATATAGGGTAAGGTTATGATCTGTAGATTCATAACATTATGTATAAATAGGCAACTTTACACATTTCATGTTCATTAAGTGAAGGAAGCTTAAAGAAGCAGCGTGCGGTTCGAATAGTTTAAATTGCGTAAAAGGTTAGTTAAGTTTTCTGTGGCATTAAATAATTTTTCAACATTAAATTTGTGTTCTTTTAAAAGTTTGCTTGGATAAAATCAACATTTATATATTCACAAAGGCCTTAAGTGTGGTGATTTTAAGTGCATGTGGTCGAATTGTTATAAGGTGTTTTCTCAAAGTATGAGTCGCATATTGGCATAGAAAGCATTCAGATAAAGATCATACTGTTGTAAGTACTTAATTTGTGTTTTCAATGTGACATTTGTTCATATTTTGTTAAAAAATGGGAAACAAGCGGTTTCACATTTAAAAACGCATATTGTAAGTGGCGAAGAAATAAAGTGCCTTATGAAAACTTGCATCCGGATATTTAAAAATGTTGCAACTCTACGTTCACATTTATTTAGGGGTCATAAAGAGGAATGTATTTATAAAGAAAATAAAGTGGAAATGAAATATAAGAAGAGTCCAACTAAAATAATAGAAACAAATGTAACAAATATAACAGTAAGTGATTGTCATAATGCGGACATATTCTGTGGAAATCGTTTTGCTATGTTATTTTCTAAATTATCGACGGATGTAAAGTTTCGGGCGTGACAAAAAATTTCATATTTCGTGAATTATGTTATATTATAGAACAAATTAAAGATGACTCAGAAACGCAATTAAAGAAACCTGACGGAAACATGGAGTTAAAATTGAAAACGAAGAGCTTTGTGATCTTGGAAAAACGGATGCCCTAATGTTAGAACTCAGTTATTATAAAAACTCTTTTAATCGCAGTAAGTATTTCGATAGCGGAGAGTTTTATAATCCTCCGAGAAAAGTAATATTAGGTACAAATGACGAACATAAAATATGTTATTATTATCTATTACTTTCCTATAAATGATACTTTAAAAATGATATTTCGTATTAAAATCTTTGTTAAAGCATTTATTGATTCTAAAGAACAAAATGAGTTTATATTATGAGATTATAACGATGGGTATACGTTCAAATGTAATAACTTCTTTAAAAATGATTTGCGTATTGAAATTATTTTATATCAAGATGCTTACGAGGCGTGTAATCCTTTGGGATCATCTAAAACCAAGCATAAGTTATTAGAAGTTTACTTCATAGTAGGTAATCTTAAAAAACAATACAAGTGTTTAATTACAAATATTCAGCTGGTTTTGCTGGTGTAAAGAAAGTTATGTAAAACATTTTTGAGTACATTTTCTTTTGAAACCACTTATAAAGGATTTAAAAGAACTGGAATCAAATGTTATTAAATCAATCGATCCTATATCTAATGAACTGAAAAGTTTATACGGCTCTGTAGTTATTGTAGCTGGTGACAATCTAGGTAACCATCAATTGGGAGGATTCACAGAAAACTTTAGTTTTTCTGTATATTTCTGTAGGGTCTGCTACTGCAGTCGAAATGTTCTGAAAACCTCTGATATTAATAGTGCTGTTTTGTGAACACCTATAAACTACAAACGCGATATTGCTGAAATTCAAAGAAGTGGTGCGAATATAATAAAAGGCGTGAAAAGTGACTCGGTTTTAAATGAGCTATCAAATTTTCACATCTACAATCCCGGACTGGCACCTTGTATCACTCACGATTTATTTGAAGGCATTATTCCCAAAGATTTAATGATAATTTTACATTATTTTATTAGAAATAACATAATTTCATTTGAGTATCATTTCAGCTCCTTAAGAAAAACTCTCAAACTAACAACGTCTTTTTGAATCGAAGCATCAATATTTCAAAGATCTTTGCAAGCGGACAAAAAACTTTTGAAAACAAAACAATCTCTTTCTAAAAAACATCAAGAATTTCAAGCCTTTCTTACTCACGACCGGTTTCACTTTAAGATAATACTCTGATAATGTTAAAAAAATTTCTAAACATATTTATAATGTTGATATTCCAGCTGACCGTATATGAATACGAAATAGATGGAAAATGATTATGTTTTAGTAAATGCCAATGAAATAGGGGAAATCAACGTCTTACTTATAAAGCCATATTTTTAAATCAGACATATGATAAGGCGTTATTATATGGCATAATATTAAATGTCTGGTGCAATCAGTATACATATCACTCTCTGAAAATATCTTTACACAAAAATCATATCTATGTGTTAGTTTGGAAAATATCCTGAGGTCGCTATTTTTACTCGCCACTGAATTCATTTGTTTACTAAATATTTCAAACAAACTTAATTAACGAATTAATGTTAATAAACCAATCTGAATAAATGCAAGCGGACTTGTTATATGTATATAATATAATTAGCTTATTTTTCCTAGAGATATGAAGCATTAGAATAATAAGTACATATACATAAAAGGAAATAAGTAATATGTCGAAAATACCCTTCCAAGTTTGGAATGATAAAAGACGTATTAAGGAAGCCTTCTTTAGTTTTCGTACTTTGGCTGAAATTATAGAAAAAGGTAACATAATATCTATAATCATTAATTTTATCACGATTATGTATTATATGTTTGTTTCAGCTAGTAATGTGGGAATAGAAGGAACAAGACTTGTTCTTGAAAATACTGGCTCAGAAGTTATGAACGATGAAATATTGGAATATTATGCGACAAATAATAAGAATCAAATTTTTATGTTGCTCAAATGCGAAATGGATACCATATTTAAGTTTTTCAACAACACAAATAACAAATATGCAGCAATCCACAGAAGAGATTCCACCAACTGCTATTGACGCAGCTTGTCCTGAAAACAAGTATAATTTGCAAGATTTAACAAATGCGAACTAGAGACTTTCATTTTTGATAACATTTTTAAAGAACTCCAACATTAAGTAGCACTGTGTCAATGTCAAGCACTGCATTATCTTCATCATCAAGCATAAATACCGAATACGTAAAACTTTTCCAAAATTTTACAACATACCATGGGAAAAGATGCCGGTGGATATAAATAAGATCTTTATAAATAAACATAAGCTTGGTAAAAGAATCAATTCTTTCGCTAACCTAATAGTGGATGGCTTCGTGCTTTTTCCTTCTTCATTCCCATGCGTATTTTTCGGGTTATAGCTGAGCAAGCAGCAGCAAAATATCCCGATTCATTTATGGAACTAGATTCCTACAAGCAAATGGTTAATACTGTTTTGTTACCACTCATCAATATTATGAGAAATAAGTATAATTTAAATCGAGCGTCCAATAAGAAAAAGGTATTTTCTGGTGATACTATATCATATTAAAGACAGAAAAAGAATCAAATTTTTCGAATCAAACTGTCAAAACTGGTAGCCTTCTACAGAACACAGTGAGGAATTAAATATGAGTTAAAAGAAACTATATATGCAGAAATTACTTACACAACCGACTAATTTGGAAGAATGTCAGAAATAAATAATGATATAATATATGAAGGATTGCAATCCTTTGCAACGCCTTTATTTGAATAACAATAAAGCAGTACCAGCAATTTTTGATGTGAAAGATAATTTACCATATATATTCCCCAGGAAATGTTATTTAAATCACTTTTCGTAGGCTTCGGGTTTCATATTTAATTCATCAAGCCGCATTGAAGAAGAAAAAGATAAGGCTAATACATTCTTAAAAAAATGTAAAAGAGTGTAATCTAGTATCTATCGTATCTAATGTACGAAATCTAATAATTTTTTTAATTATATTTCTTTTAAAAGAAACATTACTGGATGATAAGGTGGCTTATGTTTTTATTGAAAAAAATCATGTTTCGGCACATACAAATTTCTCACTATGTGATTTGATGTTAGAATGCATTTGTTATTTCTTTATATTGAATATTTTATACCCTAAAGAAATGTCGCAATCTTTGGAATTTTAGGTTAGATAATTTTTGCGTTATTGTCCCGCTAATGTTAGAGGCAAAAAAAAAATATTAACAATATTTCGAAAATACAAAACCTAATTAAAAAAATAAATTAATGGGATCTGAGGTCTCTACTTTCAAATTAAAAAAAAAAAGAATCAGGATTACGGAACATTTCTTAAGACAAAAGTATTATTTAATTATGAAATCCTCTACTTATGTTTATTATAGTTAACACTAACTGTATATATACATGATAGCTTAAGAAGATATTGAATTGCTGTCTTTATGTAACGCAAATAGACAATGACAAAATGTTTAGTTATATCCTCCAATTTAAAATATATATTACTTAAAGATTTGCTTCTTAATTTTACACATAATGTATGTAAGTCCGTAATAAAACAATATAAAATGTTATTTTGTCTTTCCATTTTCAAACGAATTTTAAGTCCTAAGTCTTTTTCAAAAAAGCAAGGTAAGTTTAACGTATTTTTGAATTTCGAAAGAATGAAATACTTGAAAATGGTTGAGGAAAATTAATCATAATATTTATCACTATAAAAGTGCAATTTCGAATAGAGTGGAGGAATCCTTAAGAATTTAAAAATTTCTTTGATATAAGAAAATTAAAAATGTCTATGCATCTGGCTATCGATGTTATTTAGATAAAACAAAGCGGATATCTTGCACCTACCACTGGCAGAAATATAGTAGACCCTTTGAAAATAAATCAATGCCTATTGTTTAGCTTATGTTTTGACAGGATTATAGAAACTTTTTTGAAGGTGTTTCGATTGTGTATGTATATTTACTCGTATTTCAGATGATAATCCAGTGTGCAAATTTACTCCAAGACGAGTCACAATTGAACTACCTGTTTAATTTCGCTACATGCTAAATTTTATGTCACTGTTGAATTTTACTACATGTTTGATTTTACATAACTGTTGAATTTTTACACAGCTGCTGAATTTTACGTTACTGTTGAATTTTACATCACTGTTGAATTTTACATCAATGTTGAATTTTCCTACATGTTGAAAATTACTACCCGATGTAAATTTACTTGTCTGTTGCAAATCACTACAATCATTGTAGGCAGCTTAATTGCCTACGTTGCAGCGATTTTCAACAAACATTTTTTTAGAGTGTATGTATAAATCCTATATGGTGAAAAAATAAGTAAGCTGTCAAATTTGATATTTATTATAAAAAAAATCGTATTCTGATAAATAATATTATAAAGAATATGTGGTCTGATTTTTATCAAAATCGGTTAAACAGATCTAGAGCTATCTTGTACACCAGTTTGAAAAATGTCGTTTCGGGAAAAAACAACTACTCCGTGCCGCACTTACTTTTAAATGCTATAATTTCGGACATAATTTGAATCTTGAAATGTTTAAACGCTTAAAATAATATTTTTCAAAATATAAACAATTTATCTACCAAAAAAACATTTAGATTTCTTTCAAATCTCAAAGTGGTGTTTCTCTTTTGCTGGCCGACAGATTCTGTGTCGGTCTCCAATAACATCCATAAAAGTTCCAAAGATTCCAAAAAATTTCTAAGAATAAATTAGGGCTTCTCTACATTAGGTCGACGTATCGTTAATTTTATATTGGAAATATATTATACCTACTTCATTCACCTAAACTACATACCTACATATTATATCATAAACGATAATCATCCAACATAAATAATGCAAGCAAAGTTTTTTTTTGTTATTTCAGGATATTTTAAACAAAATAAAATAAAATCCTCAGAGAATTGTAAACAGAGGGCGATGTGTGCAGTGGTGCTGTTAATGCATGAGAAGGGGTCGTACTCCTACAGATTCTGCTAACAAATCCCCCAGCCCAGGAAGCAATTTTCTGGCACAACCCAAGCATGGTCATGCGATGTCCTAAGGTTATATTATTTTTGGTAACATGCTAGAATTCTTTGAAAACTTTAGTTACCTGTTTGGGGGCCCCTAAATTTCAACAATGAACGGGGATATTGCTCAGGTCTACATTCACTCTAACTGGATACAATCTTTTATTAAATAAACTTATCTAATTAACTAAATCTCAACAGTGTCGGCATATAAATGGATATATGCGCATGTCTTGAAAATATCGGCAAGATTTATGAATAAAAAGGCTAAATAATAACGACCTCAAAATAGATTCATGAGACATGCTATAGTACCTACCTACTAGAACAAGATGTCATTGTCTAGAGCTTGACGAATATATGTCGTTTAGCAAGATCGATTCACAACTGCGACCGCAAGACGTTATAGTAGGTAGTTTCGAGATCTATGATATTTTATTATATAGATATTTTAAAGATTCGTAGACCTAATAATACCCTAATATAAATATTATGGGTAGTCTAAACCCGTATACAGGGGAAGGGGATTTTGGTATCTCTGTAAATAAAAACCTATAGCCTACAGAAATTGGTGACACAAATTTGAGATTTTTCGACATTTCCCGAAATGGAACTGTGTTCCAGTCTATTATCAAATGCTTTTAAAAGAACCTAAAGACAGTCAGAACAGTTATTTTATTTTTATAATATGTGTGCTTTGATTTACTTAAAAGTCAGAGAACACTAATGGGACTATTGCAGAACTTGATTTTAGGCCAATAGCAAGTTGGGAATAGAAGGAGGAAAAATTTCTTTCTTCTATTAATTAATAATTTTCAGAGGATTCAGGCTGAGATTTGACATGCATCTTAGAGGCTCAGAGTGCGACAAATCCGTAAATCAATGAACATTCGTTATTACATAATTTAATTTAATCGTTTTATGTTTTCATACCCAGGTCATATGGAAATTGATCTGAAATTGATTCTTGTTTGAATTTCTTGTAAGAGATGGAACGCAGCAACTGCAGAGGTACCTAGTCCATCAAATTCTCTTCTGCACAGCATAGTCTTCAGTTCATTTTCGTATTTTTAAATCGTCTTCTGTAAGCGAACTAAAGTCTTCCTTTTCTTGCTTGTGATGGAAAGATCAGTTCCCATATATGGAAAGAATGAAACTAAAACACTTGCAAAATAAATCAAGATAAAGACATTTTACTAACTTATTTCTTGTATGACTTTGCAAATACATTTTTCTACTATCGGATAGACAACAAAGTTAGGTAAGTGTTGAAGATAATATTTATTGTTTGGCTGATTGACAGATTGAACTTGATGATGACAAGTTTCCAAGATATCTACAAATTTTTCAAAAGAAATTGAATCTTGAAAATTTGGTAGAAAACTCTTCGCCTTCTGCATCAATTTCAAGAAGCCTAATATTCCTCAGTATATAATATAAATACAATGTTACAGAAGAGGGTTAAAAGTCAGATATAGAAGCAAAGTTAGGACAACCGTGAATTTCAGTCCCATAACATTCATTAGGGCTAATGGGATTGCGAAAACGACTGAGTTAGATCTATGTTTATCAGGTTAAGTCTAATAGTCACTTTTCTGTACAAGTCAGGTTTTAGGAGGACATAGTAAAATCGGTACACTGAGGAAAAACCTCAGGGCTAAGCAAAGAAATTCATAATGTCTACACTTCGATTAAAAGTTTTACAAATTTAACGAACAATTCTATCAAGTGCTACTAAAAATTAAAAAAGGAAACGTTACAGTCCGATGAACGTGAGGGCTTAGAAAAAATGTGTATTCCTGGTTCGAAAATCATCTAGAAAAAAGCACACACATACTTACCAATCTGAAAATTTTATGTGAAGAGAACAAAGCAATATGACCGGAAGAAAGTATATGTAGGTACTCCCGTGCAAATGATAATATGAAAAATTTAAAAAGAGGTTCTTTTTCTCGTGACGAAACATTACCCATATCCAACCCAACTTTGTGCACTCTGTTCCGAAATAATCTGCTCAATATACTGCGAAAACTAAAGTTGTTTGTCAAAATTATAACATAAACGGATCAGAAAGTTTTTGGAAAATATTACGAGACAGAACTTTTGTCCAAGTGCAAATGATAATTGCTCTTTGGGGGAAGGATGTACAAAGAAAAGGTTAACCATATGTATAAATGCTGTTGAAATTGAAGTTTTCTCCCCGGTAAATTCTTAGTCCGTATCAACGAAAATAAATAGCTTCTGGCAGAATAATGAGCAGTTGAGTCGTATTTCCAATTTGTAGGTACCTACTAATGCATCTACGGGGTACGCTCAAATCCATCTCATTAATAAAAATTTAAAGATTCCTCGGTATTTTAGCAGATTGCTTGCGGATCACCTAGGTACAATAAAACTACGGTTTTCGCGAAATATTGGTAGAGCGATGATCACGTAAAATGACGTTTTTTATGACACACGGTGGACTGCGGAAAATGTAAAAATATAGATCAATTTTAGCCAACTGCACAGTCCGATATTTCTTTACATCGCTTTTTGTATCTTGGGCTATATAGGTAAACCACCATGACCACACATAATAAATGATAATGATGATGATGATGAAAATATTTCGAGGTTGCGAAATTTTCGATTTATTAGTTTTGCTCAATGAAAACACCGTGTTAATTTTCCCTTCCAATACTTACCCGGGGTTTTGTGCACTCGAACAAGTTTTCGAAGTTCAGCGTAAGCCTAGTGTAATTACATTTTTCTGACAGTTCTCCTGAGTACCTCCAATTATTTGTGAAAAGTTATTTATAAAATGTGTGAAGACAACTAAAATATTCTCTAGCTATTTTTCTATTTCTAGTCTTCTGATTTTTGCTTATTTTTGCTCAAGAAGTAATTTATATTCCCAAATCAGCAACAAATTTCAAATGACAGCTCTCAGTGACAAATGTGAAACCATTACGGGGTAACCTAAGTTTTTCAAAAAATAAGATGGTGTAGCCCTAGGGTGCCCTAGGTTTAGCCTGGGTTATCATTGAACAGACCTATATATTCTGACTCTGACACTAAAATGGTTTCGGATTGCAAGTTCGAAGAAGAATGCTTCTCTAATCTTAATGGAAGAATTTCTAGGTCATCCTGAAATATCTAATGTTGGCAATATTCCAGAGACTGTAAGCTACGTAGTAAGACGGAGATGACTTCTTCGATTATTTTGTGAAGATATAGCAGAAGTTAATAGTTTAGAAAGGTACTAGTGAAATAACATTTAATTTTAGTTAATTTTACAAGATCTTTCATTATTTGCCCACTTAAGGCCCTTCCGCCATAGGTACTTCTAAAGTTATAGTAATTTTTGTAATTATTAATTTCAAGCATTTTTTTTTTTTTTGTTAAATTGATCGCTTCCATATTATGTTCGTGCAGTGAGTGGCCTGATTACAATGGGTTTAAACTACAAGTCCCAGTGGAGTAAGTCTTCTAGGATTTTATCATATTAATTTCAAATGATATGTTTCCTACCTACCTACCTACAACCTACATATTTACTTTTCTGGAAATAAATACCTAATTATCGAAAATTTAAAATCAATATTCAAGGGCAATAATATTACCAAAAAGCAACGGATACACTAGATTCTTGCAAAATTCAATTAACAATTTGCCGCACCATTTCTGATTTCAATACTCCTAGAGCCATCTACTAACAGAAATGGCAAAACTAAGATTGCATGCTGACTGTTTTGTGTGTGTAAACACAATTTAAATTCATGGCCACCTATTCATCAGCTAAAACATATTGCTCTTTAATATGTATGTGAACTGAACCAATCAAAAATTATACGCCATCTTGGTATAGTTCCAAGATGGTGTTACTTTCAGTGTCCAAAAGCATCGACCATTGTTAATTCTTCGAAATTATTAATGGCTGACAACGAATCGTGTTCGATCCGAGTCATGCCATGCGGCTCGTACAATAAGAGTAGTGGTATTTCTACTACCCCACCACCAAAACCGAAATATTTTCTGTTTATAAACTTTCGTCAAATTTGCGCTGTTGCCTATTTTCATTATCATTCTACAAAAAGTTGCTAGATTTTGTATAGTTTTGGAGGAAAATGATGGTATCATTTGCATTACCCCCACCACTCAACCATTCATTAAAATTTCATCAAATTTGCCTTGTTGCCTATTTTATCACAATTCTACAAGCTGAATTACAGAATTTGTAGGGGCCAACTGATGCGCCTGATAGGATAGCCTTGGCCAGGCAAATTAAAATAAAGATTTTCTCTATTGTCACCACTACACATTTAAGCTACAATTTTTTTTCTCTTTTAACGACGAGACTAACACGTATAAAAGAAAAAACTAAATAACTTTGGATATTTTTCAGAATGCGGCATTTTGTTTTTTTAAATGCAAATGACGGGACTTTTATAATTTTGGGAATCTGATCTCTACATGAACTTATAAAAATTTTCAACAAGTTCATCCGATTGTAGTCCTGCACTCATATTTATAAGCCCAGGTAAGCTCCTACGCCTAAGCCTAAGCCTGATACGATAGCAAACATATTTGGATCTAACTAGAGTAGTAAAGTTATAAATTCATAGTTCTTTTTTTTTTTTGCTAAAAACGTATAGAATTAGAAAAAATCAACGAAGTAAACTGCTAAATGAATAAAAAGAGATATGCAAAAATATCATTGTTGTGAGATCTTATTAGAGTTCAGAATATTTTTTTTAAATGTATACCCTAAGTACATCAGGAGCTGTTCTCATTTGGAATATTTTTGAAAGGCTTATATTCTTATGTTTATACTACTGACATATGTACAGATTCTCCTTTTATATGGTCATACTAACCCCAACCCACATTGCATAGAGAACTTAAGCCTTTTCAATTTAGAAAATGAATAATCTTCGGTAAGTAGGTATGTGATTGAAGATTGATTATGATGACCGTTAAAAATTTTTCCGATATCTGTCATGTATTCTTTTTCATATTGCTTATAAAACATTAATTTAAATCCATCGACTGTTAACACGTAACACCTATGCTCTCCTTGTAGATATTAATGCTGCAAGCTATGGGTACTCTCACTTTATAATAACAATTTTATATTATACGGGACGTGAACATGAGCAGGCAGTTCTCCACGTAATCAATTTAATGAGGTATCTACATATACGAGTATTATCAACATGTTCTACTTGAAATCACAATCAGATTAGATAATCTGGCGACTAGATCATTGAGTAAATGGATGTTCCCATTCAATGACAGCTGCTGCTAACATTGAATTAACTTGCAAAGGTAAGATATACAGACTAACAAGTATACACTATCCCAAACCATGGATTATGGAATTAATCGCCATTTCCAGCATTATCTTAGGGAAATCACTTTGTGATTAAAACAAAAGGGCCTAAAGCAAAGCTTGCCTAAATGGCTCTTTTATTTAAGAGGGTAGGTATTTTTATTTTTTATTTTATTTTTTAAATACTTATTTTATGGGATTTATTTATTGTTTGATGGATTACAAAAATTTAATTTTTATATATACATAGGACTCAGTGCCCATGGTTTGAGGACGATGCTATACCAAAGTGACTTGCGGTGACAACTCCTGACGACGGAAAAATATTCTGATATCAAAAAATCTACTGGGATTCCATTTTTTTTTTTGCGTAAACAATACTTTGGGGTCATAAAAACAAGATTCACTTATCGATTTTGCTACAACGCCTTGGAAAACACGCTGAGCTCACCACCATACTCCAGGGAGTGCAAATGCTATAATGGCAGCGCCTCGGAGCGCGTGTTGAGCTCACCACCATTCATCATGGTGCGCAAATGTTATAATAAACGCAGCAATGTATTGCAGATTAAAGGTAAAAGAAAATTTCAAGGATTAAGTGCTCGTACAACTTTAAACGCGTTTTCCTCGAACCCACTTTTTTCAAACTGGAAGAACGGATTATACTGGAACACCTTTCCATGGATCGGGCGGCTTCACAGTTACATTTTCTATGAGAGTACCACTGACATATATAAAGTGGGCTGCTGACACTACTGAAATTGCTTACATTATTAGAAATTATTACGGGATCACTTTTCTATAGTTGTCTCTTTTTGGTTTAACTACTTTATTCCACTGAACTTCAAATAATAAGTTCTGTACAACATCCATCATAGTCCAGTTTCAGTTCATTGCTTGTACAAATGAATATATAGAATAGAATTAGATGACAATACAATAGTTGTAATCCTTTCTCTGTCCCCCATACCTACTTTTAGTTACAGGCAGACAAAACTTGCTTAATTTTATTTCTTTAAAAATCAAGTTTAAAAAATATTTGATGTTGTAGGAATAAGATTCCAAGAATAGAAATAATTTCGAATGCATCTGTAATTTGTTGAACTTTTAATATGAATCAGGCAGTCCATGTTATATATGTCAGTGGGAAGTAAGTTTTTTGATTACATGTAAACTTTTTGTTTTATAAACAATTTGCTGCTTATCTTTTGTGCAAAAAATCGAGATATTTCCTCAACTGTTCATCTTTTTTTGAAAATTTGATATAAAAGGCCAAGCACAATTCTAAATTATAATTTTTTTTTATTAAAATTTTTATATTCTTTTAACCTGACATTCCATATGCCACTTTTTCTTATCGTTTCTATCAGAGGTAGGTAGCGTCTTTCCTTTTGGCCACACTGACATGATTTTTAATTGTAGCAATCAACCGCAATGCAAAACTAAACGCAAAAAGTATCGCGACAAGTAAAATCAAGAGCAAAATCCACATATAAGTTAACATCAGCAACATAAACTCTCTCACGAAACATGAAGCAACATGAAACCAACAACAGAGATGACTTCCAGCCATTTTCTGGACTCGACAAACATCAAGAACGATTCCCACAGTGAAAACTGCAACCTAATCAAAATAGCCGCAAGTAGTTAAGCTAGTGAAGATTTTAGACTTTAGGAAAAGTTCAGTTGTAATCTAGCCGCCGCGAAATAAAAAGTTCGTGTAATAAAATTTGTTTTTTTTTCTTACAAATGAAAAATATTTTATTAACTGGCGCCCGAGCAGAGACCGTTGCGTAGTTAAGCAAAAGTTCAGTGATTTCAATCAAGGTTAAATCGAGACCACAAAATAAAAGTGCGTAACCAATCATCACTTACGAAAATTTCTGTGAAATCGGAAAAATTACTTACTACAACAGTGGCAAGTAAAAGGAGTAATGCCCTTCGAAGTCTGCGCAACTAAGGAGCTAGGAAAAGAGGCCCCGTAGTATCCAACACCAGGAAAAACGGAGCTGCCAAATGGAAGAATCAAGGACAACCAGGCCGGATTTAAAATATTTGCCACCAGCCGCCTAATTCGTTGCAAGGAAATACCACGAGCGATCCCACCTATAGGACAAGGCATCTGAGTACCCACGTCATGCTGTTACAACTCCAGATGGTAACCACACGTCTGCTAATTTCAATATAAGTCTATCAATTCCTTTGTTTAATTAATTAGAAAAATATCGATAAATGAAAAATCTTCTTAGACTCGAACTGTCGAAAAAGAAATTACAAAGAAAATTTAATTTTTTGTTGTTTGATTTAAATAGAATAAATTACAAGTGGAAATAAAATCTATAATCGAAAGAAAGTGAAAAAAAAGTCAATCAATCTTTCTCCTTTAATTTAAATAAAGTTCATTATAAGGAAATCAAGTAAAATTGCGTAGGAAAAATGTAAAGAATTAAAATTAAAAATTCTATCGTAATTTTAATTAATCTAATTTTGTCTCATCAAATCCGTCTTTCTTACGAATTTCAAATCTAACGGTAAAAGAAATTATTTTATTAATGTCAAAGAAAATATTCGTAAAGTGATTTTATTAAAGCTGAATATTAACTAGGTGCGATCATTCATGCGCAAAGCCGACAGACCCATGTGCAGTGCAATTATTCTTCATTAAGTTCCATTAAAGCTAAAAGTGACTGTCTCCGTTTTAGGTCTATCATTAAACTTCAGTGAAACCAAGTTATAGAAAAAAAACCATTAGGTATTGAGCATAATTGTTAATAAAAACAAACAAAAATGATGAATAACGACAATATTTTAAAACCATCCCTACTTAATGCAATCTCTAACTCGAAGACTAGTTCTATTCCTTCAGGTAGTTCTGACACCAAAGACACTTTCGACGTGAATCAATTACAACAAATCATTTCCGAAATAATTAGAAACGAAAGCCAGCAAATCTTCCACCAATTTACTCACACCGGTTCAGACCTTAATCATGACACAGGCCAAATATCTTTCTAACTTACACGACATGGATAGAATACCAGACGTCGTAAAAAGTTTACCGGAGTTTTCCGGCGACCCAGCGGAATTCGGCTTTTGGAAAAAGAGTGCCGACAGGATTCTAAAAAATTATGAAAATTTGAGAGGCACCCCCAAATACTTCGGCATACTAAACGTAATCTGAAACAAAATTACAGGCAATGCAGATATCGCGTTAGAATTTTATAATACCATATTAAACTGGGAGAGAATATCTTATCTTATATCTAATCCTTCACTACGCTGACAAGAGAGATCTGGGTACACTCGAATACCAAATGACCACGATCGTCCAAATAAATAGCAGCATCCCTGAATTCTACCAACAAGTCTATTATCACCTGTCTCTGATCCTGAATAAATTATCCTGCATGGACATTAGCCAGGAAACAATGAACGTGATGACACAAGCCTACCGAGACAAAGCGCTGGACACATTCGTTATGGGACTTAAAGGAGACCTACCCAAGTTGCTGAGTATGAGGGAACCAGCAGATTTGCCCCAAGCTTTACACCTATGTCTCAAGCTCGAAAATGTCCACTATCGCATTCAACATAGACAGGGAAATATTCGCGGCATACAGCCTTCGTCACCACCCCCGCTTCCACTTAAGAGAGCAAAACCCTCAACACAACCCATTTCTTATCCACAACGACCAAGAAATTTCTACCCAGAACTACTTCATAACCCTTCTAGACCGCAATACCCATGGCGATACACGTCACAATATCCTTAACGATATTTGCAGCAATATCCTCAACACTCTCAGGTACCCAACTATAGTAACCTTGGAAATCCTTCTAAACCAGAATCAATGGACGTAGATCGATCAATCAGATCACGCCAGGTGAATTATCAAAATAGGCAAAACCTCCAAGGTCTTGCGTACAAGAGACCACTTGCGAACCAGGTACGTCAGCCGCAACCCGTAAGGAATCCCATTCCTAATGAGAAACCATTCATAGCAAACTCTGTAGAGGGCAGCATTCAAGTAACACATCATGCTTTAATAGACCTTTTCGGCCCTGAGCGCAAATTAAAACTTTTTATCCTGCCAACCCTTAAGTCTTTCGATGGAATTATCGGCAATGATAGCTTAAGAGAATTAGGGGCAACAGTCTACATAATTCCACAACCAATTAATAAAGAAATATTATTTTCCTGTTGAGTTTATGAAGCACTTGGGAGGTAGTCGTCCTCAAGTACTCTCATAGGTTCACCTTATTGAGATATTCCAGGTCGAATGTTGATGAATGAAGCCGCAGTAGGTTGAAGGGAGCCGCTTATTAGCTTTACTTCCCTTGGTTCGAAGATGGGAGCCGCTTATTAGCTTTACTTCCCTCGGATATTATATGGGAGCCGCTTATTAGCTTTACTTCCCTTGGTTCGAAGATGGGAGCCGCTTATTAGCTTTACTTCCCTTAGTAAGAACAACTTGAGTTGCTTTGAATGTTACTTGAACACTATTCTTTATTGCAATTCAACATCGTATTTATACAAAAAATCTTACATATAAAATTAACCTTACCTATGCTTCCGTAATGTTTCTGGCCTAACATTTGCTTACCAAAAGTGTAATTTGTATAGGCCAGGTGTATTTTCTTAATTTCCTATTTTGTAATATACAAGCTGCGGAAACTACTCGCAGCTTGTTATTCTTACATCACGACACTCGTTGCTTTATGCGTATATACATATTTCCCAGCTTCATTGTTTCTATCATTCATACGTACCTACATACATATCAATTCACCAAATGCTTGTAGCTTATCATATTACATCATGTCAATTTGGTCACCTATGCTTTACCGCCGGCGCAAGGTTATCGTATTGCAATGTGCGAATTCTTGCGCGCAGGGGTATTGCGTCACTCGGTCAACCTTTACTGGTTTCCTCAAATGGAAATTGGCGTAGGTCAGTGATGAGTGCAATGACAATAAAATGATGTAGTTAGGTATGTATTTACATGCAATGCATTATTTTTTCTTGATATGAATTATAACGCAATATAGGTATGTACGTATATGCAATGCATTATTTTTTTTGATATGAATTATAATGCAATATAGGTATGTATGTACATACATACAATGCATTATTTTTTCTTGATAGGAATTATAATGCAATGTATGTAGGTATGTACGTATATGCAATACTTTATCTTTTTATTGATATGAATTGTAATGTAGGTATGTATATTCAATACTTCATCTTACATAGATGATATGCATTATAGATGAGTTTATGATATGTAACAAATCTCCCCCTTCTTAAAAAATGTGTTATTCTTGGAAGAGGAATAACGCATTAAAAAAAAATTGGGTTTGGGAATTTACAAAAAAAAAATGTTTACTGTTTTACTTGTTTTTATACTTGTATACGCATAATGCCGAGTGCTGAGATGAGTAGTAATATTAGGAAGAGAGATCAATGGTATATGGTGGTTTGGCTTAATACTAGGTTATTCTAACAATATTTTCTTTAGTTGTATGTTAAATAATAATAATACATTGTAGGTACAGCTAGGTATGTTTAATTTTTAACTTTGGGTTTATTAACTTATTTTAACAGCGGTTCATACATTTATTTCTAGTTTTATTTATATTATACATATGTGTATGTACATATTTTTATTCGTATTAAACCTTGTTTTTTTTTTATTTGAATTTTGACACATTTGTATGTTTATTTTTAATCGTACAACTCTGTATAATATAATAATATATGTGTAAACATATTTTTTCTATACATATTTTGTTTTTATTACAATGTTAATTTTTCATGAACCTATAATAATATGTGTGTATATACACGAGTAGTAAAATTAGAGTATTAATATTAGAAGAAAAAAAAAATCTTATCTATGCCTATAATAATTTTTATCAAGATTATGCATATAATATAAATATTCTTATTTTATTACTATTTTTAATGTTTTTTGGTATAATAGTCTATGTGTATGTATATATTTTTTTTTCTTCTAAACATATTTGTTTTGTTCCTTCTACTATTTTTTTTTTGTAAAATAGGTAGCTATCTCTTGCTGTCTCTGGTTATTTAGGTACTTAATACTGGAGAATAATTAAACTACCTGTAATTGTCGTGGACTGGTAATTGAATCTGGCTTAGGTTGATTTAATGAAGGTGGAAGAGGTGGTGGTGTTGGGGGTTGTATTGACATATTTTGTCGGTTACTTGCCTGTGTAGGCTGGGCAGATCGGGGGTTGATTGATTCTTTTAATCCTGTCCGTTTGGTTTGATAAAGAGTTCTCTCTTTGATCGCTGTCGCTATTTCTTGGGTAGGGGGTTGTGAGATCATTCGGGGTGTGTTTGCTTTCGCAATTTCTGATTGGAAATTTTGGGTGATTTGTTTGACTTTGTTTGTCATCACCGTTTCCTGTGGTAGGGTGAAATTACTAAATTTTACATCCGCTTTAGGCTCATGAGTTAAGGTTTCTGTAGTTTCTATGCGAAGTTGACTGTTTGCCTCAGTGTCTAACTGAACCTTTTGGTTATTGACGGTAATTATTTTGGGTGTTTTGACTATGATATTCTTTTTCTTGTTCCTGATAAACTTACATAGTTTCAATATTCCGATTATGCTGAGTAATAATATTACTACGGAGCTCAGTGATAGGGAGCTTATTTGAACCATTTCTGTTTTATTTCGCTCTTTTCTTTGTTTGTCTAGCGTATCTATCTGCTCTTCCAGCTGATCCAAAGAGTATGAATTTTCGTTTAGAATATTATTGGCATCCTCTGCTTTTAGCATGATTATGTGTTTTTGGGTATTCTGAGTGATATTATTAAGGAATTTATGACTGGTTTCATTCATATTAGATTTTAGTGGATGCGGATATTCTGGTTGTGGTTTCTTGAGTACTTGCGTGTGAAGCGCTACTCGAGTGTTCACATACGAGCATCCCCTTCTTGATATTTTGGCGTTTCGCAGAGAGTTTAAATAAAACTAAATCGGCAAGTAGTAGGTAGGCGTGTCAAGTTAGACCGAGATTTGCATTACTTTAGGTTGAGGGCTATTTTGGCCACTGTAAAAGAGGAGCGTGTAAAGTTTGATTCGCTGGCGAAGGAGATAAGAAAATTAATGCTTTAAAAAGGATGAAAATAAAAATATTCTTAAGTAGGTAGTTCTACTCTGAGTAAAAAAAAAAATTTTTTTTTTTTTTTTTTTTTTTAAAATAAAAGTAAATTATCCAAAGTATGTTTCTCTTTCTCTCCCTTGTCTGGTTTTCAAAGATTAGCCATTATTCGTGAAATGGTTTTAACCTGTTGTTGTGCACTGTTGCTCTTCGTCTGCCGATTTGAATAATAGTATTTACAGGATTGAAAGCTTTTATTACTAGATATGGACCTAGCCATATCTGGGACAACTTGTGTTTCTTAGCCGGATTTTTCAGTAGAACTTTTTCACCTGGCTGGAATGTAACCGGACGTGAATGCTTATCATAGTATAGTTTTGACTTTTCCTTAGCCTTAAACAGATTTTTTCGGGCGATAGCATACGTTTTTTGTAATTTGTATTTAAGGATGTGATAGTAACTTTCGTGGTTGTAAATGGGTTCTGGTTCTCTTCTTAGATTTGATGGTACATCCGCTGTAAACCCAAACAAACAATCCATTGGAGTGAGTTTAGTGCCATCATGTGGACTATTATTGTATACGAAAGCCGCGGTTCTCAGGAATCGATCCCAAGCCTTTGGATTTTCAGACACAATAGCTCTTAAATACTCCACTAGAGGTCTGTGGGTACGTTCAAGTGCGCCGTTGGATTGTGGATGATAAGCGGAAGTCTGTAATTTTTTTATTTTCAGGAGTTTACAGACGCGTTTAAAAAGATCGCTTAAGAAGTTAGAACCCTGATCAGTTACTACCTTTTTAGGAATGCGGTAACGAGTAATTATCTCGTCGAAAAATATTCCTGCTACCGTTTCTGCTTCGCCATTCGGCATGGCATAACAATCTACGAATTTCGTCAGATTGTCTTGGAATGTCAAAATGTATTTGTTGCCTGAGTGTGTTTCTTCAAGAGGACCTACTATATCCAAATAAACTTTCTCGAATGGCATTAGAGCGGTATCTGTTATGACCATTGGCATACGATACCCCGGGCTAGCCTTCATTTTCTGGCATTTAGAACATTTTCGAATATATTTCCTGATAGAACTAAGCATGTTTTTCCACTTATATTTCTTTTTTATTCTTTTATAAGTTTTGATTACTCCTTGATGACCACCAAATGCGGAGTCATGGTAGTCCTTTAAAATTATTTGAATTTCTTCAGGGTTGGAAATAATCTCAGGTAATTAATTTTGGGAATTTATTGAATTACTATTCGAAGGTGATTTGTCGTGCTCAAATGTATTGGTTTCAGGTTGGTTGCTTTCAGTTGAGCCAATTTCTACTGAATCATCTTGGGAGTTCTTTGAATATTTTCGAATTTTTCGGGTTCTTTGGTTTTGTGTTACATTTTCAATATTATTTTCTGTCTCCTTAATTTGCGATCTCGTAACAACATGGCATCGTGCTTGCTTATATTTTGATGGTTGCGGAGAGTTAGAATCATCGTTGTCTATATCAGAATCTATACGGTGATGTACCTGAGCTTCCACAATGATTGAATTGGGATTTGTTTGGTTTATTTGGGCAGGTATTCGGCTAAGGGCGTCTGCATTAGTGTTAAATTTTCCAGGCTTATATTCAATTGTGTAGTCAAATTCCGAAAGTTTATGGTGGAACCTGACTAATCTCGAAGTTGGATCTTTTACATTGAATACACCTTTAAGGGGTTTGTGGTCTGTATAAACCGTGAAAGTTCTCCCTTGTAGGTAACACCTGAAGTTCCTGGCGGCCCATACAATAGCGAGCAACTCTTTCTCTATTGTGGAATATTTTTGTTCCGCCTTATTTAAACTTCTACTTGCATACGCTATTGGCCTGTCTGTGCCTATTTTCCCTTGGGATAAAACAGCTCCCAACGCTTCATTGCTAGCATCTGTTGTCAAATTAAAGGGTTTGGTAAAGTCTGGATATATGAGTAAAGGAGGATTTACTAAGGAATTTTTAATTTTATCGAAAGAGTCTTGGCACTTTTGAGTCCAATTAAATTTGACGTCTTTCCGTAATAGATTCGTTAGTGGCCTGGCAATTTTTGAAAAATTCGGAATAAACTTTCGATAGTAGTTAGCCAACCCAAGAAACGATTGAGTTTGTCTCACAGTTCGGGGTTGAGGAAAATTTTGAACGCAGCTTGTTTTACTGGGATCTGGAAGTGCTCCTTCATTCGAGCATTTGTGTCCGAGGTAAATTACTTCTCTGCGAAGGAACTGACACTTTTCGGGTTGTAATTTAAGATTATGGGCTCTAAGTCTGTCGAATACCTTAGCCAATTTCTCGTTATGATCTTGTAAATTTTTTCCATATATTACAATATCATCGAGATAGACAAAGCATTCTAATCCTTGGAGACCCGTTAGAATGTAATTCATTAGGCGCTGAAAGGTCGCAGGTGCGCCTTTCAGCCCAAATGGCATTCTCTTAAATTCATAATGCCCGTAAGCAGTACTGAACGCAGTTTTAGGTCTATCCCTTGGATGAACAAGTACTTGATGATATCCGCTTGCAAGGTCCAGTGTAGTAAAATAGCGCGAGTGCCCAAGTTGGTCTAGTATATCTTCTATCCTGGGTAGTGGAAAGGCATCCCCTATAGATTTTTCGTTTAACTTACGAAAATCTACTACTACCCGCCAACGTTTATTGCCGTCTGGCCCAGCCTTCTTGGGAACTACCAGTAACGGAGAGTTCCACGGGCTTTTACTTAGTTGAATTATGTCATTCTCTAGCATCTCTGTTATTTGCTCATTTATGACTGCCCGATGTGTCTCTGGGAGTCTATACATTTTTTGGTTTATGGGTGGTTGATTATATAATGTGGGTATGGTATGCTTTATAGTGTTAGTGCACGTTAGCCTGTCTCCTTTTAGATAGAAAAGATCATTATATTTATAGCATAGTTCAAGAATTGATTTTTCCTCTTCTTGATTCAAATTTTTATCCAACAGTAATTCTCTACGTAAAGCCGCGAGTCTATCTTGATTATAATGTTTAATGCGGTTTACGTTTACCGAATATGGATTGGAATTTAAATCTGTTTTTTTATTTTTGTGTTTGTAGTAGCTACTGTTTTGTGCACGAGAGAAAGATGGACCACCTTCTTTCTGAGAACTTTGGGTATTATTGTCGTCCAAAGATAAATAGAGAGGTTTAAAAGAGGCTTCTTTCTGAAAACTTTGGGTATTGTTGTCGTCCAAAGGTAAATATAGAGGCTTAAAATTATAATAATTAATTGGAACTAGAGTAAGCGTTAGGTTCTTTAGGTACACTGGTTGCGTGTTTACGTTTAGAACTGCTATTGGTATAAAACTTCTATGAGGACTAACTAGGCAATTTGCGACAAATACTCCTTCTTTAATCTCCTGAGACAAACAGACCATTTCCTGGTCTAATTGTAATGGTATACTCAGTACCATTTGAGATCGAGGAGGTATTCTATTGGATCGCCGAAGTACAACTTCATATTGCCTACTTTCGTCTTCATTCTTGTTTTTCAAGGTACTCGAAATTTCTTCTATTTGAGGTAAGGAATTTTTGCTATTGGGTGCCATTGAAGTGGTAGCAGAAGATTTAAATTGCTCCTCTATTTGATCCCTTGGTATTTCCTCCCCATCTTCTGTGGATGTTTCGAGAGGTACCGTGAACTCAATAGGGTTGGTTTCCGTGCGAGGAAACCGGAGTAATTTGTTAGGGCCTTCTATATTGCAATTTTTTGCAAGAAAGTCATTACCTAACAGCCCATCGTGAGAGAGTTGGGCGTTATCTTCTACAACCTGTAGATGGCATGGGATACTGCGGCTTAGTAAAAAGTTGCCTTGGCAGCTACCCAATGTTTCTCCATCTCCAAATGGAGTTTTCAGAGTGACCTTTTGACTCTGTTCTATACGTTCTGGCGTATCAAGTGCTTCCTGTTTTATAAGACTTACTTCAGCTCCAGTGTCCACTATCAGCCGAACGGCTGTGTTTTTGCTTATGTCTAATGGTAAATCTACCACTGGAACGTTTTCTCTAGTATCTTGTTTTTTTGTTTGAAAGGACCCTGAAGTAATTTGCGCCGTTCTATTCAATGTCGAGCCGGGGATTTTTCGGTCGACAGTGTGCCGTTTCCCGAATGTGTGGCCTCCCATCGGTGTTTCTGCTGACAAGTGGACACGATATGTCCTCTTCTGCCACAGAAGTCGCACATATGATGTATGTGATTAATTCTTTGCTCCTGATTTGCAGATCCCCACCGAACATTGTTACTCGTGTTTGCATGTTCGGGTGGTGCCTTAGCATTTTGCTTGCAATGTTGGGCATCATGGCCCTTTATTCTGCAGTTAATGCAGAAAGGCGTATTCTTACGTTTTAGGCACTCGTCATACGTGTGCCCTTTGTAATTGCAGTAGCTACAGGTGATCTTATTTAAGAGTACTTTTTGCTTGTCGTACTTTCTTTCTGCCAGTTGCTGAAAAGATTTCTGGTAGGGAGGTGGGCTTCCGGAAGATTTCCTTGTCACAGAGCGCCAATTATGTTCAGGGATTTCGTCGGTACTAAAGGATACTAAAGTTTCCTTTGGCGGTTCCGGTATTGGAGGTATACTACTTTCAGTTTTTATATTATGTCCTCCGAACTCCTTTGTGTGAGGGTAGGAAGATAAATTTACACTCTCGTGTATGGGATAACCATAAGCATTAGCGAAATTTGGAATATTAGGTCTTAGAAAATTGCCCATTTGGAAAGAGTTTGTGGGGTTAGGAATATAGCTTGTTGGTTGAGGCGTGAAAAAGAGTCCTTGTTGCAACCTTTCCATATCTAATGCCTTTTGAATGAGTTTGTCCACTGAATCCTCATTTAAGGTGAGTAGATAGGCTCCTAGATGCGGGTTATATGCACCATTTTTCACTGAAGCCATTGCAAAATCTTCTATTTGTCGCTTCACCATATTGAAATTTTCAGCACCATATTTATTCTGTGCTGCCTCATTACATTGTAACAATAGGCCTTTTAGCCTAGTTGTGAAGGAGTTAAATGACTCGTGCGGGTATTGTCGGCAAGTGATTAATCTATTTATCAGCTCATGGTAAGTCTCACGAGGTAAGTAATTACGATAAAGTAATTGTTCAACCTCTACAAATGTTGTGAGTGAGCTAGATGCGATTAGCTGGTATGCATTTCCTCTCAATCTAGTGGGAAAAATCTGCATAAAAGCTTGCTTTTCCTCCTCTTCTAGGCACTGTTGTACTTGTTTGCAACAGCCTATAAAGGTTTGCAATTCTGTGAGAATTTGGGGACTAAATTCTCCAGAAAACAAGGGCACCATTTGTGCTGTCAGTTTAACTACTTTTTCATAATTCACTGGCATTTTGGCAGGTTGGTTTGGTTGCTTTCTCTGGGAAATATCTGGAGTATCGTTATTAGAAGTAGGCGAGGTTAATGATTTTTCTGTGATTAGGGCGTTTAAGCTATTTCTTCTTACTAGAAAATTAATTAGGCTGTGCCTTCTGAAACGTTTACCTGAGCGATGCTCACGATACCAGTTTACGGAAGGTCGACTTTGGGATGAATTACACTCTACTCTTGGGCTATCTGGAGGACTGGTATTATCAAATGATAATGAATTTATTACCGTCTCAAAGGTAGAGCATGAAGAACTACGGCCAGTTTTAGGCATGAAAGCAAAACCTGCGGATGTTTTTACTCAATATTAGTGAGAGAGATTTAACGAGCTTCGATCAATAACCAGAGAAATCAGATTAATTATTTGAAATTTGTTCAATCTTTTTTTTTTATATATATATATATACCGCAGTGACTATTATATATATATTTTTTTTTTTTTTTTTATGATTAACAATTTTTATTACTTTAATTTATCTTACTTTAACTTGAAGAGACGAATGGAAGAAGATAAAATTTGTTGCCTTTATCCGCTACGCAGATATGAAGTTGTATATCCAAGCTGGTGGCTTCTTTATTGTTATTGAAGAGAGAAAAGAATGGATATTTTCTGTTGTTGGAAATAAGGTGTTCCTATGCACTCGTAGGTTCGAAGATCAAGGTTTTTCAAGGGTTTGAATTTATGTACCTTCCTTGATCCTACCGGCTGCGCCAAATTATTGTTGAGTTTATGAAGCACTTGGGAGGTAGTCGTCCTCAAGTACTCTCATAGGTTCACCTTATTGAGATATTCCAGGTCGAATGTTGATGAATGAAGCCGCAGTAGGTTGAAGGGAGCCGCTTATTAGCTTTACTTCCCTTGGTTCGAAGATGGGAGCCGCTTATTAGCTTTACTTCCCTCGGATATTATATGGGAGCCGCCTATTAGCTTTACTTCCCTTGGTTCGAAGATGGGAGCCGCTTATTAGCTTTACTTCCCTTAGTAAGAACAACTTGAGTTGCTTTGAATGTTACTTGAACACTATTCTTTATTGCAATTCAACATCGTATTTATACAAAAAATCTTACATATAAAATTAACCTTACCTATGCTTCCGTAATGTTTCTGGCCTAACATTTGCTTACCAAAAGTGTAATTTGTATAGGCCAGGTGTATTTTCTTAATTTCCTATTTTGTAATATACAAGCTGCGGAAACTACTCGCAGCTTGTTATTCTTACATCACGACACTCGTTGCTTTATGCGTATATACATATTTCCCAGCTTCATTGTTTCTATCATTCATACGTACCTACATACATATCAATTCACCAAATGCTTGTAGCTTATCATATTACATCATGTCAATTTGGTCACCTATGCTTTACCGCCGGCGCAAGGTTATCGTATTGCAATGTGCGAATTCTTGCGCGCAGGGGTATTGCGTCACTCGGTCAACCTTTACTGGTTTCCTCAAATGGAAATTGGCGTAGGTCAGTGATGAGTGCAATGACAATAAAATGATGTAGTTAGGTATGTATGTACATGCAATGCATTATTTTTTCTTGATATGAATTATAACGCAATATAGGTATGTACGTATATGCAATGCATTATTTTTTTTGATATGAATTATAATGCAATGTATGTAGGTATGTACGTATATGCAATACTTTATCTTTTTATTGATATGAATTGTAATGTAGGTATGTATATTCAATACTTCATCTTACATAGATGATATGCATTATAGATGAGTTTATGATATGTAACATTCCCAAGATAAGCCGAAAGATCAATGGCTTGGTTCGCCGATGTACCACTTGTAAAGAAAACAAATACGATAGGCAGCCGAATAGTTAGACAAAGAAAAATCGCTAAATTCGGTCTCCATAGTTTCCATGCTTGAAGATGGTCTAAAAATTAAAATATTAAAGACCCCACCCTATAAGAGTGAAGTGAATGGACAGATCGAGAGATTCCATTCAACCCTATCGGAAATCATGAAATCAGACGGTTTAGAAAGAACGTCCGAAGAACTGCTCGAAAGAGCTGTCAACGAATACAACCACTCAATTCATTCTACTACCGGAAAGAAACCCATAACATTATTCTATGGCAGAACCTTCAACTTAAGCTCCGAAGAATTCGAACAAACCGACCTTGGCAACATTAAAAAACTGAGAGATAAACAGGAAAAGGATCTTAAGCACCATAACAAAAAACGTAAACCAATTAAAAGTTACGAACCAGGTCTGGTACTATACGTCAAGCACAACAAAAGGTTAGGTTCTAAATTGATCGTCAGATATAAACCAGAAATAGTGAAAGAAAATAACAACACGACAATTATTACAGAATCACGGAAAACAGTTCACAAAAGTAACATTAGAAACTAAAACGAAACCATTCCTTACTATAAGATCGATCCCCTTTTTATTACAGATGTGCTCTGAGCACCGCTTCAGATGCTAGATTACTCCAACTCGCAAATTATCGCCATTAATAACGGAAAGGTTAAAGTACAAGATGAGAATCTCAAGCTAATCCACGTCATTGAATTAGAAAGGTACAAGGAACTTCTAACCGAAATAGATCGAATCCTTCAGCAGGACATAACCAGCAGTCATCCCCTATTCCCTTATCTTAGACACGAATGGCTCCAAACTCAAGATCTATTAGACAATTTAAAACCACACAAATTAAAAAGATCATTAAATTTCATAGGTAGTGCTTGGAAGTGGATTGCAGGCAACCCAGACCACGAAGACTTCGAAATTATAAAAGACTTCGAAATTATAAAAGACAAAATCATATTGAGATTGGTGCAAAGTTTACCCCTCATACCTAGGACGCCCGCTAGAGGTGATGGGTTGGCTAGTTGCACAAACTGGTAGATGGATGAGCAGAAGGTGGGTGTTAGCTACCATTGGGTTCTTAGTTGGGTATGTTCGGTCCATCGGTTGGAGAGTTATGGCTGATTGAGTGGTGGTAGGTGAGTTAATGGTGTGGTTGAACCATCCCAAGAAAGTGCCCGTTTTTCTGGGGGTGTGCGATGGGTTGGTGTGGGTGTTGTCTACCATATGCTAAGAAAATTTAAGAAAATCTATGAAGAGGATAAAAAGTTATGGTCAAAATAGTGGTGGTATGTCTGATGATTTCTAGAAATATTGAGATTTGTGCAAAGTTGGTGTGTGACGAAACTGTTTGTTACAATCCATTTGTAGATTTAAGTTTGACTCGGACGGATTTGTATATTAATTGGTAAGCCTTTAAAGAGTGAGTACCCCAAATTTCTTAAAGTTGTTAACGGGGTCAAGGTTTGAGATAATCAAAATTTGGTACATGCTATCAGATGGTAAATCTATTAAACTGTTCTCAGAGGGTCAACACATAAGGGGGTGTATCTTTTTTGGTGGGGTAAAAGGGGAGAAACTCTTTTTCACCAAATTTTATACAGACATGCGCATTAATGTTCTACATCGTTTGGTCATGTCAGAAATTTGCGGTAGAGCTCGCATCGAGAGGGGTAAGGGGGTAAAGTTTTTTTTTTTAAATTGCAATAACTTTATTCATTACAGAGGGATTTTCAATTTTATTAGCCTAATGCATACTCCTAATAGCCTGCTAACTTTTACGAGAAATTCAAATTTCGGAATGCCATACCGACGATTTTAGTTCATACCCGAAAGTACCAAATTTTCGTTCATATAAATGGTGAAAAATGGGGGCCCCTTTTTGACCGATTTAAAGGCCATCTGCATTCATGAACATTTCTATTAATCTCGTTGACTTTGCAAAATATATATTGAGATATAAATAACTTTGTGGTTTCGTTGCATTTTCACTTATCTTTACAAGATACAATCTTACTCCTTTTAATTCTGCTTTCATGTTGCATACTGATTTGATTCTGTATACAAAAATACATCTTCTTCCCACCAAACATTAAGATTATAAATCATCAGCGCGATGATTAGACGATATCTTCCAGATGATTCGAAAGCAATCCATCAAGAAGTCTTCCTGAAGGACGCAGGGGCGGATCCAGAATTCTGTGTGTAGTAAAAATAGCGAATTCATCATAAATTGTAGCTTTGCAAAATATAGGAATTAAAGCGCTACGTACTTTACTTCTTTTTAAAATAGCAGTGAGAGAACAGATGCAATACAGATCTTGTAAGTATATAATTTCATGGAAAAGCTAAGAAAGTTTGACTAATAAGCTAAGCACAGAATGGTAGGAAGGACATAGAGAAAGGACCGAAAAGAATCCAACATTGTGTCGGCGCTAGAGTGAGTTGATCTGATAAGTAATGGCCAAATCGCCAATGAGCTCAAAGGCTCTGAAAGCTAAAACTGTGCGTACAGCCCCGGCCCAGATATGGGAATTGTATTACATTCTAGGTCTGATGTAGGACTTGTAGAGGAGCGCTAGATTCGATGGGCTGAAATATTTCTTTTCAGAAATCCAAGACATTTTGACGCTTCATTGGCAACAGAGGAGATGTGATCTATCCAGCTTAACTTACAGGAAATATTAATACCAAGAAAGCATAAAAACAGTGTACCATAAATCAGTGCTCCATCAAAAGATATGGGAGTGAAAAATGTATGATTTTCTTTTAAAGAAATGAGACAGCTTTGAGACTTAGATGTCTTGAATTTGACGCGATTCGCTTCACCACAAGCGAGGATGCTCTCAAGATAGTTAATCAATAATCTAATCATTCAAAAACGATTGACAGATGTCCCATTTCTCTGGAGTCCCTAAGAGTGTCAAAGCAGGAAGCCAAGTCAAGGGTACTGTCGTCGGTAAAACTTGATATTATCAACGTTGTTATTTTATTATCTAATCATGCACCAAAATCATGAAGATTACGATTCCAACGTTCTATAACAAAAAACAAGCAAGTCCAGTCCACAAGCCATATTGACGATCATTGATGAAATGTGTGGTTTCTAGATACTTCATTAATTTGGAGTTAATAATAGATTCAAAAACCTTTGAAAGAATCGAAGTGGTTGCAGTTGGTCGATAATTTGAAGGATCGTTACGCTATCCTTTCTTGGGAATAGATAGAACATGAGCTAGTTTTCAACCAGTTGGAAATTTTCCTGTTGAATTAAACAAGAAGAATATTTTGCGCAGAGGTTTAGCCAGCTTTGAAAGGATCTATCAAGTCCTACGGCAAATGGTGTCCGTGAAGTGAATAGAAAACGAAAATTTGAAGCGTATCTACCAACCAAAATATTAGCATTATCCAGGACCATTTTTAAGTAGTGAAAGTATAGAAGAATTGGTGAAGTTGTTCCTGATGGTTTTGACCAGGGACCAGGTCCTTTGCTATTGTTTGATCCCAAGATTCTTTCGTCTAACATTTCTGTTAAAAAGAAATTTCTCTCTCCGGATAATTGACTTAGAGTTGTTCTGTGCAGTCTTGCCGACTTGTTTCAATTCTGGGATCAGAAGCCTTTGCTTTCCTTAAGGCTTGCCAAGATTCTTAGTCTAAAATTTCTATAGAAAAGAAATGTGTCCGGATAATGGACTTGCAGGTGTTCTATGCAGTCTTGTACACTCATATCAATTCTGGACATGAATGCAATTTATACGCGCGAAAAGCAGATTCTTTTGCTTATATTACATGGTTGAACTTATCGTCAAACCAAGAGCGATTTTACTGTTTTTGAGACCTGCTGTTAGAATAAGCATGAATTCATGCATGCCATGACTTAGATTGTCACTATGTTCTAATGTGCGTTCATCAACATCCCTCGAAGCAGAACAGCAGCCCAATCAATTTCCCTGAGAATTTCCAAATCAGCACTTATATTTTGTTTTGAATTAACATTTGAACTAAGTATTTTAGTAAAACTATTGCATTTTACGAAATAATAAAACAATTATTCCAATATAAATCTTTTGCTTTAAATGAAATAACTCACTACACCAATATAAAAATTGACAATTGAAATTTGACATCATCACTATTATCTGGTGGATTCATCCGCGAGAAGATCTTAGTAGGTATCTAGGTAGGTAATGTAGGGGTATCTACAACATTTATTACCAGTAAGAGAAACCCCATATTCCATTCCAGACTGACGGTATAATTATTGTAGGTATACATAGACACAACCACAAATATTTTTTTCAAAATTATTTTAAGGGAATCGCATTTTATTATTTAATCAAAACTAATAATTATCGCTATATTTTAATAATTTAAGATAAAAAATTATTCCAACATTTTCCAAAAATTATGAAAACAATAGAAGTTTTTTTTTTAAATTATATCGATAGTAAAAATTAAAATAAACAAAATGTGAAAAAAAATCCAATCACCACAATTTATAAAAATCAGAACTAAAAAGTTCATTTTGGTACATGTATGGCCATCTATTGAGAGAAAACAGAGACTTGTTTTTTAATGGGTAGTTCTGCTGATTTCGCAATCCAATGAAAAATAAATAAATGCAAACACCATTTCTGTTCGCATAGCTTTTAATCACACTCAAATAACTTTGCTGCTTCACCTTATTCTGTGGATCGAATATTTTTTGTTTAAAACTTTACGTCGACTGCAGGAATGTGTGTGTTTAGAATAGAATTGATTGCAGTTGTCTTTTATACATTTACAGCGTTCAGTTATTTGAATGTGTAGGTAGTTGTTGAATTTATAAGAGGAATAATTATTGGGCTATTTAAAAAAGTGAAACACGTACTTTACTGATCGAGCGTTTATTACAGTCTGTTTAAAATCTCTATAATTTTTCTTGTCGCTGGTTATACGGGTACCGTTGACTACCGATAACAATGCAGACTAAATATATATATATATCCAGTTAATGCTATACATACAATGCGAGTATTTGTACGTGCAAATTAGATTATTCTTTTGCATTGGTACAACAATTCCTACATATTTTATATAAACAAAACAAAAACTGGTGAAATGGGAGCATAATAGAATATTTCGTTTTTGCCCCTTCGTCACTTTTTCATGTGTTAAGGTTGGTTTTGAAGGGAATTTTTTGTAGGATTAAAAATAATAATCCAAGTGACATTAGAAGATCCAATTTTTGTCTTAGGCACATTTAAAAAATTTAAATTATTAACGTGGATAGTAAAAAGAGGGGATCACTGTTAATATGAAAATTATTATTTTAACTAATTTCAATGATTTTTTCCTCTTCTGTTTAACCTACGTAGATGAATGCGATAGAGAAGATTACAATCAGCCATTCAAGTAGGTAAGTAGGTAGGTATACGCTGGACCTAAAAAGACAACACATAATGCGAAAGCGAATAATTACAGCTTAATTTTTGTCTTTTCTGATCGATAATTCAATTAGGAAAGAGATTACATGACAGGCCTAATATAAACGGTACTATCACTCAAAGAAGTTTGTTATGTTTCTGACAAGAATCAGCTCTAGTTCTTTAGTTCTTAGCGAAATCATCGTTCACGGATAACCCGACTGTCTCTGATTGGCTCTCTTGTCTCCAAACCCCCAGTTATTTGTTGTTGTAAGGATGGGACTAGAATTGAATTTTTAGGAAAATGTAGGTGCAGCTATTTGTATTACATTATTTCATTCAACATGCAATTTATAGCAACAACTCGCTAATTCCATCCATATGAAAAATAAATACTTTTTTAGGTAGGAACCCTATTTGTAATTTTGTTTGTTTTTTCAATTTCAATACCCTAGCTGTAGGTACTAGGCCTAGGTACATAATTTCTACGTCACATCTGATAATTTATGGCATTTCTCCCAAATTTGATATATTCCAGGTTACGGGACTTTGAATTCTCAATTGCTCATCTCACTGGACAGATGTCGAAGAAAATTTTTATGAGGTTGGATTGCGTCACTGGTAGGTACTGTCATATATGTTGGAAAATATCCTTTGCTCTACGAGTCATAGTAGTACCAAGTTGAAGGAGGATGCGAGAAATAAAGTATAAGTTCTGAACATTTATACGACATAAAGTATGAAATTCATGCACAACGTGTGAATCTACATTCTTACCTACATTTGATGTATAAACATGACTTTAGCCCATTTTATCCCAGTGCTGCAAAAACGCACCAGGACGCGTGCAAATAAATGTATTTTTCCTATGAACCCAATCAACTCCCAGTTATGCGTTTTCGTAACACATAATTTCTCTACTATTAGTAAATCAATTGAATTTCTTAGTTTTATACTTAAAGCTTTATAATAATTGCAGATCAAGTAACATTTTGAAAAAAAATTTCGGGATGAAATGTAAGAAAAAATCAAACGAAATGTGCGGGAATACAGAAAACACCGTTCAGAATTGATATAACTCTGAATTTGGTGGTTTTACCTATTTCTTGATAATCGGGTCCCATTTGTTCATTTTTATCGAAATTATTTTTTCCACAGCTAGTCTGAACCAATACCAGACCGAGACCGCGGTAATACCTATTATACCTACACATTTTTGTGACTGCTTCTTATCAGCTCTGCTCTACCATCCCCAAATGAAATATGGTTAAAATTTACTTACAATCTAACATAAGATTTTAGTTTTCAGACAAATTACTTAACAAAATAAATTTCTTCAAAATAAACCAAGTTTTTATTCCAAATTGCATTTTCACACTAACTAGAGGTTTTAAACTGCAAAAGCGTATAGTTAAACGAAGATTGTTAATTTGCTGTGGCAAAAGACCGCTCTTCAAAACACGAAAGACATTTTTCAAGAGTAATTAACCAATAGCGTTGGCATTGTTACCTCTGTATTATGAAATGAATTTCTTGAACAAAGCACAAAGGCCCCAGGACCGTATTCATGTGGTTAAAATTCTAGCTAAACTGAAGATTGGATTTGAAGGAGTGTTGCGTTGTCAAATGTCGAAATGCTGAGGTATATTTTGAATCTTTATCGTATTCATCGATGACGGATTGACGAAGATAACATATTTTAAATTTCTAAATACCGAGCACGATACAGTTTCTGATATTTTATTTAATCTGGCACCCGATACATCACATGGTAAAATCGTCGTAACATTTTCGGCTGGTACTATAAGATAAAATTAAGAAATCGATAAAGATTTTTCTTTTACTATAGAAATGATAATAAATCTTGACAACACACGTATCTTGCACCTCTAGCGCTGAGTGGAGTCCTCGAAAGATCTGGCAGCACATAAGATTCGCTTCGACAATGAGTAAATCAAGATCAACCAACATAATGATAACATAATTCCAAATTTGCATTGAAGTTGAGCGCATAGGTATTTAAAGGACGAATCAAGACTTTTTATAATTCTTCGGTGGAATACACCAGTTATTCGACAATTGTTCCATAATAATTCTAAAACGCTTACAACTTCTTCAATTTTTAATGGCGAGGATATAATTTCTTCCATGGAAAGAATTCACCATTGGGGTAACACGCTAACAAGACCATTGTAAATGACAAGTTGCATCAGCAAAGTAGCCTATTGTGTTGGGTTTGATAATAACGCCGAACAAGATGTAACAGTTTTCGCAGGACCTCAATCGTAATCAAACTATCGCTCAACAACTAAATTTAGGGCAATAAGGCTAAGGAATCTATGTTAGTTATGGGTTCAGCTAAGTTTCTCTTCCACTAATTCACAGGCAGTTAGAAATTCTACTTAAAATATTTCTTAATTTCCTCCTTGTAAAACAATAACAATAATTTAGCGATAATTGCTTGTAATTATAATCCTTTTCAACTCTTGAAGAAATCCACATTTTTGTGAACCAGGGCAGGGCCATGATAAACTCCAGAAATTTATAAATCGTATTCAAGCAATTTTGTTTATAGTGCGGGTGCCTTAAGTTGTGAACTAAATTGCATGTTTATATGGCTATTATCGAGTGGAAAGCTGACATTCTTAAGTATAGCAATGGGAAAAAATTAGTGTGAAAATAAACTTTTTTGCAACCAAATGGGTCAATATAGGTAAAAAATTAGAGAATAGGATAGGAATGCTGATTATGCAATAATTTCTAATAGACCTCGGATGAATTCGATGCATTTTAATTTTACAACATTTGGCAGTTGTAAACTGTCAACTTGAGCTAAATTTGGGACCTTAAAAGATCTGTAGGATTGGCAAGTAACGACATTTGGATTGATACACTATCTTTAATGCAGTGAATCGATCTCATAAACAAACAGAATTTGAGAATAAATTGGAAAAAAACATCGATCGAATATTTAAAAAAAAAATCTATATACACAAGTGGAGTGGCTGAAAGAGGATGGAAATTTATCCCCACCACAGACGTTATGAGATACTATGGAAGATTGGAGCTCTCAACTCTCTAAAGAACAAACAAAATTTTAATACAAAAAGATTGGCAATATTATTATATAAGAAAATCGATCAGTTAAATTTCCGAAATTACCCAACAAATTAAATGAAATATTTCGGGACTTACTAAAAATTGTATCAATTTAATCCTAATATGGATTGTGATTGAGATGCGGACAACCTGATTATCGACTACTAAGGATTTATTCGTTCACAGCAGCATAAGTAAGGAGGTACCCGCTTAAATGAAATAATGCAAAAGCTTGGTCAAGCCCGTAATGCTGATCATTATTAAAGTATGTAGGTACATGTGAGTGTTGAGACAACATCAATAATAGAGATTTGATAAAGGTAAGCTTCATAAGAGATACTAGCAATATGTGGCATGAAAGTAAAACTCGGATGAGAGGACAGTTATTATTTCAACAGCATTTAAAAGAAGAACAGAGAATATCAACCGCCGCAACTTTTAAGTCGTACTCAAGGCAGCAATATGAAACTATAATAAGTAGAAAAAATATTTCAGTAGCAGCAGAAGTAATTAAATTTTAAAATCTTTAAATATTTGTACTTTTTCTAATTGAAAATTTTATTTTGAAAGACACGGTTGGCATGGATCGTGAAGGAAAACGAACATACAAAAGTTTAAAACATTTCTTATTTGATATAAATAATTTTTTTATTACTTTTTAAATGTCATTGTTATTTCCATGCTACGCTAAATTTAAAAAATCATGTTAAAAATAAATTGCACCATGAAATCGAAAAACTTTTCAAGCCACAGATTACAAAAATTTGATCTATTCAAGCTGAAAAATTTCTCATTTCAATACCCCCGGAGCCATCACTAGCTTAATACTTTTCAATGATACACTCAAACCAAAACATCATATTTTACTCCATTATTGTAAAGTTATTCAAATGTCCGGTCCTTTGAAATATTTATGGACATTCAAGTTCGAATCGAAACATAGATTATATAAGACCTTTATGAGAAACATAAATTCTAGAGTTAATGTACCGCTTTCATTAGCGATTAAGTCAAGCCTTAATTTTACTGAGCAAATTCTTTCTTATAATGAAACAGAATGGTTCCCAATTGGTGTTGGAATTAACATTTTGAATTCTAAATACTATATTCAAATTAAAAATGAATTTCAATACGAAGATTTATCCGTTGGACTATGTTACAATTGCATTAATTACTGTGGAACAAAATATAAGATAGGGCATTTGGTATACGACAATTTAACAGAAATGAAAGTTTTCAAGATATTGGAGATTGTAGCGTATACAAATAATAATGAAATATTTTTATTTTGTCAAGAAATTGAAGTTCTTAAATTTGATAACCATTTGGCAAGTTACATCTTGGGGGATATAAAAGAAAATATTGTAGTCAAATCATTAAGAACTCTTAAAAATCCTCCTGCTTCTAACTATCTCACACCAGCAGGTGAAAGTGTATTAAGAATCAAATCGTATTACTAATAAAGTCTTGCAGATAGTTTTCCGTACTAGTATGTATTATGTTTAGGTTAATATTACAATATATTACAATATTTCAAATAAAATTTATAAAAAAATGTAATGTTTTATTTATTTTGAAATTCTTTATTTTCAATATAGAAAAACTGCCAGAAATTGAATGAAATTGGGTATTATTTTTAGAAAAAATAACGTCTTCGAATTAAAGAAAAGCAATAGGGATGTAGTCCTTTAAGTCAATGTAAGGTTTAACTATACCAAAAGAAAAGAAATCATTGCGTCAATGAAGTGCATATCTTCAAATTAAAGATATATTGCCCCTAAACAACACATAAATTAATTACAAATTTCTTTATTCGTATGAATATATGTTCTTAAATTTAACAGATGCGTTCATAAGGTTAATGGAAATGAGTTTTTATTTTAAAGAAAAGTTTCTTAAAACGTAAGAAGAGTAACATTGATACAATGAACAAATGGTTAATCGATTTTATGGAAAACATTTCTTTATTCTAATAACTTGCTTCATCGGCTCGTATTCAATTCCAATTTTCCTTAATTGTATAGCTGTTTTTTCTTAATTTTATGATATATTTTTCTGAGTGTACTGTCAAGCAGTGGCAGCCCGTTGTTGTGGTTAAGAATGGACAGCAATATGGCAACCCTCATAAAGATCTCATTTTAAAGAAATATATTCAATCTTGTCGGGCAGTTGGTTTCAGGTACTGAGTGAGGGCAGAACCTTGAGATCCTTTTAATATTTAAGAGCCAACCCATTGCACTCCAGGTCTTGACAAGGTGCGCAACAATGGGTTAGCCTAGCTAGGGCAGCACAATATTGTAAGTGTAGTGTGTTTAGATATTTAAAATGTGTTAGTGAGTTAACAATATTCATAACGTCATCAAGAAGTTACCGATAACAGAAAAAAAACCGAAAAACACTATATTATCCAAATAAAAATTTGTAATAGCGCACTTAAGGTTTAAATTAGAGCTTGAAACTTTTATGACTTTTTTCAAAAAGTCTCTAGAATACGAGTTACTATTAACTTTTATTCCATAAGAATTAAACAAAATTATGAGAAATAAGAGTTTTAAAATAATAAAAAATAGTAATTTTTATTATTCAGACTCCCAAAATAACCATTATTTTTAATTGTTATTTTTAACTGTTATACAAAATAAAAACTTGTTGATAGTATTTCGACTTTTATTTCATAAAAAAGTCTTTTTAAGTCTCTTGAGACTTTTATTTTATAAAAATCATCTTAAAAGTCTTTTGAGACTTTTATTTTATAAAAATCTTTTTAAGTCTTTCTTTATGCTTATTATTTAAATTTTTACAGTATTTACGGTCTGATTTAAAAAAAAAAAAAGCCTCTTCCGCTGTTTATGATAATGTTTCAATCGATTTTATCCATACGGACATTCATAGAGGGTATCATAAGTATTGGTGTTTTAGACTAATTCTAGCCTTTTATAAAATAAAAATCTCAAAAGGCTTTAAAAATGATGTATTATTAAAATTGATTTTTTAAATATAAAAGTTTCCAGTCGGACCTCACTTAAAAAACGACTTAATGGAGAGTTATTTTCAGGCTCTGCTTTAAATAGAAGACCCTGTTCAGAATATGAGCGAAAGTATGTAGAGAGAGAGGGGGCTATAAAAACTTTCGCTATATTAATTCTTCAAATGAATAGACTAATCTAGTTGGTCAACTGTAGAATACTGCCATACGCTGCTATTTTCAACAAACACATAAACGACAATTGACCCGTAATAATTCTAGAACGCTAACAACTTAAAAGAAAAAGTTTATTTACATTTAAAACTTTGAATTTTTGATTTAAAATTCTTCAAGTAAGTCTATAATTTCTCTCCATGGGAACTATTCATCATTGGTAACACGCTCTCCAGAATATCGTGTTGCCCCTCGACTAGCGCAGCCTCTTGCACTGGTTTTGTATAAAAATACCGATATCAACAGGATTAAGCATAGTTATCGAAGGACCTCAATCATCATCAACCTATCTATCAACATCCATATACTACATTTAAGCCAATAAGATTAACGACTCTGTGTTAGTTAAGGGTTCAACTAAATATCTTCCTTCTCCACTCATTAACAGGTAGTTACAAATTTTATTTAAAATATTTCTGAATTTCCTTTTAAAAAATTTATAATAATTTAGCGTTAATAATCCTTGTCAACTTCTGAAGAAATACCCATTGATATTTTTATAAACCAAATGCATTCAAAATGATTTTGTTGGTAGTACGGATGCTGTCAATGGTGAACTGAATTGCATCTTTATATTACTATTATCGAGTGGATTGATAACATTCTTAAGTATAACAAGAATGGGAAAAATTTGTGTAAAAATAAATTTTGTTGTGAAGTGTTCTTGAGGGAACATATGTGCATTCATAGGTACGTATGCTTAAACGCATTTGATCAATGAATGAATTGATTTTAATTTACATGAATGATAAACGTCTTCTGCTTTAAGATATAGGATAAAAAGGCGGTCTAACGATTTAGTGGCATATAAATTTCCAATGATTCATTTTACTATATTGGAAATTGCAAATTTTATGTACAAATGTCTGTCTATCTACCTATTATGTATGTACATAATCTCAGCCTGTTCGGTAATGTTGATAACCTACCTAGGTTTTGTAAAAATATTTCCAGTAGTGAGAGTTTTGAAAATGATTTAAGAAAAACAGAAAAAATAAGCATTAGCAAGGAACAATTTTTCGCTTATAAGGCAAGGAAGGCAGTAAATATTTTCGTTCATAGCAGATAATTTTCTAATTTCGATACTCTTGGCGCCATCTATTGTTTAATATGACGATACAATAAGAGAATGTTTGCTGTCGAGTTTCGAGTAGTACTCCACGTGGAGCAATCACTCAATAGTCGAATGGTTTTGTGGTCAAGAAAGAGAACACAATCGTATTTGCATTGTGTTCTCTCTCTCTCACCATAAATCGCAAATAATAGAGTACAAAATTAACAGAATCTTATTTGACTTAAATAAACTTTTGTACTCACACTATGAAACACCAATCCGATTGCGTTCGTAGAATGAAAGGCAAATAATGTTTTATGAAATTTTCCTTCTTATAGAAACGTACATACACTTCTAAAAAATTATCCATATAATTACACTGTATTTCCGCAAATATTTAAAATACATAATAACAATAGTATCTAGGACTGTTTACAACTTCTTTTTAAGTAGTTAGGTAGACTAACTGTGTAATTAAACAAAACTGCCTGCAATATGAGAAAGAGGAGACTGGGGCTGACAGACACTGAAGCTGAACTGATTATAGAGATGCATAAGGTCTGAATTACACTTACGACTGATCAGTCGACTGAGAGTATGCCCAAATGATAAATACATGTGGCAAGATACAATTGTAATTTCGACTTCGACTGCGACTACGACTGAAAGTAAACTTTACTCAAACTGCGAAGTTGGTGTCGGCTGCGGCCAACTTCTATTTAATCACATCACAGTACAGCAGCCGGAGTCGGCACGGCACGACACTTCTGGATTGTTCAAGCAGTTGAAGGCTTAACTTAATTACAAATTTCACCTCACCTTAGCGTCGACCTCGACTTAAAATCAAGTCGTAGTTGACAGATCTGTCGTAACTGTAATTCAGGCCTGATGGACCAAACAGAGGTGAAGCATTCTAAAATACAAAGGCCGGTGTACATGCACCACTGACATTTATAATGTGGACTGAGAAATGCATTGGAAAAGTGGGCTCACTTCCATATTGCTGATTCTTTCGGTCTAAATACAAAGTACCAACTGAGAGAGAACTGTAAACAACAAATAAATAAGTGGGTCGATATAAATGTTTTTAAATTAGTTATTCAAGGTTATTACTGATAAAATTGTTTTACCAGAAGCAATATATTCAAAAGATGTGCAGCAGAAATGCGAAACGTTTTATTATAATCGCTTTTCGAGCTGCGCGCTCATTTTTTCAACTCCCCGTCTATCATTTTTTTCAATGTTGGCACCGGCATAAGAACTTTTTTTAGCATAAATTGATCTCACATGAAATAGAAAGTTAAGCAGCCCATAGTACCTATATATGTCAGTGACATGCACGCCAACAGCTATATATTTACATGACCTAAAAAAAGTACATATTTTTGCTTAAAACATTTACCACACATTTTATCATATTGAAGATTCTCATCAGCGAATTCTATTCAAGCAATACAAACTCCCAGGGAAGAAAAGGAGCACCTAACATAACAAAGCAAAAACCAAGTCAGGTTTGGCTGTAAATTATAATAATCATATATATATTTTGATAAACTGGTCCAATGTCATCACTATCTTGGAGCGAGTGAGCTGTAAATCACCTAGGAAAGCTGACTCTTGACCTCACTGAGCTTATAAGCTGTAACCTACTTAGTAGTAATTCTAAACAATTTAATAGACTTTGTTAAGAGACATTAACGCATTATCCAATTTCAAATTTCTAGCCTACATTTCCTTGTCTATAATTCAATAATCTTTTCATAAAATCATAATCTTTGTTTGACCTATATAATAATCATTTTATAAATTTTAACAGATTTACTTAAAAGGATCTAGTGAATTATCCTCCTGGGATAATCCATAATCTGATATCTAGAGATATTAAGAGTGCTTTATATATATTAAGAGTTCCATATATAGAAATAACTTTGTGTCTATATTAACTTATATGAAAATAGTTTTGTGCCTATATAACTACCAGCTTATAAATTCAACAGATTTAGATAAAGTATCTTAGCGAAGTATCTCCCTGAGGTAATCCACAATTCAATCCTTATATATTAAGAGTGCTATACATATATTGAGAGTTTTATGTTAATTTATACGAAAACAATTTTGAATTTGGACTATATTCTCGTTTCTATAGAAAGAAAGCCATAATCTTTTATTAATAATTTAAAAATTCTTTAGCAGTTCATTTATCACGCGTGGTAAATTGTCAATAGTGACTCGCTGGCATAAAGATTTCTAGCAGCATCAAGTAGGAAAGTGTATTGATAACCATAACCTAAAGATTCGTCAATAACATTGGACATAGTCATAGACCCTAAAACTTAATGAAATTCAGTGAAATATTTTACCTAGCATATCCTGCATATTTTCAAAGCTCAACCTACGAAGTCTAATTCATCGGTGGCCTCAACTGTAACCATAAGATCACCACGAGCCAGAAGTAAACCATCATCAGAGAGCTTTAACAATTGATGATTACGGGAGTAGTGCCCAGTGAGAGCATCAGGATAGAATATAAACTATCAATATTTAGAACCAATCACCTGATAATATCAAAGCAAGGGAACTCGGCGACATGCAGGTAGCCTGAGACTACAATCAAAAATTAAAATTAAATTACCTCATAAAGCTACAAACAAAATTTCCCTATTCTCTCAAATCCGTCAGCGGACACAATAGGTCACTTTTTGGTTATCACACGCAGGTTAAACTTTGTTTGCGCACCAAGACCTAGTAAGTCCTCTTAGTACCGAGCATACAGTGACATCCACAGAGTCACACAGAACCTGTGAAGCTCTAATAGTAACTAATATATACTCACTAAGCTGAGGACATGTCACCTAAGGGTGCGAAGAATAATAGGAAAACAGTAAAACCAGAAATAACCTCAAGAACATCTCGACGCCGTACAGCGCCCAACATCTACTCAGACATACAATCCACTTATGCAAAGGGGTATAGCCCGCCAATAAGTGCCCCGAAAGTAAATAACAAACAGACCGAAGATACAAAGCAACTACAACGTGGAAAAGGTATATTGAAGGGTGCAACAGTGAATCTGGAATCAATAACCCCAAAATCAACACTTACGGTAAACAGATCTGCAGGGAAAAGTAGTGAAACCTATATCTGCATTAACTGCAAATCAGATGCTGATCCACAAAAAAAAACTGACAATGAGGACAAGGTCATCTGGATAGATTGTTCGGGATGTAAAGACTGGGCACACCTTGCAGTAACAAATATCACGACAGCAGAATTCCTATCATGCTATAAACAAAAAAGGGTAAAATGGATATGCACGCCATGTATTACATTTCTGAACAAAAAATTTAAAAATAAAAAACAACAAATCGGGCCCAGTTTTAACCAAACACCACTGTCCATTCCAATTGAAGCTTCGGAAACCCAAGCCACACCCACAGTGGAAAACACGAAAACAGTGACAAACAATACTCTAAACATAACAAAAATCCATCACGCTGAAGAACGAACCACAGATTGGAAACAAAAACCGATCAACTCGTCGATTAAAGAAAACGGGTTAGTACTACAGGAAAATCTATTAAAAGATTTGGAGGGGAAAATCCTACAACTCGCAGGAAAAATTGACTCCCTAGCAAGCGCGACGAAGGAGTCAGCTAACACCCTTACCGGAATTAATTGCGCAAACCGGGACACACAAAAAAGAAGAACACTCATTATCAGCAATCTGCCAAGTGAAAGAGAAATTTCTCCCGGACTTATGCGAAAGCGTGGGATTGGGAGCCTCATACACAAAAACCATTGAGGTTGCCATACCATTTAAAACTAAAACAAACCCAATTACCAAAATCACTTATCAGATTTTTCAAGGAAGAAGACTGTACACTATTTTTTCAGTCATATATCAGGAAACTGAGTACAGAACCCCTCACGCTCAGTAGAATTGCACCAGGAAGCCCTGATTCGAGGGTTTATATCAATGAAGACCTGGACCCTGCCGAATTAGAATTACTATATAAGGCACTGGCCCTCAAAAGGAACCGCTGTATATTAAGTGTCTCCACAAGAAACAGGAAAATATATATAACACACAAATCACAGGACAACTCAGTAAATGTGACTGCATCTCGCTTTTCCATAGAACTTGCTCTACATCTCTCAGAATCCGGATCAATCTCCAGCCACACAACCAACCATGGATAGAACACACGTCATGCTATCCACACAAGAGGAGCTAACATCAGCTCTCAACCCATCATAAAAACCTGCAAACAATTAGACATCTGGCTGATGTTCAGAAAGTTGGGGCCATTATGATATGCGAAACATGGACCAAAACACATCACACATCAAAAATGGTAGAAATAAATGGATACAGACTGCATCGACTAGACAGGGCTAAGAAAAGAGGTGGGGGAATTGCAATTTACGTAACTACCACAACTCAATCACGAGTAATTCATCAAGAAATAAATAACAATTGGGAAATGATTGCAGTTGAAATTTCCAACTTTGGAGAGAATACTGAACCCATCACTCTGGCGGTCATATACAGATGTGCGGCCACATTTAGGACATGGAAATGTTAGGTCTATCGGACTTCCTAGACATACTGCTAAGTCAATCGTCGCGGGTGCTTACAGGTGGAGATTTCAACATAAACATTGGAACTGCAACCACACTTTCGGTTAAGCTAAATGATCTTATGGGTGAAAAAGGGCTGATCATCCTGAACAGCGAGCCAACACGTCATGTGATCTGTTATAGATCTGTTAATTACACTGATAGATCTGTTAATTACACTTCCTCAGTTTCATCCAGAATCAACGGGGCAATGTCCTGGTATTTCGGATCACGAAATAATGTTCGCATCACTTGATCTACCTAGCGCTCGTACATCTGCACTAAAATCTTTCAGGAATTTTAATGGAATCCAACTAGAAGCTCTACAAGCGGACCTCGCTAATATCAACTGGGGCCCCATATTTAATGAATCAAGTGCCGAAACTGCTGCTGTATACTTTACTGAAACAATATATGAGATTTTTGACAGGCAAGTGACAGTTAAAACGGTACGGACCAGATCAACAAGTGAATTTATATTCAAAGTACCTGAGATTCGTCTTGCATGCCAAATCCGCGATATAACATACAGAGAATGGAAGCGTAACAAGACAACTGCGAATTATGAATCTTTCCACAAACACAGGAGACTGGCGGACTACATGATAAGGGCAAGATTGCGCTCGAGCACCCTCAGGGGAGTCAGAAAGGGTAATGCGATTAACTGGAAGAAAATTAACGAAATAGGGCTGGGCTCTAAAGCCAAAGAAAAATCAAATATAAATCCAGAAGAATTCGTGGACTACCTATGCGAACTTGCAGAATCAACAGCACCATCGAATAGCTCAACCAATCCAGATGACGAGGCACAGAACAACATCGGAAGAGAAAACGAATCCAGACCACATGACCAAACTATAGTTAATACTAATGAACAAATTAATCTGGCATGGACATCAAATGTGGAGGAGGAGAATAATTACCAAGTCCTCAACCAAACACCAAATCCCAACCCTGGCAGCATGGAAACGAGACAAGATAGCTCACACTCAGCTAGCCATGAAAACGACAACCAAGAACAAGATGACATCAGACCAACCTTTAGTTTGAGGAACATAACGGAGATGGAGGTAGTAAATGCCTTCCAGCGGATCAAGTCAAACGCAATTGGTTACAGGGATGCACCTATTAAATTCCACAAAATTATGCTGCAATACATCTTACCAACATTAACTCATCTAATTAACAGACTCCTGACTAGCTCGCACTTTCCAGACAACTGGAAAGTCGGCCTTATAACTCCCCTACCGAAGACAGCGTCCTTGAAAGACATAACAGAATGGAGACCAATCACGATTCTACCAGCGATCTCAAAGGTTCTCGAAGTCTTAATAGCAGACCAAATCAGTGTGAACAAGCTCATGGATAACATGCAATCGGGCTTTAGGCGATTTCACTCAACAAGCACTGCGCTCCTAAAAGTCACGTCTGACATTAGAGAAATGTGCGATAGGGGTCTAGCAGTAATCCACGTGCTCCTGAACTTCAGCAGAGCCTTTGACTCTGTACCGCTCGAGAGGATGATATTCAAACTAAGATCTCACTTCGGGTTTCCCCAAAGTGCATGTAAGATGATTGAGAGCTACCTGTCGGAAAGACTATTTATGGTCAGGTCGGGGGGAACCAATCATCATTTAGAACACAGAGAGCAGGAGTGCCACAGGGTGCTATCCTGGCTCCCCTTCTCTTTTCATTATACATCAACGATGTCAGCGCGGCCCTAAATGGGGTGGGGTTTCACATATATGCAGATGATATCCAGATTTATGCTGGTGCGCCGACGGAAGGATTGCATGAATTGATATCATCTATCAATAGGATCTTGGGAAGTGTGGAGGGATGGGCCACTATGAATGGGCTGGTGTTAAATCCATCCAAAACGCAAGCAATCGGATATGCAATAAGATCAGACAGAAGCTCTCAGTTACCGTCACAGATATCATCAATAAGTCTAATGGGCTACGATATACCTCTCACGACAAAAACAGTAAAAAATCTGGGCCTCCTCATGGATCCAAACCTCACGTGGAAGGCACATATAAATCTGATGTGCTCGCGGGTGTACCACGGTCTGCGATCTCTCTATGCGGCATCGCCACACTTTGATGAAACCACGAGACTTAGACTGTTCACGGCCCTGATCCTACCACACTTTCTTTAACCCCTGTTCACGAGCGCGATACGATACGTGCGATATTTTGGTGACGTCCTGCTCTTTCTATAGATCTATCTCTATTTGCGACTGGTTTTTATCGCGCGATACGTTCATAAGGTTGACAGAGGTTTTTAAAATTGACAGCTACAATTTAATTCGTTTTGGTTTTGTGGATTAAAGTAAATATTATTGTGAAATAAGTTTTTATAATGGATAGACAGATGGAATTAAAAGCAGCACTATTAGTACTACTTTAAAAAAAAAAAATCTCCTGGAGCTTTCCACATTAAACTTCGACATTCTATATCACCCGATTGCAAATGTAAACAAACAAAAACCTTGACGTTAAGGTGAAAATAATAAATGTAAACACACAAAAATGTTGAGGTTAAGGTGAAAATCGCACCAAACTAAGAGCATTGCTGCGATAAATTTTTGTATCGCACGAAACGTAGGAAGAGTAAGCATGTACAGCGACAACTATATTGCTGCAGCCAATCAGCGCTCCGTCGCATGCGATAAATCGCGCTCGTGAACAAGCCCTTATGTGGACATCGTCATATACCCTATATCTCAAACTGGTACAAACAAATTACTACGGGCACTCAAAGCATGTGCCAGATATGTATACAATCTTCGACGAAGGGCACACGTTGGCCCTCTGCTTGATCTATTAATACCAGGGTCACTGCAATGCCTATATGAAGTAAACGCGCTATCCTTCATACACAAGGCCAGAATGGGCCTACTACCAGGCTATGTACGAGAGCGGTTCCGGTGGAGCACAAGGGACAACAAACGAATGATTTACCCGCGCGTCAACACTCAATTCGGCAGTCGAGATATCTTCTCACGAGGGGTAACAAGCTGGAACATGCTGCCTGAGGAAATTAAGGAAATCTAATTTACCCAAGGACTTCGGAAAGAATGCCCTAAACCATCTTATTACAGAGCGAGCGACATCTTGATACCGCCGCCGGTCTGGCTCATAAGCTAAATCTGTCAACATAACAGCATGAAAGCACCTCAGTTAACTCAGGACAACAGACAGCTATAGTTCTACTAAATTACATATAAAACCTCCAAGCTCTTAATTAAAATCACAAATCCGGGATAGAACCACTTTTCCATGACGGAATCACAACACAATTCAGTGAAGTTGTAACCAGATTTGAGGCTGGTACGGTTCCGTATTCAACAGCCATAAATCTACCGGTCTCGCTAAAATATGACTGGTCGGAACAGATCGATCGAATAAATACACTTAACCTGAAATCCATCCTAAGGGTTCTCCTTACACCAGGACAATTAGCAATATATATATTCATCATACAACCAATCATATCCATTCTTTCATATTAACCAATCAACAATCAATAACCATCAATTAGCCAATATAGTCACTAGTTAACCTGATTAGTTGACTGTTAGCTGTTAGTTGCCCTGTACTCTGGTATGCTCAACGGTCTACTATATCTATATCTGTATCGCATACACCTGTTGTGTATGGGCTCATGCTCGGTCTCGTGTCTGTTGCGTGTACAGTCGGAAGACTAGCTGTGACTCCATTAGGATACTAAACTAATTTAGTAAGGCTTTGGCTATGTAACCATACCTAACATGTGTGGAAGTCTACTACGAAAATATTATTCCTACATCTATCATATGTATACCTGTAATACGGGATCTAATTTGAATCAGTTTATTTAGTTTATTTTGCTATGTAACAATAACAACCAATTATGTACCCTACTTGATACATGACTGTAATACTAGATTTAATTTGTTTGTTTTTTTTTGCTATGTAATATTAACAACTAGTTTGTACTATACTTGATTGTCGTAGAGCCCAGCGTTATACGTTGCTTTAAGCAGGGGACTCGGAAATAAATGTACTTTGACTTTGAAAATTACCTTCAGAAAAGTTGATGAATCTCGGTAAAATAAATTCTCTGGCTGTGACTTCTTTGAACTTACGGGCGGACAATCATCATCTTCGTCTCGATTTCTTTTTTGACTGCAAGTTTCCTCGGCTGTTCCTAAAACATGTTTGAGTTCTTCTACACTGAAAAGCCCCAACTGAGAATGTACAAAAAAAATATATATATATATATTTATCCTCGATTATTACAGGAAATTTAGAATTTAGTTACAGTTTGCGCCAGTAGCTTTTTACGTTTCTGTGATCTTTCTTTGGAACTCTTTAGAATATCACTCATAATAAAAGCAAACATCTTAAACCAGTCAGTCTCAATAAAATCTATCAAAAAGTCAAGCATCTGACAGCTTGGAAGTCAAGAATCTGACATCTATGGAAGAACTGAACAATGGGAAATAAAATTGGATAAATCGTTCAGTTTTTGCCGAAAATGTCAAAAGTTGGAAAATATCTTACAATCCCGCCATCTTCCTTTCAGCAAAACTACTAGAGGGAATAAAATTGGATAAAATAAGTCTTCTCGTTCAGTTTTTGGGAAGAAATTGCCCTCTTCTGTCGATTTACATAAGCTTAATTTGTCTTGGCTGTCAATTTGTATACTTTTGCATGCAGTAAAGAACCGGGAGACATTTTGTTTTTTGTGAAAAGTGAGTTTCTTTTTAAATAATCTCTGAATTTATAGAAATTACAATGGTATCTGCAAAACAAACAAATGGAAAAAAACGGGGCCCACCTCCACAAAACAATTTTAGGCGTTTTAAACCGCCAATTACACGAAATAGTGTACTTAGTGCCGCTTTCAATGGCCGAACACCTCTAATGAATCCAATGTTCTCAGCAACTCAAATTCCGGACAATCCAGGGTATGTAGATTTTAATGATCCTACACCACCGCGACAGCCAAGCCCAGCAAAAATTAATGTAAATTCAGCGCCCATGAAAAATCGTTATCCACGCAGAGGTCCAAACAACAATGCAAACAATAAAACAATGCCGCCAAGGAATCAGAACAATTCAAATGGTTGGGGTGGCCCATCACGAGTTCCTCATGGACAAATGATTAATCAACCTCCGATTCCACCGCCGCATGGAAGAAATTTTCGAAATGGTCCAATGCATAGAATAGGAAGACCATTGCCCCCACCAATGGGAATGCGTCCACCAATGCCACCTCCACCAGCACCACCAAATATGAATCCAAATCGTTATGGTCCTAGACCTATGATACCACCACCGATGGCTGTGTGCCCAGTACCTCCACCGATGGGACCGCCTAGACCGCCAATGCGCGGTGGAGGACCAATACATCCCAGACCTATTATGCCCCGTGGAAATGGTCCTCTGGTCGGTGGTCCAATGCGACGCGGAAAGCCAATTGCTAACAACACCAGAAAAAATAATAATAATAACAATATAAAGAATCGTAGGCGGCCCGGTGGCCCAATTACCGGACCTCCAGTAAAAAGTAAAAAATCTACAACAATGAAGAAAACATTAAACGAAATTGTTAATCAATATCCGCTGGACAAGCCGTGGGTTACAGGGGAAATTCGCGCCGAACAGAAAAAGAAGGAAGACATCGAGAACAAGCTGAAAGGTAATAAAGATGATAAACTTTTTGCAGAGTTCAAGGTGCAAAGGGACAAATTCGTGAAAATGTATGAAGCAGCCCGCCTCGAATTTATCGGCAAACATCCAGAACAGGTAAAGTAACTCGCCTTACAGGTGAATAGTTGATTGATTCTTTTAGTTTTTTTTTTATTTCTTCTAATTACTCGCTTAGTTTTTGCTCTCTATTTTCGGGAATAATTAGTTGAACTAAAATTGATTTAAAGGAGCAAGTAATGGTATTTAGAAGAAATAATGCGAGGATTGCTTGTTAGCAATGTTTTGTTAGGAAATAAGGATTCTGCAGCTGAAAACGAATTACGGTGCTGCGAAATAGAGAATCGAAATTGTTTTTGGCTTTTAAACTTTATCCTGTTTTTTTTCGGTTTTGGTAAAAATAGGACATTTTTTTAAAATATATGATCCAAATGAGTGGCATATTATAGGAGAAAGGGCATTTCAATCGTCCATCTTTTTATTATTGTTTTATTAAAAGCTTTACTTGAACGAAACATTTGTCAGTCCCTCACATAATACCACCTCAGTTTCTTTTCTAAAATCAGCCAACCATACCACATTATGTGAGTAGTTCTATAAATAAAACAGGTCTGCAGCCGTGTGGTCACGTTTCGCAATTTGTAATCATTATTTCATCCAATTTTAATTCGAGTGTAGCCAACGATTGTTATCAAAATTATCAAGACCAGTGTCTATCATACAAATTAATCTTGAGGAAATTTTTAGGTGGATTTATAAAATTAAATTTGATTTGATTTTGGTTTGATGATGCTTGTCCCTAATTTATACTTTCATATCGTCAGACCAGCCCATCACAACAATGCGACCAAATTAAAATTTATTTTGCAGTCACACAATATACGAACTTGCAACAATATTCTTTTTACATGGCACTTAAAATGTTTTTTTTTCAGGGAAAGAGTTGTGACCATTGTGTTTCTTCCCATAGAGAAATATTTTCCGTCAAGACTAGCTAACGTTTGACTTAAGCCACATTTCTTTTATATGGATGTTATTATGTACCCTATACAAAATTCTACGTTAGCATAAGATATAGTTGAAATTAAATTTAGACTAAAAATGCTTTCGGTCCGTATACACCATGGAACTGCATTGAAAAATCTAGATTGTTCTTGCCACGAGTACTATCAAAATTAAGATTTTATATGTATTGTATAAAAATTCACTGTCTAAACGAATCAAAAATTTTCATATCAGCCTTACTTTATCTAAATAGACACTAACGCGACGTGTGGTCTTTAAAAGCGAAGTGGTTGGGAAAGAAAGATATGTGTATTCATTATCCAGATTTGAAGATCAATGTTAAAGGTTGAGGTCAATGGAGCACGACCTGTAACACTGCTTTATATCAGCAATTTATATGGGAGAATTTGATATGTTGTAAGCAAATTTCTTCTAAACTCAAATTCAAAAAAGTTTTATTACCATATAACATGCGCACGTGCGATTGCAAGCCAGACGGCTAGGCAAGAACATCGCCAATCATTTCAATTTAAATTCCAACATAAAAAATATGCAAATTCCTTTGTATAACAATTTATTACATTACAATGAGTAAGCTAACTTACCCCAATTTGCCAGCTTACGTCGTGTTAATCTCCCAGCTATCAGTTACAAACCGATTTCCTCAGCACTCACGCATTTTCTCAAATTTGCATTCATCCTTTGAAGGCAAAGAGCAACGACTTGCACCAAATCAAGGTAAGACTACTTAGTCCGGTGATACACACTCGATACACAGTACTAAACACTGGTTTTCCTAGCACTATTTTAGAACATTTTCGTATATAGCCCAACTTAGAGAGGGTTAGACTCGAATGATACTCGAGTGTTTTATTACATATGTATGCGTGTACTCAGTTTGTGTGCGTATAGATCATGGAAATTATGAATTTACTATGTTTCTTCACGATCGTGTGTCAACCGTGTATAAACCAAGGATGCAAAAGACTTAACTCAAGCAGTGAGTCCGCTCAACTGTTGAGCGGTGGTTTATTGCTCAAAATTTGAGTGGACTCGAGCGGACTCATCATTTGAGTTGAGCGGACTCAAATCATGTTTCAAATAACATAGGAGAATCTGATTTAATAAAATTGGAACTGAAACTGAAATTTCAATCAAATAAGAAATGCTCAAAAAATTCATTCATTATATTATATTACTTTAACTTTTGCTAATTTTCTTAGCCAACACTTCTCTTCCTCTCAATATAATGTACAAATTCAACAACTTGTTAATCCTGTAAGGAAAATACCATACTTGAAAATGTAATAATTAAATTCAAGGAAATTGTACTTACATTTTTCCATAGAATCAGCGTCTTACTTATATTTTTTCCATTGATATGTAGAATCACTTGCAGTCAAAAATTTATTAGGAGTTAACGTTAGCTTTCCTATGCTAAATAATTTTACTACCGAAGCACTGCTAGGCAGTTCTGTGTTGTATTCGGTAAAAAGACTTCTTATCACTAAAAATTATATTCCAAGAATAATTTCTGACCCTCTATTGAACATTGGTCATCTTCATAATACAAAGACTAACAAGGTATGGCCGGAAAATCTGTCAATTGATTGCTTGCTTGCCAGAAATTTGTTCGTCTCAATTTCAATCGTACTTTTACAGTGAAAAAAATTTTCTATTTTTAAATTTCTTTGCTTTCTCACTAGCACATAATTACTTGTCCCGAAATGATTTAAACGAAGAAACTAATATTTTGTTAAATATTTTAATATATTCAAAACGTATTTCAGTCAATAAAATACGAAAAACTCAAAACAAATTCGCTGGATATGACAGTAGGCACCTCATGACGTAGCAACACAAAAAATTCCTCTCGAATCGGCCTTGTTATCTTTGTATCATGGGTCATCTTCACAATCTGAATCCCAAAATGGCGTAGCGTAGAAGAAGCATAATAGAATAGAATAGAATTAGCATAATATAATGAATGACTTTTTTGTGAGCTTGTCTTATTTCATTGAAATATCAGTTTCAATTTTAATTTAATCAAATTCATCTTATGTTATTTGAAACATTATTTGAGTCCGCTCAAGTTTCGAGCGATAAACCACCGCTCAAGTGTTGAGCGGACTCAAGTCCTGAGTTGAGCGATGAGGATATGACAAATGAGTCCGCTCATTTCCAACCCTGGTATAAACTACATGTACCATGGGCTGATACACACTTGATACAAAAACTGGTTTTTACGTCGTGTCTAGTCTCGAGTGTGTATCATCGTGTGTCTGTGGACTTAGACATTCTATAGAATGCTTAACACTTGGTATCTGCAACTAATTTAACGCGATGAATTCTAGTTTCTATTCCTTTCAATGTAAGAATAAATTCAAAATCTTCTTTGCTTGCGTCTCCTGTATTAATAATAATAATTGAGGACGAAATTCTCTTCGTGACTTGTTTCACTCGACATTATATTAATTATAAGTACTTAAAAAATTTGAAACTTGGCTTGCTACTGAAGCCACATGATTCGAGTTCATCATTTATGTAGCTCCGTGTGCGAACCATCAGTTACTAACCAGGTTTCAAATTCGAATACCGAGTCCGCCACAACTGAGTAGCTCCGTGTGCGAAGGGCCGAATTGTTATGTGTGCCCTAAACGCTTTAGTACTGGTTTAATTACTGTTCAAACTAGCAAAGCAGCAATTACGTACAATAGTTATTGTGCTTGCAATTTCTACTAGTAAAATCCTCTAGTGCTTATTGCAAAAAATAAAAATAAAAAAAATTTATGACGCGCATATTTTCTAACAGGATAAAGTTTTTAAAACAAAAAAAAGGTTAAAAACAATAATTACAGTATTAATACAAACCAAAAAAAAAATAAAATAAAACTTGCACACACCATCTTAAAAAAAGACTGTAAAATTTAAGTAAAACTAAAACTAAGTCAGTTGATGAAATAACAGTTAATCCTGCATTACTATCATTTCTTTGGCATATTTTTTGCAGGATATTGACAAAATCATGACCGAGTCGGACAAAAACAAAGGTGATACAAATGCAAAAGAAAAACCAAACGAAAATCGAAAGACAAATGAAAAGCCAGCAGCAACATAAATTGATAATTTTTTTTTTTTATTTTTCCAATAATAACTCGTATTAATTTAAACTCTTTTGATATAGTTGCGAAAAAGATCTGAACAATCACACCACAGTAATTAAATTATTATTGAACGACGATGTCAAGTTTCTCTCTGTTCAATATTTAAAATAATATTTATTCACACAAAAATCATTGTTTCACATTTTTTTGCTGCTTTTCAATCACTGTCCAGTTCAGTAAATTAAATAATTTTTTTTCTTTTGAACTTAAAATTAAATTAAATTTGGTTTGAGAAGTTTGAATGCTGCTCTTTGAACAAAATTCCAATGATACTTTGTCGTGGGATTATTTTATAACTTTTAATTGTTATTGAGGAATTTTACACACATCCTAGAGTAATATTAGTTGAAGAGAAATAAGTTTTTTATGCTTGTAAAATTATTGGTTCGTATTTTAACCTAACTGCTACTGTCAAGTTTTGTAATTTCATTAAAGTAAGCTGTTCAAAATATATAATATGATTACAATAAAGACTCTTTTGTCTTTACTATTTTTAATAAAACATATATTGCCGATTTGCAATGCACACAAATCTAATATAAAAGCTATTTTCCGAATATTATGTGAATTTAAGATGATGTACGTTTGAGAAAGAGTACCTTGCACCACAAACCTTTCTGATGATTCATTTTATTATTATAAAAAAGCAAACAAACGAGTTACTAATGTGCATTTTAATCAACGCTAAATATTTATGTTAAACTTGGGAATATTGACGCTTGTTTTTTCTTTTTTTTTTTTATTTTACCAGTAAATGTATGGCCTCAAAAGAGGTGGCTACTTTAATCGTTCCTGAAATTCAATAAACATTATAATGGCTGTGAGTCATATCAGATATTTTAGAAGGTACATTTGTTTAAAAAAATCCCTTTTTGGCAACTTTGCTTTCCACAAAAGCGCCGTCCAGTCATTTTGATATTTACTTAACTGTATGTATTCAGCACATCAGCCCTTACTTTCTTTTGATTTTTGCATATCCATCTGTCCGTCTGTCTGTCCTCACAAAAATTCGAGAACGTGTGTACTTAGAGCTCTGAAATATTTTTTTTTTTTTTTTTATTAAATTTAATTTCGTCGAAAATTGGACAAATCGGGTAGCTCCTTTTGTTTTTCACTATATATTTGGATACAGCATGAGAACGTGTCAATATAAAGTACTGAAATTTTGTACACAGCGTTTTCATAAAAATATTGAATAAAATTTTAAAAATGGTCTAAATCGGATAACTCCTTTTTTGGTGCTTCCATATAAAAATGTAGTGTTTTTACGTATACTGTGAATACGATCAGTCTTACACGCTTTTATTGTACTGAAAAGTTCATTAGAATATGAAATTGCTTATAATAAGTTTTTACTGTCCGACGAACCGTTCTAGAAATAAATACGAGAAACGACTTCAAATATCAAACTTGCACACAGACGGAATTACATGCGGACATTATTCTAGACTAGCTAGAGTATCATAATATTTGGTATTAGACCAATTTAAGCTTTTTTACTTATTATCCTTTATTTAAATAATTCTTTAGATATTTTTTCTTAGCCTTCCAAATTAAAGAACTAACAATACAAGTAGTTTTCCTCAACTGTCTTCGTTTTGATAATTGAAAACAGAAACATTCTTTAATCCTTGGGCCAACCCAGTCGTAGTGAGCACAAAGAACAGTTGTACTGAGACGTTTCAATTCAATAATTTACTCCGCAGTAGTTCCTTATTTCATTACCGAGTTTAATTGTGTGCGTATTCAATCAACTTACAGTTATTGATATAAATAATAATTGAATCACAAATTCTCAGCACGTAATGAGAGATATAGAACTGCACAGTCGTTTGATCAGAGATTTCAAGATCTCAAAATATCCGAAACTATTTGCTTGAAGTAGTTTGGTATGCTGCGCGTGCTGCAGCTTAGAAAAGTGTAGCACGGAATTACGTAACTTTGTTGGTTGTCATTTTTGAGCTGGGAATTTCAGGGAAGCTTGCTATCTAGGATTACCTTTAATTATTTCGCTTCTTTGAAATATTCTAGTGTAAATTCATTTAATCAACGAACTGCGCACTGAAGGATTCCTTTCCTGGTGAAAGGGACTATCACAGTCTTTCCTGGGTTTATTGTTAGTCGCATCTTCTGGCACCGTCTACTGCCAATGTTAAAGATAGTTTACATAAGTCCAGTCAAATTTCCCTTTAACACAAATGAAATAACAATATCATCATCGTGTCCCTGGGCCTTAAAAGTTGGCCTCTTGAAGTAGATTTAACAGCTCATATACAAGCAAGAGACGTCATAGTGGTGATAAAACTTCGCCTTGTGGTCAGTTTCTAATGGATCTCTGATGGTTGCGGATTCATCTATGACTAGAGACTTACAATTACAATTGTAGCCTGATTCAAACAAAAGTCTTCGGTAAATGTTATTATTATAATAATATAAATAATGTCTTTTATAATAGTTATATATAACTCATAACATATCATTCAATAACTGTCCCATAACAGTTGCCGGTCCTCTATAAAAAATAAATGCGTTATAATATTGTAGTGTAGATAAATTAGCCATGGATTTGGAGAATATGCTATCCACTAATCCAAATTAGATACAATTTGTGGAGGAGTGTGCAGACGTTAGCCTCGCATTCACTGCGATCTGATAGATGCATTGTGAGTCCCCGTTTAATTTACTCCCTTTCTAGGTTTTGACTGTTAATAAAGTCCAGAGCCATTCTGGGATTGAGATTCCCCACACGTAGATCGGTTGAGGGGAAAATCATGTTTGAGGTGAAGTAATCACCGCCTGGCATCCTGACAGAAACGGCAGAATGTAGTCTGAGCCAAGCCCATCTTGTTTAAGATATACCGAAAGCAGGGTTGACCTTAGGAGAGTTCTGTTAAAATGTAAAGCTCTGTTGTGTAGGAGCTCTTTTGTTTTTGCGCTAGAGGTGTCGATTTATTTTTTGCCGAACTAAGTCCTTGTAGCCTTTCCCAATAAAAGGTTTTTTATTTCTTCTCCCAGCTATGTTAGGGTAGCTTTGAGGGAACCTTTTGAACTAAACCATATAGTCTACTCTTAAAAATATTACAAACGTCAAAAACCAAGTTTTACATAAATCTTTAAAATTCTTAAAGTAAATCAGACAGGTTTTCCTTCCAATAATAATAATAAAACAAGCTTTTAATAATAAGTATCACGATTATAAAAAAAAAATACATTACTCAATTTCTCTGTAACAGTAATTGTAACAAAAACAAAAAATCAAAAAATTTGGTGTTGTGAAAGTAATTTCTAAACCTCTGTCTGACTCGTAAGGTCGCCTATAATTTTTTTTTTTTTTTAGATTTGCATGACAAAAGTTTTAAACTGCTTAAAAAAAACAATCAACAATTATTATTGCCAAATTTGCCAAATTTAATGCAAACAAAGCTGATGCCAATAATTTTTAAGTCATACAAAAAACGAGAGTAAAACTATTAAAAAAAAAAAAAGAATGCAGTTTCAAAATATTTCAGATTACCTTTGTTATGTAAAATAACCGCTCCTTTCTTTTGAAATTTTGAAACCAGTAAATTTGAGAATAATTTTATTTAGTATCATCCTACAAGAGTCTTTTTACATAATTACGAAAAACTGCGCTAAGAATTTAAATCTATTAAAGTACGTAAAAACAGTAGGATTTTTAAGTAAAAACATATAAATATAACGGAAGAAATGAGATTTTCCGGTTGCATAAATTTTATCAGTAATACTTAATAAAAAAAAACTATAAAAACTATTCAACTCGAAATTATTTAATTATTCGTTTCTCATCTCCAATGAAAAATCTTCTGCTTAATTTTTCAATTTTCTTTGCCATTATAACCTTGTGCGATTTTTGCTTAGAACATATAACAAACAGGAATGCGGGTATAGTATAAAATTCCTGGACATGAATGAAGGTGAAAACACTTCAAAATATCTTCCAAGGGGTAACTGATAACAAAGAACGGCTGAAAATGTAAAGCAAAATATAAAAAAAAAAACAAGTAACAAGTGCCACAATCGATGATAACACAATGGCTGCGGGTAGAAATGTCAACAAATTTGCACTCTTATTGGAATAACTTAACTGCTCCTTCATGAATTCTGCTAGCTGTTTATACCTGCACTGTACTTTCACACTAGAAAACTTTAGCTCTCAACACAAACATTAGTGAAGCTTCACTTAATTTGGCTTATATGCATTCCTGTTTGTTATATGATCTAAGGATTTTTGTTACTTGCTTCCAATTCTTATGTATATAAATATAAAATTGTTGCTATTATCGCGTTTTGGACAAGCGATTTTTTTAGGAAGTTATTGTTCTTCATATTGTATGCAAAACGGGGAGAGGATGAAAGTAAAAACAAAACAAAAATGTTGAGGTAAGTATTTTATAAGAGATAAATATTAAAAATGCTGCTGCTTTTCAGAGAGTAATTAGTAGTTAGGTATACATAATAATATGGTTACTAATATTTTTTTTAGGTTCGTTTATTATCTTTTCACCTATTTCTATTCATAGGGTATAAAAGAAAATTTTAGAGTTTTGTGGTAATTTATAAAAATCTGCTTGAATTTGCTGCAATATGGCCAATATGGCTTCTGGATTGGACACTCATCTGAGACTTGGTGACTTTTCTTATGGAATGTTGAAACGGTAGTTTTCACAATTTTTGTGAATCAACGTTGCCCTAGGTATTTCAAAGAAGGAACTGAATATCGGATATTACCGGTTTAAATGTATTTTTATTAAAAAATGTGCGGTTTAAGAGTTATAAGACTCCAAAGCTATTTGCTCTTTTCGCCTAGGCTGGGTTGTAAGGTACTGCTAAACGGAGTCTTAGCCTGCTTCACTTTAAGCATTGTCGAGTCCATTTTGCCCAATAGATTGATAGGAATCTATGCTTCTAAAAACAGCCCCAAATTCATCATATTTCCCTAAGGACTATCAGGATGCAACTAGACCACTTCTTGATCGCTAGAGTACGGACATACATAGAACACATAATAGAACTGATTCGATTCAGGAAATTCACAAATTCGACAGAAATCGTTAAGACTTTAGACGCGGTAATTTGATTACCTGTGGCCCGTTCACACGTCGACTTGGGTAAGTTTGGTCGGTTGGTTGGGTTGAATTGAGTTGAGTTTGATTACTTTGCGTTTGTTCTTTGGTTGCGAATAGGAAAATAATGTTGTGGAAAATGCTCCAAACAATTATTTTCATTAAAATCTGTAAATTGTTTTTGGAAAAACTATAGAGAATATAACGATTTGAACCAAATATGCACATTACTTCTTTTAATTTTACCTTTTGTATCCTTTTAATCCTATCAATGAATCGGCTGCAGGAACACATTGTTACATTTTTACGCGAAGCAGTTTAAATCGGATAAGGTAAGTACCATTTCATTTTTGCTTTTGAACTCGTCATTTCAACATACACCCCCTGAAATGATACCTTTACAATCTATTGACATGGAAACAATTGTGTAAAATCGTTAATATCTCGAAAACCGTTAGTCGTAGCCGATTTCTGATGAAATTTTTGACACCCCCTAAGTGCATACACCCCCTGAAAGGACACCCTTAGAATCGATTGACATGAAAAAAATACACGAAATCGCTAATATCTCGAAAACCGTTAGTCGTAGCCGATTTCTGATGAAATTTTTGACACCCCCTGAAAGGACACATGAAAAAAATACACGAAATCGCTAATATCTCGAAAACCGTTAGTCGTAGCCGATTTCTGATGAAATTTTTGACACCCCCTGAAAGGACACCCTTAGAATCGATTGACATGAAAAAAATACACGAAATCGCTAATATCTCGAAAACCGTTAGTCGTAGCCGATTTCTGATGAAATTTTTGACACCCCCTAAGTGCATACCCCCCTGAAAGGACACCCTTAGAATCGATTGACATGAAAAAAATACACGAAATCGCTAATATCTCGAAAACCGTTAGCCGTAGCCGATTTCTGATGAAATTTTTGACACCCCCTAAGTGCATACACCCCCTGAAAGGACACCCTTAGAATCGATTGACATGAAAAAAATACACGAAATCGCTAATATCTCGAAAACCGTTAGTCGTAGCCGATTTCTGATGAAATTTTTGACACCCCCTAAGTGCAAACACCCCCTGAAAGGACACCCTTAGAATCGATTGACATGAAAAAAATACACGAAATCGCTAATATCTCGAAAACCGTTAGTCGTAGCCGATTTCTGATGAAATTTTTGACACCCCCTAAGTGCATACACCCCCTGAAAGGACACCCTTAGAATCGATTGACATGAAAAAAATACACGAAATCGCTAATATCTCGAAAACCGTTAGCCGTAGCCGATTTCTGATGAAATTTTTGACACCCCCTAAGTGCATACACCCCCTGAAAGGACACCCTTAGAATCGATTGAGATGAAAAAAATACACGAAATCGCTAATATCTCGAAAACCGTTAGTCGTAGCCGATTTCTGATGAAATTTTTGACACCCCCTAATTGCATACACCCCCTGAAAGGACACCCTTAGAACCGATTGAGATGAAAAAATACACGAAATCGCTAATATCTCGAAAACCGTTAGTCGTAGCCGATTTCTGATGCCCTGAGTGCATACACCCCCTGAAAGGACACCCTTAGAATCGATTGACATGAAAAAAATACACGAAATCGCTAATATCTCGAAAACCGTTAGCCGTAGCCGATTTCTGATGAAATTTTTGACACCCCCTAAGTGCATACACCCCCTGAAAGGACACCCTTAGAATCGATTGACATGAAAAAAATACACGAAATCGCTAATATCTCGAAAACCGTTAGTCGTAGCCGATTTCTGATGAAATTTTTGACACCCCCTAAGTGCATACACCCCCTGAAAGGACACCCTTAGAATCGATTGACATGAAAAAAATACACGAAATCGCTAATATCTCGAAAACCGTTAGTCGTAGCCGATTTCTGATGAAATTTTTGACACCCCCTAAGTGCATACACCCCCTGAAAAATCACCCTTAGAATCGATTGACATGAAAAAAATACACGAAATCGCTAATATCTCGAAAACTGTTAGTCGTAGCCGATTTCTGATGAAATTTTTGACACCCCCTAAGTGCATACACCCCCTGAAAGGACACCCTTAGAATCGATTGACATGAAAAAAATACACGAAATCGCTAATATCTCGAAAACCGTTAGCCGTAGCCGATTTCTGATGAAATTTTTGACACCCCCTAAGTGCATACACCCCCTGAAAGGACACCCTTAGAATCGATTGACATGAAAAAAATACACGAAATCGCTAATATCTCGAAAACCGTTAGCCGTAGCCGATTTCTGATGAAATTTTTGACACCCCCTAAGTGCATACACCCCCTGAAAGGACACCCTTAGAATCGATTGAGATGAAAAAATACACGAAATCGCTAATATCTCGAAAACCGTTAGTCGTAGCCGATTTCTGATGAAATTTTTGACACCCCCTAAGTGCATACACCCCCTGAAAGGACACCCTTAGAATCGATTGAGATGAAAAAATACACGAAATCGCTAATATCTCGAAAACCGTTAGTCGTAGCCGATTTCTGATGAAATTTTTGACACCCCCTAAGTGCATACACCCCCTGAAAGGGCACCCTTAGAATCGATTGAGATGAAAAAAATACACGAAATCGCTAATATCTCGAAAACCGTTAGTCGTAGCCGATTTCTGATGAAATTTTTGACACCCCCTAAGTGCATACACCCCCTGAAAAGACACCCTTAGAATCGATTGACATGAAAAAAATACACGAAATCGCTAATATCTCGAAAACCGTTAGCCGTAGCCGATTTCTGATGAAATTTTTGACACCCCCTAAGTGCATACACCCCCTGAAAGGACACCCTTAGAATTGATTGACATGAAAAAAATACACGAAATCGCTAATATCTCGAAAGCCGTTAGTCGTAGCCGATTTCTGATGAAATTTTTGACACCCCCTGAAAGGACACCCTTAGAATCGATTGAGATGAAAAAAATACACGAAATCGCTAATATCTCGAAAACCGTTAGTCGTAGCCGATTTCTGATGAAATTTTTGACACCCCCTGAAAGGACACCCTTAGAATCGATTGAGATGAAAAAAATACACGAAATCGCTAATATCTCGAAAACCGTTAGTCGTAGCCGATTTCTGATGAAATTTTTGACACCCCCTAAGTGCATACACCCCCTGAAAGGACACCCTTAGAATTGATTGACATGAAAAAAATACACGAAATCGCTAATATCTCGAAAACCGTTAGTCGTAGCCGATTTCTGATGAAATTTTTGACACCCCCTGAAAGGACACCCTTAGAATCGATTGACATGAAAAAAATACACGAAATCGCTAATATCTCGAAAACCGTTAGTCGTAGCCGATTTCTGATGAAATTTTTGACACCCCCTAAGTGCATACATCCCCTGAAAAGACACCCTTAGAATCGATTGACATGAAAAAAATACACGAAATCGCTAATATCTCGAAAACCGTTAGTCGTAGCCGATTTCTGATGAAATTTTTGACACCCCCTAAGTGCATACACCCCCTGAAAGGACACCCTTAGAATCGATTGAGATGAAAAAAATACACGAAATCGCTAATATCTCGAAAACCGTTAGTCGTAGCCGATTTCTGATGAAATTTTTGACACCCCCTAAGTGCATATACCCCCTGAAAGGACACCCTTAGAATCGATTGAGATGAAAAAAATACACGAAATCGCTAATATCTCGAAAACCGTTAGTCGTAGCCGATTTCTGATGAAATTTTTGACACCCCCTAAGTGCATACACCCCCTGAAAGGACACCCTTAGAATCGATTGACATGAAAAAAATACACGAAATCGCTAATATCTCGAAAACCGTTAGTCGTAGCCGATTTCTGATGAAATTTTTGACACCCCCTAAGTGCATACACCCCCTGAAAGGACACCCTTAGAATCGATTGACATGAAAAAAATACACGAAATCGCTAATATCTCGAAAACCGTTAGTCGTAGCTGATTTCTGATGAAATTTTTGACACCCCCTAAGTGCATACACCCCCTGAAAGGACACCCTTAGAATCGATTGACATGAAAAAATACACGAAATCGCTAATATCTCGAAAACCGTTAGTCGTAGCCGATTTCTGATGAAATTTTTGACACCCCCTGAAAGAACACCCTTAGAATCGATTGAGATGAAAAAAATACACGAAATCGCTAATATCTCGAAAACCGTTAGTCGTAGCCGATTTCTGATGAAATTTTTGACACCCCCTAAGTGCATACACCCCCTGAAAGGACACCCTTAGAATCGATTGAGATGAAAAAAATACACGAAATCGCTAATATCTCGAAAACCGTTAGCCGTGGCCGATTTCTGATGAAATTTTTGACACCCCCTAAGTGCATACACCCCCTGAAAGGACACCCTTAGAATCGATTGACATGAAAAAAATACACGAAATCGCTAATATCTCGAAAACCGTTAGTCGTAGCCGATTTCTGATGAAATTTTTGACACCCCCTAAGTGCATACACCCCCTGAAAGGACACCCTTAGAATCGATTGAGATGAAAAAATACACGAAATCGCTAATATCTCGAAAACCGTTAGTCGTAGCCGATTTCTGATGAAATTTTTGACACCCCCTAAGTGCATACACCCCCTGAAAGGACACCCTTAGAATCGATTGAGATGAAAAAAATACACGAAATCGCTAATATCTCGAAAACCGTTAGCCGTAGCCGATTTCTGATGAAATTTTTGACACCCCCTAAGTGCATACACCCCCTGAAAGGACACCCTTAGAATCGATTGACATGAAAAAAATACACGAAATCGCTAATATCTCGAAAACCGTTAGTCGTAGCCGATTTCTGATGAAATTTTTGACACCCCCTAAGTGCATACACCCCCTGAAAGGACACCCTTAGAATTGATTGACATGAAAAAAATACACGAAATCGCTAATATCTCGAAAACCGTTAGTCGTAGCCGATTTCTGATGAAATTTTTGACACCCCCTAAGAGCATACACCCCCTGAAAGGACACCCTTAGAATCGATTGACATGAAAAAAATACACGAAATCGCTAATATCCCGAAAACCGTTAGTCGTAGCCGATTTCTGATGAAATTTTTGACACCCCCTAAGTGCATACACCCCCTGAAAGGACACCCTTAGAATCGATTGACATGAAAAAAATACACGAAATCGCTAATATCTCGAAAACCGTTAGTCGTAGCCGATTTCTGATGAAAATTTTGACACCCCCTAAGTGCATACACCCCCTGAAAGGACACCCTTAGAATCGATTGACATGAAAAAAATACACGAAATCGCTAATATCTCGAAAACCGTTAGTCGTAGCCGATTTCTGATGAAATTTTTGACACCCCCTAAGTGCATACACCCCCTGAAAGGACACCCTTAGAATCGATTGAGATGAAAAAAATACACGAAATCGCTAATATCTCGAAAACCGTTAGTCGTAGCCGATTTCTGATGAAATTTTTGACACCCCCTAAGTGCATACACCCCCTGAAAGGACACCCTTAGAATTGATTGACATGAAAAAAATACACGAAATCGCTAATATCTCGAAAACCGTTAGTCGTAGCCGATTTCTGATGAAATTTTTGACACCCCCTAAGTGCATACACCCCCTGAAAGGACACCCTTAGAATTGATTGACATGAAAAAATTACACGAAATCGCTAATATCTCGAAAACCGTTAGTCGTAGCCGATTTCTGATGAAATTTTTGACACCCCCTAAGTGCATACACCCCCTGAAAGGACACCCTTAGAATCGATTGACATGAAAAAAATACACGAAATCGCTAATATCTCGAAAACCGTTAGTCGTAGCCGATTTCTGATGAAATTTTTGACACCCCCTAAGTGCATACACCCCCTGAAAGGACAACCTTAGAATCGATTGACATGGAAAAAATACACGAAATCGCTAATATCTCGAAAACCGTTAGTCGTAGCCGATTTCTGATGAAATTTTTGACACCCCCTAAGTGCATACACCCCCTGAAAGGACACCCTTAGAATCGATTGAGATGAAAAAAATACACGAAATCGCTAATATCTCGAAAACCGTTAGTCGTAGCCGATTTCTGATGAAATTTTTGACACCCCCTGAAAGGACACCCTTAGAATCGATTGACATGAAAAAAATACACGAAATCGCTAATATCTCGAAAACCGTTAGTCGTAGCCGATTTCTGATGAAATTTTTGACACCCCCTAAGTGCATACACCCCCTGAAAGGACACCCTTAGAATCGATTGACATGAAAAAAATACACGAAATCGCTAATATCTCGAAAACCGTTAGTCGTAGCCGATTTCTGATGAAATTTTTGACACCCCCTAAGTGCATACACCCCCTGAAAGGACACCCTTAGAATCGATTGAGATGAAAAAAATACACGAAATCGCTAATATCTCGAAAACCGTTAGTCGTAGCCGATTTCTGATGAAATTTTTGACACCCCCTAAGTGCACACACCCCCTGAAAGGACACCCTTAGAATCGATTGAGATGAAAAAAATACACGAAATCGCTAATATCTCGAAAACCGTTAGTCGTAGCCGATTTCTGATGAAATTTTTGACACCCCCTAAGTGCATACACCCCCTGAAAGGACACCCTTAGAATCGATTGACATGAAAAAAATACACGAAATCGCTAATATCTCGAAAACCGTTAGCCGTGGCCGATTTCTGATGAAATTTTTGACACCCCCTAAGTGCATACACCCCCTGAAAGGACACCCTTAGAATCGATTGACATGAAAAAAATACACGAAATCGCTAATATCTCGAAAACCGTTAGTCGTAGCCGATTTCTGATGAAATTTTTGACACCCCCTAAGTGCATACACCCCCTGAAAGGACACCCTTAGAATCGATTGAGATGAAAAAAATACACGAAATCGCTAATATCTCGAAAACCGTTAGTCGTAGCCGATTTCTGATGAAATTTTTGACACCCCCTAAGTGCATACACCCCCTGAAAGGACACCCTTAGAATCGATTGACATGAAAAAAATACACGAAATCGCTAATATCTCGAAAACCGTTAGCCGTGGCCGATTTCTGATGAAATTTTTGACACCCCCTAAGTGCATACACCCCCTGAAAGGACACCCTTAGAATCGATTGACATGAAAAAAATACACGAAATCGCTAATATCTCGAAAACCGTTAGTCGTAGCCGATTTCTGATGAAATTTTTGACACCCCCTAAGTGCATACACCCCCTGAAAGGACACCCTTAGAATCGATTGAGATGAAAAAATACACGAAATCGCTAATATCTCGAAAACCGTTAGTCGTAGCCGATTTCTGATGAAATTTTTGACACCCCCTAAGTGCATACACCCCCTGAAAGGACACCCTTAGAATTGATTGACATGAAAAAAATACACGAAATCGCTAATATCTCGAAAACCGTTAGTCGTAGCCGATTTCTGATGAATTTTTTGACACCCCCTAAGTGCATACACCCCCTGAAAGGACACCCTTAGAATCGATTGAGATGAAAAAAATACACGAAATCGCTAATATCTCGAAAACCGTTAGTCGTAGCCGATTTCTGATGAAATTTTTGACACCCCCTAAGTGCATACACCCACTGAAAGGACACCCTTAGAATCGATTGAGATGAAAAAAATACACGAAATCGCTAATATCTCGAAAACCGTTAGTCGTAGCCGATTTCTGATGAAATTTTTGACACCCCCTAAGTGCATACACCCCCTGAAAGGACACCCTTAGAATCGATTGACATGAAAAAAATACACGAAATCGCTAATATCTCGAAAACCGTTAGCCGTAGCCGATTTCTGATGAAATTTTTGACACCCCCTAAGTGCATACACCCCCTGAAAGGACACCCTTAGAATCGATTGACATGAAAAAAATACACGAAATCGCTAATATCTCGAAAACCGTTAGTCGTAGCCGATTTCTGATGAAATTTTTGACACCCCCTAAGTGCATACACCCCCTGAAAGGACACCCTTAGAATGGATTGACATGAAAAAAATACACGAAATCGCTAATATCTCGAAAACCGTTAGCCGTAGCCGATTTCTGATGAAATTTTTGACACCCCCTAAGTGCATACACCCCCTGAAAGGACACCCTTAGAATCGATTGACATGAAAAAAATACACGAAATCGCTAATATCTCGAAAACCGTTAGTCGTAGCCGATTTCTGATGAAATTTTTGACACCCCCTAAGTGCAAACACCCCCTGAAAGGACACCCTTAGAATCGATTGACATGAAAAAAATACACGAAATCGCTAATATCTCGAAAACCGTTAGTCGTAGCCGATTTCTGATGAAATTTTTGACACCCCCTAAGTGCATACACACCCTGAAAGGACACCCTTAGAATTGATTGACATGAAAAAAATACACGAAATCGCTAATATCTCGAAAACCGTTAGTCGTAGCCGATTTCTGATGAAATTTTTGACACCCCCTAAGTGCATACACCCCCTGAAAGGACACCCTTAGAATTGATTGACATGAAAAAAATACACGAAATCGCTAATATCTCGAAAACCGTTAGTCGTAGCCGATTTCTGATGAAATTTTTGACACCCCCTAAGTGCATACACCCCCTGAAAGGACACCCTTAGAATCGATTGAGATGAAAAAAATACACGAAATCGCTAATATCTCGAAAACCGTTAGTCGTAGCCGATTTCTGATGAAATTTTTGACACCCCCTAAGTGCATACACCCCCTGAAAGGACACCCTTAGAATCGATTGACATGAAAAAAATACACGAAATCGCTAATATCTCGAAAACCGTTAGCCGTGGCCGATTTCTGATGAAATTTTTGACACCCCCTAAGTGCATACACCCCCTGAAAGGACACCCTTAGAATCGATTGACATGAAAAAAATACACGAAATCGCTAATATCTCGAAAACCGTTAGTCGTAGCCGATTTCTGATGAAATTTTTGACACCCCCTAAGTGCATACACCCCCTGAAAGGACACCCTTAGAATCGATTGAGATGAAAAAATACACGAAATCGCTAATATCTCGAAAACCGTTAGTCGTAGCCGATTTCTGATGAAATTTTTGACACCCCCTAAGTGCATACACCCCCTGAAAGGACACCCTTAGAATCGATTGAGATGAAAAAATACACGAAATCGCTAATATCTCGAAAACCGTTAGTCGTAGCCGATTTCTGATGAAATTTTTGACACCCCCTAAGTGCATACACCCCCTGAAAGGACACCCTTAGAATCGATTGACGTGAAAAAAATACACGAAATCGCTAATATCTCGAAAACCGTTAGACGTAGCCGATTTCTGATGAAATTTTTGACACCCCCTAAGTGCATACACCCCCTGAAAGGACACCCTTAGAATCGATTGACATGAAAAAAATACACGAAATCGCTAATATCTCGAAAACCGTTAGTCGTAGCCGATTTCTGATGAAATTTTTGACACCCCCTAAGTGCATACACCCCCTGAAAGGACACCCTTAGAATTGATTGACATGAAAAAAATACACGAAATCGCTAATATCTCGAAAACCGTTAGTCGTAGCCGATTTCTGATGAAATTTTTGACACCCCCTAAGTGCATACACCCCCTGAAAGGACACCCTTAGAATCGATTGACATGAAAAAAATACACGAAATCGCTAATATCTCGAAAACCGTTAGTCGTAGCCGATTTCTGATGAAATTTTTGACACCCCCTAAGTGCATACACCCCCTGAAAGAACACCCTTAGAATTGATTGACATGAAAAAAATACACGAAATCGCTAATATCTCGAAAACCGTTAGTCGTAGCCGATTTCTGATGAAATTTTTGACACCCCCTAAGTGCATACACCCCCTGAAAGGACACCCTTAGAATCGATTGACATGAAAAAAATACACGAAATCGCTAATATCTCGAAAACCGTTAGTCGTAGCCGATTTCTGATGAAATTTTTGACACCCCCTAAGTGCATACACCCCCTGAAAGGACACCCTTAGAATCGATTGAGATGAAAAAAATACACGAAATCGCTAATATCTCGAAAACCGTTAGCCGTAGCCGCTTTCTGATGAAATTTTTGACACCCCCTAAGTGCATACACCCCCTGAAAGGACACCCTTAGAATTGATTGACATGAAAAAAATACACGAAATCGCTAATATCTCGAAAACCGTTAGTCGTAGCCGATTTCTGATGAAATTTTTGACACCCCCTAAGTGCATACACCCCCTGAAAGGACACCCTTAGAATCGATTGAGATGAAAAAAATACACGAAATCGCTAATATCTCGAAAACCGTTAGTCGTAGCCGATTTCTGATGAAATTTTTGACACCCCCTAAGTGCATACACCCCCTGAAAGGACACCCTTAGAATCGATTGACATGAAAAAAATACACGAAATCGCTAATATCTCGAAAACCGTTAGCCGTAGCCGATTTCTGATGAAATTTTTGACACCCCCTAAGTGCATACACCCCCTGAAAGGACACCCTTAGAATCGATTGACATGAAAAAAATACACGAAATCGCTAATATCTCGAAAACCGTTAGTCGTAGCCGATTTCTGATGAAATTTTTGACACCCCCTAAGTGCATACACCCCCTCAAAGGACACCCTTAGAATCGATTGGGATGAAAAAAATACACGAAATCGCTAATATCTCGAAAACCGTTAGTCGTAGCCGATTTCTGATGAAATTTTTGACACCCCCTAAGTGCATACACCCCCTGAAAGGACACCCTTAGAATCGATTGACATGAAAAAAATACACGAAATCGCTAATATCTCGAAAACCGTTAGTCGTAGCCGATTTCTGATGAAATTTTTGACACCCCCTAAGTGCATACACCCCCTGAAAGAACACCCTTAGAATTGATTGACATGAAAAAAATACACGAAATCGCTAATATCTCGAAAACCGTTAGTCGTAGCCGATTTCTGATGAAATTTTTGACACCCCCTAAGTGCATACACCCCCTGAAAGGACACCCTTAGAATCGATTGAGATGAAAAAAATACACGAAATCGCTAATATCTCGAAAACCGTTAGTCGTAGCCGATTTCTGATGAAATTTTTGACACCCCCTAAGTGCATACACCCCCTGAAAGGACACCCTTAGAATTGATTGACATGAAAAAAATACACGAAATCGCTAATATCTCGAAAACCGTTAGTCGTAGCCGATTTCTGATGAAATTTTTGACACCCCCTAAGTGCATACACCCCCTGAAAGGACACCCTTAGAATCGATTGAGATGAAAAAAATACACGAAATCGCTAATATCTCGAAAACCGTTAGTCGTAGCCGATTTCTGATGAAATTTTTGACACCCCCTAAGTGCATACACCCCCTGAAAGGACACCCTTAGAATCGATTGACATGAAAAAAATACACGAAATCGCTAATATCTCGAAAACCGTTAGCCGTAGCCGATTTCTGATGAAATTTTTGACACCCCCTAAGTGCATACACCCCCTGAAAGGACACCCTTAGAATCGATTGACATGAAAAAAATACACGAAATCGCTAATATCTCGAAAACCGTTAGTCGTAGCCGATTTCTGATGAAATTTTTGACACCCCCTAAGTGCATACACCCCCTCAAAGGACACCCTTAGAATCGATTGGGATGAAAAAAATACACGAAATCGCTAATATCTCGAAAACCGTTAGTCGTAGCCGATTTCTGATGAAATTTTTGACACCCCCTAAGTGCATACACCCCCTGAAAGGACACCCTTAGAATCGATTGAGATGAAAAAAATACACGAAATCGCTAATATCTCGAAAACCGTTAGCCGTAGCCGATTTCTGATGAAATTTTTGACACCCCCTAAGTGCATACACCCCCTGAAAGGACACCCTTAGAATCGATTGACATGAAAAAAATACACGAAATCGCTAATATCTCGAAAACCGTTAGTCGTAGCCGATTTCTGATGAAATTTTTGACACCCCCTAAGTGCAAACACCCCCTGAAAGGACACCCTTAGAATCGATTGACATGAAAAAAATACACGAAATCGCTAATATCTCGAAAACCGTTAGTCGTAGCCGATTTCTGATGAAATTTTTGACACCCCCTAAGTGCATACACCCCCTGAAAGGACACCCTTAGAATTGATTGACATGAAAAAAATACACGAAATCGCTAATATCTCGAAAACCGTTAGTCGTAGCCGATTTCTGATGAAATTTTTGACACCCCCTAAGTGCATACACCCCCTGAAAGGACACCCTTAGAATCGATTGAGATAAAAAAAATACACGAAATCGCTAATATCTCGAAAACCGTTAGTCGTAGCCGATTTCTGATGAAATTTTTGACACCCCCTAAGTGCATACACCCCCTGAAAGGACACCCTTAGAATCGATTGACATGAAAAAAATACACGAAATCGCTAATATCTCGAAAACCGTTAGTCGTAGCCGATTTCTGATGAAATTTTTGACACCCCCTAAGTGCATACACCCCCTGAAAGGACACCCTTAGAATCGATTGAGATGAAAAAATACACGAAATCGCTAATATCTCGAAAACCGTTAGTCGTAGCCGATTTCTGATGAAATTTTTGACACCCCCTAAGTGCATACACCCCCTGAAAGGACACCCTTAGAATCCATTGACATGAAAAAAATACACGAAATCGCTAATATCTCGAAACCCGTTAGCCGTAGCCGATTTCTGATGAAATTGTTGACACCCCCTAAGTGCATACACCCCCTGAAAGGACACCCTTAGAATCGATTGACATGAAAAAAATACACGAAATCGCTAATATCTCGAAAACCGTTAGCCGTAGCCGATTTCTGATGAAATTTTTGACACCCCCTAAGTGCATACACCCCCTGAAAGGACACCCTTAGAATCGATTGAGATGAAAAAAATACACGAAATCGCTAATATCTCGAAAACCGTTAGTCGTAGCCGATTTCTGATGAAATTTTTGACACCCCCTGAAAGGACACCCTTAGAATCGATTGACATGAAAAAAATACACGAAATCGCTAATATCTCGAAAACCGTTACTCGTAGCCGATTTCTGATGAAATTTTTGACACCCCCTAAGTGCATACACCCCCTGAAAGGACACCCTTAGAATCGATTGACATGAAAAAAATACACGAAATCGCTAATATCTCGAAAACCGTTAGTCGTAGCCGATTTCTGATGAAATTTTTGACACCCCCTAAGTGCATACACCCCCTGAAAGGACACCCTTAGAATTGATTGACATGAAAAAAATACACGAAATCGCTAATATCTCGAAAACCGTTAGTCGTAGCCGATTTCTGATGAAATTTTTGACACCCCCTAAGTGCATACACCCCCTGAAAGGACACCCTTAGAATCGATTGAGATGAAAAAAATACACGAAATCGCTAATATCTCGAAAACCGTTAGTCGTAGCCGGTTTCTGATGAAATTTTTGACACCCCCTGAAAGGACACCCTTAGAATCGATTGACATGAAAAAAATACACGAAATCGCTAATATCTCGAAAACCGTTAGTCGTAGCCGATTTCTGATGAAATTTTTGACACCCCCTGAAAGGACACCCTTAGAATCGATTGAGATGAAAAAAATACACGAAATCGCTAATATCTCGAAAACCGTTAGTCGTAGCCGATTTCTGATGAAATTTTTGACACCCCCTAAGTGCATACACCCCCTGAAAGGACACCCTTAGAATCGATTGACATGAAAAAAATACACGAAATCGCTAATATCTCGAAAACCGTTAGCCGTAGCCGATTTCTGATGAAATTTTTGACACCCCCTAAGTGCATACACCCCCTGAAAGGACACCCTTAGAATCGATTGAGATGAAAAAAATACACGAAATCGCTAATATCTCGAAAACCGTTAGTCGTAGCCGATTTCTGATGAAATTTTTGACACCCCCTGAAAGGACACCCTTAGAATCGATTGAGATGAAAAAAATACACGAAATCGCTAATATCTCGAAAACCGTTAGTCGTAGCCGATTTCTGATGAAATTTTTGACACCCCCTAAGTGCATACACCCCCTGAAAAGACACCCTTAGAATCGATTGACATGAAAAAAATACATGAAATCGCTAATATCTCGAAAACCGTTAGTCGTAGCCGATTTCTGATGAAATTTTTGACACCCCCTAAGTGCATACACCCCCTGAAAGGACACCCTTAGAATCGATTGACATGAAAAAAATACACGAAATCGCTAGTATCTCGAAAACCGTTAGCCGTAGCCGATTTCTGATGAAATTTTTGACACCCCCTAAGTGCATACACCCCCTGAAAGGACACCCTTAGAATCGATTGACATGAAAAAAATACACGAAATCGCTAATATCTCGAAAACCGTTAGTCGTAGCCGATTTCTGATGAAATTTTTGACACCCCCTAAGTGCATACACCCCCTGAAAGGACACCCTTAGAATCGATTGAGATGAAAAAATACACGAAATCGCTAATATCTCGAAAACCGTTAGTCGTAGCCGATTTCTGATGAAATTTTTGACACCCCCTGAAAGGACACCCTTAGAATCGATTGACATGAAAAAAATACACGAAATCGCTAATATCTCGAAAACCGTTACTCGTAGCCGATTTCTGATGAAATTTTTGACACCCCCTAAGTGCATACACCCCCTGAAAGGACACCCTTAGAATCGATTGACATGAAAAAAATACACGAAATCGCCAATATCTCGAAAACCGTTAGTCGTAGCCGATTTCTGATGAAATTTTTGACACCCCCTAAGTGCATACACCCCCTGAAAGGACACCCTTAGAATTGATTGACATGAAAAAAATACACGAAATCGCTAATATCTCGAAAACCGTTAGTCGTAGCCGATTTCTGATGAAATTTTTGACACCCCCTAAGTGCATACACCCCCTGAAAGGACACCCTTAGAATCGATTGAGATGAAAAAAATACACGAAATCGCTAATATCTCGAAAACCGTTAGTCGTAGCCGGTTTCTGATGAAATTTTTGACACCCCCTGAAAGGACACCCTTAGAATCGATTGACATGAAAAAAATACACGAAATCGCTAATATCTCGAAAACCGTTAGTCGTAGCCGATTTCTGATGAAATTTTTGACACCCCCTGAAAGGACACCCTTAGAATCGATTGAGATGAAAAAAATACACGAAATCGCTAATATCTCGAAAACCGTTAGTCGTAGCCGATTTCTGATGAAATTTTTGACACCCCCTAAGTGCATACACCCCCTGAAAGGACACCCTTAGAATCGATTGACATGAAAAAAATACACGAAATCGCTAGTATCTCGAAAACCGTTAGCCGTAGCCGATTTCTGATGAAATTTTTGACACCCCCTAAGTGCATACACCCCCTGAAAGGACACCCTTAGAATCGATTGACATGAAAAAAATACACGAAATCGCTAATATCTCGAAAACCGTTAGTCGTAGCCGATTTCTGATGAAATTTTTGACACCCCCTAAGTGCATACACCCCCTGAAAGGACACCCTTAGAATCGATTGAGATGAAAAAATACACGAAATCGCTAATATCTCGAAAACCGTTAGTCGTAGCCGATTTCTGATGAAATTTTTGACACCCCCTGAAAGGACACCCTTAGAATCGATTGACATGAAAAAAATACACGAAATCGCTAATATCTCGAAAACCGTTACTCGTAGCCGATTTCTGATGAAATTTTTGACACCCCCTAAGTGCATACACCCCCTGAAAGGACACCCTTAGAATCGATTGACATGAAAAAAATACACGAAATCGCCAATATCTCGAAAACCGTTAGTCGTAGCCGATTTCTGATGAAATTTTTGACACCCCCTAAGTGCATACACCCCCTGAAAGGACACCCTTAGAATTGATTGACATGAAAAAAATACACGAAATCGCTAATATCTCGAAAACCGTTAGTCGTAGCCGATTTCTGATGAAATTTTTGACACCCCCTAAGTGCATACACCCCCTGAAAGGACACCCTTAGAATCGATTGAGATGAAAAAAATACACGAAATCGCTAATATCTCGAAAACCGTTAGTCGTAGCCGATTTCTGATGAAATTTTTGACACCCCCTAAGTGCATACACCCCCTGAAAGGACACCCTTAGAATCGATTGACATGAAAAAAATACACGAAATCGCTAATATCTCGAAAACCGTTAGTCGTAGCCGATTTCTGATGAAATTTTTGACACCCCCTAAGTGCATACACCCCCTGAAAGGACACCCTTAGAATCGATTGAGATGAAAAAAATACACGAAATCGCTAATATCTCGAAAACCGTTAGTCGTAGCCGATTTCTGATGAAATTTTTGACACCCCCTAAGTGCAAACACCCCCTGAAAGGACACCCTTAGAATCGATTGACATGAAAAAAATACACGAAATCGCTAATATCTCGAAAACCGTTAGTCGTAGCCGATTTCTGATGAAATTTTTGACACCCCCTAAGTGCATACACCCCCTGAAAGGACACCCTTAGAATCGATTGACATGAAAAAAATACACGAAATCGCTAATATCTCGAAAACCGTTAGTCGTAGCCGATTTCTGATGAAATTTTTGACACCCCCTAAGTACATACACCCCCTGAAAGGACACCCTTAGAATCGATTGAGATGAAAAAAATACACGAAATCGCTAATATCTCGAAAACCGTTAGTCGTAGCCGATTTCTGATGAAATTTTTGACACCCCCTAAGTGCATACACCCCCTGAAAGGACACCCTTAGAATCGATTGACATGAAAAAAATACACGAAATCGCTAATATCTCGAAAACCGTTAGTCGTAGCCGATTTCTGATGAAATTTTTGACACCCCCTAAGTGCATACACCCCCTGAAAGGACACCCTTAGAATCGATTGACATGAAAAAAATACACGAAATCGCTAATATCTCGAAAACCGTTAGTCGTAGCCGATTTCTGATGAAATTTTTGACACCCCCTAAGTGCATACACCCCCTGAAAGGACACCCTTAGAATTGATTGACATGAAAAAAATACACGAAATCGCTAATATCTCGAAAACCGTTAGTCGTAGCCGATTTCTGATGAAATTTTTGACACCCCCTAAGTGCATACACCCCCTGAAAGGACACCCTTAGAATCGATTGAGATGAAAAAAATACACGAAATCGCTAATATCTCGAAAACCGTTAGTCGTAGCCGATTTCTGATGAAATTTTTGACACCCCCTAAGTGCAAACACCCCCTGAAAGGACACCCTTAGAATCGATTGACATGAAAAAAATACACGAAATCGCTAATATCTCGAAAACCGTTAGTCGTAGCCGATTTCTGATGAAATTTTTGACACCCCCTAAGTGCAAACACCCCCTGAAAGGACACCCTTAGAATCGATTGACATGAAAAAAATACACGAAATCGCTAATATCTCGAAAACCGTTAGTCGTAGCCGATTTCTGATGAAATTTTTGACACCCCCTAAGTGCATACACCCCCTGAAAGGACACCCTTAGAATTGATTGACATGAAAAAAATACACGAAATCGCTAATATCTCGAAAACCGTTAGTCGTAGCCGATTTCTGATGAAATTTTTGACACCCCTTAAGTGCATACACCCCCTGAAAGGACACCCTTAGAATCGATTGAGATGAAAAAAATACACGAAATCGCTAATATCTCGAAAACCGTTAGTCGTAGCCGATTTCTGATGAAATTTTTGACACCCCCTAAGCGCAAACACCCCCTGAAAGGACACCCTTAGAATCGATTGACATGAAAAAAATACACGAAATCGCTAATATCTCGAAAACCGTTAGTCGTAGCCGATTTCTGATGAAATTTTTGACACCCCCAAAGTGCATACACCCCCTGAAAGGACACCCTTAGAATCGATTGACATGAAAAAAATACACGAAATCGCTAATATCTCGAAAACCGTTAGTCGTAGCCGATTTCTGATGAAATTTTTGACATCCCCTAAGTGCATACACCCCCTGAAAGGACACCCTTAGAATCGATTGACATGAAAAAAATACACGAAATCGCTAATATCTCGAAAACCGTTAGTCGTAGCCGATTTCTGATGAAATTTTTGACACCCCCTAAGTGCATACACCCCCTGAAAGGACACCCTTAGAATCGATTGACATGAAAAAAATACACGAAATCGCTAATATCTCGAAAACCGTTAGTCGTAGCCGATTTCTGATGAAATTTTTGACACCCCCTAAGTGCATACACCCCCTGAAAGGACACCCTTAGAATTGATTGACATGAAAAAAATACACGAAATCGCTAATATCTCGAAAACCGTTAGTCGTAGCCGATTTCTGATGAAATTTTTGACACCCCCTAAGTGCACACACCCCCTGAAAGGACACCCTTAGAATTGATTGACATGAAAAAAATACACCAAATCGCTAATATCTCGAAAACCGTTAGTCGTAGCCGATTTCTGATGAAATTTTTGACACCCCCTAAGTGCATACACCCCCTGAAAGGACACCCTTAGAATCGATTGACATGAAAAAAATACACGAAATCGCTAATATCTCGAAAACCGTTAGTCGTAGCCGATTTCTGATGAAATTTTTGACACCCCCTAAGTGCATACACCCCCTGAAAGGACACCCTTAGAATCGATTGACATGAAAAAAATACACGAAATCGCTAATATCTCGAAAACCGTTAGTCGTAGCCGATTTCTGATGAAATTTTTGACACCCCCCTAAGTACATACACCCCCTGAAAGGACACCCTTAGAATCGATTGACATGAAAAAAATACACGAAATCGCTAATATCTCGAAAACCGTTAGTCGTAGCCGATTTCTGATGAAATTTTTGACACCCCCTAAGTGCATACACCCCCTGAAAGGACACCCTTAGAATCGATTGACATGAAAAAAATACACGAAATCGCTAATATCTCGAAAACCGTTAGCCGTAGCCGATTTCTGATGAAATTTTTGACACCCCCTAAGTGCATACACCCCCTGAAAGGACACCCTTAGAATCGATTGAGATGAAAAAAATACGCGAAATCGCTAATATCTCGAAAACCGTTAGCCGTATCCGATTTCTGATGAAATTTTTGACACCCCCTAAGTGCATACACCCCCTGAAAGGACACCCTTAGAATCGATTGAGATGAAAAAAATACACGAAATCGCTAATATCTCGAAAACCGTTAGCCGTAGCCGATTTCTGATGAAATTTTTGACACCCCCTAAGTGCATACACCCCCTGAAAGGACACCCTTAGAATCGATTGACATGAAAAAAATACACGAAATCGCTAATATCTCGAAAACCGTTAGTCGTATCCGATTTCTGATGAAATTTTTGACACCCCCCTAAGTGCATACACCCCCTGAAAAATCACCCTTAGAATCGATTGACATGAAAAAAATACACGAAATCGCTAATATCTCGAAAACCGTTAGTCGTAGCCGATTTCTGATGAAATTTTTGACACCCCCTAAGTGCATACACCCCCTGAAAGCACACCCTTAGAATCGATTGACATGAAAAAAATACACGAAATCGCTAATATCTCGAAAACCGTTAGCCGTAGCCGATTTCTGATGAAATTTTTGACACCCCCTAAGTGCATACACCCCCTGAAAGGACACCCTTAGAATCGATTGAGATGAAAAAAATACACGAAATCGCTAATATCTCGAAAACCGTTAGTCGTAGCCGGTTTCTGATGAAATTTTTGACACCCCCTAAGTGCATACACCCCCTGAAAGGACACCCTTAGAATCGATTGACATGAAAAAAATACACGAAATCTCTAATATCTCGAAAACCGTTAGCCGTAGCCGATTTCTGATGAAATTTTTGACACCCCCTAAGTGCATACACCCCCTGAAAGGACACCCTTAGAATCGATTGAGATGAAAAAAATACTCGAAATCGCTAATATCTCGAAAACCGTTAGCCGTAGCCGATTTCTGATGAAATTTTTGACACCCCCTGAAAGGACACCCTTAGAATCGATTGAGATGAAAAAAATACACGAAATCGCTAATATCTCGAAAACCGTTAGCCGTAGCCGATTTCTGATGAAATTTTTGACACCCCCTAAGTGCATACACCCCCTGAAAGGACACCCTTAGAATCGATTGACATGAAAAAAATACACGAAATCGCTAATATCTCGAAAACCGTTAGCCGTAGCCGATTTCTGATGAAATTTTTGACACCCCCTAAGTGCATACACCCCCTGAAAGGACACCCTTAGAATCGATTGAGATGAAAAAAATACGCGAAATCGCTAATATCTCGAAAACCGTTAGCCGTATCCGATTTCTGATGAAATTTTTGACACCCCCTAAGTGCATACACCCCCTGAAAGGACACCCTTAGAATCGATTGAGATGAAAAAAAATACACGAAATCGCTAATATCTCGAAAACCGTTAGCCGTAGCCGCTTTCTGATGAAATTTTTGACACCCCCTAAGTGCATACACCCCCTGAAAGGACACCCTTAGAATCGATTGACATGAAAAAAAATACACGAAATCGCTAATATCTCGAAAACCGTTAGTCGTAGCCGATTTCTGATGAAATTTTTTACACCCCCTAAGTGCAGACACCCCCTGAAAGGACACCCCTTAGAATCGATTGACATGAAAAAAAATACACGAAATCGCTAATATCTCGAAAACCGTTAGTCGTAGCCGATTTCTGATGAAATTTTTGACACCCCCTAAGTGCATACACCCCCTGAAAAATCACCCTTAGAATCGATTGACATGAAAAAAATACACGAAATCGCTAATATCTCGAAAACCGTTAGTCGTAGCCGATTTCTGATGAAATTTTTGACACCCCCTAAGTGCATACACCCCCTGAAAGCACACCCTTAGAATCGATTGACATGAAAAAAATACACGAAATCGCTAATATCTCGAAACCGTTAGCCGTAGCCGATTTCTGATGAAATTTTTGACACCCCCTAAGTGCATACACCCCCTGAAAGACACCCTTAGAATCGATTGAGATGAAAAAAATACACGAAATCGCTAATATCTCGAAAACCGTTAGTCGTAGCCGGTTTCTGATGAAATTTTTGACACCCCCTAAGTGCACACACCCCCTGAAAGGACACCCTTAGAATCGATTGACATGAAAAAAATACACGAAATCGCTAATATCTCGAAAACCGTTAGCCGTAGCCGATTTCTGATGAAATTTTTGACACCCCCTAAGTGCATACACCCCCTGAAAGGACACCCTTAGAATCGATTGAGATGAAAAAAATACGCGAAATCGCTAATATCTCGAAAACCGTTAGCCGTAGCCGGTTTCTGATGAAATTTTTGACACCCCCTAAGTGCACACACCCCCTGAAAGGACACCCTTAGAATCGATTGACATGAAAAAAATACACGAAATCGCTAATATCTCGAAAACCGTTAGCCGGTAGCCGATTTCTGATGAAATTTTTGACACCCCCTAAGTGCATACACCCCCTGAAAGGACACCCTTAGAATCGATTGACATGAAAAAAATACACGAAATCGCTAATATCTCGAAAACCGTTAGCCGTAGCCGATTTCTGATGAAATTTTTGACACCCCCTAAGTGCATACACCCCCTGAAAGGACACCCTTAGAATCGATTGAGATGAAAAAAATACGCGAAATCGCTAATATCTCGAAAACCGTTAGTCGTAGCCGATTTCTGATGAAATTTTTGACACCCCCTAAGTGCATACACCCCCTGAAAGGACACCCTTAGAATCGATTGAGATGAAAAAAATACACGAAATCGCTAATATCTCGAAAACCGTTAGTCGTAGCCGATTTCTGATGAAATTTTTGACACCCCCTAAGTGCATACACCCCCTGAAAAATCACCCTTAGAATCGATTGACATGAAAAAATTACACGAAATCGCTAATATCTCGAAAACCGTTAGTCGTAGCCGATTTCTGATGAAATTTTTGACACCCCCTAAGTGCATACACCCCCTGAAAGCACACCCTTAGAATCGATTGACATGAAAAAAATACACGAAATCGCTAATATCTCGAAAACCGTTAGCCGTAGCCGATTTCTGATGAAATTTTTGACACCCCCTAAGTGCATACACCCCCTGAAAGGACACCCTTAGAATCGATTGAGATGAAAAAAATACACGAAATCGCTAATATCTCGAAAACCGTTAGTCGTAGCCGGTTTCTGATGAAATTTTTGACACCCCCTAAGTGCATACACCCCCTGAAAGGACACCCATAGAATCGATTGAGATGAAAAAAATACACGAAATCGCTAATATCTCGAAAACCGTTAGTCGTAGCCGGTTTCTGATGAAATTTTTGACACCCCCTAAGTGCATACACCCCCTGAAAGGACACCGTTAGAATCGATTGACATGAAAAAAATACACGAAATCGCTAATATCTCGAAAACCGTTAGTCGTAGCCGATTTCTGATGAAATTTTTGACACCCCCTAAGTGCATACACCCCCTGAAAGGACACCCTTAGAATCGATTGAGATGAAAAAAATACACGAAATCGCTAATATCTCGAAAACCGTTAGCCGTAGCCGGTTTCTGATGAAATTTTTGACACCCCCTAAGTGCACACACCCCCTGAAAGGACACCCTTAGAATCGATTGACATGAAAAAAATACACGAAATCGCTAATATCTCGAAAACCGTTAGCCGTAGCCGATTTCTGATGAAATTTTTGACACCCCCTGAAAGGACACCCTTAGAATCGATTGAGATGAAAAAAATACACGAAATCGCTAATATCTCGAAAACCGTTAACCGTAGCCGATTTCTGATGAAATTTTTGACACCCCCTAAGTGCATACACCCCCTGAAAGGACACCCTTAGAATCGATTGACATGAAAAAAATACACGAAATCGCTAAATCTCGAAAACCGTTAGCCGTAGCCGATTTCTGATGAAATTTTTGACACCCCCTAAGTGCATACACCCCCTCAAAGGACACCCTTAGAATCGATTGAGATGAAAAAAATACACGAAATCGCTAATATCTCGAAAACCGTTAGTCGTAGCCGATTTCTGATGAAATTTTTGACACCCCCTAAGTGCATACACCCCCTGAAAGGACACCCTTAGAATCGATTGAGATGAAAAAAATACACGAAATCGCTAATATCTCGAAAACCGTTAGTCGTAGCCGATTTCTGATGAAATTTTTGACACCCCCTAAGTGCATACACCCCCTGAAAGCACACCCTTAGAATCGATTGACATGAAAAAAATACACGAAATCGCTAATATCTCGAAAACCGTTAGCCGTAGCCGATTTCTGATGAAATTTTTGACACCCCCTAAGTGCATACACCCCCTGAAAGGACACCCTTAGAATCGATTGAGATGAAAAAAATACGCGAAATCGCTAATATCTCGAAAACCGTTAGCCGTAGCCGGTTTCTGATGAAATTTTTGACACCCCCTAAGTGCACACACCCCCTGAAAGGACACCCTTAGAATCGATTGACATGAAAAAAATACACGAAATCGCTAATATCTCGAAAACCGTTAGCCGTAGCCGATTTCTGATGAAATTTTTGACACCCCCTAAGTGCATACACCCCCTGAAAGGACACCCTTAGAATCGATTGACATGAAAAAAATACACGAAATCGCTAATATCTCGAAAACCGTTAGCCGTAGCCGATTTCTGATGAAATTTTTGACACCCCCTGAAATGACACCCTTAGAATTGATTGACATGAAAAAAATACACGAAATCGCTAATATCTCGAAAACCGTTAACCGTAGCCGATTTCTGATGAAATTTTTGACACCCCCTAAGTGCATACACCCCCTGAAAGGACACCCTTAGAATCGATTGACATGAAAAAAATACACGAAATCGCTAATATCTCGAAAACCGTTAGCCGTAGCCGATTTCTGATGAAATTTTTGACACCCCCTAAGTGCATACACCCCCTGAAAGGACACCCTTAGAATCGATTGAGATGAAAAAAATACGCGAAATCGCTAATATCTCGAAAACCGTTAGTCGTAGCCGATTTCTGATGAAATTTTTGACACCCCCTAAGTGCATACACCCCCTGAAAGGACACCCTTAGAATCGATTGAGATGAAAAAAATACACGAAATCGCTAATATCTCGAAAACCGTTAGTCGTAGCCGATTTCTGATGAAATTTTTGACACCCCCTAAGTGCATACACCCCCTGAAAAATCACCCTTAGAATCGATTGACATGAAAAAATTACACGAAATCGCTAATATCTCGAAAACCGTTAGTCGTAGCCGATTTCTGATGAAATTTTTGACACCCCCTAAGTGCATACACCCCCTGAAAGCACACCCTTAGAATCGATTGACATGAAAAAAATACACGAAATCGCTAATATCTCGAAAACCGTTAGCCGTAGCCGATTTCTGATGAAATTTTTGACACCCCCTAAGTGCATACACCCCCTGAAAGGACACCCTTAGAATCGATTGAGATGAAAAAAATACACGAAATCGCTAATATCTCGAAAACCGTTAGTCGTAGCCGGTTTCTGATGAAATTTTTGACACCCCCTAAGTGCATACACCCCCTGAAAGGACACCCATAGAATCGATTGAGATGAAAAAAATACACGAAATCGCTAATATCTCGAAAACCGTTAGTCGTAGCCGGTTTCTGATGAAATTTTTGACACCCCCTAAGTGCATACACCCCCTGAAAGGACACCCTTAGAATCGATTGACATGAAAAAAATACACGAAATCGCTAATATCTCGAAAACCGTTAGTCGTAGCCGATTTCTGATGAAATTTTTGACACCCCCTAAGTGCATACACCCCCTCAAAGGACACCCTTAGAATCGATTGAGATGAAAAAAATACACGAAATCGCTAATATCTCGAAAACCGTTAGTCGTAGCCGGTTTCTGATGAAATTTTTGACACCCCCTAAGTGCATACACCGCCTGAAAGGACACCCTCAGAATCGATTGACATGAAAAAAATACACGAAATCGCAAATATCTCGAAAACCGTTAGTCGTAGCCGATTTCTGATGAAATTTTTGACACCCCCTAAGTGCATACACCCCCTGAAAGGACACCCTTAGAATCGATTGAGATGAAAAAAATACACGAAATCGCTAATATCTCGAAAACCGTTAGTCGTAGCCGATTTCTGATGAAATTTTTGACACCCCCTGAAAGGACACCCTTAGAATCGATTGAGATGAAAAAAATACCCGAAATCGCTAATATCTCGAAAACCGTTAGTCGTAGCCGATTTCTGATGAAATTTTTGGCACCCTCTAAGTGCATACACCCCCTGAAAGGACACCCTTAGAATCGATTGAGATGAAAAAAATACACGAAATCGCTAATATCTCGAAAACCGTTAGTCGTAGCCGATTTCTGATGAAATTTTTGACACCCCCTAAGTGCATACACCCCCTGAAAGGACACCCTTAGAATCGATTGACATGAAAAAAATACACGAAATCGCTAATATCTCGAAAACCGTTAGTCGTAGCCGGTTTCTGATGAAATTTTTGACACCCCCTAAGTGCATACACCCCCTGAAAGGACACCCTTAGAATCGATTGACATGAAAAAAATACACGAAATCGCAAATATCTCGAAAACCGTTAGTCGTAGCCGATTTCTGATGAAATTTTTGACACCCCCTAAGTGCATAACCCCCTAAGTGCATACACCCCCTGAAAGGACACCCTTAGAATTGATTGAGATGAAAAAAATACACGAAATCGCTAATATCTCGAAAACCGTTAGCCGTAGCCGATTTCTGATGAAATTTTTGACACCCCCTAAGTGCATACACCCCCTGAAAGCACACCCTTAGAATCGATTGACATGAAAAAAATACACGATATCGCTAATATCTCGAAAACCGTTAGTCGTAGCCGGTTTCTGATGAAATTTTTGACACCCCCTAAGTGCATACACCCCCTGAAAGGACACCCTTAGAATCGATTGACATGAAAAAAATACATGAAATCGCTAATATCTCGAAAACCGTTAGCCGTAGCCGATTTCTGATGAAATTTTTGACACCCCCTAAGTGCATACACCCCCTGAAAGGACACCCTTAGAATCGATTGACATGAAAGAAATACACGAAATCGCAAATATCTCGAAAACCGTTAGTCGTAGCCGATTTCTGATGAAATTTTTGACACCCCCTAAGTGCATACACCCCCTGAAAGGACACCCTTAGAATTGATTGAGATGAAAAAAATACACGAAATCGCTAATATCTCGAAAACCGTTAGCCGTAGCCGATTTCTGATGAAATTTGTGACACCCCCTAAGTGCATACACCCCCTGAAAGGACACCCTTAGAATCGATTGAGATGAAAAAAATACACGAAATCGCTAATATCTCGAAAACCGTTAGCCGTAGCCGATTTCTGATGAAATTTTTGACACCCCCTAAGTGCATACACCCCCTGAAAGGACACCCTTAGAATCGATTGACATGAAAAAAATACACGAAATCGCTAATATCTCGAAAACCGTTAGTCGTAGCCGATTTCTGATGAAATTTTTGACATCCCCTAAGTGCATACACCCCCTAAAAGGACACCCTTAGAATCGATTGACATGAAAAAAATACACGAAATCGCTAATATCTCGAAAACCGTTAGCCGTAGCCGATTTCTGATGAAATTTTTGACACCCCCTAAGTTCATACACCGCCTGAAAGGACACCCTCAGAATCGATTGACATGAAAAAAATACACGAAATCGCAAATATCTCGAAAACCGTTAGTCGTAGCCGATTTCTGATGAAATTTTTGACACCCCCTAAGTGCATACACCCCCTGAAAGGACACCCTTAGAATCGATTGAGATGAAAAAAATACACGAAATCGCTAATATCTCGAAAACCGTTAGTCGTAGCCGATTTCTGATGAAATTTTTGACACCCCCTGAAAGGACACCCTTAGAATCGATTGACATGAAAAAAATACACGAAATCGCTAATATCTCGAAAACCGTTAGTCGTAGCCGGTTTCTGATGAAATTTTTGACACCCCCTAAGTGCATACACCCCCTGAAAGGACACCCTTAGAATCGATTGACATGAAAAAAATACACGAAATCGCAAATATCTCGAAAACCGTTAGTCGTAGCCGATTTCTGATGAAATTTTTGACACCCCCTAAGTGCATAACCCCCTAAGTGCATACACCCCCTGAAAGGACACCCTTAGAATTGATTGAGATGAAAAAAATACACGAAATCGCTAATATCTCGAAAACCGTTAGCCGTAGCCGATTTCTGATGAAATTTTTGACACCCCCTAAGTGCATACACCCCCTGAAAGCACACCCTTAGAATCGATTGACATGAAAAAAATACACGATATCGCTAATATCTCGAAAACCGTTAGTCGTAGCCGGTTTCTGATGAAATTTTTGACACCCCCTAAGTGCATACACCCCCTGAAAGGACACCCTTAGAATCGATTGACATGAAAAAAATACATGAAATCGCTAATATCTCGAAAACCGTTAGCCGTAGCCGATTTCTGATGAAATTTTTGACACCCCCTAAGTGCATACACCCCCTGAAAGGACACCCTTAGAATCGATTAACATGAAAGAAATACACGAAATCGCAAATATCTCGAAAACCGTTAGTCGTAGCCGATTTCTGATGAAATTTTTGACACCCCCTAAGTGCATAACCCCCTAAGTGCATACACCCCCTGAAAGGACACCCTTAGAATTGATTGAGATGAAAAAAATACACGAAATCGCTAATATCTCGAAAACCGTTAGCCGTAGCCGATTACTGATGAAATTTGTGACACCCCCTAAATGCATACACCCCCTGAAAGGACACCCTTAGAATCGATTGAGATGAAAAAAATACACGAAATCGTTAATATCTCGAAAACCGTTAGCCGTAGCCGATTTCTGATGAAATTTTTGACACCCCCTAAGTGCATACACCCCCTGAAAGGACACCCTTAGAATCGATTGACATGAAAAAAATACACGAAATCGCTAATATCTCGAAAACCGTTAGTCGTAGCCGATTTCTGATGAAATTTTTGACATCCCCTAAGTGCATACACCCCCTAAAAGGACACCCTTAGAATCGATTGACATGAAAAAAATACACGAAATCGCTAATATCTCGAAAACCGTTAGCCGTAGCCGATTTCTGATGAAATTTTTGACACCCCCTAAGTTCATACACCCCCTGAAAGGACACCCTTAGAATCGATTGAAATGAAAAAAATACACGAAATCGCTAATATCTCGAAAACCGTTAGCCGTAGCCGATTTCTGATGAAATTTTTGACACCCCCTAAGTGCATACACCCCCTGAAAGGACACCCTTAGAATCGATTGACATGAAAAAAATACACGAAATCGCTAATATCTCGAAAACCGTTAGTCGTAGCCGATTTCTGATGAAATTTTTGACACCCCCTAAGTGCATACACCCCCTGAAAGGACACCCTTAGAATCGATTGAGATGAAAAAAATACACGAAATCGCTAATATCTCGAAAACCGTTAGTCGTAGCCGATTTCTGATGAAATTTTTGACACCGCCTAAGTGCATACACCTCCTGAAAGGACACCCTTAGAATCGATTGACATGAAAAAAATACACGAAATCGCTAATATCTGGAAAACCGTTAGTCGTAGCCGATTTCTGATGAAATTTTTGACACCCCCTAAGTGCATACACCCCCTGAAAGGACACCCTTAGAATCGATTGAGATGAAAAAAATACCCGAAATCGCTAATATCTTGAAAACCGTTAGTCGTAGCCGATTTCTGATGAAATTTTTGACACCCCCTAAGTGCATACACCCCCTGAAAGGACACCCTTAGAATCGATTGAGATGAAAAAAATACACGAAATCGCTAATATCTCGAAAACCGTTAGTCGTAGCCGATTTCTGATGAAATTTTTGACACCCCCTGAAAGGACACCCTTAGAATCGATTGAGATGAAAAAAATACACGAAATCGCTAATATCTCGAAAACCGTTAGCCGTAGCCGATTTCTGATGAAATTTTTGACACCCCCTAAGTGCATACATCCCCTGAAAGGACACCCTTAGAATCGATTGACATGAAAAAAATACACGAAGTCGCTAATATCTCGAAAACCGTTAGTCGTAGTCGATTTCTGATGAAATTTTTGACACCCCCTAAGTGCATACACCCCCTGAAAGGACACCCTTAGAATTGATTGACATGAAAAAAATACACGAAATCGCTAATATCTCGAAAACCGTTAGTCGTAGCCGATTTCTGATGAAATTTTTGACACCCCCTAAGTGCATACACCCCCTGAAAGGACACCCTTAGAATCGATTGACATGAAAAAAATACACGAAGTCGCTAATATCTCGAAAACCGTTAGCCGTAGCCGATTTCTGATGAAATTTTTGACACCCCCTGAAAGGACACCCTTAGAATCGATTGAGATGAAAAAAATACACGAAATCGCTAATATCTCGAAAACCGTTAGCCGTAGCCGATTTCTGATGAAATTTTTGACACCCCCTAAGTGCATACACCCCCTGAAAGGACACCCTTAGAATTGATTGACATGAAAAAAATACACGAAATCGCTAATATCTCGAAAACCGTTAGTCGTAGCCGATTTCTGATGAAATTTTTGACACCCCCTGAAAGGACACCCTTAGAATCGATTGACATGAAAAAAATACACGAAATCGCTAATATCTCGAAAACCGTTAGCCGTAGCCGATTTCTGATGAAATTTTTGACACCCCCTAAGTGCATACACCCCCTGAAAGGACACCCTTAGAATCGATTGGCATGAAAAAAATACACAAAATCGCTAATATCTCGAAAACCGTTAGCCGTAGCCGATTTCTGATGAAATTTTTGACACCCCCTAAGTGCATACACCCCCTGAAAGGACACCCTTAGAATCGATTGACATGAAAAAAATACACAAAATCGCTAATATCTCGAAAACCGTTAGTCGTAGCCGATTTCTGATGAAATTTTTGACACCCCCTAAGTGCATACACCCCCTGAAAGGACACCCTTAGAATCGATTGGCATGAAAAAAATACACAAAATCGCTAATATCTCGAAAACCGTTAGTCGTAGCCGATTTCTGATGAAATTTTTGACACCCCCTAAGTGCATACACCCCCTGAAAGGACAGCCTTAGAATCGATTGGTATGAAAAAAGTACACAAAATCGCTAATATCTCGAAAACCGTTAGTCGTAGCCGATTTCTGATGAAATTTTTGACACCCCCTAAGTGCATACACCCCTGAAAGGACACCCTTAGAATCGATTGGCAAGAAAAAAATACACAAAATCGCTAATATCTCGAAAACCGTTAGTCGTAGCCGATTTCTGATGAAATTTTTGACACCCCCTAAGTGCATACACCCCCTGAAAGGACACCCTTAGAATCGATTGGCATGAAAAAAATACACAAAATCGCTAATATCTCGAAAACCGTTAGCCGTAGCCGATTTCTGATGAAATTTTTGACACCCCCTAAGTGCATACACCCCCTGAAAGGACACCCTTAGAATCCATTGACATGAAAAAAATACACAAAATCGCTAATATCTCGAAAACCGTTAGTCGTAGCCGATTTCTGATGAAATTTTTGACACCCCCTGAGTGCATACACCCCCTGAAAGGACACCCTTAGAATCGATTGTTATGAGAAAAATACACAAAATCGCTAATATCTCGAAAACCGTTAGCCGTAGCCGATTTCTGATGAAATTTTTGACACCCCCTAAGTGCATACACCCCCTGAAAGGACACCCTTAGAATCGATTGACATGAAAAAAATACACAAAATCGCTAATATCTCGAAAACCGTTAGTCGTAGCCGATTTCTGATGAAATTTTTGACACCCCCTAAGTGCATACACCCCCTGAAAGGACACCCTTAGAATCGATTGGCATGAAAACAATACACAAAATCGCTAATATCTCGAAAACCGCTAGTCGTAGCCGATTTCTGATGAAATTTTTGACACCCCCTAAGTGCATACACCCCCTGAAAGGACACCCTTAGAATCGATTGGCATGAAAAAAATACACAAAATCGCTAATATCTCGAAAACCGTTAGTCGTAGCCAATTTCTGATGAAATTTTTGACACCCCCTAAGTGCATACACCCCCTGAAAGGACACCCTTAGAATCGATTGACATGAAAAAAATACACAAAATCGCTAATATCTCGAAAACCGTTAGCCGTAGCCGATTTCTGATGAAATTTTTGACACCCCCTAAGTGCATACACCCCCTGAAAGGACACCCTTAGAATCGATTGACATGAAAAAAATACACAAAATCGCTAATATCTCGAAAACCGTTAGTCGTAGCCGATTTCTGATGAAATTTTTGACACCCCCTAAGTGCATACACCCCCTGAAAGGACACCCTTAGAATCGATTGGCATGAAAACAATACACAAAATCGCTAATATCTCGAAAACCGCTAGTCGTAGCCGATTTCTGATGAAATTTTTGACACCCCCTAAGTGCATACACCCCCTGAAAGGACACCCTTAGAATCGATTGTTATGAGAAAAATACACAAAATCGCTAATATCTCGAAAACCGTTAGCCGTAGCCGATTTCTGATGAAATTTTTGACACCCCCTAAGTGCATACACCCCCTGAAAGGACACCCTTAGAATCGATTGACATGAAAAAAATACACAAAATCGCTAATATCTCGAAAACCGTTAGTCGTAGCCGATTTCTGATGAAATTTTTGACACCCCCTAAGTGCATACACCCCCTGAAAGGACACCCTTAGAATCGATTGGCATGAAAACAATACACAAAATCGCTAATATCTCGAAAACCGCTAGTCGTAGCCGATTTCTGATGAAATTTTTGACACCCCCTAAGTGCATACACCCCCTGAAAGGACACCCTTAGAATCGATTGGCATGAAAAAAATACACAAAATCGCTAATATCTCGAAAACCGTTAGTCGTAGCCAATTTCTGATGAAATTTTTGACACCCCCTAAGTGCATACACCCCCTGAAAGGACACCATTAAAATCGATTGGCATGAAAAAAATACACAAAATCGCTAATATCTCGAAAACCGTTAGCCGTAGCCGATTTCTGATGAAATTTTTGACACCCCCTAAGTGCATACACCCCCTGAAAGGACACCGTTAGAATCGATTGGCATGAAAAAAATACACAAAATCGCTAATATCTCGAAAACCGTTAGTCGTAGCCGATTTCTGATGAAATTTTTGACACCCCCTAAGTGCATACACCCCCTGAAAGGACACCCTTAGAATCGATTGGCATGAAAAAAATACACAAAATCGCTAATATCTCGAAAACCGTTAGTCGTAGCCGATTTCTGATGAAATTTTTGACACCCCCTAAGTGCATACACCCCCTGAAAGGACACCCTTAGAATCGATTGGTATGAAAAAAGTACACAAAATCGCTAATATCTCGAAAACCGTTAGCCGTAGCCGATTTCTGATGAAATTTTTGACACCCCCTAAGTGCATACACCCCGTGAAAGGACACCCTTAGAATCGATTGGCATGAAAAAATACGCAAAATCGCTAATATCTCGAAAACCGTTAGTCGTAGCCGATTTCTGATGAAATTTTTGACACCCCCTAAGTGCATACACCCCCTGAAAGGACACCATTAGAATCGATTGGCATGAAAAAAATACACAAAATCGCTAATATCTCGAAAACCGTTAGTCGTAGCCGATTTCTGATGAAATTTTTGACACCCCCTAAGTGCATACACCCCCTGAAAGGACACCCTTAGAATCGATTGGCATGAAAAAAATACACAAAATCGCTAATAACTCGAAAACCGTTAGTCGTAGCCGATTTCTGATGAAATTTTTGACACCCCCTGAAAGGACACCCTTAGAATCGATTGGCATGAAAAAAATACACAAAATCGCTAATATCTCGAAAACCGTTAGTCGTAGCCGATTTCTGATGAAATTTTTGACACCCCCTAAGTGCATACACCCCCTGAAAGGACACCCTTAGAATCGATTGGCATGAAAAAAATACACAAAATCGCTAATATCTCGAAACCCGTTAGTCGTAGCCGATTTCTGATGAAATTTTTGACACCCCCTAAGTGCATACACCCCCTGAAAGGACACCCTTAGAATCGATTGGCATGAAAAAAATACACAAAATCGCTAATATCTCGAAAACCGTTAGTCGTAGCCGATTTCTGATGAAATTTTTGACACCCCCTAAGTGCATACACCCCCTGAAAGGACACCCTTAGAATCGATTGACATGAAAAAAATACACAAAATCGCTAATATCTCGAAAACCGTTAGCCGTAGCCGATTTCTGATGAAATTTTTGACACCCCCTAAGTGCATACACTCCCTGAAAGGACACCCTTAGAATCGATTGGCATGAAAAAAATACACAAAATCGCTAATATCTCGAAAACCGTTACTCGTAGCCGATTTCTGATGAAATTTTTGACACCCCCTAAGTGCACACACCCCCTGAAAGGACACCCTTAGAATCGATTGGTATGAAAAAAATACACAAAATCGCTAATATCTCGAAAACCGTTAGTCGTAGCCGATTTCTGATGAAATTTTTGACACCCCCTAAGTGCATACACCCCCTGAAAGGACACCCTTAGAATCGATTGGCATGAAAAAAATACACAAAATCGCTAATATCTCGAAAACCGTTAGTCGTAGCCGATTTCTGATGAAATTTTTGACACCCCCTAAGTGCATACACCCCCTGAAAGGACACCCTTAGAATCGATTGGCATGAAAAAAATACACAAAATCGCTAATATCTCGAAAACCGTTAGCCGTAGCCGATTTCTGATGAAATTTTTGACACCCCCTAAGTGCATACACCCCCTGAAAGGACACCCTTAGAATCGATTGGCATGAAAAAAATACACAAAATCGCTAATATCTCGAAAACCGTTAGCCTTAGCCGATTTCTGATGAAATTTTTGACACCCCCTAAGTGCATACACTCCCTGAAAGGACACCCTTGGAATCGATTGGCATGAAAAAAATACACAAAATCGCTAATATCTCGAAAACCGTTAGCCGTAGCCGATTTCTGATGAAATTTTTGACACCCCCTAAGTGCATACACCCCCTGAAAGGACACCCTTAGAATCGATTGGCATGAAAAAAATACACAAAATCGCTAATATCTCGAAAACCGTTAGCCGTAGCCGATTTCTGATGAAATTTTTGACACCCCCTAAGTGCATACACCCCCTGAAAGGACACCCTTAGAATCCATTGACATGAAAAAAATACACAAAATCGCTAATATCTCGAAAACCGTTAGTCGTAGCCGATTTCTGATGAAATTTTTGACACCCCCTAAGTGCATACACCCCCTGAAAGGACACCCTTAGAATCGATTGTTATGAGAAAAACACACAAAATCGCTAATATCTCGAAAACCGTTAGCCGTAGCCGATTTCTGATGAAATTTTTGACACCCCCTAAGTGCATACACCCCCTGAAAGGACACCCTTAGAATCGATTGGCATGAAAACAATACACAAAATCGCTAATATCTCGAAAACCGTTAGTCGTAGCCGATTTCTGATGAAATTTTTGACACCCCCTAAGTGCATACACCCCCTGAAAGGACACCCTTAGAATCGATTGGCATGAAAAAAATACACAAAATCGCTAATATCTCGAAAACCGTTAGTCGTAGCCAATTTCTGATGAAATTTTTGACACCCCCTAAGTGCATACACCCCCTGAAAGGAGACCATTAGAGTCGATTGGCATGAAAAAAATACACAAAATCGCTAATATCTCGAAAACCGTTAGCCGTAGCCGATTTCTGATGAAATTTTTGACACCCCCTAAGTGCATACACCCCCTGAAAGGACACCGTTAGAATCGATTGGCATGAAAAAAATACACAAAATCGCTAATATCTCGAAAACCGTTAGTCGTAGCCGATTTCTGATGAAATTTTTGACACCCCCTAAGTGCATACACCCCCTGAAAGGACACCCTTAGAATCGATTGGCATGAAAAAAATACACAAAATCGCTAATAACTCGAAAACCGTTAGTCGTAGCCGATTTCTGATGAAATTTTTGACACCCCCTGAAAGGACACCCTTAGAATCGATTGGCATGAAAAAAATACACAAAATCGCTAATATCTCGAAAACCGTTAGTCGTAGCCGATTTCTGATGAAATTTTTGACACCCCCTAAGTGCATACACCCCCTGAAAGGACACCCTTAGAATCGATTGGCATGAAAAAAATACACAAAATCGCTAATATCTCGAAACCCGTTAGTCGTAGCCGATTTCTGATGAAATTTTTGACACCCCCTAAGTGCATACACCCCCTGAAAGGACACCCTTAGAATCGATTGGCATGAAAAAAATACACAAAATCGCTAATATCTCGAAAACCGTTAGTCGTAGCCGATTTCTGATGAAATTTTTGACACCCCCTAAGTGCATACACCCCCTGAAAGGACACCCTTAGAATCGATTGACATGAAAAAAATACACAAAATCGCTAATATCTCGAAAACCGTTAGCCGTAGCCGATTTCTGATGAAATTTTTGACACCCCCTAAGTGCATACACCCCCTGAAAGGACACCCTTAGAATCGATTGGCATGAAAACAATACACAAAATCGCTAATATCTCGAAAACCGTTAGTCGTAGCCGATTTCTGATGAAATTTTTGACACCCCCTAAGTGCATACACCCCCTGAAAGGACACCCTTAGAATCGATTGGCATGAAAAAAATACACAAAATCGCTAATATCTCGAAAACCGTTAGTCGTAGCCAATTTCTGATGAAATTTTTGACACCCCCTAAGTGCATACACCCCCTGAAAGGAGACCATTAGAGTCGATTGGCATGAAAAAAATACACAAAATCGCTAATATCTCGAAAACCGTTAGCCGTAGCCGATTTCTGATGAAATTTTTGACACCCCCTAAGTGCATACACCCCCTGAAAGGACACCGTTAGAATCGATTGGCATGAAAAAAATACACAAAATCGCTAATATCTCGAAAACCGTTAGTCGTAGCCGATTTCTGATGAAATTTTTGACACCCCCTAAGTGCATACACCCCCTGAAAGGACACCCTTAGAATCGATTGGCATGAAAAAAATACACAAAATCGCTAATATCTCGAAAACCGTTAGTCGTAGCCGATTTCTGATGAAATTTTTGACACCCCCTAAGTGCATACACCCCCTGAAAGGACACCCTTAGAATCGATTGGTATGAAAAAAGTACACAAAATCGCTAATATCTCGAAAACCGTTAGTCGTAGCCGATTTCTGATGAAATTTTTGACACCCCCTAAGTGCATACACCCCCTGAAAGGACACCCTTAGAATCGATTGGCATGAAAAAAATACACAAAATCGCTAATATCTCGAAAACCGTTAGTCGTAGCCGATTTCTGATGAAATTTTTGACACCCCCTAAGTGCATACACCCCCTGAAAGGACACCATTAGAATAGATTGGCATGAAAAAAATACACAAAATCGCTAATATCTCGAAAACCGTTAGTCGTAGCCGATTTCTGATGAAATTTTTGACACCCCCTAAGTGCATACACCCCCTGAAAGGACACCCTTAGAATCGATTGGCATGAAAAAAATACACAAAATCGCTAATATCTCGAAAACCGTTAGTCGTAGCCGATTTCTGATGAAATTTTTGACACCCCCTGAAAGGACACCCTTAGAATCGATTGGCATGAAAAAAATACACAAAATCTCTAATATCTCGAAAACCGTTAGTCGTAGCCGATTTCTGATGAAATTTTTGACACCCCCTAAGTGCATACACCCCCTGAAAGGACACCCTTAGAATCGATTGGCATGAAAAAAATACACAAAATCGCTAATATCTCGAAACCCGTTAGTCGTAGCCGATTTCTGATGAAATTTTTGACACCCCCTAAGTGCATACACCCTCTAAAAGGACACCCTTAGAATCGATTGGCATGAAAAAAATACACAAAATCGCTAATATCTCGAAAACCGTTAGTCGTAGCCGATTTCTGATGAAATTTTTGACACCCCCTAAGTGCATACACCCCCTGAAAGGACACCCTTAGAATCGATTGACATGAAAAAATACACAAAATCGCTAATATCTCGAAAACCGTTAGCCGTAGCCGATTTCTGATGAAATTTTTGACACCCCCTAAGTGCATACACTCCCTGAAAGGACACCCTTGGAATCGATTGGCATGAAAAAAATACACAAAATCGCTAATATCTCGAAAACCGTTAGCCGTAGCCGATTTCTGATGAAATTTTTGACACCCCCTAAGTGCATACACCCCCTGAAAGGACACCCTTAGAATCGATTGGCATGAAAAAAATACACAAAATCGCTAATATCTCGAAAACCGTTAGCCGTAGCCGATTTCTGATGAAATTTTTGACACCCCCTAAGTGCATACACCCCCTGAAAGGACACCCTTAGAATCCATTGACATGAAAAAAATACACAAAATCGCTAATATCTCGAAAACCGTTAGTCGTAGCCGATTTCTGATGAAATTTTTGACACCCCCTAAGTGCAAACACCCCCTGAAAGGACACCCTTAGAATCGATTGTTATGAGAAAAATACACAAAATCGCTAATATCTCGAAAACCGTTAGCCGTAGCCGATTTCTGATGAAATTTTTGACACCCCCTAAGTGCATACACCCCCTGAAAGGACACCCTTAGATATTAGCGATTTAAGCATTTTTTTTCATTTCAATCGATTCTAAGGGTGTCCTTTCAGGGGGTGTATTTCGATAGGGTGTGACAAAAATTACATCAGAAATCGTCTACGGCTAACGGTCTTCGAGATATTAGCGACTTAAGCATTTTTTTCATGTCAATCGATTCTAAGGGTGTTCTTTCAGGGGGTGTATGCACTTAGGGGGTGTCAAAAATTTCATCAGAAATCGGCTACGGCTAACGGTTTTCGAGATATTAGCGATTTTGTGTATTTTTTTCATGCCAATCGATTCTAAGGGTGTCCTTTCAGGGGGTGTATGCACTTAGGGGGTGTCAAAAATTTCATCAGAAATCGGCTACGGCTAACGGTTTTCGAGATATTAGCGATTTTGTGTATTTTTGTCATGCCAATCGATTCTAAGGGTGTCCTTTCAGGGGGTGTATGCACTTAGGGGGTGTCAAAAATTTCATCAGAAATCGGCTACGGCTAACGGTTTTCGAGATATTAGCGATTTCGTGTATTTTTTTCATGCCAATCGATTCTAAGGGTGTCCTTTCAGGGGGTGATGCACTTAGTGGGTGTCAAAAATTTCATCAGAAATCGGCATATTGTCACCCAATGTCATAAATAATTTTTTCTATTCATTTAATACAAAATTTAAAACCAAAATTTACACCCATCAGTCATCACATTAAATACAAAAAATAATATTGACAGGATTGCAATGTGAAAACAAATTACAGCACCCTTTCCGGTCATATTCCAGCCACAGTATGCACTCAATTTCAACCAGAAATATGAATAAACAAATACATAGTCTGGGTTAAAAAGAAAAAAAAAAGGAAAAACAATAACAAATCGGAATACAGACCAATGGACCGCCACAATGTAGTCCCGGTTATTGCGGGTTAGTTGTCGCGTTTATGTTTACTCCCATCCATGAATGAATGAATTTAATTATTATTATGGCGCCCTGCGATACTTTCGTATACTCGTTTATGATTATTTCAACATTGAAAAATTGTTCAGTCTTCATTAGCAATAAAATGGCAATTTATCTAGCAGCGGCAACAGTAGCAGCAGCAGTAGTAGTAGTAGGTGGTGCGGACAAAGCACCGATTCGAATTTCATTGAGTGCAAAATTCAGTCAGCCAAAATGTTTTGTAAAATTAATGGAACAATAAATAAATAAATAAAATAAATAAATAAATAAAACGGGTAGAATAAAAATTCATTTTTTGTTTAATGAATTTCGGACTTGCCTGCAGATGAGTGGAAATAATCGTCATTCTGAAAGAGAAAATAGATATAAGAATTATTAGATTTACGTGTGACATTTAAAATCATTTTAATTTATTTAATAAAATTTTAATAAATATTTTAGTTAAAAAATATAAATTAATTGTAAAAAATGGAGGCAATAGTGTAAAATTGTAAACATTGGTCGGATGTATTTCCCTATCGTGTCCCCATATTCTATGTGAGACAATTGTTTAGCAATCGTGAATTATTTTGCCAAATGTAACGGACTTTGGCTGCGCTTTGGGGGTCAAGCTAATTTTGTGGAGGTACCAGATAAATCAGGACATGCCATTCCCACAAGGAAATATAGCAATGTCGCAATTATTGCTGACTTCATTAAGTTCTGAATATTCCAAAGTGGAGGTCCACAGTAAACAACTCATGTAGTTGGGCGAAATTTCAGAAGTTGTAGGTCTCTCAGTAATGCCAGAATAGCGTAAAAGGATGTAAACAATCGAAAGTGAATTTGAGGCATAGCTTTTAATGGAATTTACCTTAAAATGAAAATATAAAAAAAATTAGATAGGTAATAATGAAGATAAAATAAAAAAGAAAACCCCACATACATAAAAGTAAAAAAATAATTTAAGAAATGGTTATAAAAAAAAGGGATTATGAATGTGGATCTTGTTTGTGGAACTTACAGCAACTTTCCGCAACTAACGATGCTAAAATAAACTTTGGAGTGCATACAAAAATTATTGAAAATGCCTAAAAATCGTTTATTGAACATCCAAATGCCTTATACCGCTGTCGCTATCAAGTTAAAGGAAGATTTACATTATGATGGTATGCATTTTTCCAGATATTGTGAGGAAGATAGCTTATTTAAATTTAAATTCTACCAAAGTATTCACTGAAATAGTTACCTCCCACGTACACTGCCCACTAGATTTGGTGGTTAAGAGTTAATAATGGTTTTTATGAATCGCCCTACAACCTTATACTTACCTAGTCATTGGAGTCTACCGTAACCCCCGAAATATAATACAAGCCATGAAGTCGCCGAAGGCACCGATACATTAAATGGCCTTAACTAAGAGCTCACTCTCACTGCTTTTTGTATACTCGTCATGGAGGAAAAACTAAAATTTCATCTTAAACAAGTCCTAAAGCCCAAAACTCTCGCTACCACAGCAAAATGAAGTTAAAAAAAATTGCAGCGAAATATCTTTTCTTTCTAATAGTTAAAAAAAAATGGCATGTAGAACAAATTTACGGAAATTATAGCGTTTGAATAAAATGCAAGCAACTTTTATATGAAAAACTACTGCAGTAAGACAAGGCAAGAAGACTGTGGATGTCGCCTGCTGACCGGCCCGCTGCTCTCTTTTTTTCAATTTTGTTCATGGCTTGTATATTCCGCGGGTTACGAGTCTACCAATGTTGAAGTTAGTCAGAATTTCAGATTTCCAATTTAGCCGTTATTTTCATCATAAAAGCCATAGTCTCTTGCTGTTCTGTCCTTTCGAAAATTTTATGCAATTTATGAATTAATTGCAATTTCCCTGATTGCAAATTTTGCGAAAATTGCTTAGACAAAAACAGTTCATGTTGGAGTTCTTTTTTAACCAAAATGTTTTTTTATTCCACGAAGGAACTACATAAATCAAAAGAAAAATCAAAATACAATTTTTTAGTTGTATTAGTATTTTTTTAGCTTTTTAGGGTTCCGTACCCAAAGGGTGACAACGGGACCCTATTACTAAGCTTCCGATATCTGTCCATCCGTCCGTCTGTCTTTGAGCGGACTGTATCTCATGAACCGTAATAGGTAGACAGTTGAAATTTTTTTCAAATTATAGCTATAACAACAAATAATAAAGTTAAAACTTTTGTTTTGCTCGATCTAAAAAGGACATAGTGTTAAATCTTGTACAATGGTACGGAACCCTTCGGTTTTTTAGTAGGTATGTATTTGAAAATGAATTCAATTATTGACCTATTTGAAATAAATTTTCTTCTAATCTAATTAACCTTTTCTTGCCTATTTGCGATCTTCAAAAATTGCTTGTTCGTCATTCAAAATTCAACAGGAATGTGTGAGGACATCTTCCCTACAGGCCAAACCTCTCGTCATGTGGTTTTTGGGGGTATTCGGTCCAATTAAAGAAGACAATCCAAAGATGTTTAAAATACGATATGAGAATAGCCCTAAATCTTCCAAAGGTTTTTTTAAAAGTGAGTGCAATTAAAATTTTGACTTTGATACGTAAAATTCGATGACATTTCAATAGCCCAGTTGGGTTAGTAAAAAAGAAGGCTTTACCTTGGAAAAATTCCTGTCAGCAATTTTATTGTTCTACCTTTTACGGATGGTCACTGGTAGTATAAATTCAAAATGGCGACCAAATTTCGCCGATGCGTTAGCCACCATATTGAATTTAAGGGGGAAATGTTTTTGCTCAATATCTCGACCATTTTCAACTTTTCAACAAAAATGGTAGGAACTTAAGTTATTGTAAATTTGATTCTTTACAACTTTAGTCCTTACACGACTTCATATGGCTGTACGTAAAATAGGCCTGCGTGACTGGTAAAGAGGGTTATAATGGGTTTATGGCAGAAGCCATTGCAAACATAACCTTCGCTAAGTCGAAGATCATATTTTTTTTCCCATTTAGTCATACTCCACCTTTCGATTACGATACAATATTATATAATAATAATATTACGAATTTCAAACGGTTGAGTTGCCGCCACCCCTCCCCCTTGCCATATAATTTATAGTTTGACTAGGTGACTAATATCGCCTCCTGTCGTATGGACCGCCGTGGTCGAAACACCCTGTATAAATGGTATACTATATGTATACTCGTTACACATCAGACTTACAATAAAAAGTGTTTATACCTACAAGAAAATTAAGGAATGCATTCTTCTTCAAACTTATATTTTTACATTTTTGTCGTAGCATCAACCGTTGAGGAATTATTTTGAAAACAAAAAAATAAATAACTTTTGGTACCTTCAATCCAAGATGGCGGACCGCGCAGACCTCCACTGTATAAAAACTTGGATTTTTCATCGGGGCCCGGAACTAAATAACGTATCTAAAAATCACAACTATTCCCTATTGACTGGACTAATACTAAGCCGAAAACGAAAAGCTACCAGTGAAATTGTTTCAAGTTTGTGAAAAAAAAAAATTAAATGAGATTTGACGCAAAAAGGCTTAAAATAAAAACAAACATGGCCGAAAAACTAGCCCCCCTTCTCGTATAGAAACACAACTTTTGAATTTATTAGATTTTAAATGAAAAATGAAATTCAAAATATACCTAGGTACCTATGTACTTACATAAAAATTGTTGAATCATGCAACTATTTTTCACGTCCAAAACTATTTTGTGCACAACCCGACAAATGCATTTCAATTGTGAAAATATGTAGGAGAACAAAAAACTGTTTTAATTTTTATTCATCTACACTTTTCTACTGAACAAAAAAAAAATTAAAACACACACATAAAATATTAATTAACAAAATTTTTAAACATTTTCACTTTACGAAGAAAATTTTCATTCCATTTATGACAAATTGATTTTCGCAACCATTTTGTTATTTCTGTGTCCATCTCAAACCCGGCCATTTAAAATCAATCACTCTGAAAAATTTCTTTTTCAAATTCATCGAACATACGCACACTGATAAAACAAAATAAAACAAATAAAACTTATTTTTCTTTTTTAACGAAGCGAAGAATGTGAAAACAAAATGAATCTCTTAAAAACAACCGTTCGTTCAGCAACCGACCAGCCGAACCGAGCCCGACCACACCGCCGCAGCACAACACGAAATCAATTCAACAAAATTTCCGAATTTCCGAACGCTTGGTGAGTTTTTAATTTTACGTTTTTTTTTGTTTGTTTTTTGGGAAAATACTTAAATTGTAATCTTATGCCCGTCATCACTTCTTTGTAGCACTCAAAAATATATTTATGACATATTTAAGTAAAAAACCCATGCGTAAATTCGAGATTTAAAATTTATGTACGCGCACCGGCAGATTTGCAGTCCGCACCATATTAACGAAAGCACTTTAATCAGATTTTGTATCAAGGTGTTTGACAGTTCTTTAACTACTATGGCGGCTTATAGATGATCATCAACTCTCGTGTGGTGTGGATGTTTAGCAACAATGTTGGTTGGCAGGTTAGAGCATCGTTGGAAACATGACGCGCTGTATTTAAACAAAGAAAATTGCTAGTTTTTGTGTTAAAAATGCTTTTCAAGTTATTTGAATATACGTATGTGGCATGTTGGGTAAACAATGCTCCTTTTCGAGTTAGGTCGTAGCCGATTTCTGATGAAATTTTTGACACCCCCTAAGTGCATACACCCCCTGAAAGGACACCCTTAGAATCGATTGAGATGAAAAAAATACACGAAATCGCTAATATCTCGAAAACCGTTAGTCGTAGCCGGTTTCTGATGAAATTTTTGACACCCCCTAAGTGCATACACCCCCTGAAAGGACACCCTTAGAATCGATTGAGATGAAAAAAATACCCGAAATCGCTAATATCTCGAAAACCGTTAGTCGTAGCCGATTTCTGATGAAATTTTTGGCACCCTCTAAGTGCATACACCCCCTGAAAGGACACCCTTAGAATCGATTGAGATGAAAAAAATACACGAAATCGCTAATATCTCGAAAACCGTTAGTCGTAGCCGATTTCTGATGAAATTTTTGACACCCCCTGAAAGGACACCCTTAGAATCGATTGAGATGGAAAAAATACACGAAATCGCTAATATCTCGAAAACCGTTAGCCGTAGCCGATTTCTGATGAAATTTTTGACACCCCTAAGTGCATACACCCCCTGAAAGGACACCCTTAGAATCGATTGACATGAAAAAAATACACGAAATCGCTAATATCTCGAAAACCGTTAGTCGTAGCCGGTTTCTGATGAAATTTTTGACACCCCCTAAGTGCATACACCCCCTGAAAGGACACCCTTAGAATCGATTGACATTAAAAAAATACACGAAATCGCTAATATCTCGAAAACCGTTAGCCGTAGCCGATTTCTGATGAAATTTTTGACACCCCCTAAGTGCATACACCCCCTGAAAGGACACCCTTAGAATCGATTGACATGAAAAAAATACACGAAATCGCAAATATCTCGAAAACCGTTAGTCGTAGCCGATTTCTGATGAAATTTTTGACACCCCCTAAGTGCAAACACCCCCTGAAAGGACACCCTTAGAATCGATTGACATGAAAAAAATACACGAAATCGCTAATATCTCGAAAACCGTTAGTCGTAGCCGATTTCTGATGAAATTTTTGACACCCCCAAAGTGCATACACCCCCTGAAAGGACACCCTTAGAATCGATTGAGATGAAAAAAATACACGAAATCGCTAATATCTCGAAAACCGTTAGTCGTAGCCGGTTTCTGATGAAATTTTTGACACCCCCTAAGTGCATACACCCCCTGAAAGGACACCCTTAGAATCGATTGACATGAAAAAAATACACGAAATCGCTAATATCTCGAAAACCGTTAGTCGTAGCCGATTTCTGATGAAATTTTTGACACCCCCTAAGTGCATACACCCCCTGAACGGACACCCTTAGAATCGATTGAGATGAAAAAAATACCCGAAATCGCTAATATCTCGAAAACCGTTAGTCGTAGCCGATTTCTGATGAAATTTTTGGCACCCTCTAAGTGCATACACCCCCTGAAAGGACACCCTTAGAATCGATTGAGATGAAAAAAATACACGAAATCGCTAATATCTCGAAAACCGTTAGTCGTAGCCGATTTCTGATGAAATTTTTGACACCCCCTGAAAGGACACCCTTAGAATCGATTGAGATGAAAGAAATACACGAAATCGCTAATATCTCGAAAACCGTTAGTCGTAGCCGGTTTCTGATGAAATTTTTGACACCCCCTAAGTGCATACACCCCCTGAAAGGACACCCTTAGAATCGATTGACATGAAAAAAATACACGAAATCGCAAATATCTCGAAAACCGTTAGTCGTAGCCGATTTCTGATGAAATTTTGGACACCCCCTAAGTGCATAACCACCTAAGTGCATACACCCCCTGAAAGGACACCCTTAGAATTGATTGAGATGAAAAAAATACACGAAATCGCTAATATCTCGAAAACCGTTAGCCGTAGCCGATTTTGATGAAATTTTTGACACCCCCTAAGTGCATACACCCCCTGAAAGCACACCCTTAGAATCGATTGACATGAAAAAAATACACGAAATCGCTAATATCTCGAAAACCGTTAGTCGTAGCCGGTTTCTGATGAAATTTTTGACACCCCCTAAGTGCATACACCCCCTGAAAGGACACCCTTAGAATCGATTGAGATGAAAAAAATACCCGAAATCGCTAATATCTCGAAAACCGTTAGTCGTAGCCGATTTCTGATGAAATTTTTGGCACCCTCTAAGTGCATACACCCCCTGAAAGGACACCCTTAGAATCGATTGAGATGAAAAAAATACATAAAATCGCTAGTTTCAGATATATGCCACAAAATTCATTCGTGTGTGGCCTGATGTCAGGTGGCGTTTCCTATGCAGTCTTTTTGCTCTATTTTAAAAACTAAACATTTTTTTAGCAAAATTCCTTTTAATATCGTTTGGTATTTCCTTCCCCGTTAAAATAAGCCCTCTATCGTTAAAATCGGTGAGAACTTATTTTTTGAATGAAAAAAGTGCAAAGTCCATGCTTTTTTCGCGAAATTTCAATTAAATTTTTTGTCACCGATTTTGACAAATGAGCACTCGTTGGACGCGGAATAATGAGAGGAATATAACTGTAAAATATTTCTGACTGGAACTTCCTAGTTTCAGATATATGCCACAAAATTCATTCGTGTGTGGCCTGATGTCAGGTGGCGTTTCCGATGCAGTCTTTTTGCTCTATTTTAAAAACTAAACATTTTTTTAGCAAAATTCCTTTTAATATCGTTTGGTATTTCCTTCCCCGTTAAAATAAGCCCTCTATCGTTAAAATCGGTGAGAACTTATTTTTTGAATGAAAAAAGTGCAAAGTCCATGCTTTTTTCGCGAAATTTCAATTAAATTTTTTGTCACCGATTTTGACAAATGAGCACTCGTTGGACGCGGAATAATGAGAGGAATATAACTGTAAAATATTTCTGACTGGAACTTCCTAGTTTCAGAAATATGCCACAAAATTCATTCGTGTGTGGCCTGATGTCAGGTGGAGTTTCCGATGCAGTCTTTTTGCTCTATTTTAAAAACTAGACATTTTTTTAGCAAAATTCCTTTTACTATCGTTTGGTATTTCCTTCCCCGTTAAAATAAGCCCTCTATCGTTAAAATCGGTGAGAACTTATTTTTTGAATGAAAAAAGTGCAAAGTCCATGCTTTTTTCGCGAAATTTCAATTAAATTTTTTGTCACCGATTTTGACAAATGAGCACTCGTTGGACGCGGAATAATGAGAGGAATATAACTGTAAAATATTTCTGACTGGAACTTCCTAGTTTCAGATATATGCCACAAAATTCATTCGTGTGTGGCCTGATGTCAGGTGGCGTTTCCGATGCAGTCTTTTTGCTCTATTTTAAAAACTAGACATTTTTTTAGCAAAATTCCTTTTAATATCGTTTGGTATTTCCTTTCCCGTTAAAATAAGCCCTCTATCGTTAAAATCGGTGAGAACTTGTTTTTTGAATGAAAAAAGTGCAAAGGCTATAGTCCATGCTTTTTTCGCGAAATTTCAATTAAAATTTTTTGTCACCGATTTTGACGAATGAGCACTCGTTGGACGCGGAATAATGAGAGGAATATAACTGTAAAATATTTCTGACTGGAACTTCCTAGTTTCAGAAATATGCCATAAAATTCATTCGTGTGTGGCCTGATGTCAGGTGGAGTTTCCGATGCAGTCTTTTTGCTCTATTTTAAAAACTAGACATTTTTTTAGCAAAATTCCTTTTAATATCGTTTGGTATTTCCTTCCCCGTTAAAATAAGCCCTCTATCGTTAAAATCGGTGAGAACTTATTTTTTGAATGAAAAAAGTGCAAAGGCTATAGTCCATGCTTTTTTCGCGAAATTTCAATTAAAATTTTTTGTCACCGATTTTGACGAATGAGCACTCGTTAGACGCGGAATAATGAGAGAAATATAACTGTAAAATATTTCTGCCTGGAACTTCCTAGTATCAGATATATGCCACAAAATTCATTCGTGTGTGGCCTGATGTCAGGTGGCGTTTCCGATGCAGTCTTTTTGCTCTATTTTAAAAACTAGACATTTTTTTAGCAAAATTCCTTTTAATATCGTTTGGTATTTCCTTCCCCGTTAAAATAAGCCCTCTATCGTTAAAATCGGTGAGAACTTATTTTTTGAATGAAAAAAGTGCAAAGGCTATAGTCCATGCTTTTTTCGCGAAATTTCAATTAAAATTTTTTGTCACCGATTTTGACGAATGAGCACTCGTTGGACGCGGAATAATGAGAGGAATATAACTGTAAAATATTTCTGACTGGAACTTCCTAGTTTCAGAAATATGCCACAAAATTCATTCGTGTGTGGCCTGATGTCAGGTGGAGTTTCCGATGCAGTCTTTTTGCTCTATTTTAAAAACTAGACATTTTTTTAGCAAAATTCCTTTTACTATCGTTTGGTATTTCCTTCCCCGTTAAAATAAGCCCTCTATCGTTAAAATCGGTGAGAACTTATTTTTTGAATGAAAAAAGTGCAAAGGCTATAGTCCATGCTTTTTTCGCGAAATTTCAATTAAAATTTTTTGTCACCGATTTTGACGAATGAGCACTCGTTGGACGCGGAATAATGAGAGGAATATAACTGTAAAATATTTCTGACTGGAACTTCCTAGTTTCAGAAATATGCCATAAAATTCATTCGTGTGTGGCCTGATGTCAGGTGGAGTTTCCGATGCAGTCTTTTTGCTCTATTTTAAAAACTAGACATTTTTTTAGCAAAATTCCTTTTAATATCGTTTGGTATTTCCTTCCCCGTTAAAATAAGCCCTCTATCGTTAAAATCGGTGAGAACTTATTTTTTGAATGAAAAAAGTGCAAAGGCTATAGTCCATGCTTTTTTCGCGAAATTTCAATTAAAATTTTTTGTCACCGATTTTGACGAATGAGCACTCGTTAGACGCGGAATAATGAGAGAAATATAACTGTAAAATATTTCTGCCTGGAACTTCCTAGTATCAGATATATGCCACAAAATTCATTCGTGTGTGGCCTGATGTCAGGTGGCGTTTCCGATGCAGTCTTTTTGCTCTATTTTAAAAACTAGACATTTTTTTAGCAAAATTCCTTTTACTATCGTTTGGTATTTCCTTCCCCGTTAAAATAAGCCCTCTATCGTTAAAATCGGTGAGAACTTATTTTTTGAATGAAAAAAGTGCAAAGGCTATAGTCCATGCTTTTTTCGCGAAATTTCAATTAAAATTTTTTGTCACCGATTTTGACGAATGAGCACTCGTTGGACGCGGAATAATGAGAGGAATATAACTGTAAAATATTTCTGACTGGAACTTCCTAGTTTCAGAAATATGCCATAAAATTCATTCGTGTGTGGCCTGATGTCAGGTGGAGTTTCCGATGCAGTCTTTTTGCTCTATTTTAAAAACTAGACATTTTTTTAGCAAAATTCCTTTTAATATCGTTTGGTATTTCCTTCCCCGTTAAAATAAGCCCTCTATCGTTAAAATCGGTGAGAACTTATTTTTTGAATGAAAAAAGTGCAAAGGCTATAAGTCCATGCTTTTTTCGCGAAATTTCAATTAAAATTTTTTGTCACCGATTTTGACGAATGAGCACTCGTTGGACGCGGAATAATGAGAGGAATATAACTGTAAAATATTTCTGACTGGAACTTCCTAGTTTCAGATATATGCCACAAAATTCATTCGTGTGTGGCCTGATGTCAGGTGGCGTTTCCGATGCAGTCTTTTTGCTCTATTTTAAAAACTAGACATTTTTTTAGCAAAATTCCTTTTAATATCGTTTGGTATTTCCTTCCCCGTTAAAATAAGCCCTCTATCGTTAAAATCGGTGAGAACTTATTTTTTGAATGAAAAAAGTGCAAAGGCTATAGTCCATGCTTTTTTCGCGAAATTTCAATTAAAATTTTTTGTCACCGATTTTGACGAATGAGCACTCGTTGGACGCGGAATAATGAGAGGAATATAACTGTAAAATATTTCTGAGTGGAACTTCCTAGTTTCAGATATATGCCACAAAATTCATTCGTGTGTGGCCTGATGTCAGGTGGCGTTTCCGATGCAGTCTTTTTGCTCTATTTTAAAAACTAGACATTTTTTTAGCAAAATTCCTTTTAATGTCGTTTGGTATTCCCTTCCCCGTTAAAATAAGCCCTGTATCGTCAAAATCGGTGAGAACTTATTTTTTGAATGAAAAAAGTGCAAAGGCTATAGTCCATGCTTTTTTCGCGAAATTTCAATTAAAATTTTTTGTCACCGATTTTGACGAATGAGCACTCGTTGGACGCGGAATAATGAGAGGAATATAACTGTAAAATATTTCTGAGTGGAACTTCCTAGTTTCAGATATATGCCACAAAATTCATTCGTGTGTGGCCTGATGTCAGGTGGAGTTTCCGATGCAGTCTTTTTGCTCTATTTTAAAAACTAGACATTTTTTTAGCAAAATTCCTTTTAATATCGTTTGGTATTTCCTTCCCCGTTAAAATAAGCCCTCTATCGTTAAAATCGGTGAGAACTTATTTTTTGAATGAAAAAAGTGCAAAGGCTATAAGTCCATGCTTTTTTCGCGAAATTTCAATTAAAATTTTTTGTCACCGATTTTGACGAATGAGCACTCGTTGGACGCGGAATAATGAGAGGAATATAACTGTAAAATATTTCTGACTGGAACTTCCTAGTTTCAGATATATGCCACAAAATTCATTCGTGTGTGGCCTGATGTCAGGTGGCGTTTCCGATGCAGTCTTTTTGCTCTATTTTAAAAACTAGACATTTTTTTAGCAAAATTCCTTTTAATATCGTTTGGTATTTCCTTCCCCGTTAAAATAAGCCCTCTATCGTTAAAATCGGTGAGAACTTATTTTTTGAATGAAAAAAGTGCAAAGGCTATAGTCCATGATTTTTTCGCGAAATTTCAATTAAAATTTTTTGTCACCGATTTTGACGAATGAGCACTCGTTGGACGCGGAATAATGAGAGGAATATAACTGTAAAATATTTCTGACTGGAACTTCCTAGTTTCAGATATATGCCACAAAATTCATTCGTGTGTGGCCTGATGTCAGGTGGCGTTTCCGATGCAGTCTTTTTGCTCTATTTTAAAAACTAGACATTTTTTTAGCAAAATTCCTTTTAATATCGTTTGGTATTTCCTTTCCCGTTAAAATAAGCCCTCTATCGTTAAAATCGGTGAGAACTTGTTTTTTGAATGAAAAAAGTGCAAAGGCTATAGTCCATGCTTTTTTCGCGAAATTTCAATTAAAATTTTTTGTCACCGATTTTGACGAATGAGCACTCGTTGGACGCGGAATAATGAGAGGAATATAACTGTAAAATATTTCTGAGTGGAACTTCCTAGTTTCAGATATATGCCACAAAATTCATTCGTGTGTGGCCTGATGTCAGGTAGCGTTTCCGATGCAGTCTTTTTGCTCTATTTTAAAAACTAGACATTTTTTTAGCAAAATTCCTTTTAATATCGTTTGGTATTTCCTTCCCCGTTAAAATAAGCCCTCTATCGTTAAAATCGGTGAGAACTTATTTTTTGAATGAAAAAAGTGCAAAGGCTATAGTCCATGCTTTTTTCGCGAAATTTCAATTAAAATTTTTTGTCACCGATTTTGACGAATGAGCACTCGTTGGACGCGGAATAATGAGAGGAATATAACTGTAAAATATTTCTGACTGGAACTTCCTAGTTTCAGATATATGCCACAAAAATCATTCGTGTGTGGCCTGATGTCAGGTGGCGTTTCCGATGCAGTCTTTTTGCTCTATTTTAAAAACTAAACATTTTTTTAGCAAAATTAATTTTTATTTTGTCGTTTGGTATTCCCTTCCCCGTTAAAATAAGCCCTGTATCGTTAAAATCGGTGAGAACTTATTTTTTGAATGAAAAAAGTGCAAATGCTTTTTCGCGAAATTTCAATTAAAATTTTTTGTCACCGATTTTGACGAATGAGCACTCGTTGGACGCGGAATAATGAGAGGAATATAACTGTAAAATATTTCTGACTGGAACTTCCTAGTTTCAGAAATATGCCACAAAAATCATTCGTGTGTGGCCTGATGTCAGGTGGCGTTTCCTATGCAGTCTTTTTGCTCTATTTTAAAAACTAAACATTTTTTTAGCAAAATTCCTTTTAATGTCGTTTGGTATTCCCTTCCCCGTTAAAATAAGCCCTGTATCGTCAAAATCGGTGAGAACTTATTTTTTGAATGAAAAAAGTGCAAAGGCTTTTTCGCGAAATTTCAATTAAAATTTTTTGTCACCGATTTTGACGAATGAGCACTCGTTGGACGCGGAATAATGAGAGGAATATAACTGTAAAATATTTCTGACTGGAACTTCCTAGTTTCAGAAATATGCCACAAAAATCATTCGTGTGTGGCCTGATGTCAGGTGGCGTTTCCTCTGCAGTCTTTTTGCTCTATTTTAAAAACTAAACATTTTTTTACCAAAATTCCTTTTAATGTCGTTTGGTATTCCCTTCCCCGTTAAAATAAGCCCTCTATCGTTAAAATCGGTGAGAACTTATTTTTTGAATGAAAAAAGTGCAAAGGCTATAGTCCATGCTTTTTTCGCGAAATTTCAATTAAAATTTTTTGTCACCGATTTTGACGAATGAGCACTCGTTGGACGCGGAATAATGAGAGGAATATAACTGTAAAATATTTCTAACTGGAACTTCCTAGTTTCAGATATATGCCACAAAATTCATTCGTGTGTGGCCTGATGTCAGGTGGCGTTTCCGATGCATTCTTTTTGCTCTATTTTAAAAACTAGACATTTTTTTAGCAAAATTCCTTTTAATATCGTTTGGTATTTCCTTCCCCGTTAAAATAAGCCCTCTATCGTTAAAATCGGTGAGAACTTATTTTTTGAATGAAAAAAGTGCAAAGGCTATAGTCCATGCTTTTTTCGCGAAATTTCAATTAAAATTTTTTGTCACCGATTTTGACGAATGAGCACTCGTTGGACGCGGAATAATGAGAGGAATATAACTGTAAAATATTTCTAACTGGAACTTCCTAGTTTCAGATATATGCCACAAAATTCATTCGTGTGTGGCCTGATGTCAGGTGGCGTTTCCGATGCATTCTTTTTGCTCTATTTTAAAAACTAGACATTTTTTTAGCAAAATTCCTTTTAATATCGTTTGGTATTTCCTTCCCCGTTAAAATAAGCCCTCTATCGTTAAAATCGGTGAGAACTTATTTTTTGAATGAAAAAAGTGCAAAGGCTATAGTCCATGCTTTTTTCGCGAAATTTCAATTAAAATTTTTTGTCACCGATTTTGACGAATGAGCACTCGTTGGACGCGGAATAATGAGAGGAATATAACTGTAAAATATTTCTGACTGGAACTTCCTAGTTTCAGAAATATGCCACAAAAATCATTCGTGTGTGGCCTGATGTCAGGTGGCGTTTCCTCTGCAGTCTTTTTGCTCTATTTTAAAAACTAAACATTTTTTTAGCAAAATTCCTTTTAATATCGTTTGGTATTCCCTTCCCCGTTAAAATAAGCCCTGTATCGTTAAAATCGGTGAGAACTTATTTTTTGAATGAAAAAAGTGCAAAGGCTATAGTCCATGCTTTTTTCGCGAAATTTCAATTAAAATTTTTTGTCACCGATTTTGACGAATGAGCACTCGTTGGACGCGGAATAATGAGAGGAATATAACTGTAAAATATTTCTGACTGGAACTTCCTAGTTTCAGAAATATGCCACAAAATTCATTCGTGTGTGGCCTGATGTCAGGTGGTGTTTCCGATGCAGTCTTTTTGCGCTATTTTAAAAACTAGACATTTTTTTAGCAAAATTCCTTTTAATATCGTTTGGTATTTCCTTCCCCGTTAAAATAAGCCGTCTATCGTTAAAATCGGTGAGAACTTATTTTTTGAATGAAAAAAGTGCAAAGGTTATAGTCTATGCTTTTTTCGCGAAATTTCAATTAAAATTTTTTTTTATGTATTTTTTTCATCTCAATCGATTCTAAGGGTGTCCTTGCAGGGGGTGTATGCACTTCGGGGGTGTCAAGAATTTCCGTTAGCCGTAGCCGATTTCTGATGAAATTTTTGACACCCCCTAAGTGCATACACCCCCTGAAAGGACACCCTTAGAATCGATTGAGATGAAAAAAATACATAAAATCGCTTATATCTCGAAAACCGTTAGCCGTAGCTGATTTCTGATGAAATTTTTGACACCCCCTAAGTGCATACACCCCCTGAAAGGACACCCTTAGAATCGATTGAGATGAAAAAAATACATAAAATCGCTTATATCTCGAAAACCGTTAGCCGTAGCCGATTTCTGATGAAATTTTTGACACCCCCTAAGTGCATACACCCCCTGAAAGGACACCCTTAGAATCGATTGAGATGAAAAAAATACATAAAATCGCTTATATCTCGAAAACCGTTAGCCGTAGCCGATTTCTGATGAAATTTTTGACACCCCCTAAGTGCATACACCCCCGGAAAGGACACCCTTAGAATCGATTGAGATGAAAAAAATACATAAAATCGCTAATATCCCGAAAACCGTTAGCCGTAGCCGATTTCTGATGAAATTTTTGACACCCCCTAAGTGCATACACCCCCTGAAAGGACACCCTTAGAATCGATTGAGATGAAAAAAATACATAAAATCGCTAATATCTCGAAAACCGTTAGCCGTAGCCGATTTCTGATGAAATTTTTGACACCCCCGAAGTGCATACACCCCCTGAAAGGACACCCTTAGAATCGATTGAGATGAAAAAAATACATAAAATCGCTAATATCTCGAAAACCGTTAGCCGTAGCCGATTTCTGATGAAATTTTTGACATCCCCTAAGTGCATACACCCCCTGAAAGGACACCCTTAGAATCGATTGAGATGAAAAAAATACATAAAATCGCTAATATCTCGAAAACCGTTAGCCGTAGCCGATTTCTGATGAAATTTTTGACATCCCCTAAGTGCATACACCCCCTGAAAGGACACCCTTAGAATCGATTGAGATGAAAAAAATACATAAAATCGCTTATATCTCGAAAACCGTTAGCCGTAGCCGAATTATGATGAAATTTTTGACACCCCCTAAGTGCATACACCCCCTGAAAGGACACCCTTAGAATCGATTGAGATGAAAAAAATACATAAAATCGCTAATATCTCGAAAACCGTTAATCGTAGCCGATTTCTGATGAAATTTTTGACACCCCCTAAGTGCATACACCCCCTGAAAGGACACCCTTAGAATCGATTGAGATGAAAAAAATACATAAAATCGCTTATATCTCGAAAACCGTTAGCCGTAGCCGATTTCTGATGAAATTTTTGACACCCCCTAAGTGCGTACACCCCCGGAAAGGACACCCTTAGAATCGATTGAGATGAAAAAAATACATAAAATCGCTAATATCCCGAAAACCGTTAGCCGTAGCCGATTTCTGATGAAATTTTTGACACCCCCTAAGTGCATACACCCCCTGAAAGGACACCCTTAGAATCGATTGAGATGAAAAAAATACATAAAATCGCTAATATCTCGAAAACCGTTAGCCGTAGCCGATTTCTGATGAAATTTTTGACACCCCCGAAGTGCATACACCCCCTGAAAGGACACCCTTAGAATCGATTGAGATGAAAAAAATACATAAAATCGCTAATATCTCGAAAACCGTTAGCCGTAGCCGATTTCTGATGAAATTTTTGACATCCCCTAAGTGCATACACCCCCTGAAAGGACACCCTTAGAATCGATTGAGATGAAAAAAATACATAAAATCGCTTATATCTCGAAAACCGTTAGCCGTAGCCGAATTATGATGAAATTTTTGACACCCCCTAAGTGCATACACCCCCTGCAAGGACACCCTTAGAATCGATTGAGATGAAAAAAATACATAAAATCGCTAATATCTCGAAAACCGTTAGCCGTAGCCGATTTCTGATGAAATTTTTGACACCCCCTAAGTGCATACACCCCCGGAAAGGACACTCTTAGAATCGATTGACATGAAGAAAATGCATAAAATCGCTAATATCTCGAAAACTCTTCAAAGCGGATTTCTACAATGACTGGTATGCAGAAAAAAGCTGATGTTCGGACCATGTGCGAATTGATGTCCCACGTGATTCAGAACCAGCTCTCTAATCTTGCAACAAAAGATGGTTTTGTATCAATAAAATCAGAAAGAATTGGTGAAATTTTGTGTAACAGATTCTGATGGGGATGACTAGAAAGACGCGGACGAGCGCAGATTTTCTATATCTTTCGCATACATATAATAACTGTAAAATATAATTGGGGTAAACTTGCTAGTTTGGAAAATATGCCTTCAAAAAACTTGAAAAAACTAGAGAGCTCCTTTGTTAGTTCCTTTTTACATCGTTTTCTATGCCTTTTCCCGTTATAATAAGCTTCAATTCAAGGCTCGAATTTGGAGTTAACTGCGAAGCAAAAAAATAAAACATCTATAGTATTCCTTAAAAGTCCTAGATCAATATCTGCCATCTTGAACCAATATATTTTCGGAATGGTTTTTCTTTTGCCGGAAAACATACTTTTTAAGTACTTTACATAATAAAAGACAACTTAGCTAGGTTGAGAGAGCTTTGTTTCTGAAAGCGACGTACAAAACCAGCACGTAGTTGCCTTTCTTAATAGTACTTTTATATTACTTATAATTAGTGCTTATTTGAGAGAATCATAGACAATCAATGTAACAATGGGCGATGGAATATTATAATTAGATTCTGTTTAGGTAGTTGATGTTTCAATTTTTTGGTAATCTTTGGTGGTAGTTGTATTCAGTCGAGAGTTACTACGGAAATGAAGCATTCGATGTCTCTGAAAAAGAAAAGAAAATTTGTTTTCATAATTTAACGGACAAATTAACTATTTTACTCACCTCTAACTTGTGTCTTCTCATAAACTGTTTATTACACATATCACAACTAAATGGTAGCTCCCGTTTGTGCACATATTTCTCATGTTCATTAAGTGTACGTGGAGTGCTGTACATTTGATGGCATATTCCGCACTTAAATTGCTTTTCACCATGAGAGTAAAGATGATATTTCAGGTGTGAGCTGGATCTGAATCTCTTATCTAAATTTTCATAAATGGGATATACATTTTATTTTTTATTTTTTAACTATTTATTACAAAAACAGTCAAATCCATACTTACGGCATAGTTCACATTCATATGGTCTTTCGTCTGTATGGGTTTTCATGTGGAATTGTAGGTGACCAAGCCGATGGAAAATTTTACCGCATACCCCACAACTTAATTTCTTCTGGCCTTGATGAACACCAATGTGCCGTAAGTAATTCTCTCGACTATGGAACTTTTGGGGGCAGTTGTCACAGCTATAAACAATGAAATAATTTACACAAATTAGTTCTCCTAAAGTCACAAAACTAGCTAGATAGGTTCCATTAATGCAAAAAAAATGCCTCATTTCCGTCTTTGAGTGAATTGTAAAAGATTGAATAATTCACTCCTTAAAAAACTATTTATCATCTGTCCATCACTCACTGGCTATAAACGCTGACTTATGATCTTCTTCGCATCCACTTTTTCGGTGCTTCATCAATATCTATATGTCTCGACCATATTTTATTTCTCCACATTGTCCGGCAACCAAATGCAGAATTTTTGCATCTTTGAAACCTCAGCGTTTATTCTAAAAAGATTATTTAGGGCTATTGCAGTTGTTTATTCTTGAAACTTATCCAAGCCATCTAAGATTTAATGGAGTTTATAATAATTGAGAGCCCTGATAATCTCATAGTGTTCATCTTTTCACGAGAAGTACCATTTCTATTTCCAACTCCGTCATATGTAATATATAGAGCATAAGACTCTCTGCTCCGTATGAAAACACCTAAAGCTCTAATGATATTTTCGTTAGAACAAACTCTTCCGAGCTCTTTTGGTATACCCCCCAAGACATAATTATAGGGTATACGTAGTTTGTCATTCCATTTATATTGCATAGAAATAATGATGGTGTAGTCAAATCTATAAGACACCTACACATTTTATTAAATGACAAACATTTGATTGTGGCATGTCCATCCATCCACATGATAAAGCATTCAATAGATAAATTTCTCAAATCACAATTAAATAAAAAGTTTCTCTCCTTTACCCCATACTACTTTAGGCATAAAGTATACTTCAGAAAATCTTCCCATAGCAAGTTCCACGTCTTGACAATCATAAACCATTGGGCAATGGTTGGAGCCTAAAATGAAACTAAACAGTGAATTGGTCTGTTTTTTTTTTTTAATTGAGTGCATGGAGCATATAACATGACCAATAATAAATATATAATACAGGGTAATCAAGAACAGCATTAAGTTATTAAAGAGTCCGTACAAGAGTCGACATGAGTAATTTATTTATATATTTTTAATTTGTCTACAAATATATTGCTTACAGGCTAATTGAAAAAGGACAAATAAAAGTACAAAATATATTATAAGAGATACTTAAATATATACAATACATATAAAAATAATTGCTGATTAAAAAAAAATTGTTTATAATTATATCTCTTGGGTTATTTATGTATATCTACTTTAGAATTCACAAAATAAATCAATAATCGAATACATTGCACATTGGCTTATGTCGTTCCTTATTTGATAATAGATTTTTTGAAAGAAGGTGTACAAAAGTGAATTAATCACAAATAAGAAGAATTTGTTCTACTGTTCAGAATATTACAATTACAAACAAACATGACATAAGCAGCATTTCTTCTAAAAGCAAGTCTATGGATATCAAAGAGAAGATATCGAATGTGATATGATGGAGAATTTTGAGATTCTTGATCAGAAAATTAACCAGAAAAGTTGTTATAATTGATCTAACAGAGTGTGCCAAAAAACAAAAAAAAAAACAAAGTATGTATATAAATCGTGAAAATGGTTTATCGCAATATTGTTTTTTTTTTTCAGAAAGGTGCGTTGAACAGTAAAAATTGCTTTTACACTTTACTCTAATGTCTCAGACCGACCGTTTTTCCAGTATACAAGAAAAATATGAAAAAAGCTAGAAATTTTTCTGTGGTAACCCTACGAAAGAGCTTTCCAATAAAAAATTTCTAGTTTCAAGTTCAACGCCTAAATATACAAAATATATCAAAACATTTGTATGTATAGCAACACTATGAAGGATCGGCTCACATCATTGGCAGACAAATTATGATAAGCTCATCAATGAGTACTTAGATTAGATGAACGTCATGATGAAATTTGTTCGCGTTAGAATCAAAACCGGGAAAAAAATCATTTATTTGTTTATTCACAGATGAGCTCCTGATGATTGGTTGAATGAATGTAATGGTGAATTTTGTTCTAGCACCGGGACCAAACTCATTTATATACTTCGCATTCATATGATGAGCAATTCAATGATTGCCCTTGTGAATAAATCAAATCTCTCATCGCTGAACGTAATCATGATTCTCTTTGGTGAGTAAATCAAATACCTCATCGCTGAGCGTAATCATGATTATCAGGGGTGATATAATTTTTAAATTCAGAAAATAACAGATTTGGGATTATCACTCATGTCATATGCCTGCACGAAAGTACAACTATACTGTTATATTTTCGTGCAGGGATACGACATGCAATCGCAAACATAAAGAAATACTATTATTGCAATACGGGTAATATATGTATATGCCCATTACAAATATTATAAACAAATTGGTTATTTTTTCACTTTTTTTCTAAATAGGAATATACTATCCATAAAAATATGAAAAAAATTTTACCAACTGGACGACTTGAATTACAATTCACTTTAAATTATATTTCACCTACCTGGCTTCACTTTTCACAAAGGAATGAAGAAGAAAGATAAAATTCAGTCCGCACTTCGAAGGCGCATAGCAAAAGACAAAGGAAATTTTTAGCCCAACACCATTTATCTCCCTTTTACTCGACCATTACGACATACTAGACCTACATATCAGTATATACCAATTTATTGATGAGCTGATAGTTGAGTTGACGAAGAACCTCATCGAGTCGCTCAGTAAAAAAGTTAGTCGTCGTATGATCACATAATGTACACTCATATTATCGTACTTGAGTAAAAATTTGTGTTAGTTAACATAAGAGCCCCCCGCCCACATCGGTACAAAAATTTTGTAAACTGATGAGCGTTGTCTACCAGGACTGTTCAGTTAAGTCGCCTATGGTGTCCCAGTTGGTGTAGTACAAACGTTTAGAAAGTGTAGCTGAGTTTACTTCATAACATATCATTAATTTTGACCTAAATCCATTAGAGGGTGTTCAGCCTGACGAGGTTTGAAGCGGTGCTGTTGTGCGTGAAAAAGTCCCAACTATGGTAAACAATGAAAGTTTTCATGTTGACCCAGTGAAAGGAAGTGCGTTGCGACCTCGTTTCAAAGCTTTTAGAGGCGGTTAAATGAGAGATCAAAAATGTCAATTTTGATCGCATGAAGCCACTTGTACATTGCGACGATTGTAATTATTCGAAGTTGCAATTGAAGTAAAATCTACTCAAAAGGTAGCACTTGTTGTTTGAATACACTGAACAAGTAATGAATTTCATTGAAAATTCTCCTTTTTTTATTGATTAGATGGGCTGCAATTTTTTCATATATAGAAAAAAAACCATATTGATCTTAACATAAGACATTTCAACGCTCAAATATCAACCACTCGAAACCTCTTCGAATTCAATAGAAATCAGTGCATTACCACTTTTACGTTTTCATACTTTCTATTTCTAAAGTTTCAAAAAAATTACGCGCGCATCCGCTCGGCTTCAAACTTCTCTAAACTTCTCTCACAAAAAAAAAATTTCAAAGTTTCAAAAAAAGGTGTTAAATTACCGGTTTTTTTTTTCTAATTCTGACTATACTTCCAATTTTAAAAGTGGAAATATGTTTTTATTGTTTTCATTAGATCGCATAGTTTTTGAACTATTTGAATGCCAAGTGTGTGGGGTTAAAATTTATTACAATAAGAAAACTCGATTGTCTGATTAACGATAATTTTCGGACCTGCGCACTGTAAAAAAATGAATAAAATTCAAATTCAAATTTTAAAAATTTATTTATTACAAACCCCGGCATGAGCGCCACGCAAATAAGCGTTTGGTAAAGCGGACTTTACAAGAATGAAGTGAGACAATTTCTGTATAGAACAAGTAAAAAAACTAGAATTGGTCTAAGACCAATTCTTATGATACCCTAGTGCAAGTTACCTATGTGCAAGTTTGATTTTTGAAGCAGTTTTTCGCATATATTTCTAGAACGGTTTGTCGGACAATTTTATAGGATTTCGTATTCTGAAAAAGTTTTTAGTACAATAAAAATGTCTTGGACTGACCGTTTTCACAGTATACGTAAAAAACCGAAATTTTTATATGGCAACACCAAGAAGGAGGTTCCCCATTTAGTCCATTTTTGAAATTTTATTTGCTAGTACAATGAAAACACCACGTACCAAATTTCAGCTTTCTATATTGATGCGTTCTCAAGCAGTGTCCAAATATATAGTGAAAAACGAAAGTTTTGTATGGCAACCCCACGAAGGAGTTGCCCGATTTGTCTCATTTTCATTTTGCTCTACCATCATTATTTCGAGATGTTACAAACGGAATGACAAACTTAGTATACCCCTATAAATTTTATCTAGGGTATAAAGAGGACATCTTCTTCTCAAAGACGTTTCATTGTCTGCTATTGAGTCTTACTGTGAAAAACGAAAAAAAACACGTGCGTTTTAATGAGCAATGTAAAGTACGTAAAAAAGATTTTTTTACTTTGCCTGCCAGGCGATGAAATTCATAATAGTTCGAACATTTTCATTAATGGTCACACAGATGTATTTAGTAGTTTCATTTAGTAGAGATAATATTTAATGCATAGGAAGGAAAGTTTATATGAACGCACCGCCACCTACCGGTGTATTCAAGTTGTTATGATGGTATCTGGCCAAGAAAGAATTAACATATATAATTTCAAATTCAATTCACTTTTTATTCAGGATAGATGAGATCAGAAACAATCCTTTATAGTAAATACTAAAATAAAATGGCACATATTGCATTAATTACCTAGATACATATCTAAAATTAAAACTAGAACTTAATTTAACTAAAATAACATAAAATTAATATAATATAATATTCAATTAAATATGAAAATAAAATTAACAAATAAAATATTATTAGTGGGGTTATTATACAAATTAGATAGAGATTTGCTAGTGAATTGAGCATGTGTACAACAAAGTGTGTGTTGAAAAAAGATTATGCCAATTTCGGAGTTTGGACAAATAAGGACATTTCTCAAAATTTAGTTTTAATTTGTGGTAAGAATAGTGCTTAGAACGTTGACACTCCAAGAAGAAGTTAATGTGATTATCAAGGTACAAGGGAATATGACAATTATGAATGAAAATGATCGATTTCATGACAATGGTACTATTAACTCAACAGCTTAGGGATTCTTACGCTCGCAAACATTATATCCTTTCTTTAACTTATGAACGTACCTCTTTGCAGTACATAACTAGACTGCTACATATTTTGAAATTCAGTAAAAGACCGTTTCTATCCTTAACAAAACGAAATTCTCAACCAGGCCAAGAGATCTTCAGATATACTTATATTTGGACATTATCAGTATATACATAATATGCAAGTTAAATTTCCGTAGTATAGGGTTTAACATCTATAAGCCTTTAAGATCATCCCAAGTTAATGAATTTCTCTTGGAATTTTGCGTAGAATGAAGACTATTATTATTGATCCTCTAAGACTTGATTGGAAAATGTTTGTAAACAAAACTAATGAAAACTCCAGAAAGCTATGGGTCGGTCGAAAACCTAATTGAATATTATACTTGCAGGTCAAATTTATGGCCCTGAATGTTTAATATGTAAAGCTTGAGTCTGTTCAATAATGCACCCTATAGTGACTTCGAAAGCATTTTGAAGTGACTCTGTGGATTTGACGATAGCGTAAAAGGCAACTTGGTTGCTCTGAATGAGAAAAAAGCGAAAAAAGCGTTTAAAAAGAAAATATTCATATGTATGTGTACATATATATACGGCCAGAAAACAAACTCAGTTTTTTTTTTTTGCCAGTAAATTGGGACTTCAATAAATTACAACTATAAACAGCAATAAAATAATTTTCTTCTTTAGTTTTATTTTATTTTATTTTAGTTTTATTCACTTATTTACTTTCAATTTTACATGCTCTTTGACAATTTACACATTCAAACACAAAAGTGACTTGATAGCAGTCCCGAAAGTCAAGAAAAGTGACTTCAATAGTGACTATAGCGTCCGCTCTGGACTCATTTTTCTGTCAAAAGAGAGGGGAAAAAAAGTTACTTTTTGGCTATTCATAGCAGCAAATAGCGACTATAGTCACTATAGCGTGTTGCTCTGAACAGACTCATTGTTTCTTAAAAAACAACAACTAACACATAATCAAAGATATAAGATGAAAGGTGAACTTTAGAAAATGCGGCGATATATTATCAAGTTCAATACAGTTGGATTTAATAGACGTAAGTGTCTTATAAGTGTCAATATCATAAACGCATCGGTAATTTAAAGTATCAGATTGTATGGTAGAAAACCTTTTCGAATAGACTTAGGTGCTTGTTTGCGGCTGGTAAAATACAAGAAATAGAAAAGTTGCTATTGAAAAAATATGGCTGGATACTGCAAGTATTTGGTCATCACCAATTCTCCAATCTGAAGCTCCATAGAGTTGTCCCTATTGTATTTATAAAAAAGAGTAAATAGTCCACGTACCTTGTATCCTCCTAATACAATATAATTGTGGCTATAAAGCTTGTTTCAGGGCACGGCTTCAAAAATCTCAGAACAAATATGTTATACAGCCTCTTCTACAGTTTTAATATGATCACCATTACGTTATGTTTCAAGTACTTAGATCAGCGCTTCCACCTATCCTTCACGACCGGTCATTGGGCCTACTAATCACGAGATGATATCCATGAGTAGCTATTTTGGATACCACGATACCATGTAGATTAGAATTTCTCAGCTTATGTGAAATTTCTTCTATGTTGTTTTGTTCTGATCTGTTTTTATTGAGTTGTTTATACAGATGACATTATTAAACTTTCACTCTTAGAGCTTCTACAGTACATATTCTGTCCAAGTCGGTAAAAGCGTTGTTCATAAAATATAGACTTCAATATACAAGCTCAGCATGAAGTTAGTAATAAAATAACCCAACACATTCCAGAAGACATCACCCTTAATAGCGAATTTACAAAAAGAAATTATTAAGAAAGAAAAAAATAGAAAAAGTAATTAAAATGTATCAAATCTACAAACTTAAGAAAAAACGAATTAATATAATGTAAAAAAGAAGAAAAATATTTGTAAAAACAAAAGTATTATTAGACATTATTTGCGACAATTTATTTCAATTTATTTCAGTGGATGCTAGAAAAATATTAATTTTTAGATCGAGATTGATTTAAGTTTTATTCCTCTCAGATTTTTTAGCTTCGTCATAAAAAAACGCGATCGTGTCATAGTAGGGAAAATATGATCAAAACTAACGACTTAGAAGACTATCAGCAAACAGCAGTTTATGTTGGCAAGAAGAAATTAATTTTAGATTCAATATTTTCTAAAAGCTACCTGAATACCGATTAACAAAATGTCGGGTAATCTCTGAATGAAATTAGGTAATAATCTATTTAGTTTAGTTCCTCCAATATTTCTTCAATTTTAAATTCTAGGTGATCCTTATAGAGTGGGATCTTCGTTTGAATCACTTCTCAACTGCTCAGAAATATTATTAAAATGATACAAATTAAAAAGCCTTAATGTTAAATCCATTTACATTCTGATAACTAGTATTATGTTAAAATAGTGTTTCCCTTTTTATTAATTGCTAATCACAAAAATTCCGATTTACGTGAAATTCTCTCCCAACAGTATATTGTAACCAGGGTATTATCTAAACGATAATTAAGTTAGAGTACCTCTTAATCCAGGCCATTGAAAATATCAACACATTTTACATTGCTCTATACGTACAGCTACTACAAAAGTTGTGATTTCTTATATGTATTATCTCACACTTTCGCATCTTTCGCATGTATCTGGTTCACAGTTAATGATAAAAACCGTTTTTAATTCAGGAGCGCGTTCATGCATGCAATAACCAGATTCTTGGCTTGACTAAATGACAGTTGATAGCATTCAAAAAATCCAAGTAGCTGGGTTAGTAGCCGGCTATGACTGATACATACTTGACAGTGCTACGCAGCACCTAACATAAACGCAATATATGGCAACTGTAAAACCAGGGACCGAATCAGTTATGACTTTTTACGAAAAAATCCAACTTTACTTGCTATTTCTGACCGATAATAATTTGAAGCTAAAAAAACTAAGCTGGAAAGGCTTTTTATTTTTTCTGGCAAAAATAAAAAGCCAACTTCTTGGGCTAGAAAAAATAAAAAGCCGGGCTCGCTTTTTATATTTTTACCGAAAAAAAGTATTAAGCCGTTGCGCTTGGATTTTTAGCTTCAAAACTATTACCGGCCAGGAATAATAAGTAAATTAAGTTTTTTTCGTAACAATTCATAACTAATTCGGTCCCTAAAAATAAGAAGCCAGCCAGATTCCTACAGGAATCGAAACGGGTTTCACGAGACATCTTTTATCCCAGCTTTTTCTGTTTAAAATTTTCAAAATACCAGTTATTTTCGGTCCCTGGTAATTAGAAGCAGCAGGTACTTATTGCTATGTTAAAAATTAAATATACTTCGTAAATGCAATCTCTACATATTTACAGGAAATGTAACTCATACTCCAGCAAATGATGACATTGCTGAGGCTAGCACCAGCTACATATCGTTTATAAAGTCAGGAGCAGCTACATGTAGCTTGTAGTTTGGCTACGAGTTATGTAGCTACGTTAGCTGTGATTGAGGCTGCAGCCTACTTCGTGAACGCATTCCATTCTCTGAAACCACAATCAGTATTCGATTCCAATTCAAAGATCGATAACAGCGGTGCTTTGTAAGTCAAATCAATAACATTAGTTTGGCATTGGAAGACTAGGCAAAAGAAACCAATTTTTGATTGACGTTATTATGTTCATTGAGACCCAGAGATGATCTCTTGAGAGTGATTTTTATTTCAACAATAATGGAATATGGGTCTTTGGCCAATCTACAATGCATGGTAAGACCACGTCGCCAAAACTATATGTTTTTTTGTATTTGCTTCCCACTCTTGCATTTGAAAATTTATGCTTGCAAAAATGTCCCTTCTCTCTCATTCATTTGACGACATGAGCACGAGCTTATGTGTAGTAGTTAATCAGCAAAAACGATATAGTAATACCTTAGGTGTATTCAGCATAATTTAGAACCATGTAGGGGAATTTAGAACAAAACAGCTGTAAACTGGAACTTGTACTTTCAGTCTTGAAAGCAATATTTTATATTATTCGACTTGTCCCAAGCAATTTCTTAGTTTACTAAGTTTACTATATTATAGTATAAAATATTGAGAACAAATACTTCCTTTGATGTAATTATGCAATGAAATCGAGGAAGCAATTACATTTATGATAATTGACAGATAAACAGCTGTTTAATTTGGCAGCTTACCACTACTTACATATTTCGTGTATTTAGATGCATTCTTCAGCAAACGATATCGTTTTGACGACGTGGTTTTACCATGCATTGTAGATTAGGCATAGCCACGAAATCTTATCCAAAAAAATAAGCTCATATCCTTTATGCGTTCTAATATTATAGTTCGTTCTCAATTGTTTAAAGAAGTCTCGTAGAAAATAGTAGCAATATTTGAGTTAGGCCCAGATGAATTTACCGATAGACATGAAATGGTTAGACTTACGACGTGAAGATTATAATTCTTTTGAGAGTTTTTGAAATTACATACATTTGGACGGGTAGTCATTATATGAAAGTTTTTATTTACACTTAATTTACATCTTTCAATATGATATGCTATCAGGCAACTTCTGGGATGTCACTCACTAATATGTACATAGGTAGACAGGCTTAAATTCCATCCTCACAAGAATACACAGGGAGTGACAAGTTCTCCTGACGTATTTGTGATATATATGTGCTTGACTACATTATTCCTCAACATGCACCATTAATCGATATCTCGTTTCTTTAACCGCCAATTTCATCTTTCGAAAAATCTAATAAAAATAACAGCTTGGTTCTGGCCAATTCCTCTTTCTTTTTTGTAATTGTTATTAGTATTATTTCTAACTATTATTAATAATCACACCTTTGTTAAAATTTAAATAAATTAATAAGCAAACTTTTAAATATGTAGATAGAGGATCACAAGTTGTTTTTATACGTAGCCTAAGCAATCCAAAGATCCTGAATTAAAAAAATTAACTAGCGACTGGGGGAGTGTCCTGCATTTTTCTTTTACATTTATCAATATCCCAATGAAACTTTAGAGAAGATTATTAATGACGTTAAATCATCAAAGAAATTTTTAAGTCAAATCTATACAATTTTTACATTATTTTTACTTTCCATGAAAAGCATCGTAAATCTTTTTTGCACTTACAGATAAGGTTGCCAAAAAAAATGTTTTGCAAATAACATGATGTATACCGTTACCGTCACTTAAAGAGTACTTAAATGTAAAATTCTTTTTGCAGGTTGAGTCTGGTCTTCGGACGAATGGAATCTTTTGAACATGCTGTATATAAAAACGGCGTCTTTCACTATCAGTCAATTTCCAAAATTGATTAAAAATTAAATGTCGCTCTCGTTCAGATATTTTTCTACTGCATTTTAGTGCACAAGACTCTGCACAAGCCATTTTAACTTTCTTGAAGACACGTGAATTCGTTTGATGATTTATGAACTCTTCACTATTCTGATTCTGTTCTGGATTGTTGAAAACTTCCGGCATCGTTTGCTTAACGGTTTTTCGCAATTCTGTGTTGTGTTTCCGCCAGTGCCTTTGTAAGCTGTTTGAAAATTGAAACTTTTATAGCTATTTTTGCAGATAAAGTTAAAATATAATTTTTATACTTTTCTGGCAGGTAAGTTCTTTTAACTCGATTAGATGGCACCATATTTTCGTCAATTGAGGTTTCTCTTGAGCTCTTCAAACAGTCTCCATTAGGTGGCGGAATTTTTTTGAACCTTTTTTTTTTGTGAAAATTTTTATTTTTTTTTTTAACCATTCTGGTACAATTCTATGGTTTTCTATACCTCATTGTAAATTTTCCATCGATATCAATTATTTCCTTTTCCTCCTCGGATGCTCCATCGTTGCATTGATATTTTGTTCCAAAGCTTAAAAAAGCGAGTAAAATTTACATAAATCTGATCGAAATCAATAAAGTGAAAAGGAAACCAAATGTTTCCACTAATATTAGTTAGTTATATTACCTAAAAACAGTAGTGAAATGATGTAAGAATAGAGAATGATCCTTTTTACAAGCACTAGTATACTATAAAGCAGTCCAGGTGACCGCTTTAGGCCTCCAAGAAATAACTAATATTACACGACTAATACTACCTAGTATTAACTTTGATGTTAGCCAGGAACATTTCAAATTACAAACATGTAACATGGTGACTTACTAGGCAAGGTTTTATGAAGAAAAACCAATTTAATGCATAGAAAATATGTCAAATTAGTAGATCTCTTGGTTTTTTTATCTACGCATTACACAAAACTAACATAATTTTTCAACAGTGTTTTATTACATAAACGTAAACGCTTAAAGACTTTGCCATTAAATAACGGCTTTAAAAGTCATTGCCAGGTGAGCGTTAAAATATGTACACTATTGCGGTGAGTTTTTTTTAATAAAATTAGTTTAAAAAGTTTTAATTCAGAATAATTTAAAGCATGCGAAGATTTAACTAAGCCGAAACATTATTATCTCTTGTTGCGCCCCTCCTCTCCCTTCAATTCAGTAAAAGAGCGCTTTACCTTGATGAATTTCCGATTATCATGAAAAGTACTGCTGCTTAAAGCCATATAAAACAAGACTAACATTCACCATGAGCTCTGGCGATTGGTGATAATTCCAATCAAATCTAGCAATAGCCAAGAGCCAAGGTGACAGACGCCAGCTGGAAAATTCGATTAAAGCCAAAGTTCCATCCAGCTTGAAGAAAGCGAAAATTACAAGCTACAAATGCATCATGTCATAATTTATATGCATTGTTCAAAACATACGATGACTAAAAACTTTGCGTTTCTAGAGCCATAATAAAACCAACGTGGTATCTAAGGGGGAATGAGTGAAAAGAAGGTAAAAGGTTTAACCGGAATCGTGACCTCAAATCCAACTTTACTGCAGTAGTGATAAGAACACTTATTTTCGTTGCGACACATTTCCATACACACCCCCGGCGCTCTTAAGTCCCTGATGGAGGCTAAGCATTATCAGGAATAATTGACTAAGTAGTCTAGCTATTGTCAATTTCAGAACGAAATAGCTGCTAATATTCAAATAGTACAATACATTCGCAAACGACAGTAGTCAACTATGATTATGGCTTGGTACGCGCTTCTAGCCCTGAGTTTTTTTTTTTTCTCAAGGAAAATTGTACTACGCTCATGTAGTACACGAATTTTTCACGTATCAAGCCATTCCCGTTTAATATGTTCTAATAAAGTTTTCGTTCGAACCACAGTTAATCACGATAATTGCGTAGTTTAGTAGTGTTTTCAAACACAACAATTTTCACTGAGCTTTAGTTTCTGTTTTATACTAGCAGAAGAATCAACAATCGCGTTCCATATTTGCAAAGTCCTCGTACCATATTTGCATAGTGTAAGTAGTGGAATGTTTCCTCTGTTAAAAGCCTTGTTTTGTGTTTTTTACAAATGGAAAAATTTTGACTTTTCGTGCTAATAAATATGTAATTAGAAGTGAAATGATAAAAGCTTTCACTGCAATTCGAATGTTACTTTGCTTTATTAAGTGCATAACTATTTGTGGTTCCGGTTAAAACAGACCTAGGCACTGAGACTTTTTTATTACTTTGAGCGAAAACTGTACTCTCACTTCACAGCGAATCAGGTAGAGTCTTTGGCAAAACGTAATTTTATTGAAATACTTCCTAAAAGTAATATTTTCAATTATAAATAATCGTTAGAATTATTGTCACCAGAAGCGTAATTTATTCAGTATAAATTTTTAAACATGAAGCGTGGTTGATTCTCAACGACACGTTTCGCATACATATGCAGTTTATAGTGCAATGGCCTATTAATAAAGAAGTCAGTGGATAGATTCATTGAGATATGAAAAGTAACTAAGCAAGGCAGCAATACCACATAAAAACTAATACTGGAAGACATTTTGGAATAAAGTACAGTTGAATTTTAAATTGTTATTAGAAATAAATAACATTGGTAGTTAGTTCACTCTACATATACCCAGCCAAATCCAATATATTGAGCTAACGAAAACATGTATTATAGGTGAACATTTACTTAAAAAGGAGTTTATTTTTTATTTTTATGTTGTTTACAAACTAAAACATAAATTGTAACACTTTAAATTATAATGTACTATAATACAATTTTCCCATAGAAGGACAGCAGTAAAAGAACGAAATTGTTAAAATTTAGTTAAATGATAAAATCAATTTGAAATTGTAAAATTTTCTATAACCTCAATAGTCTTCCTATTACATGAGCAATAATTTTACATATAATCCAACTACGATATTGCCGTTATATATTCTTTTTCTCTTTAGAACATTTACATACATCAATATCCGACAATATCTGAATTTTCCTGTCCGAAAAAATAATTTACAAAACAAAATCAAATAATTTTTATTCAAGTAGTGGAAATAATGTAATTTTTACAAAATTACATTAATGTAAGTACACGAAATGCCTTTATTGTTCATTCACAACAATATATACACTCGGATGTTGTGTTTTCTGCCATCTCAAAGTCAAGGAACCCATAATATTCTATGAAAACCCTCTCTAGAGTTAGTTGTCCACATATTGGTTATATTTTATTCCTACTAAAGTAAATGAGCCGGAAAAGGAAATCTGCTTCGGACGCCAAATTTCATTGTTTCAGCTTCGGGCCTGGTGTTCATTGGCATAATATGACAAGTAGGGATAACATTTTTCTTTAATTTCATTGTGCCCATGTCTTCAGCATGAAAATGTCGAGAACATATATATGAGTTCTTAGCTGCTGGTGGGGCTTTCAGAGAACAAGCAATTAACCATGTTTTATACATTTCTGTACCTCTTGAAGGAAATTTAAAAAATCTCAATTTTGGATAATCTCTTTTAGTTCTCCGGCATGAAATTATCTCACACCTAGGTGCCCAGGAGCTCCTCTTCTTTCGTCTCGAAACAGAACTGAAAAAAGTGAAATAATACAATGAATTCCACGATTTTACCGTATTTGAAGTAAAATAATATTTTAGTTGAGTGAAGAGGTAGAAATCGGTTTTATATTTTATAGTAATGGATATGAATTTCTTGGATTAGAATGTACCAATATAAATTGGAATGACAATTTTAAGCTACAAATTATGAATTATCCCAGGGTAGCTTGTATTACTCAGTCCCCGTATCGAAGCTAATTTCATTACAATTTCTAAAGTTTCACATTAGGTCTCTAGATTAAATTTACTTCTTTTTTATCCAAACCAATTCAATCATTTATTTGTGAACTCCTTCAATAAAAAAGTAGGGACAAGTTAAAAAATACAAGCTCCCTCCACTGAAACCTAAACCACCGCAAAAAACAGGCTGTGTTTTTGAATTTTGAGTGAAAGAAGCATTATACAGTGTCGAAATTTTCTCAATATACGTCTTTGGGAATAATTTAATATAGTTAATGGTTAAAGTAGGAATCATCTGCCCAATAGTAAATTTCTTGCCAATTAATTTTGAAAAAACGAAACATGAAATTTTGTACGTTTGTCCCTTGCCAAGGTTCAAGATTAGCTTCGATTTTATTTGATTTAACTTTGTAGAATTTTTTATTTAAATCATTTACTCTCGAGTGACCTAATTTTATTGCTAGTTAATTAATTATTATATTTTATAATAAATTTATGAAGTTCAGTAGCATTAGCAGCTTGCCTTTCATGGTTGAATTGCAGGGCGTTAGCAACACATCTTGCCTGTGTCCTCTGCCTCTCCAGTGTTTTCAATTGTTGCATTTTTTCCAGATTGTCGGCATTTACAAGTTGTCTGGTTTTACTTTCTTTTTCGGATTGAAGCAATCGTCTGATCTTCTTTCTTTCCAAATTTCTTCTTCGAATTAATTCTAACTTTTCCGGATTTTGCCGCTCTCGCCATTTTCTTTGTCTTTCTCTTCCCATCTGACGCCTTTTTTCCACAAGATCCTCATACATATTTGAACTAAAGTGAAGAAACATGAACACTTTTAAGCACAATAAAGGCCTTGGAATCTTATCTATACTAACTATTTATATTTTATTGTAAATAGAATTATACATACAGCTCATTAATCGAAATATGATATCTTTACAATAAAATTAATCTTAAAAATCTAAACACTAATTGTATTATAACAAGTCGTTCTACGAAGGTGCATTCAGGGAATCAATATTATATTATTAAAGTTGCGCCCATATTAAGCTCACGTATACCTACTACATCTATTTCCTAGGGCCACATGGGTTACAGAATTTCTAACACCTGTTTTGTGGGAGAGTGGAATGAAAGATATGGGTATTAGATATTAAATTAAAAAAAAAAGTTGAGGAAATAATAAAGACTAATTTTGTTTAGAAGAAATGTTGCCAGAAAAAGAAATTCATCGAAAAGTAATTTTGTTCGTGTGATGCGAAATTCAACAGTAATCGTATAGCATTCTTATCACACAGACAAATAGGTCTATTTCTTGACAGCCAAACTAACCAACCAGCCAGAAATTTATCATTAGAAAGTAGATCAAGGAATTTTCTATAAGTGATTCTGTTTAAATCTTAAGATTGTGCGCCCAGGTGCAGGTCAGATCCGTATATATACGAAAAGTCTATGACAAGCATACCTACGAATGTAGAAAGTTTTTATACCCTAGATGAAATCTATAGGGGTATACTAAGTTAGTCATTCCGTTTGTAACACCTCGAAATAATGATGGTAGAGCAAAATAGATTGGACACCCATGCATAATATTCAAAGTTACTTTGATTTTTGCATGTCCGTCCGTCTGTCCGTCTGTGCGCACGATAACTCGAGAAGGCGTATACTTAGAGAGCTGAAATTTGTATACAAACTTTAAAAAAAAGTAAAATTAAGTTCGAAAATGAGATAAATCGGGCAAATCCTTCGTGGAGTTGCCATACAAAAATTTCGTTTCCCACTATATATTTGGACACTGCCTGAGAACGCGTCGACATAGAGAGCTGAAATTTGGTACATGGTGTTTTCATTGTATTCAAATAAAATTGCCATATAAAAATTTAGGTTTTTTACGTATACTATGAAAACGATCAGTCCAAGACATTTTTATTGTACTAAAAACTGCTTCAGAATACCAAATCCTATAAAATTGGTTACAATCATTTTTTCTGTCCGGACAAACCGTTCTAGAAATATGTATATGCGAAAAACACTTCAAAAATCAAACTTGCACAAAAGGGTGACAATACGAAATTTCATAAGCGCATTCATTTAGGATATCATAAAAATTGGTCTAGCTTTTTAAATTGTTTTTCGTATTTTTGCATAAAAAAAGACGTCAAGAATAGACGACTTACGCAGTATAATTATATGTATGGAAGATTTCGTAGTTATTGCTTATAAGCCCTACGAAAGAGTTGTCAGTTTTAGTAAATTTTTACTAAGTATTTATATAATGCAAAACATTTTTTTTGTATGGCAACAATACGAAGGATGCCTATTTTCGAACTTATGTAACAATTCTTATGAAATTCTAGCTCTCCAAATCAACGCATTTTCGATTTATCGTACGAACAGAAATACAGACTGACGGTCAGACATGCGAGGAGCAAGATATGCCTTCAAAAGTTATGATTAGATGTCCAATCCATTTTACCGTACCTTCATTATTCATGACAATTTAAGTGTACCTACCATATGAGTTCTTTTCGGGTAAAAAGATGTGTGGAGTGGAACTAAAAACGCTATGATGCAAAGAGCAGCGTGACAGGAAGGAGGTAGAGAAAGCATGAAGAGAGTGGCGGAGGTGGGAACCTAATAGCATATGCATTACTGTTAATAATATAGCCGAGCATTTTGCTGTTCACGTTTCTAAGCATGTTTTAAAAAAGAGCCTATACAATATTTAATCTTTTTAGTTCTATTTAATTTTCATTTAATGCTTTCTGTTCAATATTGCATTGCATGTAATTTCATCTGGTGTTTGGTTTATATTTAGTTTAACATACTAATACTAACACCGACTAAGTGATGAAACGCATGTATTGTTGACCGTTTATTTATTAAACGTGTCACTGCAGCGAGCTTGTGTTAAGCAGGTTCTGATAGTCAATAAATATATATATGTATTTTGAATGATGAATTAATCTACAAATTAGCAGACAAGATATTTCATGAGAACCTTGACCATGGAATGTAGCGATAGGGAGCGGGACAACCGAAATTACGGCGGTGCTCGCGCAAGGCGATATGACAAGTTATTGCCACATCGTCAATGAGCCTGAAGGCTCTCTTTTGGACAATATCTAATGAAGCTAAGGCTGTGCGACCACCCCGGCCCAGATAACGGAATTGTATTATATTCCTGTAAAGGAGCGCTAAATTTGACGAGTCTTGCAAAATGAAAAACGCATTAGTTTTAATGGATGACGAAACTTGTAAATAAAAAGAATTTTCAACATTATCATTCGATTTTTTTTTATTCTACACAAGATAAGGATGGTCAATAGCAATAAATGCAAATGAAAAAATTCAGCAAATAAATATCATTTAGTTTCGTAGTTAATTTGTTCAAATGGTGTACAACAGACAAAGAAATTCTCAAATTTATAGTGATTGATGTTTGAAAAAAACACCCGTTTTCAATTGAAAATTTAAATTGAAATAGAGACAATGTAGTAACAAAGTGTCTAATAAGGCTGTCTATAACGGCCTCCCTCCTCCTTAAATGCAAAATTTGTGAGTTGAAAAATTTAAAAAAAACCTTAATATACAGGGTTCCCACTAGGAGGTCAATAGAGCAGGAAGTAATAGTACTCACCTAGACGAACCAAAAATTGTATGGCAGGGCAATATCAGCCGTTTAGGAGTTACAGGGTAATTAAGAAAGGAAGCTAGTTTTTCACAAAATACCCTGATCTTAAAAACTACAGGACGTACGGTCACAGTTAAGAGCTCATTGCAGAGCTTCATGACCTTCAACGACTGCTCAACCAGCCCCATAAACTCTCCCATCGAGAATTATGATTGACTAAAAATTTCGGATTTTCTTACCTTTTTTTTAATTTGACCTCTATTGTTTTTGCAAAAAGGTAACTTTTTTTTATAAAAACTGTAAACTGTACACTCCTCTTTAATATGACCTATTACACCCAATGTGCTATCTGAAGCTAAAGAGTTATTAGCTCTAAACCTATTCGCAAACCTATTTTCAAACCTATTTTCAACGATAATTTGTTCCCTTAGCACATCATTTTAAAAAATATCGTCTAATTTCGGTGACGTGAATAGGTTATGATTTAATAACTGTTTAACGTCTACAATTAACACATAGGATATAATAGATCAACTTAAAGAGGACAGTCTACAGTTTCCAGTTTTTGTAAAAACAGTTATGTTAACTACCTATTTATAAAAAAAAAAAAGTCAAAGTAAAAAAAAATTAAAAACTGAATTTTTTAGTTTAGACAAGCATAACTCTTGAGGGGAGAGCGGTACGGAAAGGCCATGAAGTTCTGCATACAAGGAGCTCCTAACTGTGACCGTACGCCCTGTACATTTAAAGATACAGGGTGATTTGTGAAAAACTATCTTTTTTTCTTAACCACCCTATGAGTACTATCACCTCCTGCTCTATTGGCCTCTTAGTGGGCAACGCCCTGTATGATTCACTGTCCGGCTGGTTCGAAAGACCAGATCTGGCGAGCTAATTATGAGATGGAATATACGAGATACGAAAATATGGTTCAAAATTTTAACAAAAGAACAACAACATACAGGTTGTTCCAGATCAAAGTATCTTAAACTATACGTGCATAGCTGCATAGCGTCACATAGTACTCGTGGTATACTTTAAAATACTTCGATCCGTAACACCTTGTACATGACTTACTCACCGGCTGCAATAGTGACACAACTCAAAATTTGCAAAATTTGTGCCAATGCCTGAACTTATGGTAAATTATAATTTGATGCTTAAATTCCGGTAAACGGCACAAGTGTCAATGCATTTTATCTTTTTTGAAAATTTTTTATTAAAATTATTGCAAAAAATGGCACATCTCAAAAAGGGTGCAAAATTTCACTCTATCTGATGAATATGGTCAAAATCCGAATCCAAATCATTATAATTTTGATCACAAAAACCAAGCAATCCTCATTACAAAAAAAAAAATAGTTCATTACTCATATTATCTAGTTAATGTCCTTAAATTATCAAAACTTGCTATGTCGATTATCTCGAAGCTCTGATTTTTTAATTGTGGAGATTATTAATAGTCGATATACTTTCTTTTTTATTTACAAATAAACTACTTTCGATTCGAATGAATACACAAAACCTCTTTTAGCTAAAGTAAGTATTCGATTAAAGCTTAAAAACTTCCTGACAGACCCTGTACTAGTAATTTTTGCATCGCTATTTTCTTCTGATTTTTAATATATCCCTTTTGATAAATTCGAATTTTTGTGAAGAATCGCTAAGGATATGTCAAATTCCGTTTCATACTGAGTTTGCGTTTGAAGACCAGGAAAGAGTAGCTCTGTCGCTCCACTTCTCAAAAAGAGATACATGAGCATTCCAAATTTTCGCTTCCTTCTCAGTTCTCAAATGTCGCAGGGAGAGTGGTGTTGGTTACATATAGTACATATAAAAATAGATGTGTAAATAGTTATGTATGATTAAATTGATTCCAAAAGTCTCACTTCTAATGATAGTTGCGATAACATACCCCTCTTTTTTATGTCCACACTGTACAACCACCATTTCTTAACAAATTGGAGACAAAGTTGAATAAAATCGCAAAGGTAAATTCTAAAAGTCATGCCAGTTTTGCTATAATTTTATATCTTTTCACCAACCTATTTATACATTTTTAATTTAATTTGGTTTTTAGTGCTCCTATAAGACAGGAGAATATACAAAATTTTTAATTATTTCATACCTGTATAATACAAATATAACTTGAATTTGTAGTGATTCGGGGTTTAAATAAAATAAAAAACTGTATAGTTTTCATTGTTTTAATCTAGGGCTAAATATGTGTGAATTTCTAAAACTGTTATTAGCTTAATATCAAATTTTAAGCTGACATTTTTTCTCTCCGCCAATGTAGCAAACACCGATTCAACAATTTGCTTTGAATTCAATTCAATTCTGACTACTTGGAACGGTTAAGAAATTTTATTTCATAAATTTCCATTAAAAATGCACATGTGAGGTAATTAAATTATATTTTTACTAATTCATATTTTCCATTACTCTAGTGTAGACAAGCAATATTATTTTATTTACAATAATTTACAAAATTTGCAATGAAGATATTTCAATTAGTTATGTATGCATTTATTGCCGCATAAAGTTCTAATATGAAACTCGACCACAAATAAACCAAACTACAAAAATATTATTTGAATAGTTAAATCTACATAATCTCTTCTGAAAACTCTGAACTAGATTCTTACATCAGCAAATTTTAAAAATTTCCTTGAACTATGTAAACACATAATAAAAATGCTTAAACTATAAAATCACGTTCGCCTTTTAGCTAGTAATTAAAAATATTCAATCACAGAGTGTCTATCCATACATTCACGATCTAAACTAGTATGTATACTCAATACATAAATAATAATGAAGGGTGCCTAAATACAATCTGCTTATAAACCCGCTTAAATACCGAGGTGTAGAATGTATGAATATGAAAAGTACGTTTCGAGGCTTAAAAGTTATTTTACTTAATTTTATTAAATTTTATAAAAATGTATGTTCTTCGACAGCAACAATTGAATCACTAAAATAATTAGCTAAAGGCGGACATTGAAAATAAAGTGAACTAGTGGCATCACATTGAGGCTCTATATACCATGAGCGATTATAGGAACTGGTAAGATATGGTAAAGCATCAGTAGCTTGCCTTACGCATCTTAACTGCTTAGTTATGGCGTTAGAAACACGTCTTACTTGAGCCTGTTTCGATGTCTCCAGTTGAATTTCATTTCCTTGAAGATACATGTTATCAACTCGTTTTGTTATCATTTCTTCATCAAACTCATATGAGTGCTTATATCTTTGTCTTTCAGCAACAGCTTTTCGCAATTTCTTTAACCTTCCTTGTCTATGGCGTTCTCGCCATCTTTTTTGCCTTTCTCTTCCTAACCGACGTCTCTTTTCGACTGGATCTTCAACCATAATTGAACTAAAGTGAAGAAACATGAACACTTTTAGGCACAATACCGGCTTCGGAATGTTTTATATAATTTTTTTGTTTGTTTATTGCAAGATTTGTAAATAAAATTCTTAATTAGCACAGTAATTAGAGCATGTAAACTTAAAATAATCAAAACCTTTTTTTTTACTAAGGTGGTGTACTGAGTACGTATTTTTCTCATACGATGTTGTGCGATAAATAGTAATGAATTTATATTGTAAATTTAGTTTATAAAATTTATTTATATTAATAATTCTTATAATTAAAAAATCACTAAATCATCAAATTAAATTAAAGTTTGAACTAATTTTTATTTTGTTTTAGATATACATCGATGTACATAGTCATATACTTCGCGAGCTTAAATTTATGAACATTCGGGTTTGAGTCTTCCCAGTTAACAGTTCTGCGTACATATTAAAGATATGACGGGTCAGATAACCACAAAAAAGGCAATTACAGTGAAAAGGCTGATGAAGCTATACGAACAATTTTTCTAAATCTCCTTTCTTTTTAGCTAACATTTGAACCAAAGTTGGTTTTATGTCACTATGTAAAGCAGAAATCAAGAGCAAAGGATCGTGTACAAATAAAATGAGTTTTGAAAGAACAACAGCTGGGATAATCAACAGAAAAGGACGACGACACCAAGGACACATACAGCGATAATTACCCAGCTGTATAAGGTATACTACAAAGTCCTTGTACAACGACCATATTACCCGGATCACACCCAATAACCCGGAGTCTAGAGAATTTCTTCCAAACGCTATACAAAAAAAAAATGCTCACAAATTAATGCTAGCGACTAGACATTCTACAAGGATGGCATCCACAAACTACCACAACGATAAAGAAATAGTTTGAAGCAAATTTTTGTTAATTAATAATAATAAACTTTTTTTTTAAAAAGAAACATATTTTTTTTTAATTTCGCTTAAACTATTGAAAACCAACCACCCAAATTTACAATAGCAACTGGAAAAACGTAAATAGATTTCATTTTCTATATATGTATACATATATGATTTTCAATAAATATTAGTTCACAATAACTGGAGGATGAAATAGTTATGCAAATAATAAGCCCACCAATATTAAAGCAATGAATTTAAGCAGTCTTAAAAAGTTGTTGCTGTTTTGATTGGATGTGCAACAAACAAAACGTTAACTGATAAATTCAAATAGTCCATCTCACAAAAGGCTCTACCCAACAATAAAAAATTGTTTCTATTAAATATTCCTAATTTAATTGTACACAATTGTACAAACAAGTCTTATGGGTGATCGACAGTGTTATTCATAATCCACGTTCATAAAATTCATCAATTAGGAAGGTTTCCTCCCTTGAACGCATAAAAGTATTTGTTTTTATTAAAAGGTATTGTTTATTTTTGTAAAAACACATCAACACTTACAATTACGAAAAAACTAATCAATAAACTAAAAGTAAACTGTTTGTCCATTTTCTAAAAATCTCTTCATTACAATTCGGATTCGCTCTTTATTCACACCCAATATTTTACAAAATGTTTCTCGACAGACCTGAACAGGTATGCTGTTCTTATTTACAAAATAAGTAATCGACATGCTTCTACAACATCTCACACCAGGCTTTGGATGACGCCGCTCTGGTGGGCGTACGGAGCAATATTTCAAGAAGAATGCATCCTGGTCTTTTTTATAAGACATTGATTTAAAAGAAGCATTAAATTTCCGTACATCTGCTAGGGTTAGCATACTGCATTGCAGGGCTGAAGATAATGAGTGCTTGCAGGTCGGTAGCGTAGAAGGCAAACTAGCCTTGGACCTGCAAACGAATACAAAAATAATTACGAAATAATTAATCATGGAATAATAACGCGAATTAGACCGACCAAAAGCTTTTAAAACTACAAGCCGTGAACTGGCTTTAGATTTGTATTAGTAGCAATCACCCAAAGTTTTTTAAACTGCCATTCCCTCTTCTACTAATTTTATGTCTGGCACCTCTTATTTTCTGAATACAACAATAAACATACTCTACTTAACTAGTTTATATTAATTTTTCTACCTATTTAAACAGAACACGAATCATTTTCCTAGCCAAACGACAGCAACCCGGCAGATCAGTAGAAAACAAGCAACAGAACTAACAGAGAAAAGAAATCAGGGCTAGACTTGTGGTTGCTACTGCTTTGATTGGGAAACAATTAGCGTACTACATACTTAAAAAATTAAATGTAAATAAATATTGTTACGTGCGCGGCTTTGCTTCGTTTTCCAAAGTACAATATTTCAGATAGTACTTTATAGTAATTTACAAGGTCTTTTTACGTCACTCTACTATTTACTTTTATAAACTCACAAGCAATTAAATTTTACTTTAATTATCACTTGCTACTTTGCGATCCAATTAGAACCCTTTCGTCTATCTTTACACTTTCTCTACTTATCTTTCGCTTATTTTTTCCAACATTAATACTTCTAAAAATATATATACTACTTCAACAATTTATACTTTATATGTTGAAAAAATTTTATTTGTACCATTAAATAAAGGTTTTTTGCAAGTAGCGACATCTCCTATACAACACAGAAATGCGACTACCAACCATATCACGATTCGCGATCATGAGGTCAGTTCATGCCCTAATTTTCAGAAGTCTTTGGACTTTTTTCTTACTATTCACCCCCTCTCTAACTCAAATAAACTCTTGCTACGTGTTTTGATTTTTTTTTAATTTGTATTCTATTGGTTATTGCTTTATGCATCTTCAATTCTACATAGAAATGTGTGGTTTTGTTGCGGGTCTATATTCTTAGATCTGCATTTGCGGAGTTTGCAATCGAAGCAACAACGGACATTCCAGATAAGGTTCAAATGTCCTTAAACAACATTAAATGCTTTATCAATAATAAAATTTAAAAAAATGATACTCAGAAGAATCAATTAAAAATTACCGATTTTTTCAGTTCATAATATGTAAAAGAAAAATGCATACATAAATGTAAATATGTATGTAAAGCAAATAAAATACAAGCATTAACAAAATCAGAACATTTTTAATGAAAACTCCTTTATCCGAAATGGGCAATAGCTTGAAAAAACTCTGTAATCATTTTGAGCTCTATTCTCTTAAGAGTAGGAGTTCCTTTGTTTTTGCGCCAGAGATGTCAATAAACTTTTTGGCTGACGAAGTCCTTGTAACCTTTCAATATAAAGGGGTGTATGTTTATTCTCTCAGCTTTTTAGGGTACCTCTGAGGTAACACAAAGGGAGCTTAGGCTTCTATTCTGGGGCCGGATTCACTAACTCGGAGAGTAACTCATGGAATTTGTATTAAGATTTACTAAACTCTCTATTGCACTCGGCAAAACTCTCGGCTGGGTTACTTGCGGAAAAGTAAGAAAAATATTTCTCAACTGACAGTACTGTCTGCTGTTATTGTCCTTTGTGAAGGTACCAATGTACCTAGGATTTTCAAATTGAATTATGGATTAACTGAATACCCTGGCTATGTTTACAAAAAAAAAATATGGACATCCTTGCAATGGTGTCTCAAGGTACCCACCCGCTAAAAATTGTAATTCACTCGAAAATTGTCAATTTGGTCGTCTTCCAGTACAGAAGAGATGCTATAAAAATTTTAAATATGCACGTTAAAACTTGTATGTAGGATGAAATCGCATCTACATTTTGTCCCCTAATTAGATATGTAATTAGTTTGTGAGTCCGGTAAATAGTTTTGAAGATAACTGCAAAAGAAGTGAATCAGTCCTTCTTAAGATGAAAAATGGCCGTTTTTTTTGGTACAAAAATGAACATATTTTCAACTCATCATTATGAAGAGCTGGTAAGTCGTGGAAATTCACTTTCCATGAGAAAAATGTTCACAACAGAGTACTAATGGATGTGAAACAAAAAACGGAACAAATATATGCAAAATATAGGAATTGGGGCGTGTGTGTGACCCAAGTGAAAAAATCCGTCTTACGGCGGGAAAAAGTAAGTTATGAAGTTAAAATGACCAAAAAAACTACACCACTCGTTTACCGGCTTCTCCCTCTTTAATTTGATACCAAACATGACGTATTTTGGACAACCCCCAATTGGGGGTGGTTCGACCCCCCACCCCCAAAAGACCCACCCAAAAAAATTTTCACCTATATTTTTGTACTCTAGACCCTAAATCCATAGAAAAAAAAACACCAATGCTCTACGACCCTCCCACACAGAGTTAGCCGTTTTTCAATATTTCGATACTTCTCACTTTTCTTTAACTCCCCAAGTATGTTAGAGAATCTCGAATGAAGTTAGGGAGTTTTAATCGGGGAAAACGAAAATTCTCATCTTCCAAACTCTCCGAGTTGCAAAATCCGGCCCCTGGCTAGGCCATCAGCAATTTTATTGTCTTTATGGCCCTCATGTCCAGGCATCCGCATAAAGATAACTTTGTTTCTCCCTGATAAATTTTTAAATGTTAGCAGACACTCCCAAACTATCCTTGGCTTAATAGTGAAGGATTTTAAGGCCTTGAGAGCGGCTTGACTGTCCAAGAAGATATTAATGGTTGAGCCATTTATTGACTATCAGAACCAGCTTAACACAAGCTCGCTGCATGGACACGTTTAATAAATAAACGGTCAACAATACATGCGTTTCATCACTTAGTCGGTGTTAGTATTAGTATGTTAAACTAAACATAAACCAAACACCGGATGAAATGATATGAAATGTGACATAGAAACAGAGAACTAAGTATTATATAGACGTTTTTTTAGAACATGCTTAGAAACGTCAACGACAAAATGCTCAGCCTTAGTATTAACAGTAATGCACATGCGATTAATGGGTTCGTACATGCAAAAGTTGGATCTTGCGGAGTTAACATGACTCTCATAATGCAGGTATTGACGCATTCTTCAATGGCCAGTACCTCGGCTTGGAATAGGTTAGGGGTAGAGCCCAGAGCTTTTGATATACGGCATCTGGGCCCGTATACACTCAGTCAGACTCCACTGTTCGTTTTGGAACCATCTGGAACCAATCCATCGATCCTTGTTGGAAGAACGGCTTAGTGGAACGCCTTTGTTGTCGGTCTCCCAAAACCACGTCCAATAGTCTTACAAAATCCACCTTGGGTGTGATTATATCAGATATTGTCTTCATTTGCTCGAAGCATATCTGTTTTAAGATACTTAAATGACCAACCAGATCATTTTTTCCAATCTGAGAGCACTGAAGATCGCTTCCTGCGTGGATGGTTTAATAAGGGTTCCAAGGCTGCTGTAGGACAAGTCCTCATGGCACCAGTTATTCCTAGACAGGCAGTCGCTGAGTTTTTTTAAGCATTTCTTACATAATTTGTAGATTTGTGATCTTGCTGAAACTTCTTCGTCACTTTCTCTGGGGCGTTGAAATACCCTTGTGCTTGACGTGAAAGCCGTGCTCTTATTTCACAGTACAATTTTGAAGACATTTGAGTCTTTGAAAAGTCGTCAGAATTATTGTCATAAAAAAAGTAGTTTTCAGTGCACCGTAAATATGAAACTAACTCATTTCTCATAAGCACCTATAATATTAAAAGCTTTCAATCGGTACTTTTTAATGCCACGATTTGGAATGAAGGTTGTGGAGAGTATTATGCCTATATATAAATTTCAATATTTTAACATTTCCAACTTTAAACGTTGATATTTTTCTTGAATATGCTGTGAATACTTAAACTTCAAATTCTGCTCGTTCTGTACTGTTTTTAATTCATTTATAACCTTTTTGAATTGATAAAGCCTCACTAAAGTGTACTACTAATTTTATATAAATAGAAACGATTAACTAAAAGTTCTAAGCAACTGGTAGAGAAGAATTGGAAGAAAAATTATTGCGTGATAAAACGAGACCTCAGAATACTACTACACAACCCATGAAATTCGACTTGCAATATGTAATTTCAATCAAAACAGATCGTGAAGACAACAACTCCACAGAAAAATGAAGCTCGAACAAATTAAAGTGAATATGTTTCCTTTCTAATGATGTAAGGAAAAGTGTAGCAAAGCAAGTAGAACGAGTTTACAAAAATTACAGCACAAAAGAAATTTTAAACTGGCTTCATATTTTAACACATCGATTAGTTGTCTGGATTTATCTGTGATACATGTTAGTTACTAATGACTGAATTTAATAGAAAGTAAATCTGATAGATAGATAGATATATAGCGATATGAATGTTTGTATCCCTTTAGTTACAAGCTTAATCCACCGCTTTTGGGATCAAGAAAGGTTTGCTCTTAAGCCAAAATTGATACAATATATTAATCGCGCTGTTTCCAAGAAAGTTTCAACAAATTGAAGCAACTGTATCTTTTGTGTATTTACTTACTTTATCTTTTTATCGTTTGGTTGAGATATATGAAAATCAGCTATCTAATTATATAATATGAAACAAAGATAGCCAACTGCTGGAAAAATTTCAGCATTTTCTTTCTTTATGTAGTAGAGGCTTGTTGATGTGTTCGTGTTGTAATAGACAAAATACTTTTTCATAAAAAAAATAAAAGAAATGAAATGTTTTGAGTTTTAAAAGAAAATAATTATACCTTTAGGCTGTTTGCACATCGAAACCCCGAATATTTCCAAGCAAACTTATATTGAAAAGTTGGAATGGTCATTCTTTCATTTTTCACACCCTGCGATTGCAGTATAGAATGAGTTTTTCGTTTCAGCACAGAGATTTTCACAGCAATAATGCAATATTTTTACTTCATTTATAGATTTTCACAGCATCACAGCATCTCCCTATCAAAATTCACAGCAAAATAAAAAAAAAATTATAATTCTGAAAATGCTTTGGCTAAATCAAAATGAGACGATATATTTGTGTTTACAAATCTAACATAATCTGTAAAATGTTTACCGTCGAAGAGGTCTAAATTAGGCCATTGTTGATAAACAAAGAAGAAACTTAGAAGCTCACTAAGAAATTACTTCTGCCGTAAATAGGGGAAATAGCAGACAATTATATAGGAACACTATAGCTGTACTATTTTGGAGTGCAGTGTTCTGCAAAACACAAGAGATTGCGAATTGAATTGATTTGTAGGCTGCATAGAAGTAGAAAAGGTGTTGAAAGTACAGAGAAAATAAACAAGGTTCCGTTCCATGTATTCTCTGTACCATGCGGAGGACGGGCAGCATACCAATACTACTGAAAGGAAAATGATTCGGCCATTTTAAAATTGCGAAATTTCTGATCGGACGACTGTACAGTTGTTTACCTACCATTTGAGGTGATAATATAATAATTAAATTATCGTTACGTGCTGTAAGTTTCTGATACAGTTATTATTTATATCTAAAACTGTAACTTAATTGAACACGCACAAAATTAGTTTCGGTAATCATATAAGGAACTACGGTAGATCAATATTATTATGCTGGTACGTCTAAGCACAAGGAGAGGAAAATCCTCCCGCTCGACCCAAAGCGGGTGGGTTGGCCCCATGAGCGTAGACAAAACCCTTGAAAATACTTCACAAACAATGAAAGAGACTCCCTCACTATCCCATGAGAGCCCCAACGAAGTCCTAACATTCTAAAATATTTGCAGAGTTCTTATTCAAAACTGACAAAAGTTTTATTTGAATAGCTTCTCCGCCCTAAACTACTATTCATACAGAAAAATTGTGTTGTGATAATCTTAAGCTTGCTTTCTTATCTTCCGAACCGAAATAAAATTTTATACCTTTTCTAACAAAATTATTTAAAAAATTTATCTGAACCAAATGACTACGATTCCTTAACCAAAAACTCTCAGCTGAGTAATCATTGTATATGCTGCTGTGCCGTCATGGCATGTCGTGGGTTGATGATATCGAATGTAGCTGCCAAATTCGGACTCCGGCTGCACATACACGCATGTAATTATTACTCAGCTGAGAGTTAGTGAGCGTAAAATTGTACGGTTAGTTTGTAATCAAAACTATTTTATTATTTTGTTAAGTAAGGTATATAGTAAGTGTAGCCTTTGAGAAAGTAAGGAACCAAGCTGTAAGTTACTAGAAGACTATTATCCTGTATGGATAATAGCTTAGGCTCTATAGCATGTATAAAGTCAATGTCTGGCACTTTTCCATAAACAACATTTTAGAGAGCCGACTCCCAACGACACATATAGATTTCGGTTTCATGGCTTGGGAAGTATTTTCGAGGGTTTTGGCGTAGCCAAAACTGCCCTGCATTTGTGTATGTTTCATTCGCCATTTTTAGTCTTCGCTGTCAAATTCATACTTACTTCGTTAAGATTTGGTTTGTTTTGAGCTTGAAATAACCGAACCTACCACCCAACTTACCACTGAACTTTTTTTTCTTAATTATTAACTTTTTTATGTTCATGTCTGCAAATTCAGTAAATACTTTTGATTATAGGAAAATAAAAGCGATTAAAATTTCGCACAGGTTTTAAAATTGTGTACAGGTGTACAAATTGTACAACGCTTATGTACACACAATATCAGTGTCAATGTGTTAGAAATGGCTACATGATATTTACTCATTTTCATCTCCTTTAGTTATTAATTCGTTGACTCCCATGCCACCGAAATAGTGACTTTTGTCGGCTACGAGTCACTACCAAAAACTATTTTGCGATCACTCTGCCAAATTTTTACAGTTAACGATATACAACTACGCTTTACTATGACAATCGTTCACTTTGAATGTACCAAATACATTCGACTACGGTCAGGAGGATAGTCGAGCCGAAATCGTTTTGACTCAACTACACTACCACTACGGCAATGACTACGCTACCAAAGAGGCAGTGAGCGCGCTCATGGATAAGCCCTCTAGTCATTTCGCCCCCCGTGTCGACAAAAAAAAATGCTTATCAAACGTACACGAGTTTTACACAGCATAGCCTATCCTTTTTGTTATATAATCTAAGGTCTAGGCATGTACAAATGTTTCAAATGTATCGCTTATCGTATCATATATGTAGCTATCCGTGTTATGATTATTCAAGGTAAAGCAACCCAAAATTAAAAAATCCTAATATCGTCGAAATAAAGATTTTAAGTTTCCAATTATTCTACCCGTAAGAGTTATGGTAAAAATAAATATTTCATTAGTAGCCAGATATCTCGGAAGTTTTTTATCAATTAAAAATCTTAAAAACAAATTTTTGTTATAAAAATGGTTTCCCTCTACACATGCAATACAATACAAGAATGTTTTATTGAAAGACCCTGGTCATGGCCACGGCTTAAACGGTGGGTACATAGATCTACAGTGGTTACTTCATTACTAGGACAACATCTAGCATAAGAAAGAAAATAGTATATACAACTTAACGTGATTGCGCAGGTAATTAATTAGGTAGGAACAATACATGAAAGCGGGTAAATATAACAGTTAAAGAATACAGGAACTCATTTTCACACAAAATACAAATACACCTTAAACCTAACACCCAAAAGGTTGAGTCAAGTATCCCTGAATCCTTGCGTGACCAGGTAAACTCTGAATCATTCAAATTAGTAAAACACAAGCTTCAGCAAGTCAACACTTAAACATTACAGACACACCAGAGCAGTTAGATCACCACTGAGAAGATCATAAACCAAAAACGTAATCACAAGCTAGTCCAAGAGGCGGAAGAAAAGCTCAGTGTACTAATGGAACCCGGACAAACTCAAATGCGCTAGAACCCTCTCTCTAAATGAGCTCATGGATGCAGCTTCCCTAACTTCCTGGGGAAGAGATCTCCAGATTGTCGTACCATGAGAAAAAACTATTCTTCCACTCAACTGGATTCGTACTCTACGAAGTATGATCCTCGAACTATCCCTAGTACTCCAATTGAACTTTTCGCTAATGTAAGAAGGCAACAGACCAAGTTTGGCACGAAAAATAAAACAAAGGGTTCTAAACTCGAGAATCTTAGATAATGTGCATGACAGAAATTCCACAGCTAGAGCAGATACATGAGCCCGTCCGTTCAGGCGATACACATTGCTGTAGGTTACTGCGGAGCAGAAAAGGGGTAGAAAAGAGGCGAAATCTTTTTGCATGAACTAGAGCAAGATTTTCTTGTCTAAATTTTTAGAAGGCGCAACTTAGAGACAAGGGATAACTTACAAAACTAAATTGTTGACATTTTCTGTAAATTATAATTTAGTTTTATTAATGTAGCGATTCTGTCCGACCAACATAGGGAAAAGCTAAATCACTATGATTATTTACTAAGTTGTTCTGAACAAGTTACAATAGAAAAAAGCAAATGTAATATTCCTAGTGAATTGACAGACCTCAAAAAATTTCGTTTTGCATGAACTCTACTTTTAATTCAACAGATAGCCGATTTCATTTAACAGACCATTGGTCTGAATTCGATTTGTTATTTAAATTCTTTTGTAAACAAAAAAAAAAGTTCCAAATTTTTTAGTTATAAATCTCAGCTTTGAGATTTGAGATCCATTTATTTGATTTACTTATCATCTCATCGTTCCAACTATGGACACTTTGAACCAATTTTTATAGTGTTCAGTTGCATTTTCAATTAATTGATTTTCATATCAACAAGTTTCAATTGTTTCAAAATTCTTAAAATTTTTGCTCCTTTTGTTGCTTAATATTAATTTTGATTTATATGTATCTTGTAGCCTAGCAGTTATTGAAATAAATAAATACTTTGCTGCAAATCTTCTTTTATTTTTAATTCGATCACAAAAATAGCATCGAAAATATATTCCATTGATAATGCAAGATTTTCAATCTAGTCGAATTCGACTGCTCGAAAAACTCGATATCGATCGAAGTCCCTGGTATACCGGAATATTTCACAATTATAACAATGAAAAATTAGGAAATTGCCGATCATAAACTATTTCTTATAATTTTACATTATAAATTATTTACATTTTTACATTTGGAGATTACTTTTTAATTACTTTAAAAGAATCCCTGGCTAAACGTGATTACCCTTTTTAGAATTAGACCTATAATTATTGTGTTTATTTAAATTGAAAAAACGCAGGCATGCAAAATTCAGTTTTTTAATCTAATAAATAACTACTTAATCCATTTTGTTGTATGATTAAGATATTTAGTTACAAAATAAAAACGTTAGCGCAAAAATTTGTGTATAAAGCTTTGTTCATTTAGTGAACAAAAAATTAAAGCAAAACAAAATGCAATAGTGCAAATCAAATCGTGCCATGTACATCAAAAGACGAAAATGTTTAAAGAGTAATGCGAAAATTACCACTTAGTATATTTATCGTATTTGTTGTACATATCTAGAGTTTTTTTAACAGACAAATATATAAAAGACACGCCAATTAAATGTAAAAAGTTAGTAATTTTGTGTGAGAATTAAAATAATGATAAATTTAACATTTTAATATAACTGTAGTTGGTAATGTTCGTAGTTATTTTTTAGAAAAAAAAAATATTTTAAACAAGGCCCATATTTCAGAAATACACAATATGGAGTATAGAATTTTAAAAGCTCTGCTTAAAATACATGAATCAATGTAGAAGTCAACCAGTAAAGAACGGAAACGTCTTATGTAAAATAAAAGCAATAATTCATAGGATAGTTGAGAGACAAAGACAGGACAAAAAATTTCCTTTATTTACTTAGCCTTACTCAGCCTGCGTTCGAAATAGTCTTCAAATTTGAATGAAAAAAAAATTAACTATTACCTCAATATCAAAGTGAAAAGTAATCGTCGTAGGCAACACGTTTGTCTCAATTTTAAACAAGAATTTTGATCTTTCAAATTTTCAAACCCTAAATAACAACCTTAAATATTTGAATAAATATATGAAAAAATCTTTACTATCCCTACAATTATGCAGGAAGCTGTTCTACCAAATGGCCTATATGTAAGCATGCTCCAATGCTCTGGTAACTCCAATGTGAATTATTTTCCGAAAATCGCTCAATAACATGGACAAAACTTTTTTTATCATACCAACATAATTGCTAGCTATATGCCTATTGCAATTTTTTCGAATTCATTATTGTACTGTAAATACCATAAGCTCCATCTAAGAATATGCTCTCTACAAACAAACATAAGTTCCTTTCAGATAGGTCTACAATCACTAACATTTTAGAATTTTTCTCGGACACGATAGTCGGGTTTTTTAAGGGCTACCAGAAAGATTATTTTTATTCAGGTTTTACTAAGGTTGTTATTCCATTCCGTGATACTGTGTAAAATGAAAAAATATGGGTTAAATAAAAAATCAATTCTTATTCCTCATTCCATCTCTAGTCTTGATTACTTAGTTTTTCCATTGATGACATATGTTTGTCTCTCTTGAAAAGCTTATTTTATGCTGCTGACATTAAACTTTCTTCTTGAATTATATCTCCTACTAACTGTGAGCAATTACAAATGCACCTTCATAGATATTCTGCTTGGTGAAATAATAATAAAACACTATTGAAAAAAAAGTTAGATTATTACTTTCTAAATCACTTATAGACTATAAATTCTGATATTGAAAGATTCTTCGTGTGGACTCTGTATCCAATTTGGGTGTCAAATGTGACAACATTGAACCTTATCTCCAACATAGATCAGTAATTTTATGCTGAATTTTATAAAACGTTTATCCAGAGAATTCTCTCCATCCATAACAGTACGATTATACAATTGTTTAGTTACACGACTTCTTGAATGCCCAAATTATGTCTGGTACACCATATTAAAGCATGCACGTCCATCAAAAAAAAAATCTGAGCAGCACTACGGAAAACATCTTTAATCCTTCCACTGTACGAGGATCGCATGAAACTTTTGAATATTCATAAACATAAACATTTATTTATTTGAGTACCCCTGCCAAAGGCAAGCATAGCGCTGGGCGTATTATTATCTATAT